>CM021100.1:230577253-230676573 GCA_007115665.2 Sequoiadendron giganteum | reverse complement strand
TTTGGTTTCCATCCCATCTGTCTTTTCTTTATGTCTTTTTTTTTGTCTTCAGCGGACCCAAAGTCAGAGTGGGTGCTTAACTTAGTCTTTACCGAAAATTGCAAAATCATAATCAACTCCGCCCCTGCCTCCGCTATTTTGTCTTTTGGTTTTGGTCTTTGTCTTTTTGTTTAGTTTTGTTGTGTCGGTCTTTTGTTTTACTTTTTGTGTTTGGTTTTGTTTTATGTTTAGTTGGCGGACCCGGAACCAGAATTGGAATGAAGTTTGGAAATTTCTCAAAAAGTTTCGAATCAGTTTCTATTTTAGTTTCGCCCCCACCAGTTTTCTGGATCGTTGACTTTTTGACTGAAGTCGCACTATTGTGAACTGTTGGTTCACTTTCAGTTCTGACTCCGCCTTAACTACGTGTTAATGCATTAATGACAGTTGGTCATGTAGGTAGAAATCTTCATTTTTATCTTCATATAAGGGTTAAAAGAGTCATTATTATCATTATTAAGAGATTGAAGAGCACGAAAGAGCAGCGACAGAGTTCATTCGAGCGAAAAGGTTGAAAGAGGAGAAGATTTTTGCGAACGGATCAGTTCAGAAGGTTAGCTGCATTCTTGTGTATTCGAGGTAGGTTTTCTTATTTTTGTTCTTCGTTTTATTTACTATTGCGTGTTTTCTATATATGTTTACCCGTGCTCTTAATCATGTCATTTTTATTGTTTCATTTTAAACAAGTTTGTGATTCTTGGCGTGTTTGTTTGAATGGTTGTTTTATGTTGCTGGTCTAGTTGTTTCCTTGTTTTTGTTTGTTTTTGTTTTAGTTCTTTCTATTTTAGGGCACGGTCGCTTTCACGCTTTAGTCGTGATTGCGTCGTGCTGTTTTGGATTTGCAGTGAGTTAGATTAAGTTTAGGTTTTAAATGGTGATTAGTTAGATTAGAAATTTACAGTGAGGTAGATTAGAGATTCACAGTGAGTTAGGGTAACTTGATTCATTGTTTTTACTTAGGGTTTTGTTGCGTTTTGCGTTCTTTTAAGTGGCACGGTTTAAAATTTCTGCCCTAGTTTTTATCATGTTTGTTAGATTAGGGTTTCGTTGGTCTCTGTGATCACTTTTAAATGATTAAAATATGATACCTTAGGATTCAGTCGTTCCCCATGGTCATATGAATGTAGTGTTTTTAAAGCCCCTTTTTGTTTTAAAGCGACCTCGATTTTAATCATGAAGTTATATGTTAAAACAAACAAAATCCTTGATGATGTCATGGTCAATCTAGACGGAGGCGGGATCGAAATCGATCTTGAACTTGAGAATTTGGTTTTGCAAAAGGTATCGATTCCATTCCCATCCCGATTCTGGCTTCGTGTATAGCAAGAAGTCTTCTTTGGAAATCATGGTCAACCTAGGCGGAGATGAGATCAGAATCGATCTTGAACTTGAGAATTTGGTTTTGCAAAAGGTATCAATTCCATGTTTCATCCCGTGTCCGGCTCCATGCATAATGAGAAAATCTTCCTTCAAAATAACGATGACCAAATCGGAAGCGGAGGCGGAATGGAAATAGAATATGAAAAAATGAAAATTTGAAGAAAATCAAATCTGTTTTCCATTTCGATCCCAGTTCCAATAACCTCCCCAATTCCGACTCTAAGCCCATCCATTGTTAGTGAAATTTCTATATCGGTTTTTGCTCCGAGTCCAGTAGTGTTGTAAAAAGAGATTGTTTTAGGTTGTGTTTCTGCCTGGTTCCGCCTCTGGCGCATATATGAAAGGTATGGTTTTAAAGTAGGTTTGGTGTTGATATCTAAAGATCTAATTAGAGGTTTTGCTTGCAGGAAAGTTGAAAGATGTCAGGAACATCAGGGGAAGCTGCTCTGAGAATCCGACCTGTAGAAACATCAAAGGTAGCATCAAAACCAAAGAAGTTAAAGCCAGAACAATTGCCTTATACATTAAGGTATAATCACAGGAGTCTGGTTGTGAAGATGAGCAAGGTGGAACCAGAATGGTCGGATATCACTGACACCAATTTAGGTCAATACAATTTTGAGGAGTGGTATTCAGAAGCGTTTGACAAGGATATTACATTGACTATGGAAAGAATTGTCAGCTCTGGGTTAGCTCATATCACTTTATTTCCTATATTTGTCTAGTGCCCGGAGTTAATCATGATGGTAGCCAGTGCTTACAATCCTGCTACAAGACTATGCATGGATTCATAAGACAATGTGATTATTAATCTCACTCCTCAAGCATTTCAGAGTATATTTGATGTTCCAGATCCAAAGATCTTGGTGCAATTAAATGAGGCAAAGGCCTTAGAGCAATATAGTAAGTATAAGGGAATGAATAAATCTCACTTGAACAAGAAGTGGTTGAAGATAGAAAAGAAATCTTTAAGTAAACTTGCAGATCAGCCAAAGAGGGCAGATTTCTATGAAGAGGTAGCAAGGTTGATTGTGATGTTGTCTAGGGTGTTTGGAAAGAGGGATGCATTTTACTTCAAGGAGTGGATGTTTCCTTTTATTCAGACTATCTTGAAAGGAGAACAACAGTTTGATTGGTCAATGATTGTCTCTGATGCCATACATGATCAGTTAACCAGGATCAGAGAAACCAAGTGTTTCTTTATGACTTCTTACATTGTATATGCCGCAGCAAGGTTGGGTGTTTTCCCAGGTTTGAACAGAGTGGGCATAATGGGAGCCTTGGATGGACAAAAGAAGGTATGGGAGCACTATGACCAATTATCTCTTCAGGTTGTTGAGACTCATTTCAGAAGAGTCAATGATGCATTTTTATATGTGGTCATCAATCAACTGAATGGAGATGCATGATATCGGTTAAGTCAAGAAGCCATGGCGTTCATTGCTGAATGGGGATGTTGGTACATCCAATACCCCAAATTTACATACTTCAGGTTATTTGGTTTACAAGGTCATCCACATTTACTTCCAAGGTGCTACAGTAACAGGATAGTGCTAGTGGAGTTTGTATATCAAGCTATTGGAGTTAATGCTCAGTTTGGGATTAAGCATAAAATTGGATGTCATAAATTTCCCATGAAGTTGGGTGAATATAGCTGTCAACACTTGAAGGGAGCAAAGGTGGTCTGTAATGAGTTGATACAATTGAAATTGGGATTGTATATAGCTTGTAAGTATTTTGATCCAAAGAAAAAGATGTACGACTTATTACCTTCAGTGCTCACTAGACATTTTAATTTGTTAGAAGACTTTTGGAGTGATAGGCAAGATGAGTATGACTTGAGAAAAAAAAATTATGAAAGATTATCGGTCTCACTCATGTCAGAGCTTGGTATTAAAGAAAACATTCTTGACATCCTGGTGGATGATGGAATGGTGTTGGATCCATCCTGTCAAGCGTTGAGTATTGGCACCAAGAACTTGGATCCAATTGATTGGGATCCTAAAGAAACAATTGATATCAAGAAGATAGGAAGGACAATGTTAGATAGAAGTGTGCAATGGTTAGTGCTAAGAACTCAAGCTTCTCAAGGGCCAGTTCTTAAAAAGGGTAAAGGATACAAGAGAATTAAGAGAAAGACACCTCCCAAAGAGCCATTAGAATTCCTTCCTACAGACATTGAAGAAATAGAACTTGAGGTGGTAGATGATGGAGAGGAAACACAAGAAGGAGATGTTCCAGTAGGATCTATTGTTTCAACACCTACATTAGGTGAATCATCCACCCAAGCCCCACTTACAAGAAAGAAGAGTAAAGAGGTTCAAGAAGGAGCTCTTCATACCATGGCTGAAGCCGCTAAGGGAAAAGATGTGGAGGAAGAAGTTCTAGAAGTTGACAGAGATTCGGATGAAACTCTATCAGAAAAGGATTTAGAAGAATGCATGCCTTTAGAGGGATTTATTGAGCAGATTCTAACACAAGAAGAGCAATGGAAAATGTTTGAAGAGGAAAAAAGGAAGTCTAATGCAAGGGTTGTAGTAGAGAGACAAAAAGAAATGGATTCTAAGGTACAAGTCGATGCTCTACTTCATCAGCAACAATTACAGTCAAAACAAGTTGAAATTAAGGCAGTAGATGATGAACTAGAGAAGCAAAGGAGGCAACAAGAACATGAGCTTAAAGTTAAAGCAGAAAATGACAAGTTATAGTTGATACAAAAGATCCATGATCTTGAGGAGGAGAAAGCAAGAAACTAGAGGGAAAAGGAAATCTTGGTTGCTAGGTTGAAATAGGCAGAGGAAGAATCAGAAAAGATAAGGAAGGAAAAAGAGGCCGAAGAGCTGATTAGGAAACAATAGGAAGAAGAAGCAGAAGCTGAAAAACTTTAGACTTTGGAGGCAGAGAGGTTAGAAAGGGAAAATCTAGAGGCCTTAGAAAAAAAGAAATTGGAAAGGGAGGCTCTAGAAAGGGAGGCTCTAGAAAGGGAAGCTTTAGAAAAGGAAGAATTAGAAAAGGAAAGGTTTGAAAAGGAAAGAGTAGAGAGAAATTAGTTGGAGGAAGAGAGGTTCAAGAAAGAAGGAGAAGATAAGAAAATACAAGAATAGAGGGATAGAGAAGAGGCTGAAAGACTTGTGCAAATGCATATACTACAAGAACAACAAGAGAAAGCAGGGGTTGAATCCCAATCTCAAGTGAGTATGCAGCCACCTTCTATTGTTATTGCTCCCTCTTCCTCTACGATGACTACTACTCCAAGTGCTCCTACATGGCTAAAACTGGACCTATAGAAGAGGGCAATAATACCTTCACAACCTCTCAATTGGGAGGACATGATGAAAGGAATTGAGTAGGAGAGGCCTAAAAAGAAGGCTAAAATTCTGCATTCTACTCGACTCACAGACAAAGGAGAAATTGTTGCTAAATGTGCCATTCCAATGATAGAAAAGGAGGTAGGGGACATGCAGCTAACAAATTATCAGTTGAGTATGATCAATTTGGGAAGACCCACTAGAAATCAACAAATGAATTTGATTGATGTGGTGGCTTCAATGACCAAGTCAAGAATGATCAAGGACAAGTGAAAGAAGGATTAGCTTAAAGCTCAATTCGATCAGTTGCATTCATTCTTGAAGAGTGTCTCCTCTACAAGGTCACAACAAGTAGCAGCCATTGAGACTCCTATTTTGTTGAGCAAATAGGAGGTAGATGATTTGGTGCAGGTTAGAGGAAAGGAAAAGATGGTAAACAGGTGGATAGATAAATTGAACCAAGAGGTAGGAGAGGTTTTAGTGAAAGGATTTGACGCCTACAAGGATACTGAAGGGTTGATTAAAGAGATGTATCAATACATTGAGGCATCAGAAAAGCAAGAAGAGGAATACAAAAAATAGAGTCAGAAGTTAGAGAAGGTGAGTGAATTGCCTCTAACAACTCTTCTGGAACAATCCATACTTGAGGAAGAGAACAAGGATTTTGTGGAGAAAACTTCTCGTATACTCTGATTTAGGACTGACTTTTTGTTTAAGCATAAGTATGAAATTCAAGAGACTGTAAATAATTTGACTGAGCAATTGGAAGAGTTAGAAGTAGTTATTTCCATTATTGTAGATATAAATGCATTTACAAAAGAGGGCATGCCTTTTAATCAAATAAAGGAAAAGTGGGATGAAATATTCAAAGGACTTATGCAAAAACAAGATGATGGCAGAGAGTAGATGTTAGATCGACTAGTAGAGGTCACAGAAGAGATAAAAGCTGCTGGGAGAGAGTTAATAAAGGTGAAAAGTATGAAGGAGATTGCTGCAGCTCAGTTGGATCGGAACAAATTTGAAGATGACTAGATTGATGGGCCAGAGATAGATACTTTATAGCAAGTCTTCACCAGCTATGATGATTTCATGGCAGATACAGCTTCGCATGCATGATTTTTTATCTTCCTTGCATGTTGCATGCATGCAGCACTGACAGTCTTGGGGGTGCATGACTTCTTTTCTTTTCTTCTATCTTCTATTTTTAGTTAAGACTGAATGTTTCAATGTAAGAACTCAAGATCAAATTGATCTTAGTTTCCAAGAGAGTCTAATTCCTAAAAAGGTGGATAACCTAAAATTAGAAGTAGAGTTTGAACTTTTGTATATCTATAAATACCTAATGGGTATCATATTGTAAAGGTCGGCTAATTGAGAATTGGATTGGCTTACCTAATGCTAGGAGTTAGGATTTTATAGTGATTATTATAGAGATACATTGTACTTGATCTTTTACAGCTAATAGAATTACAGGTTTACTCGAAATATGGTATTTAGAATTAAATTGTTTGTTTGATAAGGCTGATAAGTTATAATCTATCTGTATGCAGTGATTGTGCTGAACATAAGATTTTATTGAATGATGAAAGTCATTTGAAGGAATCGGATTTAAGGATTATCTTATTAGATTATCATTGAGTTGAAGTTATTAAAATTTTTGTTGATCTATAATCTTGATGATGAATGAATGTGTGTTGTTTTGAAAACCCTTGAAATAGTTTTGAAGAGTAATTGTGAAGTTAATTAAGCACCTAAAATGTATGCAGTGGTATAGATTATGCTATAGATTGTGTCATCTTATCGTTTTTATGATCTATTAGGAAACATTAATTGTTGAAGGTATATGTCCAGATAATAGATAAATTTGATTCATACTTATTGTTTTACCCCTTTGTCCTATCTTTTTTCTTTTTATTCGAAAACCCCATTGATCTACTAAAGCAATTAGTAAAATGAGTCATAGCTTGAATATTTTGTTACCAGCACAGGCCCCTTGAATATTACAGTTGCATGAACCGATTGAGTGACACCAGATAGCTGAGAACCAACTACCAGGACCTTGGGAGTGAGGCTACTATATGTTGTCTTTCTTTTTTAGGAGAAATAGTGTAGAAATATTTCGTTTTAATGTTGTTTGTGTCACCTTCACCATCAACAAAAATTGGCACTAGAAGGAGGGCCTGAAAGAACAAGCTGGTTCGCATAGTGTCTTTCTCACCGAAGAAATATGGAAGGATTTTGAGATTCTCTTCTGACCCTGAACCTATTCAATAATTACAAAGCCCAGTAAGACCTAGACCCCATGCTCGTAGGGTTTTGATACCTACATTACCACCACCACTCACTCCACCTGGATTCCCACCAAATCCACCTGCGCCACCACCAGTTCAACCTACATCACCTCTTCCAATTAGGCCTATATCGCCACCAATTCAGCCTATACCAATCCCACCAATGGCTTATTTTGTGAATAATCCCTCTCCATTAGGGACTATTCCTGGGGGATTCCATGATTTACCAAAGAACCTAGAGATGTTCTGTCTGAAATACATGCATGGAGAATCGAGAAGTGCTGAGGAATATATATAGGAATTCAAATATGCTTGCACACGAGCTCAGGTTTCTCACCAAGATGTGGTATGTAGATTATTTCCTTACTGTTTAGGAGATATGGCATATAATTGGTATCTAAATCTGCCCCAAGGATCTATTTTGGGTTGGACATATTTAGAGAATGTTTTTATTAATCAGTTTAGGGTTTATGTAGACCTTGCTATATTATATCACTAATTTTCCACCATAAGAAAGGAACATCATGAACCACTACCTTTTTTCAACACTAGGTTCCAAAGGATGTATCGTAGGCTACAAGAGCCTTACCTAGTGCTAGAGGGTATGGCCATACAGGTGTATATGAGAGTTGTTGATCCTTTGATTGGCTTGTTCTTGCAAAGAACTTATGAACCTGATCAGAGAGACTCTCTGTCTAAAATTTACCATCTAACTATCAAATTGCAACAACAGATAAGTTTACAACCAACGGGTTTAGGAGCACCACTTCCTCTAATGAATTATCAAATGCCTAGTCCACCCTTATACAATATTGTCCCTGGGATGTCTTATTCTCAATATGGACCTGCATCTGAGTTACAAGCTCCACCTATTGTGCCTTTGTTTGGTAAGGGAATGTAAGATCACTCCCATCAACCACAACAAGGGCGAGGATCAACCCATGTCCATTCCTCAGCCATAATCCAAAATATGCAGAATGAACAAACTGTTCAACTCACAAATGAGATAGAGACTCTCAAGAGGACTCTCTCTTAGATGTCAAATGACATGGCACAACTCAGACAAAATCCTCCCAATAATCAAAACCAGAATTACAACAATTAGGGAGGGTATAACACAGGGAAATTACTCCAATCAAAACACCAATCGGAATTTGCAGGGTTAAAACCCCTCAAATCAAAATTATCAAAATCAAAACAGAGGATACAATCAAAGGTTCAACAACAAAAAAAATAATAGACAGTGGAATACTGGGCCTAACAACGGGGGAGTTCCCCATAACTATCAAACAGGTGAGGAAAGGCCACATACTGCTAATGTTGTTGATTTGAATTTTATGACTAATTGGTGTAGGCTTCATGATACAACAATGCATTCTGAGGTTAATTGCCCATAAATGGAGAAAATTGTGAAAATTGCATTGGCCGATGCCCATCCTCCAGTAGGAAATTCCAATCATGACAATGGGCCAGTCAGCACTACCATGACTTATGAAACCATTCAAGAAAATTATCAGTTTCCTATGTAAGGAGACAATGAGCCAGAGGAAGATGTTTATGATGCTCAAGCTTTCCAATCTAAGGGTGGTCACTTTCTGAGGAACCAGAATAAAGGGTCATTCACTACATCGACACCCCCTAACAACATGGTTCCACCAAATCAAAATGCAGATAATAATCCACCTCCACCAAAGGGACGTTCTGATTCTCAGAATAGAGGTAATCCACCTCCCTTTCCTAAATATCAAGTTAGGAATGATTCGGAGTTTGACTTTGTTGCAAAATTACAAAGGCAGAAGACATCACTATCTTTATTTGATATCATGAAGTGGTGCCTAGCTCAACAGGAGGTGGTACTAAAAGCTTTGGAAGAGACATATCGATTAAAAGGGAAAGGTAAAGTGACTCCCGCAAGGGAGACGAATGCAGCTATGTATAAAGGTAAGACCAGTCCCCCACCTTTCTTGTTAAGTTTGAGAATCTTTGGAAAGAATCTACATAATTGCTTATTAGATTCTAGAGCATCAGACAATGTCATGCCTTTTTTGATTTGTAAAAAGTTAGGATTAAGTCCTATTCCAACCAATAAAAAGGTGATTCAATTGGATAAAACCGAAGTTAATGCTGTAGGTGAGTTGAAGAACATGAATGTGCAGGTTGGATCAGACCCAAGGATCCACACCTATATAGATATTTAAGTTGCTAATATCCCAGAAACATATGGGATACTTTTAAGTCAAGAGCTAGTGAAGAGTATAGGTGGATATCTGTCCTTGGACTTCTCACACATGTGTTTACCATGGAAAGGGGTTGCAACCCAGATAAGAATTGAAAGTGAACCTAGACTCAAGCACATGATCACAAAATATGATGCTCCCAATGAAGTATCATATTTTGAAACTAAGATATGTGTTTACAAGCAAGAGGAAGTTCTTACTTTGTCTGTAATCAGTCCTGAGGATACTTCGCCTTTAGAACATAGTGATCCCATGATCAGCATCAACCAGTAGGTTTTAGTAAGAAAGTTGAAATAAGATAGGCTCATTTTAGGGGAAGAAACTGACTTGAGCAGTTTATTACATCCTAACTGGTGCAGGATTCACTATCACAACTATTCGGAGTTGACATGTCAGTCATGCATAGATATTATAAGTCATATAGATCAGCCTCAATAGGTGTGTCAAGAGAAACAAGCCCAGACTCCCACCAATGAGTTTTCTTTCCAAGTTAAGGATGCAACTATTCTTACATGGGCTATTCTTTCTCAACAAGAAGGTATTTCATCAAAAGAACAGACTCGGGTTGTTTGTTCTAAAACTCAAGGGGAGATTAAGGTATCCCAGTTCCCATTTGAGACATCTACCATAGATACTTTGCCCATACCTAAGGCATTAATGAGAAATGAGTTGGATTGCAACTTAACCCAAGAGGGTGTTCAGGAAGTAGTTGTTGAACAAATTGAGAACATAGAAAAATCCTTAGCTGAACTTTGTCATAAGTTAAATATTGAAAAACAATAAAAGTCCGAGCTGCCATACCCTTTAGATGAGTCATCCCCTGTTGCTCCCAAAAAGAAAGAGCTCCCAGCCAAAGATCAACTATGGACTCTTAAATTTGATGGTTCTAAATCTAAAGTAGGAAGTGGAGCAAGGATTAAACTAACTAACCCAAAAGGGAAGACTTACTTTGCTTTTTATAGGTTGCAGTTTGGTTGCACTAACAATGTGGCTGAATACGAGGCACTTGCAAGAAGGCTTATGTTTGCTCATAAGAAGAAGGTAATTGCTCTTACAGTGATGGGAGATTCTGAGGTGATTGTGAAATAGGTACGTAGCCAATACACATGCCATAACAAAAGATTGGTTGCATATAGGAACAAAGTTTGGAATTTAATAGAATATTTTGATGCCTTTGGGATTACTCTCATCCCAAGGGAAGAAAATCAAATTGTAGATGCTCTTGTTATTGCTGCTAGTACCTTAGAGCCTATGCAAGACTCTAACCTTAAGAGGTTTTTAGTGGAGTTGATTTCGGTCCCAGCAATTCTTGATAATGTCAAACACTTCCAGGTATTTAATGATGATCAACATATATTGGCCTTTTTGGCAAATTTTGATATTTTTGAAGGGCAGATAATTGATGATTCTGACAGAGATCAGGGAGACTAGAATCCAGAAAGTGATAATCCAGAAGGGATCTTGGATTCAAAGAGCAATAACATCCCCAAAGGGATGATAGCATTAGAAAGGATATTTCATTTAGATCCACAAGCTTATCAAAGAATGCCTACAAAGAGTGAGGGAGGTAACTATGAATCAGTTAATTTGACTCACTCAGGCCTAGAAAGGAATGTTCTTATAGGGAAGACCTGTCCTCAAGAAATAAAGGATGAGATAATCAAGGTCTTGAAGTATAATATTGAAGTGATAGCTTGGAGCTATAATGACTTGAAAACTTTTGATACATCTGTGATCACACATACAATCCCTCTCAAGCCAGAAGCTAAGTCGTTTCACCAAAAGCAATTCCCATTCAATGCATTAATCGAGCCTCTGATCTAGAGAGAAGTACGAAAGATTTTGGCTACAAGAATAATTTTTTTAGTTAGACACTCTACCTGGGTGGCTAATCTAGTTCCCGCAAGGAAGAAGAATGGTGAAATTAGGTTATGTGTGGATTTCAGAAATTTAAACAAGGCCTCGGAGAAGGACAACAATCCTTTACCTTCCCTTGATGAATTATTGCAAAAATTTAATGGATCTCAGATGATGTCTTTCTTGGATGGGTATTCAGGATACAATCAGGTACTGGTAAGTCATGAGGATAGGATGAAGACTGCTTTCACTACAAAGTGGGGCACATTTTCCTATAGAAGGATGCCTTTTGGTCTAATCAATGCTGGTGCTACTTTTCAAAGAGCGATGGATGCACCTTTTAAGGATCTGATAGGGAAATGTATAATCATCTATGTTGATGATTTGACCATCTACTCTAAGAATAGAGAAGATCATGTTGCTGACTTGGAAAAGGTGTTAAAGAAATGTATAAGTTATGGTATTTCTCTCAACCCAAAGAAATGTGTATTCGGAGTTTCTGAAGGGAAGCTCTTAGGTCATATTATTTATGAGGAAGGAATTACCATAGATCCTGAATGAGTGGAGGCCATTTTAAAATTGAAAAAGCCAGGTAGCAAGAAGGAAATGAGGTCTTTCTTTGGAAGGATCAACTTTGTTAGGAAATTTATAACAGGGTTTGCAAAAATTGTCAAACCACTTAACGAAATGATGAAGAAGGATGCGAAGATTGAATGGAGTGAAGAGGCTAAATTTGCTTTCATGTAGATTAAACAATCTATATCTGAGGCGCCTATTCTAACAAGCCCAGATTATTTAAAACCCTTTTACATTTATTCTTTTGCTTCTGAACATTCATGTGTAGCAGTTTTGACATAGAGAAGAGAAGAGAACAAGGAGAGGCCTATTGCTTTTATGAGCTCTCCATTTAAGAATGCAGAAGTAAGGTATTCATCAATAGAAAAGCTAGCCTTTGCATTAGTGTGAGTAGTGAAGAATTTCAGGCAATACATAATCTGAAGTCAAGTGATGGCCATAGTTCTAGATCCAGCTGTGAAATCTCTTCTGATGCAAAGTGAACTAGGGGAACGAAGAGGAAAATGGATGGCCATTTTACAAGAATTTGACCTGGAAATTCACCCAATGAATCTTGTTTAAGTCCAAGGATTGTCAAAAGCGATGGTAGAAGTGGATAAAAGTATTACTTGTCAACAATACATGGTTCAATCATTCACAAAGGATCCCTGGTATACAGATTTAGTTTTCTTCCTCCTTAATAACAAGTGTCCAGAAGGAATGAATGGTACTCAAAGGAGAGCATTGAGGATGAAGAGCACCCATTACATGCTCAAAGGGGGATCAATCTATAGGAACAATTTTCAAGGAATCTATCTACGTTGTTTGGATCAGCAGGAAGCAAAGCATGCCATAAGTGAATTCCATGGAAGGCATGGGACAGGACATGGATCTGCTAATGCTTTGGCTCATCAAATTTTAAGGTCAGGCTACTATTGGCCTTATGTGTTTAGAGATGCACATCAACATTGCAGGACTTGTCATGTATGCCAAACTTTTGCATCAAGAGAACGAAATCCTACAATGCCCCTACAATTGGTATATGAGGTAAGACCATTTTCCCAATGGGCACTTGATTTTGCAGGTGTAATTAATCCAAATTCTTCTATAGGTCAAATTCATCTTGAATGCAATGAATTATTGCACACGTTGGATGGAGGTCCTGACTTGCAAGAATAGTACCATGGAGGTGGTCATCAAGTTTCTGACAGAGAACATCACAACCAGGTTTGGAGTTCCATTTGCTCTGGTATGTGATAACGATCCTACTTTTTCTTCTGCTAGGTTTATTTCAGGGGCCTATGAACATAAGATTGTGTTAAAATATTTTTCCAATTATTACCCTCATGGGAATGGAGTGGCTGAGTCCACAAATAAGAACTTGTTTGAAAGTTATAAAAAAGTTGTTAGAAAGTAACCCTATAGATTGGCATACCCAGTTGAGATTTTCCTTATGGGCAGATCGAACCAAAATAAAAGCAGCCCTAGGGAATTCACCTTTTAAGTTAGTTTATGGCCAAGATCCAATCTTCCCCATTCATTTACAAATACCTGTTCTAAAGTTTATGCAGGAGTTTTATAATAAGGATGATAGGATTGAGGTTAAACTACTTAATTTGTTAAACATGGAAGAAAAAAGAGATGTTGCTTTGCAGCAATTCTCTAAACATCAGGTTGTTGTTAAATGTTTATTTGACAAAAGAGCCAAGATAAAAGCCTTTAGAATATGATATCTTGTGTTATTATGGGATAAGGCTAGAGAAAAGAAGGGAGATCACTAGAAGTTTGATAGACTTTGGTTAGGTCCTTATCAAGTGGTTGAAATCTTAGGTGAGAATGATTTTCATTTGAGTACCTTAACAGGAGAGCCTGTTCCATTACCAGTTAATGGTCAGTTTCTCAAGCACTATTTTGGTGCATAGAAAGTTTGATGTTTTGAAAAAAAAATGTACTATATTGTATCATATGTAATTAAGTTTTTTTTTAGTTTTTAGTTTTTAGTTTTTGAGTTTTGTTTTGTTCTTTTGTTTTCTTTCTTTGTTTTGTTTATTTTGTTTTGTTTTGTCTTGTTTCGTTGGGGATTCTCATTTTTCTCATCTCAAGTTAGGGGGTTGTTATTCAAAGTATACTATTAGTACTAGGAGAGAAATTGTTTTAGGTATTCTCATCATAATCATTGAAAAGGATTTCATTCTGAAACTTATGTTTTATGATCATTCTAGTTTGGGTTGGAAAAGTTATTAAGGATGGAAGATATAAATGTGAATATCTCATGAATTGTGATCAAAGATCTATCACCAAATTAGAAAAAAATCTGCATGAGTAATTACCTATTTGTTTTAGAATGACTCTACCTTTGATTCAAGTGAAAAATTCGATTCCAAGACTATCACGAAATCCATTCTAGTTCTCAACCCACATTTTAGATTCATTGAATCTGAGTATTTGAGAAAGATGCATAAAAGTATTTCCACAAATGAAGTAAAAGAAAGAAAGAAAGAAGCAAGCTCAAATATCAAGTGGGTTATCAAGTATCCCTATTGGGGCTATGGATGCCTGGCTGGAAGTAGAGCAATGCTTTGAGAGAACTAGAAGTATCTCCATCGGGGCTATGGATGCCTATCTGGTAGCGGAGCAATGCCCAGGATTTTACTGCATGATAGTTAAAAGACTCAACCTATGTAGCTTGAATCTTAGGTATAGTTGTTCACAAACTGAGAAAGTATCAACAAAGAATGATGCACAAAATAAGCACACACTCAGATTCAGAAATAACTCATGAGCACATACATCTGAGATTCAAACTCGAACTTATCCTACATGTATCTGATCTTATTCAAGTTAAAGTGTTTATAAGCCAAGTAGTTTTTGGGAGACTGAAATTTTCTTTAGGTATTTTGAAAATGGGTAAACCATTTTCCCAGCCGAGTCACCATTTGTTATGCCTTGCATAACCACCCCATCTTTTGCCTTGGTCAAAATGGGTCCCCCTTTTTTATTTTTGTACTTAGTTGTTTTTGAAACAAAGTTTGGAGTTTTTTTTTGCCAATACTTTGTTTTTCTTTTGTTTCTCTGTCGGGATCGTAACCGGAACTGAATCGGGTTCTGAAAGTTCTTTTGAAGCTTGTTTTGGTTTCCATCCCAATGGTCTTTTCTTTATGTATTTTGTTTTGTCTTCAGTGGAATCAGAGTCAGAGTGGGGGTTAACTTAGTCTTTACTGAAAATTGAAAAATCATAAACAACTCCGCCCTCGCCTCCGCTATTTTTACTTTTGGTCTTTGTCTCTTTTAGTTGTGTTATGTCGGTCTTTTGTTTTAACTTTTTGTGTTTTTTTTTGTTCTATGTTTCGTTGGTGGAATTGGAACCAGAATTGGAATGAAGTTTGGAATTTTCTTAAAAAGTTTCGAATCAGTTTCTATTTTAGTTCCGCCCCCGCTAGTTTTATGGATCGTTGACTTTTTGACTGAAGTCGCACTGTTGTGAAGTGTTGGTTCACTTTCAGTTCTAACTCTGCCTTAACTGCATGTTAATGCATTAATGACAGTTGGTCGTGTAGGTAGAAATCTTCATTTTTATCTTCATATAAGGGTTAAACGAGTCATTATTATCATTATTAAGAGATTGAAGAGCATGAAAGAGCAACGACAGAGTTCATTCGGGCAAAAATATTGAAAGAGGAGAAGATTGTTGTGAACGGATCAATTCAGAAGGTTAGCTGTGTTCTTGTGTATTCGAGGTAGGTTTTCTTATTGTTGTTCTTCATTTTATTCGCTATTGCGTGTTTTGTATATATGTTTGCCTATGCTCTGAATCATGTCATTTTTATTGTTTCATTTTAAACAAGTTTGTCATTCTTGGCATCCTTGTTTGAATGGTTGTTTCCTCGTTTTTGTTTGCTTTTTGTTTTAGTTCTTTCTGTTTTAGGGCACGATCGCTTTCATGCTTTAGTCGTGATTGTGTTGTGCTATTTTGGATTTCCAGTGAGTTAGATTAAGTTTTATTTTTTAAATGGTGATTAGTTAGATTAGAAATTTACAGTGAGGTAGATTAGAGATTCACAGTGAGTTAGGGTAATTTGATTCATCATTTTTACTTACGGTTTTGTCGCATTTTTCATTTTGGTAAATGATAAGGTTTTAAATCCGCGCCCTAGTTTTTATTATGCTTATTAGATTAGGGTTTCGTTGGTCTCTGTGATCACTTTTAAATGATTAAAATATGATATCTTAGGATTCAGTCGTTCCCCATGGTCATATGAATGTAGTGTTTTTAAAGCCCCTTTTCGTTTTAAAGCAACCTCAGTTTTAATCACGAAGTTATATGTTAAAACAAATAAAATCCTTGATGATGTCATGGTCAACCTAGGCGGAGGTGGGATCAGAATCGATCTGGAACTTGAGAATTTCATTTTACAAAAGTTATTGATTCCATGTTTCATCCTGTTTCTGGCTCCATGTATAGCGAGAAGTCTTCTTTGGAAATAATGGTCAACATAGGCGGAGACGGGATCAGAATCGATCTTGAACTTGAGAATTCAGTTTTGTAAAAGGTATCGATTCCATGTTTCATCCCGTATCCGGCTCTGTGCATAATGAGAAAATCTTCCTTCAAAATAACGATGACCAAATCAGAAGCTGAGGCGAAATGGAAATAGAATATAAAAATTTGAAAATTTGAAGAAAACCAAACCCGTTTTCCATTCCGATCCCGGTTCCGATAACATCCCCGATTCCAACTCCTAGCCCATTCACTGTTAGTGAAAATTCTTAATCGGTTTTTGCTCTGAGTCCGATAGTGTTTTAAAAAGAGACTGTTTTTAGGTTGTGTTTCTACCTGGTTCCGCCTCCAATGCATATATTAAAGGTATGGTTTTTAAAGTATGTTTGGTGTTAATATCTAAAGATCTAATTAGAGTTTTTGCTTGCAGGAAAGTAGAAAGATGTCAGTAACATCAGGGGAAGCTTCTTTAAGAAATCAGCTTGCAGAAACATCAAAGGTAGCTTGAAAACCAAAGAAGTTAAAGCCAGAACAACTACCTTATACATTAAGGTATAATCACAGGAGTCCTGTTGTGAAGGTGAGTGAGGTGGAATCAGATTGGTCAGATATCACTGACACCAATTTAGGTCAATACAATTTTGAGGAGTGGTATTCAGAAGCATTTGACAAGGATATTACATTGACTACGGAAAGAATTGTGAGCTCTGGGTTAGCTCATATCACTTTATTTCCTATATCTATCCACTGCCTGGAGTTAATCATGACAGTAGCCAGTGCTTACAATCCTGCTACAAGATTATGCATGGATTCACAAGACAATGTGATTATTAATCTCACTCCTCAAGCATTTCAGAGTATATTTGATGTTCCAAATGCAAAGAGCTTGGTGCAATTAAATGAGGCAGAGGCCTTAGAGCAATATAGTAAGTATAAGGGAATGAATAAATCTCACTTGAACAAGAAGTGGTTGAAGACAAAAAATAAATCTCTAAGTAAACTTGCAGATCAACCAAAGAGGTCAGATTTCTACGAAGAGGTGGCGACGTTGATCGTGATGTTGTCTAGGGTGTTTGGAAAGAGAGATGCATTTTACTTCAAAGAGTGGATGTTTCCTTTTATTTAGACTATCTTGAAAGGAGAACAAAAGTTTGATTGGACAATGATTTTTTCTGATGCTATACATGATCAGTTAACTAGGATCAAAGAAACCAAGTGTTTCTTTATGACCTCTTACATTGTTTATGCAGCAACAAGAGTGGGTGCTTTCCCAGGTTTGAATAGTGTAGGTGTAATGGGGGCCTTGGATGGACAAAAGAAGGTATGGGAGCACTATGACCAATTATCTCTTCAGGTTGATGAGACTCATTTTAGAAGAGTCAATGATGCATTTTTATATGTGGTCATCAATCAACTGAATGGAGATGCATGATATCATTTAAGTCAAGAAGCCATGGCATTCATTGCTGAATGGGGATGTTGGTACATCCAATACCCCACATTTGCTTCCAAGGTGTTGCAGTAACAGGATAGTGCTAATGGAGTTTGTATATCAAGCTATTGGAGTTAATGCTCGGTTTGGGATTAAGCATAAAACTATATGTCATAAATTTCCCATGAAGTTGGGTGAATATAGCTATCAACACTTGAAGGGAGCAAAGGTGGTCTGTAATGATTTGATACAATTGAAATTGGGATTGTATACAACTCATAAGTATTTTGATCCAAAGAAAAAGATGTATGCCTTATTACCTTCAGTGCTCACTAGACATTTTAATTTGTTAGAAGACTTTTGGAGTGATAGGCAAGATGAGTATGACTTGAGAAAAAAAAATTATGAAAGATTATCGGTCTCACTCATGTCAGAGCTTGGTATTAAAGAAAACATTCTTGACATCTTGGTGGATGATGGAATGGTGTTGGATCCATCCTATGAAGCATTGAATATTGGCACGAAGAACCTAGATCCAATTGATTGGGATGCTGTAGAAATAATTGATATCAAGAAGATTGGAAGGACAGTGTTGGATTGAAGTGTGCAATGATTAGTGCTAAGAACTCAAGCTTCTCAAGGGACAGTTCTTAAAAAGGGTAAAGGATACAAGAGAATTAAGAGAAAGACACCTCCCAAAGAGCCATTAGAATTCCTTCCTCCGAACATTGAAGAAATAGAACTTGAGATGGTAGATGATGGAGAGGAAACACAAGAAGGAGATGTTCCAGTAGGATCTATTGTTTCAACACCTACATTAGGTGATTCATCCACCCAAGCCCCACTTACAAGAAAGAAGAGTAAAGAGGTTCAAGAAGGAGCTCTTGATACCATGGTTGAAGCTGCTAAGGGTAAAGAAGTGGAGGAAGAATTTCTAGAAGTTGAGACAGATTCAAATGAAACTCTATAATAAAAGGATTTTCAAGAAAACATGCCTTTAGAGGGGACTATTGAGCATATTCTAACATAAGAAGAGCAATGGAAAATGTTTGAAGAGGAAAACAAGAAGTCTGCTGCAAGGGCTGCTGTGGAGAGACAAAGAGAAATGGACTCTAAGGTACAAGTCGATGCTCTACTTCATCAGCAACAATTACAGTCAAAACAAGTTGACATTAAGGTAGTAGATGATGAAGTAGAGAAGCAAAGGAGGCAGCGAGGACATGAGCTTAAAATTAAAGCAGAAAATGAAAAGTTAGAGTTGATACAAAAGATCCATGATCTTGAGGAGGAGAAAGCAAGAAACTAGTGGGAAAAGGAAATCCAGGTTGCTAGGTTGGAACAAGCAGAGGAAGCTTCACAAAGAGAGGAAGAATCAGAAAAGATAAGGAAGGAAAAAGAGGTCGAAGAGCTGATTAGGAAACAACGGGAAGAAGAAGCAGAAGTTGAAAAACTTAAGACTTTGGAGGTAGAAAGGTTAGAAATGGAAAAGCTAGAGGCCTTAGAAAAAGAGAAATTAGAAAGGTAGGCTCTAGAAAGGGAGGCTCTAGAAAGGGAAGCGTTAGAAAAGGAAGAATTAGAAAAGGAAAGGTTGGAAAAGGAAAGAGTAGAGAGAAATCAGGAAAGAAGGAGAAGATAAGAAAATAAAAGAATAGAGGGATAGAGAAGAGGCTGAAAGACTTTTGAAAATGCATATACTACAAGAACAACAAGAGAAAGCAAGGGTTGAATCCCAATCTCAAGTGAGTATGCAGCCACCTTCTACAGTTATTGCTCCCTCTTCCTCTACGATGACTACTACTCCAAGTGCTCCTACATGACTAAAACTGGACCTACAGAAGAGGGCAGTAATACCTTCACAACCTCTCAATTGGGAGGACATGATGAAAGGAATTGAGCAGGAGAGACCTAAAAAGAAGGATAAAATTCTACATTCTCGCTGACTCACAGAAAAAGGAGAAATTATTGTTGAATGTGCCATGCCAATGACAGAAAAGGAGGTAGGGGACATGCAACTAACAGATTATCAACTGAGTACGGTCAATTCGGGAAGACCCATTAGAAATCAACAAATGAATTTGATTGATGTGGTGTCGTCAATGACCAAGTCAAGAATGATCAAGGACAAGAAAAAGAAGGATGAGCTTAAAGCTCAATTGGGTCAGTTGCATTCATTCCTGAAGAGTGTCTCCTCTCCAAGGTCACAACACGTAGCAGCCATTGAGACTCCTATTTTTTTGAGCAAACAGGAGGTAGATGATTTGGTGCAGGTTAGAGGAAAGGCGGAGATGGTAGACAGGTGGATAGATAAATTGAACCAAGAGGTAGGAGAGGTTTTAGTGAAAGTATTTGAAGCCTACAAGGATACTGAAGGGTTGATTAAAGAGATGTATCAATAAATTGAGGCATCAGAAAAGCGAGAAGAGGAATACAAAAAATAGAGTCAAAAGTTAGAGAAGGTGAGTGAATTGCCTCTAACAACTCTTCTGGAACAATCCATACTTGAGGAAGACAACAAGGATTTTGTGGAGAAAACTTCTCATATACTCCGGTTTAGCATTGACTTTTTGTGTAAGCATAAGAATGAAATTCAAGAGATTGTAAATAATTTGACTGAGCAATTGGAAGAGTTAGAAGTAGTTATTGCCATTATTGTAGATATAAATGCATTTACAAAAGAGAGCATGCCTTTTAATCAAATAAAGGAAAAGTGGGATGAAAGATTCAAAGGACTTATGCAAAAAGAAGATGATGTCGAAGAGTTGATGTTAGATCGACTAGTAGAGGTCAAAGAAGAGATTAAAGCTATTGGGAGAGACTTAATAAAGGTGAAAAGTATGAAGGAGTTTGCTACTGCTAAGTTGGATCAGATCAAATTTGAAGATGATTGGATTGACGGGCCCGAGATAGATACTTTACAGCAAGTCTTCAATAGCTATGATAAGTTCATGGCAGATCTAGCTTCGCATGCATGAATCCTTGCATGCATGATTTTTTATCTTCCTTGCATGTTGCATGCATGCAGCACTAACAGTCTTGGGTGTGCATGACTTCTTTTATTTTATTCTATCTTCTATTTTTAGTTAAGACTGAATGTTTAAATGTAAGAACTCAAGAGCAAATTGATTTGAGTTTCCAAGAGAGTCTAACTCCTAAAAAGGTGGATAACCTAAAATTAGAAGTAGAGTTCAAACTTTTGTATATCTATAAATACCTAATGGGTATCATATTGTAAAGGTCGGCTAATTGAGAATTGGATTGGCTTACCTAATGCTAGGATATAGGATTTTATAGTGATTGTTACAAAGATACATTGTACTTGATGTTTTACAGCTAATAGAATTATAGGTTTACTCGAAATATGGTATTTAGAATTAAATTGTTTGTTTCATAAGGCTGATAAGTTATAATCTATCTGTATGCAGTGATTGTGTTGAACATAAGAGTTTCGTGAATGATGAAAGTCATTTGAAGGAATCAGATTTAAGGATTATCTTATTAGATTATAATTGAGTTGAAGTTATTAAAAAGTCTGTTGATCTATAATCTTGATGATGAATGAATGTGTGTTGTTTTGAAAACCCTTGAAAAATTTGTGAAGAGTAATTGTGAAGTTAATTAGGCACCTAAAATGTATGCAGTGGTATAGATTATGCTATAGGTTGTGTCATCTTATGGTTTTTATGATCTATTAGGAAACATTCATTGTTGAAGGTATATGTCCAGATACCAGATAAATTTGATTCATACTTATTGTTTTACCCCTTTGTCCTATCTTTTTTCTTTTTATTTGAAAACCCCATTGATCTACTAAAGCAGTTGGTAAAATGAGTCATAGCTTGAATCTTTTGTTACCAGCACAGGCCCCTTGAATATTACAGTTGCATGAACTGATTGAGTGATGCCAAATAGTTAAGAACCAACTACCAGGACCTTGGGAGTTAGGGAAATTTGAGCGAACCTAGTTAGGATCCTTTGTTATCACAACTAGTTATGGTTCAAGATTATATTAGTTATCAACACTTGAAGGATAACCCTTGCAATAACCTATCAATAGCTTGCATCTCAAAAAAAATTATGCCTAGGCTTGAAGGGTATAAATCTAAAACTTCCAAAAAAATGAAAAATAACAAAAAAAAAACAAAAAACAAAAAATGAATTCAAAATAGTAAAACAAAATCACCCTTTAGTGAAAACCACTTTGGTGGTGCTTTGGGTAAGTACCTTTGTGAAAACTTGGAAAAAAAATTCCTTACATAAATAAGCACTATCCATCCACCATTGGCTCTTTGGCTTCTCTTGCTTCACTATTCGTCACATCCATCCATCATCGTATTTTATTCAATCACCCATCTACATCCATATCATAGTTGGATATTACATAAGTATCGTATTCCCCTTTAGTACTACTTGGCACATTCCTAAGGTTAGTTTTTCTTGCCCATATCAAGGTAGTCTATTTCAAAACACTAGGGCCATTTGTTTATACTTATATCAGATTGAGTTCTTGTATATCTAAGGTCATTCTCGAAATCTCTCAAAAAATCCAAAACATTCACAAAAATATAAAAAATCCCAAAACATTTCAAAATCATCAAAAAATCCAAAAACATCCAAAAAATTGTATAGTCAAAATCAAAAACATTCAAAACATCTTAAAAAACACCAAAAACATCTAAAACACATCAAAATCCCTTAATAGGTCAAAAAGTCAAAAAAATAAAAAACATTGTAGTCATTGAACTATGAGTCTCTGAGCTTGAATGTAGTCAAGGCAATCACTAATTGGCCCCAAAGATAGAATAGCTATGTCCTTTAAGAGTCTATCATAATAATACGAGAAGCTAGATTCAATTTCCATATCTCGAATAAATAGTTACTGGTCAAAGTTAGTTGAACTATGTCATCCCCACATGTATAACGTAGCAAAGGGAATCACCGATGAGCCCCTGAGGCCTTAGTTCAGTTTCCCCTTAGGTCTTGGTCTTGGTCTTGAACCACCAAAAACATATATGGATAACAAGGGAAAGAGGATCCCTTTACTAGGCTCCTAGAGTTTTTCACCCTAAGAGCACTTGGTGTGGAATAACACTCTTTCCTATGTGTTGATATGTTTTTAATGGAAATTTCATTCAAAAAGGTGGAGAGGGATTATTGATGAAGGTTGTGAATGTGTGTGAAGTGTGGCTAAAATTGAAATAAAATGATAATAAACTAATCTATGAAATGAAAACAAAGCAATGTAAGCTAAATGTAAACTATCTAAATGACCTAAATGTGTATAAACAAAAAGGAAATAGGAAGTAACAGAAGTTGTGCACCTGGATAGTGGAAGTAGTAGATTATTGGCCCCAAAATCTTCTGGAAAATGCTTGAAATCAGTAGAGGAACATTCTTTCCAAGTTGCACGACCTAGTCCTCTTCCCTAGAAAACTTGTTGGAATAGGTTTCCTCCAAAAGGGTATCTAGATCTACAAAAATCCACAAAAGGCAACCTCAGAGGGACGAGGTCACCATTGTTGGCAACCTAGTCCACTTTTGAGTTTTTGAGTATCTGGAAGTGGATGTTGGAGCCTTTGTTTTCTACTCTGGTTCCCGATAGGTGTCTGGTTTAAGTTCAGAAGAAAAGGGGCTGAAAGGGATGTCCAAGCTTCAACTAGGGCCTTGTTGACTTGAATGAAGTTGATGGGATGAGAACACCTTCCAAGAACCTATAACATGTATACAAAAACACCTACAAACACACATACAAAGAAGGAGACAATGATTAGGGTTAGAGAATAGGGGTTTTCCTTAGTCAAACTCCATTTTGATAATCAAATCTAAATGAAATGTAATGAAAGGAATGGAAGATTGAATGACAATGAAAATAGAAACTCTTACCAAATCCTTTATTGAAGATGTCTGCAACATGCATGAACCAACTCCAATGGAGATGACCTGAAAACCCTAATTCTTATTTGCTTGCTTGGGAAGTTTTGAGTGTGGGAATGTTTGTCAAGAGGAGTGAAGGTGAAAAATGAGCCAAGAAGAGAGAAAAATGAGGATAAAAACTCTTATCTGTACATGCTAAACCCTAATTTTCCCAAAAATGACTTACGATAGGTTGACCTTAGGGTTTTGGGGCCAAATTCCTACAAGTTTAATGTTTTAATTTTGAATTTTATGCCAAAAATGACCAAGTCACCCAAAGTGGCAACCTATTCCACTTGGGAAAATCCAAGTGGTGGTTGGGAATTTAATAGTGATTAATGAGGTTAATTGGCCTTGCCTCTTGAAAAACACTTTAATCGAGCCTAAAAGTACATTAAGGGGACAAAACCAGCATTGAAAATGGTAAATTAGGGGTGATGAGCCTAGATAAGTGTGAAAATGCATCACAACACTAAGTTACAAAACTATGTCATAAGGCTTGGGGAGATGTAAGAAGGTTTTGTTTAAGTGAATTATGTTGAAAGGTTCTTAGAAAAGTGAGGAAATGTGTTACAACACTTCACAACACCTTAGTAAAACATCATTAGATTATTGTTGAATTTCAAGCTTACAAGATTGCATCAAGGTCAAACAAGGAAAAATCCAGTGGAAATAGCCAAAATGAGTGAAAACGTGCCAAGGTATACACTTTTTGGTGACACATTTAGCCCCCACTTTAGTGAGAGTATGAATGTTCTTCAAACTCACACTAAAGTAGTCAAATCATGCATGTCAAGTGATATCTAATGTAATCATGCTAGTGAGGTGAGATGAGTATGATCAAGAGGGATGATCAATCCCCCAGGACTGAGATCCCATGGAAAACTAAACATAAATATAATAGATCACACAAGGAGTGATGTGAAAGAGAAGAGATAGAAAAAGTCGGATCAAGCTTCGACTGTTTGTCCAACTAGTTATGGATCAGATCTAGGTTGTTTGTACGAAAGAAAAGGGGGTACTCACTTTGAGCTGATGAGACTTTTGGTTGTCTGCCATGTGAGAATGCCAAGAGGTGGTGGGATACATACACATGGTTGGTATGCACTCACACACAAAAAGGTGGCTATGGGGAAATTTGTGCTACTAGTTGCGATTCCTGCTCAACCATACCAAATTTATACCTCCTGATAACTTTGATAAGGTTCCACAAAAGATAGGGATTTGGTTCATGAGACAGGCAAAGCCTTGGATGCTTAGAACCCACGAACAAGTGCAAGATGGCACTATAGTCATGCAAGTTGTGTTATGCAAGGTGGCCATGTATGCAAGGTGTAACATGAAAATGAAAAAAGGTAAAAATCAAAAGGGATGTTCGAAGCAGTCTTGTTTCATTCATGTGAGGTCATTTACCTAAGTAAAATTGTGTCTAATGTCTCTAGGAGAGGACCAATTGAAGGATAGAAAATTTGCAACTTAGGGGATGCAGTGTGTCGCATCAGGCCACTAAGAGGAATGTAATATGCTAAGATAAGTCTCTTTCATGAAGGTAATTACATGTAATGTAATCCACCAAGTGGGAGACTTTTCATATGAAGTGGCAAGGTTGTACTAAGAACCAAGGACAAAGAAAAATGAAAAAATAAATGGTGATAGGGTATGCCCCCACTTTAAAGGAATTTCTACACACCATTTTGTGAGAAAGTTCTTTAAAGTAGAGAAAGGCAAAAGGAAAGAAAGAAAGAAAGGAAAGGGACATGAGAGCCTACTTGGAAATCCCTATGCCAAATGGTATGTTTCCAAGCAAGGCTATGTCATGGAAATGATAGTATGTCACATGTGTGAGTTAACCTTAATACATGTCATCCACATCTCAAGCTTTCTTTTGTATGTTCATGAGATATTAACATCTAGTCAAAAGGTGTAACAGAAAGTGACAAATAAGGAAAAGGCTGATGAAACCCTTGCCCCCACTTAGTGCAAGGAAAATTTGAGCCAAAAGGATGAAGGTATGGATGAGGGAGTGGAATTAGGTTCCCCCACAGAAGGGAGAGCACCAATCTCCATGAGATGGTTGAAGTTTATGGTTTGAAGGAAATGGAGATGAGGGAGGTAACCCTAAATATTTCTTGAAGGAGGATAATATGTTAGGGTGCATTGTGTGTTCATTGCATCCATGTGTAGGAAGGAAATGGTGGTCGATACCATAGCAATCTTCCAAGTTAGATGAAGGGGTTGGGTTGTTTTGAGAAGGATTTGTTGTTGTATAACAAAACCAATCCTTTTGAGTGGTATGCATTGTTCCTTCATGAGGGATGGGAGAGGTATAGCCCCCATCACCACCATGGTGTAATGGTGTTGATGTAGAACCAAATTGAGGATATAACACATAGGGTAGTTTTGGTCTAGGTCATGAGGTTTCACATTCTCCTTTAAAGGGAGGTGTAAGACCCCAATCATTATTAGAACTTGTATCTGAAAAAGGATTATTTGTATATGACTCTTTGGACCAAGATGGTGAGATTTTAGAGTTTTTATTAGATGAGGTGTAGAATCTAATGACCCGCAATGATCACAAAATAATTTTGTTGTAGGTGAAGGATTGGCATCAACTTGGATAAGTTTGGATCTAGAAATGGAAGGATTAGGGGAGTTGGAAATGTTGTGATTACTTGATGCATAGATTTGTTCATCTGCATCAACCGTGTATATCTTATTATTGTATTCGTATTTCATTGAGAAGTGAAGGGTAGATGGGACTCCTTTCATAGCATGGATCTAAGGTCTCCCTAGGATATGGAGAGGAGTAGGAAAGACTACAGGTCCAACCTTAATAGGTAATGTGATCATCCCTAGTGATTGTTGATTAATGTTATCGAAGCCATAGATATGAACATCATTAGGTTGAAGGAGATCCATGCTACAAAGATTAATTTCTGATCCATTGTCTATGCAAGTGTTCCCAACTACAGATTCATTAATAATCACCTTTATAATCAAGGGATCATTCTTATTTTCAACCTCACGTGAGGGCAACTCATGTCTAGAGAATGTGATATCGGATTGGGTTACTTGCATGGGACAAGGTGGAGATGGGATATTGTTCGATTTTCTATAGGATTAAATCTCCTCCCTATGTATTTGCACCATTTCTTGAAATAAAAAATTGACTATAGGCTAAAGTTGAATAAGTTCCCATAAAGATATGTCAGCAGGAGCCTTTTTAAGGTCCTCAACACTAGGGACTCTACGATGAGAAAGGGAAAATGGCTTAGGATTGGTGGGTGATACCCTAGGTGTTTGAGTCACTAAGTTACAATGTAGTGGCTATGAAACATTGGTATGAGTGGAGTGCATCATGGATTTCAAGATAGCTCTGAATTTTTTATGTAACTCACTAGCAGGAGGAGACTTAGGGGACTCACTAATTAAAGGAGATCCCACTTGTGTGGTCATAACCTCAAAAATATTGTTTGATGTGCACGATGTGTTAGTGAATGGGATTCTAATGTCACTTGATTATCTTCTCTAAGGGAAGGTTTGGTGTTTGAAGGATAGGTATCAAGTGTCACACATTCTTGCACCATTATATTCTTCCTACAAGGAGAGTTCTTAGTAGAGTTACCAATCAAATGTTCTTGACATTCAAAGGTGGGTTCTTCTAAAGGGACTCTATCACAAATAGGAGAATGATTAATTGGTGAGTTGTCTTTTTTAATAAGATGTTCCCTAGGAGAAGGGGGACAACAAAGATACTCATGGTGTTCACCAATGAAAGAATCATCTTCACACCTAGGAGAGATACTAGGAGAAGGAAAAATGTTATTGTCATGATTACTTACGGTAGTGTTATCTTCTTGGTTAAGAGAGGTAAGAGGAGAGAAACAACTAGGGTTCTCAGAACTCTCTCTAATTGGTTCTTCTAACACCAAAATCTCTGCATCACCAAGATGAGAGAGATTAGGGGAAGAGCTAATAAGATTGTTTGGAACATCCAAGGTTGTATTCTCTATCACTAAAACACTCTCATAGGGAGGGGGTGGGGAAGGTTGGCTAGCATATCTATATTTGTAAGAAATTAACATTGTTTGAACAAAAATAAACAGAATTTGTAACCATGTCATGTAATGTTTCAGCAAGGTGAACAACGTATATGAAAAAATATAGAGCATGTATATCCAATGTATTCTAAGTTTCAAAAATGTAAACATTGTATAGAAGAAAATGAAAAGTACTTTTAGAAAATTTATGCATAATTTTATGAATTTAAATAGTGTAGAATAAAAATTTAAGAGTACTTTTATCAATGTTAAGCATAATTTCATAAATGTAATCATTTTGCAGATCTAATTATGAAGGTATATAAAAAATGACTACCCTAAAATGATGATTTTGAGTGAGAAGCCTAAAACCCATGTTCTTGAAACTTTCCAGAATTATAGTATATGATACTAGGAGGTATAGGAAGCACATAAATGAGGTTTTAGGGGCTGTAACAGACAGTTAAAAAATTTAATAGGGACTAGGATGCCTATAATAGCGAACTAGTCCCAGTAGGGTTTTGTTTTCAAATATTTTGAGTTTTTTAAGTGGTTTTTGATGTGTTTCAGACTATATGATGTAATCCTAACATGAAAATGTAGAATTTTGTATTTTTTCAATGAAATTATATATGAAAAATGTAAGGTAACATAAAATTTTTACTATTGCAATTTTCTACAAACCCTAGAATGCAAATAATATAAATTTTTAATGTAATGCAAGCTACCTCCTAAGATGAAATGAAAAATAGGAAATTTAACAAGTGTAGGATAGTTAGGTTCACCAAAATGAACCACCAAAAACATATATGGCTAACAAGGGAAAGAGGATCCCTTTACTAGGCTTCTAGGCTTTTTAACTCTAAAAGCACTTTGTGTGGAATAACACTCTTTCCTTTGTGTTGATATGTTGTTAATGGAGATTCCATTCAAAACGGGGAGAGGGATTAATGATGAAGGTTGTGAATATGCGTGAAGTGTGGTTGAAATTGAAATAAAATGATAATAAACTAATCTATGAAATGCAAACAAAGAAATGTAAACTAAATGTAAACTAAATGTAAACTATCTCAATAACCTAATGTGTATAAATGGAAAGGAAACATGAAGTAATAGAAATTTTGCACATGGGTAGTGGAAGTAGTAGATGATTGGCCCCAAAATCTTCTGGAAAATGCCTAAAATCAACAGAGGGACATTCTCGCCAAGTTGGGCGACCCAGTCCTCTTCCCCATAAAACTTGTTGGAATAGGTTTGTTCCAAAAGGGTATCTAAATCCACAAAAATCCCCAAAAGGTAACCTCAGAGGGACTAGGCTGCCATTATGCCCAACCAAGTCCACTTCTACATTTTTTAGAATCTTGAAGTGGATATCGGAGCTTTTGGTTTGTACTCTAGTTCCCGATAGGTGTCTGGTTCAAGTTCAGAAGAAAATAGGCTAAAAGGAATCTCCAAGCTTCAATTAGGGCCTTGTTGACTTGAATGAAGTTTATGGGTTGAGAACACCTTCTAAGCACCTAAAACTTGTATACAAAAACACTTGCAAACAGACATGCAAAGAAGGAGACAATGATTAGGGTTAGAGAATAGGGGTTTGCCTTAGTCAAACCCTATTTTGATAATCAAATCTAAATGAAATGTAATGAAAGGAATGGAATATTGAATGACAAAGAAAATATGAACTCTTACCAAATCCTTTGTTGAAGATGTTTGCAACATGCATGAATCAACTCCAATGGAGATGACCTAAATACCCTAATGCTTGTTTGCTTGCTTGGGAAGTTTTGAGTGTGAGAATGTTTGTCAAGAGAAGTGAAGGTGAAAAATGAGCCAAGAAGAGAAAAAAATGAGGATGAAAACCATAATTTGTACATGCTAAACCCTAATTTTCCTAAAAATGACTTATGATAGGCTAACCTTAGGGTTTTAGGGGAAAATTCCCTCAAGTTTAATGTTTTAATTTTAAATTTTATGCCTAAAAGGACTAGGTTGCCCAACGTGGCAACCTAGTTCAGTTGGGAAAATCCAAGTGGTGGTTAAGAATTTAATAGTGATTAATGAGCTTAATCAGCCTTGCCTCCCGAAAAACACTTTAATTAGGCCTAAAAGTACATTAAGGGGACAAAATTAGCATTGAAAAGGGTAAATTAGGGGTGATGAGCCTAGATAAGTGTGAAAATGCATCACAAAACTTTACAACACTATGTCATAAGGCTTGGGGAGGAGTAAGAAGGTTTTATTTAAGTGAATTATGTTGAAGGGGTCTTAGAAAATTGAGGAAATGTGTTACAAAACTTCACAACACCTTAGTAAAACACCGTTAGATTATTGTTGAATTGCAAGCTTACAAGACTGAATCAAGGTCAAACAAGGAAAAATCTAGTGGAAAAGGCCAAAATGAGTGAAAATGTGCCAAGGTATACAAATTTTAATGATGCAGGCCTAAATATCAATTGAAAACTTGGAAAACACAAAAATATTTAAAATTTTAAAAAACCCAAAACATTGGAAAACATTCAAAAAATCCTAAACAACCTCTAAAAACCTAAACATTCAAACAAGAGCCTCAAATCATTCATAAAATGTCAAAAACATTGAAATATTCCAAAAATTCCAAAACCACCCATCACATTTCACTTACACCAGCAATAAACTTCCATTTATAATAAATAGAGCGTCACTTTAAACCTTTGGTAAAACAAGTGGAAACAAGTGTTGCAATTCATAAAGTGTGAACCTAAATGTTAAAATATAAAGTCTAGATTATGAGTAAATAAGTTGGTAACATTTATATCGATGGACTATGAAGCAAATAGTCTTTGTCAAAAAATTTGATAAGCATGTCCTAGGATGCATGCTTCCTAAAATGGACAACATCATGAGAAATCACCTTAGCTATGTTACTTTGGCAAGAGATATAAATAACATTGATTATTTGTTCGTTTTGATCTTTTCTAATGATTTATCTTATTGAACCGTTTCAAGGACCTCTTAATGACGTTTGTCCAAATTATTTAAAGAGAAAGGAATGGGGCATCAATCATTATGAATCATTTGTTGTGCTTGTGGGATATTCCTATAAAAAAACCTTAGCGAATTCTTTCTTTCTTGTGTGTAGGCAGGTTGTTTTGAATAAATTGTTGACTATTGCATATGCTTTGGCTTGAAATTTTATGAAATTCTAAACTACATTCCAACAAGGTTTTCATATGTCAAGGATGTAAGTTTACAGAGTCAAAGTCCATCACACTAGACAAAAATCCATCTTAGTTATTGATACCTTTATGCATCATGTCTATGTGTTATATCAAAAATAAGGAATGAAATGATGAAGTATCCCAATCCCTAAAATAAGAAAATCATCACTCTTGTCACCATACCTAATAAAGTCTCGAAGACTCATAGAATTTTTGGACTTTTGGATCAATCTCAAAATAAATGGTTTATCCATTCATCTTATTCTTCTAACTTCTTTCTACACTAACAAGGTATCATGGCAATCAACAAAAATAATAAATGCATCCATCTTGTATCCACAAACCATCAACATACATACATCCTACATAATAATATTATAATCATAGCATAACATTATCACATAATTTTTAAAAAAAAATAAATGCATCCATCTCATAGCACATCATATAGAAAATATATTAAAAAGGATAGTAAATCATTCATTGTAGTGGATTCATAACATAAATCATACATTACATATCATATAATATCACATCATAAATCATAAAAATCACATCATATGTATAATAGAGATATGTATCCATAACATAAACATCTACACCCATAACATACCATGTGCATCAATACATGATCATAAAGCATCACATAAAATGAAAGAACACCATATCATAATCGTATCAAACCATCTCATATATTATCATCAAAATGTGACTATCATGATACAAAATCTAACTCAATGTGTAATGTCACCAAAAATAGATATACATGAGGCTATAAAAAATTATCCATAGAATGTATATACATCATAAATTAGGGCTATACATCAAAAAAGTGTTTGAAAATGCGATGCTATCCTCGGCTTGGTCTATCCTTGTGGTGGGACTAATCCTGATGTTCCACTGATGGCTATCAATGACCACTAGCCAGAGGATTTTGGTGCCCACCACCCCCAGGTTGTTTGTTTCTACTCCAAGAAGGTTGATAATCTGAGGCAACACCGCTTGAAGCACTAGGTGCCACCCTAATCTAATGAGAAAAATTTAGCTATCACCAATGAGGAAGCCCATCTATGTAATAATAAAATATAAGAAAAGAGGTTCTTCATAAGGATATCAAAATGATGAACATAATTATTCTATGTTGTTTCATTGAATTATGAGGGTAATAATGCATAAATTAATATAAAAAATAAACCTAACCAATATAGCAATCAAAAGGTGGATTTTAAGAGGGTCAAATTTTGTGTACCTATTGCAAAAAGTGGTTTTTTAGAACTCACTAAGGACTCCTAGTAGTGAATGGGTCCTGCTAGGGTTTGAAAAAATGGTTTTAGGGTTTTGTTCTTCAATGTATACACTCCTAGATCCTAGTTGGAGACTGTTGGAAACCCGAAAATAAATTTTTTAGCTCATTTTTTGTGATCTTTCAAGAAAGGTGACAACTTTGACAAGTTGCAGCTTTCTCCAGTTTTTCTCTCCAAATGCTCTTCAATCTAAAAATTACAATCACACATCAAAGGAGAGAAAATTTTGTTTATTATGGAATAGGGTTTTGCCTTGGTCAAAACCCATTTTGGTAATTATACCTTGAAATGAAACAATGCATAAAGGAATGATGAATGAACAACAATATGTAGCAACCCACTAAACCTTATTGAAACCTTGGATTACAAATCTAAAAGATAGAATGAAATAGACTCAATAAGTGTAGATGTTGATCATGAACTTGACATAAGATAACGGCTTTGAATACTTGAGCTTGATCACCAATGCTTCATCATCACATTAGCTCAACAAAATGCATGGCTTTGACATGATGATTGATATCTTGATTTCTGCAATAAACTTCAATAATCTACCGTTTGAATTCCTTCTTGAATGCTCTTGTGAACTCTTGATCTCATAAATTTTCTATTAGTACTTGAACACTTGAAAACTTAGATCAAATTGTGTGAAACAACCTTTTATTTATACTTATCTTAATCTTAATTCTTGAAATTCAAATAACACAAGCCAACATCAAATCTAGGTTTTCAAATCATTAAAATACCACCAAAAAATATCCCAAGGGAGGGTCCTAGGGTTAAGTAAGGAAATATTTTCTATGTGGAGAATGGGTCCTAGCATACTTAAACTAGAACACAGTTCAAAGGATGTGAAATGATATGCGAAAAAAGGGTCCTAGGACCTAATAAGGACCCATTCGCTAGGTGGCGAATGAGTCCTAGGTTGCTAACCTTTGACACATACCTTATAAAATTAAGTGTTGTGTAACATCCTTTACAAGTGTTTGGATTTATCCCTCTAAAAATATAATTAATTAGGCTTGGATTTGAATTAAAGAGGCCAATTAATCTCAAATTTACCTCAATTAATTAATAAATCCCTAGATTACTGTGAAAGTGTAAAGATACACTTTACAACACCCTAAATAAGGCACCATTGATTCCATTGTATTACAAAGGGCCCTAAACTTAATGTGAATGTGTAAAACACATTGCAACAATAAATCAAGGCATAATTAGGCTCATTTTATTATATTATTCATTCCCAAATTAAGTGTGAAAAAAGGATACTTTTTCGACACTATATTAATACTTTTTCGACACTATATTAAGCCCCTAATTTAGGGAGAGTATGACCTCATTTCAAACTCACACTAAAGTAGACATTCAAGACACTTATGTATGCAACAATGACAAAGATACACAATCATACAACATCAAAGAACAAGAAGAGATCAATCCTAGATGGTCCAATGGGATCTAGAGCACATGTATCTAGAATTTTTGCACTCACTCTAGGCTAGTGGAACCTTAGGTCGTCCACTAGGTGAGTATCCCTCTAGGAAGGTCACTTAGTGAGAAATTTATGCTTGTGTGTCGAATCTCATTTTACTTACCATACCAAATCTATCCCTCTAATAACTCTGATAGGGTGCCACTCACATTCTTGCCTCGTGCTTAATAAGATTTGCTATGCTAAGCACCCATGCACATGGAAATTCACCACAGGAAAATAGGTGTGTTGAGCTAAGTGGCCCTAAATTAGGGTTTTGAGCTTCAGAAGGTTAGCAATTTTTTTTGTGCCAAACACTTATGAACAATGATGCTAGTAAAGGTATTTTTCCAAAGGTATTTTTCTTCATTTGTGTAAGGTCTTCTTCTTAGGAAACATCCTGCCTAATGTCTCAAAGTGAGGAAAAATCAAGAGTAATAGATTGCAACTTAGGGGATCCCTTGCATCGCATAAAGACACTAAGAGAAAGGCATACACTAAGAAATATAACAATCTTGGAGAACATCAAACCTAATGACACCACAAAGAAAAGGACATATCAAAAGAAAAAAGAAAATCACATTATGAAACATACAAAATGTTGAAAGATATCATCGATGTATGCCCCCACTTTAATGCAGTTGCTAACACCATTATTGTGAGAAATTTCTTTAAAGTAGCCAATGTTTACTCCTAAGACATGAGAGATTTCCTCAAAAAACCCTATGCCAAGTCATATGTTCTAGAAATAAAGCTACACCATGAACAAGGAGGGAAGGGTTTTCCCCAACAATACATAATGGATCTGTGGATTCAAGATCAATATGTCTTTGTTACAATGTTGTTATAGAGCTCAAAAATTTCATCATCACTCAAATACTCATAGAACTGGAAGAATGACACATAGAGAGGGAAAACAAAGAAAATGTATTTTGGGTCAACATGGAAGAGACGTAAATGTATCGACACCTTGTACCATCCTAAAAAAGAAAACACAAGACAAGCAAAAATATGAAATATTCATGACATAAAGAATAATGTAAATAAATATAGAGGAATGCACAAAAGGAGAGAGAGATACATCAAACAAAACACCATAGGGGGATCACATTATGCACATGCAATCATATAAAGAAACATGAAAATAAAAAAATACAAAAGATTAGTAAGGAACATGTGAGTCAACCTATAGCAAGTCATCCACATCTGAATCTTGTTTAATATATATAAAAGATGGACAACGGCCAAATGGACAATCATCAAATGCCAAAAATAGGACAAGTCTATGTAATCCCTTGCCCCCACTAAGTTTAGTACAAGGATGAGCCAAGTTGAATGATGATATGCCACTCCTTGCAAAAAGTAAATAATTTGAAATGAATGTAAAACATGCAATGGTGAGTATGCTATGATCCTACAACTATTACATGCAAAGGATTATCAATGATGTTATTGATCATGATGAGTGAACAAAGTATCAACTTGATGCATATATAATGAGATATCTATCAGTTTAGGATGCACCAAAGTTAAATTTGTCTTGGAAAAATCTTTCGTAAGAGTGTTGACATTCATTGAAAGCATTTTTTTTTCCTTTCAATGGAGAATAACCAAGATCATTAGTCATTTCTTGTGTGTTAGCACCAAATCCTCTTCCACTATACCCAAATTCGTTTCATAAGTTCATAGCCTCTTCTCTAAAGCTTTTTAATTTCTTTCAGATCTAGTGGTTATTCACAATAAAATTCATCAAATTTTGTCGTGTATGTTATCTTTTCTTCTAAAGTGGTTGAAGTGGATGCTTTTGAATTTTTTATTAAAATTAACACTTTTTTTATTCCCTTTTAAGACTCTTTTTCTATGATCTTGTATTCTCCCATGAATGTAGGTTTGAAATCAAAGGAACTCCAAGAATCTTCCAATAACTTTGTGACTTCTTCAATATGATTTTATTTTTCTTTCTATTGCAAACAACTCTTCTTAGATCTGTATTAGCCTTGATTGTATAGCATTTATTTGAAAATTTACAAAATTTAAGGTAATAGGATATGGATGTCACTTTTGCATTTTCTTGTCAGGCTTTTTCCTATGTTATATGTGTATGAGCAATAATATTGTAGAATTTGTTGTTAATATAATGCTAAATGATAAATCAATTAAACTAGCATGATATTGATGTGAAACAAATAATTGCAGCTCCAAGAGGCAGCCATTGTTGTGAAGCTTGATTATTGAATTGCTTGAATGTTGATGTCAGATCGCAAGCGAGTAAGGGCAAAGTTTGATTATCCGACTTTTCCAGTTCAATGATATTTTGTATTTTAGGATTTCCGGCTGTAGAAATACACGAGAAAGCTTTGAGAGGGCTTCAGATTCAATCTAGAGGTGATTGAATGAGAGATGATAGAGATTGAGAGAAAGATGGAGATTGTCTCTACCCATGAAAACACCAGGCAAGAGAAGATGAAGGATTGATGGAAGAGGATTGAGAGATCAAATTCCAAATTTGTCTCAAAAACTTCCCATGAAGTTTCAAAGCATTAATTGTGACAAATTTAGACATAGATTAGACATAGGAAATCTAATTCATTTTTGAGGAAATGTAGATTGGAATATTCCTTATGCTCTAATTCAAATATTTTTGATTTATTTAAATTAGAAAAAGGGAGATAAATAATTTAATAAAACGAACTATAGGATAGTCGTTTATTAAATTAAACAGAGGAATATGGTAATCAATTAATAAAGCGTTTGATCTTTATTTAATTAATTTGAGAATGATGTGATAGATTGAAATAGGGATTTGATAATTAAATTGAACAAAGTATTTAATTTTGTTTATTTAATTAAGATGAATTTGAATGTGAACTATATAAATAAATATTTCTATTTATTCAATAGTAGAGGAAATTAGAATAATTAATCAAATAATTTGTATTTAATTAATCGGATGCTCCAGACCAATTTTAGGTGTATACACTATGCAATTGGTAGGTGTAAAGCCAAATTCCTTAACCCTTGCTAACATCCTTCTTGCATGTTCTAAACCATGTGCTTTGAAACAGGGCATGAAAATCCATCTAAGCATAATGAAAAGGATATTTTTGTCAAATATTATACTATAGTAAGTTGAATGAATGTAAGTAGAATTTTTTTTGCATACCTATAGATGGTAAAAAATTTCATGGTTAAGTGGAAGCCCCCCATCAACAAAAAGATCCAAATATCTATGTATCTGTCTCAATCGAGCCTCTAAACCCTTCAGAGCTATCAAAATTTCCACTAACCTGTTATGCACAAAAGTCAAATTTTAGAGACCACTGAAAACAAAAGAAACAAAGGTTTGAAACCAAATACACACACAACACAATGTTCATAGTGAAAATTTAGCACTTTCTTTCATCTTTTCATATTGGTTTGATGCTTCAAATGATGCATTTCTTATATTGAAAAGTGCATTACCTTATTGATCTTCTCTTTGTTTCAAGAATAGTTTAATATTCTCTACTTAACAAGGCCAACCACATGAAGGTGGAAGCTCATTTGGCCCCTCCCCCCTCGTCACATCACTCTCAATTCCCCATACCTGATAATATAACATTAATCATTCATTCATGCATTAATAACATATAACAGTGATTCATTCATCCTACATTAATAACATATAACATTCATTCATTCATCTTGCATTAATAACATATAACATTCATTCATTCATCCATTAATAACATATAATGTTCATTCATTCATCCATTAATAACATATAATATTCATTCATTAACATATTCACATTCATTCATTAACATATAACATTCATTTTTTAGTTTTTACATATTATCAAAAATATGGTTGTCATAATATGATTACAATGACTTTTTTTTTGTTTCTTTTGTTCAGCTAAAAAAAGCTGAAGTGGAGTATCGTTTTCTAAATCATCTGTGCCCCCTTTAGTTGTTCTAAGATTTGCTCATGATCTTAATGTATACCTAGTCATGTACTCACAACGTGGACGCCGTTGCAAGGGGGGGTCTGCTGCAATAGCAAAGAAATGTTAAATTGATATGTTTTATTATTACTGTTACAAGTATTTCATTATTTAAAAGAACATTAAAGTGGTTCTCTTTACCTGATGGGGCCACATCATGTTCCTAATCTTATTTTATAGCCTCATGCTCAACAAGTTGAACAACCTCTAAATCTTGATCTAGAGTTCAAACACGAAAGGTTACATTAATTAATACACCAATTGTAATTAAATATGTTTAAAAGAACATTAGAGTGGTCCTCTTTACCTGATGGGGCCGCATCATGTTATTGATCTTGTCTAGCCTGATCATGCTCAACATGTTGATCATGCTCTACATGCTCTAAAGTTGAAACATGAAAGGTTACATTAATTAATACAGCAAATCCAATTAAACATTTGTAATTAAAAATGTTTAATTGTATTAATACATACTATGTTTTGTATAGCACATGAATACATCCAGTACCTGGATGCACACCATGGCCTTCATCTCTAGGTTGTGTTCCACCCTCACCAGGCTGCATTCCAATGTCATGTGTAGTATTATCATTGCTTGTATGTTTAAAACAAATAGGTACATTATTACCTTATGGTGGAAATTAATATTGAACAGATTGCACAATTATTCAATTTTAAATAAACTTTATTGATTTTATTTACCCGTGTGTTGGATGCAATGGAATATTGTGTTTGCCCAGTCAAGACTCTTAGGCATTCAGCCAGGGCTCCACAGCCTTGCTGGAAGGCAATCTTTAGGTCCTCTTATGTGGGCACTCTGTTGAATTCAGAACCCTGCATTTTTGCATAAGATAATGAATTTTTCTTCTATGGTGTGATAAAACCAAAATTTTTTGCAATTTAATATTTGGATGCAATATTTCATTTATTGATACTTACAATTTGTGTGGCTAATTTCATATAATCACTAGAGCCAAGTTTATGTTGCCTGTGGTTTTCTAGTCTTGCCTTTTTTGCTTTCAATGTGTCAAGCAACCTATGAAAAGTTTGAAATACATTAGATTATGTAAAAACAAAGAGTAATCAGTATATAATTACATTGTTGATAGTATCACATACCTTCCTTGGCCCGGTGGTGTCTTTCCTTTTTTCTTTTCAACCTTCTCCTTTCCATCTAACACTAGGACCTTCCACTCCCTCTCCAGAATCATGGGTGGACACTGGTACTTGTTCTTCTTCTCTAAATGTGACCTATATTGGTCCCTCACATACTTTAGATAGGTACCAGCTTTCTTAAGGACCTTGGTTTGGTTGAATGTTTTATCCCCAAATAACACAACTAAACGATTAATGAGCTCATCTTTTAAATCTTAATTTTGGGCATTCCACCACGTATGTATGGTGGGCTTGAAGAGCTCCAGTGTAATATCACTTAGATGTTTATAAAAAACATCATTTTCTACAAAATTATCATGGGATCATTATTCTAAAAAGAGTGATCAATAAGTAAACTTCAATTGGATTATATATAATAATAATTAAAAAAAATTAAAGTACCTGGCACCCTCTCTATCTTTATGGGAACGAAATCTTCGGTCACCACAAATGTGACCGACAATGTTCCCGTACTAGTAATACGGGAAGATCTAGGAAATGCTACTAAAACATCACCAGTACTAGTGGCCTTTGCATTCCCAGGTACATGTCCTAACACATGTTTTGGCATGTGTTTACTGTTGGAGGCTACCCTATCGAATGCTTGCATGGTATGTGTTACCAACAATATAGGCACAGATGATGGGGTCAGATGATGTGATGTATGCATAGGAAGATCAGGATGGACACTTGTACCAACCCCTACTCCTTGGGTAGCACCTGTAGTACTTTGATCATGGCCAGCTGCATCATGAGGAACCAAACAATCCTACAAAAACAACACATATTTTAGTTCATGACATAAAAGAGTACAAAATATAAAATCATGAATGAACTTATGTTATAATTAAATACCTCATGAAAACTTACTTGCAAGTTTTGTGCTCTCTCAGTCAATATTTTAACCCTCTCTCTTATCTCATTTGTTTGAGGCACTGTGAATAACAATTGAAGGATTTATTCATTGCATTTATTTTGGGTCTTCCTTATCATATCGATAGGCTTTGTTGAATACGTGATGTCATCATCACATAATAGTGACTGCACCTCCCTATGGATGCTCTCCTCTATTGTTGGTGCCTTTCCCTGATCAGCCGAATGCAACAAGAATATTAAAAATATTATCAAAATTAATCCAATAAACTCATGAAAAAAACTTAATAATAAAACATTTTTCTCATATCTAATTTCTACAAATACAATGAGGTAAACCTGATGAGTAGAAGTGCCTAAAGATGGATCGCGATCTAAGCTCTGGGTCATAGCCTTCCCCGTATGATCAATGTGCCACTGTGACAAAAATTAAATATAAAAATACATTACCGAAATGAAACCAATAGACTTATGAAAGAAAACATAATAATAAAATGGTATATTGGAGTCATTAATTAGAGGTTGGGTAAAATGGTATATAGTACATACCACCCCCATAATAATTGTTTTTTTATCTAAGCAATTCAAATTGTAATAGATTAGAAACTCTTCCCCTATAGTTATTGATTTTATTACACATACGAATACACAATTTCCCTCACGTGCCTCGAATATGCAATTGGGTTGCTTATTTGTTGACCCAGGTCGTGTAATTTTTATAAACCCTACAATATTCTCTAATGCTTTTGGCCTTCCATCAATGTACATAGCCACTCCTTTATTTTCATCCTTATCTTTTATTTGTATATAATTTGCTAACAATGCTTACCTACACATACTTCGTGTCTATCAAACCAGCTGCATCCAATCTTTGTAACTGTAACAGGGTCTGACATACTCCATCAATTCAATAACTTTTTCATAACAAACCTTTATGTCATCCATGCAAAATAGGCCCAAACCATGTAATGACGATGGTGTTATGTGATATATCCTCTCGTTGACACAAAAATCAGTGTTTATTCGAGGAAGTTCCTTGGGTACCCATTATTTCCATAGATGTGTGTACCTCAGGGGCACCTTGATTTTTCCTATGCTCTCATCATCATAAGAACATGACCCCCCTTCAGCAAGAAAAAATTCCATTCATTTACGGAATTTTCTTCTAATCTTTTGACCTCTAGTTGATCACCCTCTTTTAGACCTACTACATGTCTTGCTTTCCTCTTCTCTTCATGAATTTCCCTCGCTTGAGGAAGATAAATCTAAAAAATACCTATTTGGTGGTACCTGCACTCATAAGGATGTTGGATGAAGTTCTTTCATGGTGATGTGATCCCAAGTTGAAATTATGATTAATCTACCATTTCATCGCTAAAATTTGACAGGTTATAAGGTAATCAAGTCTTGATAGACTGCAAGTTATTGTTACTACCATCCAAATGTGTCCATCACAAATCAAATCTAATTAACGTTTTAACTCCCAAACTTTGTAACAAGTTTTTAATGTTACTATGGTCCACCAGTTACACAACCAAGGCCTCAAATGTATTCTCTAATTGTAATCAAAGGACTTTTTCTCTTCATTCAAGTAAATAAACCTGAAGGGAAACACCGCCAAGTGGTTTATTGGACAACTACATGACTAAAAATAGTAGAAAAATTACATTTAATTTCCATATGTCTAAGTGGTTAATGGGGAGGGAGTGTGTACTAGGCCTGGTTAAGTCATCATAGGTTTATGCTTTGGCAATAAAAATTGTTTAAGTCATCTTAAATCTTCCTATGTCTAATTGCTAGGAGACTTTTGGTATGTTTTAAGGTAGGATGAATGGTCGCATCAATGTTCTAGTTCTCTATGACAAGGTTTCAACATCTTCAAATAGTGAAAGTTAGTGCTCATAGTCATTTGAAAAAACAAAATTTTGATTATGTATGATGGTAGGATTTGATAACTTAAAAGAATTGGCTACCCAACAAACTTAAAGTTAAAAGAAACTTTTTCAGTTTAAGGGGTAGCACTTTCTTTCATCTTTTCATATTGGTTTGATGCTTCAAATGATGCATTTCTTATCCCAATTAAATCATATTGTATTCCCATCCCATTGCAATTTTTGCAATTGTTTGAGGAGTTGATACCAAAATTTCATATCAAATACCATGTTCTTGAAGCAATTTTCTGTGTTTTTACTATTTTTCTAAAGTTCTTTTGTGTTCTATGGATCCGTACAAGCTTGAAATTCTCTGAGATAATTGGTGTAGATAAATATATGTTCTCCCTTTCATTTTTGTTTGTTTTGAAGTGCTCAATCACTATTTTGTGGGAGAAAACAATCAAATACAGGGACTGCCCTGTTTTGCCTATGTAAGGGTTTGAGGGCTAAATAGAAATGGCATCCACAATTCCACCCACTGTCTTAGAACTATAACTCAGTGGATTGGTTTGAAACATGGTATGATAGAGGTTCATTTCATTTAGGGGTCTGTTAAAGAAAGAAACTTGGCATTGAATTCATGCCCTAGGGCTGACAAGGGCAATTTTCTTGTGAATTTATGGTTGTTAAGTCAAGGTTTATCAATTTGATGGATATATTGGTAGATTCATGGTGACACTATTTGATGGTCCAATCTCTACTTCGAAACAAAAATATCTCTAACAACTCTAAGAGCTATAATGGGATGGCATTAAAGAAACCTTCATATGAAGGATCTTCTAATGAAGGACCTTTGAATTAAGGTCTTCATTTGAAGGTCCTTCATGCAAAGGTTCCTTTTATAAAGAATTTTAGACATGAAATATTTAAAATAAAAAATACCTTCATTTGAAATTCTTAAAATGACATCATTTTTGAATGAAGATTCTTCATTCAAAGGTCATGACGACATCACCTTCAAATGAAGGTTCTTCATTCAATTGGTATTTTGTAATTTTGAATGTGTGATAATAATTTAGGGTTAACAATAAATCCATTTGAGCCTTTTATAAATGAAAGAACATTTGATGCAATCACATGCCTTGTCAAAGTTTTAACTTAATAGTAAGGGCATCATGAGTAGTTTGCTGGGCCCATTCAACAATCTCCGATGCAAGGATTGAATTGTCTAGAATGTATCTACTATCGAGAAAGCCAATTTGTTTACCTGTATGACTATATCTCAAGCAATAGGTTTAATTGTGATGGCAATGATATTGACAAATATTTTGTAATCTAGGTGTTGAGAAGCATAATTGGCCACCATCCTAGGAAAGATTCTTCATTCTCACTTTTAGGTGTTAAAATTTAACAATACCTTGATTGATGAAAGAGCCCAAAGAGCCTTTCTCCATGGTATCCAAGTACACATAGCAACTGTCTTCTTTTATATGGTTGGACATGATTTAAAGAACTTAGCTAGGAATTATTCATTTAACCTAAGGTTTTCTCATAATGCCATCATTGGAAAAGTATGATCAAATTCTTCTATTATGAAGAATTGGTCTATGTGCCTCTAGTAATCACTATAAATATTTTTAAGGATAAAATGACTGCATCAAGTAGGAGAGAATCAACTTTGATTTCTTCAAAGATTATATTCTCTATTCATAATTTTTAAGGGTTGTGTGTGGAGGAGGTTATCACTACCAAGAAGGGAGGAGACCTTTCTTGCATATGTTTGTGGTGGAGGTATTAAAGAAGAATTGTATGCCTCTATTTCCATTCATTAGATCTAGCTTAGTCGAGCATATACTTGGGAATTTTTCCCTTATAAAATTCCATTTGTTTGAGTTTATGTTATGTAAGCGTAATTCCATGCTATGTTGAAATATAAGAGGTGGACGAGACCAAAAGGAAAAAACCCTTTTTTAGTTGTACCTTCAAATTTTTTCTTATTGGAAACTAGGCATGAATAATTGCAGGTTAAAAAATGAGAATGGGGGTACAAGTATAACCATCATAATTTTTTTTTGAAAAAAGTAAAAAAATTGAGGAAAAAATCCTAGATGACATAACTAGTCCAATTCAACACCAAAGGTAGCATGGATTAATGAAATTACCACAAGTTTTAAGTAGAAGTAAACTACCATTTTCAAGTACTAATGCTAGTATGAAATTGTGACTAGCTAAATGGAAAGAAAATTAGAAAATTGTAACCAACATTTAAGTGGAAATAATTAAAAGTAACCACACTTTTTGCATGGTTGAACCAATTTAAAAATTCAGCCAAAGGTGATAGTAAGAAAATTAAAATGCACCTATATGAAATATTTAGTCTAAGAGCCAAATTTGGATGGAAAAGTTAGTAAGAAGTAGTGTCGAAAGTGGAAAATTAATCATGAAATCATGGCTAATAGAGCATACAAAATATATTGGAAAAGTCAAGAGAACTTATATCTGCACATAAAAACACTCAAAATAATAATTATATCATACAATTCATTTGGGAATATATTAAATATGGCTTTTACAAAGCCTTTCAAATATACCTTCCCATTTGAACTACTATCTTACAAGAATATAACTAATTATTTAATAACAAAAATAAACAAGTTAGTAAGGTGAATTTATTAATGTTAATCTTAATATTCCATCACCCTTGGTTAAATTTTACATTCCACACAACAAAAAATGTTGATTGAAACAAACAAATATATATAGGCTAAGCTAACACCATTTGATTTTTCTTTAAGTTCTCCCTCAAGAAGACCATTGGCTTGAGTTATACAAGTCCACACTGTGTGGTCCTTTTTCTTACAATAATAACATTCATTTTTATTTTTTAATTATTATAATTACCTCATGAGTATAATACATTCTCATGTTGAGAATCAACTTTTAAATATTTTCCATTTTTCTTTTTTCTTCTCCTAATAGGGCCAAAATCACATCTTCTTGTGTTTGAGAAGTTATTGGACTAATCATAGAAATAACATTGTTGTATTTTCAAACTATTTAACAAAATATCCTTAGCAATTCATCATTTAATAGAGCCTTGACTTCTACCAATTGTCTAATGAGAGATCTCAAATTTCTTATGTGATTAGACATAGTGATTATATCTCTCATTTTGAATCTAAATAGTTGAAGTTTTAGGAAAAACTTCACATTAGCTATTTTTGCGCCAAATATTTTATTAAAATTATCCCAAATTTCCTATGATGATCTATCTAAATCTATATAATAAAATTTAATGTCAGAAAGGGAAAGACCAATAATATATTTGAATTTATCATCTTTTTTATGTCATTCCAATAATTTATTTGCATTTGTAGGTGGTGTTTTGTTCCCATGCATGATTATTTATTATTCATTTATTGTATTTGCATTTTTGTTTTCCACGTATAAAATTTAAAACAATTTTTTTTGTTTAAAAAAATCTTATCTTAAAAATATGAACTAAAAATATTCCAAAAGTTTAATGTCAACCTTGTCACTCTAAAAACTACAACTTAAACATCCCTTTCAAACCTTGTAACCAGTTTTGAACCACTCTCCAATTGATTTTTCCTCATCACAAACATTGACACCATTTTACTGTTCTAAACAACTTATTGAATCCTCTTATTCATCAAACTTATTTAATTGTTTAAAAAAAAACAAAAAAAAATTGAAAATATGTCTTTCCAAACTTCACACATCCTTATTATTACCAAATGCCATTAGTTTAAAATAAAAACACATGAATGTTATAAATGCATTATTTCAATAATGAAACAAACCATATATCTCTTATTAATGACCAACTTAAAGAAGATTGCAAATAGAAACTTGGTCGTTGTATAGAACATTGAAAAACTGATAACAAAGAATAAAAAAAACTACTACAAAGACCTAGGATAGGCTAGAGGCCCACAGTAGAACATTCATCACAAAGAAACTAGCCTTTACAATGATTTTGCACTCGTTGATTCCCTAGAGAAAACCTTATCTTGAGTGTAATCCATCATAGTCACATATGATCACATCATTCTTGACCATTTGATATCATGAAAAACCTCCAAAATCTAGTATTCAAATAACCCATATCATCGGCAAGACAAGTTCCATCGGGGTGAAATGAAAAGGTCATACTGAGCATATAGGTCTCACTGATAAAGTTCCATCGGCAAGAAACCTATCTTGTCTCACTAATCAAAGCATAAGGAGTTGTATCAGCTAGACCAACGCCATCAGAGTAAGAACCCTGAGTCAGCCCGAGTGCATTTGTCTCACTGATGAAATACCATCATTGAAACACTCATCTTGTCTTGCTGACAAAAAAAACAAACATACTATCGCCAAGACAAACTCTATCAGAATGAGTTCAAAATGTCCTCCCGACCCACTATGTCACACCAATAATATTACATCGGCAGGAGTCTTGGTGACATACTTGAGATTGAAGGAATAATCATAGGGGAGACTTATAACAAGGGAAAAAATACTGAATGTCTTAGCGATACACCATGTCTTGCCGATGAAGACAAAAACATATCAAGATAGTTGTCAGGGTGACTCTTGGTGACATTTATATGAATCAGATGGATAGATAATGTGATATCATTATAATGTCTCCCCAACAAAAAGAATGTTTAATGAACGTTAGTCAAGCCTGAATAAAAGGATTGCCCAAATTTTCAATTTTCTTGTCGATAGAACATTTGATGTGACAGTGGGTAAATTCAAAGATCAGCTATGCTCATGTTCAAAGCTAGGACATTAATGGAGGTATTACTACCAAATGTGTCAATGATTTCCTGAATTGAGAAAAGTAATTCAAGGAGAATTTTGCAAAAAGTTAGCAGCAGAGGAATGGACGAAGGGACAAAGGATCTTGTGGTCAAAGAATTCTAAATAAACTTCTAAGTTCCCTAAAATTAAATTTCTAGTTCTTTTATTCATAAAATGGAAAGCACTAGCTTAGGAAAATAAAAAGGCAGGAAATAGAGTGAGAGTAATAACCCTAGAGGAAAAAAGAAAAAAATTGAAACAGAGAAGGAACCTGGGGTAGCTGAGAGGAAGTTAAACTAGGACTTAATTGATCAATTTCCTAGCTCAAGACCTAAGTTCAGGAGATCTATACAGCTTAGGGTATAAGTGGAAAGGTTAGATGATAAATGCAAGCATATACGAGACATATGGACCCCAATTAGGGGATATGAGCTATTTAATTTTCATTACCAATTAAGGAACTAATAAGAACCAGTGTGCAATCCTTGGAAGTTAAACCTAGGGAAACTAGTATGCCCCAATGTATTTATAAATGTAGAATTGGTGAAGACGTTAGCTACCTATTATAATCCAAAATGTAAAGCTATTTATGATCCATCAAGAAAACCGTTTATATATGTATCTAAAGCTATCATCTGTGCAGTTTTTAACCTAGAGGGAGTGTGTGGTGAAAACATTGTACCTGAACAGCTGGAAAAGGAATTATGGAGGATGGATACTTTGTACAAGGGTTGGAGGTTTCCACTACGTAGGTCTAAGAAAGATGGTGTTTCAGTTCCATTGAATGACAGTGACGGTCCCCGTTCCATGTTATTTTTTTTGAACCCTATATGAGGTACACATATTTTTTAGCGTGTCAAGTGCTAGGAATGGAGGCTCCTAAGCAAATGTCAATTTTACCCATGGTAATTGCAGTAGACATCCAATGTCACAATTCAAGGGTTTTTTATTATGCTTCACACATCTTTAAAGTACTTGATTCAGGATTGATGGCATTAAAAAGTGGAGCTCCTATCTTGCACTTGGATGCTTATTCAATCCTAATGCATATGATACTTTATTATGGAAAAGAATTGCAAATGTGGCCTAAAAAACTGAGGGTTGAACAATTTGATAAGGAAGGAAGCTTATTACCAGTACAACTCTGGACTGCCACCTGAGATTGCAGATTTCCTAATTCTTGTTATCTACATTTTGAAGAGTTTTTTGTGAAACCACTATACAGATTTTACAATCATCGTTCTGAATACTCATTGTCCGATGAAATAAAAAGGTTTTTAAGGCCTACGGATTTCAATGGACTTGTCAACCACAATTGGGGAGACTGGTACTGTCTAGAAGATGCAACCATGATAAGCGTATATGGATTTGAAGATGCACCCTGCATTCTGCCCAAGACGGTGCCTGATAGGATTGTATATTTGGAGATTGCTAGGCAATTGGAATTTTTAGTGTTATGAATCCGAGTTCTTTCAAAAAGAAGGCATTTATGCCTAGTACATTATGCTTCATTGATTTCCTTGTATTAGCAAGGGATGGATATGACATGGTTCTAAACAAATTGTTGTAATACAACATGAAGAAGGGTCCACCATGAAAAGGATTTGATCCAAAAGGGTATATTGATTTTTCCAAAAATAAAATGAACTTCGGAGGATACAATCACATACCCTATCAGTATGATGACTTGATCAGGAATTTGGAAGCAAAGGAAGCAAAAAAATTGTTGATGAGTATAATATGTGATTGCAAGATACAAAATTATTATCTTCTGATGAAGAGGCATCTGGTGATAGTAGGCCTAGCAGTACAATTGATAAAATTTTCAGATTGAGAACTCAAGACTACAAGTATGTTCCTAGGGAACCAGATGTTGAAGAGAGTGCAAATACTGACACAAGGAAAATAGAAAATAAATAATTTGTGGCTGATGATGAATTCATTAAAACCTCAAAATTTAAAATATTTTTGTGCAAATTAAAAGGAAAATCAACAAGGGAATTAGTGGAGAATATTACACCAAGTAATGAGGAACAACTATTGAATAACTTAAAATCAAGTGTGAAAGAAGAAATGAGGAGAATGACCCCTGAGAAAGGAAGGAAATTATTATAAGATGCAGGTGTCATGATCTTTCTTGAGTTGGATTTAAACTCTGCTTTGGTTTTTGATAGTTTTATGAAGAATAGTAATGCCACACATAAACTCACTCCTGAGGGGGTAATAGAGATTTATGCATGATCTAATTATAGCCCAAATTAGGGATCACTTATGATATGGGTCATGTATCCTCCACACAAGAAATATGTTGTAATCGATACAAAAAAGTCTTTTGGACATGTAATGATCTTAAAAGTTGGTGAGGCTGATCCAATAGCTACATCAAAAATTGGCATTAATGTTGCCAAATTAAATAAAGCCCAAATCCAAAATCTAACCAAGGAAAAATAAATGTATAAGATTAATAACAAGACTACTCAGAGAAAATGATCACTTGAAGGACATGATGAGAATCACACTGGGGTCCACAAAGCAATTGACTCATGGTGAAATCTCCTAGGAAAGAGACCAGTGGGAAGAATCAAATGTGTTCTCACAAGATAAATGTGATGCACTCACTGCAATAATAAGGAAGAGGCATACCAATTTAATTACTTGGTTGAGTAAGCTCTGGAGAACACATTCACACAATTTTTCTACACTACAAGAATATAAGAGGATAGATGGCAGGTTCTGAGAGAAGTTTCAGGAAAATAAACCAAAGGGATGCTCTTGATAACATAGCTATTGATACTATAAACCATTTTATGAACAAACATAAAGACTTCCATGATGAATTGCAAGGTGATGAGCAAGGTATGATCAATGTCACAAAAAGGGAGTACCAGTGTTGTTAGAAGATGGAGGGGAACGAAAGGGAAAAGATAGATGGATCAAGGAATGTGAGATGATGATGCAAACAATTCTAGAGACAGCCATAGGAAATGATTTAACAATGGAGAGGCATGTGAACAAAATGAGAAAATGTTTGAAAAGGAGATGGCCATAAGGAATGCACTAGAGGATGTTGATACACACAAGCGACCAACTTACCGAGATTATCTGTCAAACATCTATTTATGGATTAATAGAGCACAATTTCTAGTTTGTTATTGTTGTTAAGAAAAAGAAATTTCTGAAAGGACACACCTTTTCACAATTTTGATATATTTATATATGTTTCATAATGTAAAAAAGATATAGGGAGATAGGAGAAATATATAGTAGATAGTTTGCAATGAAACTTTTCTTTAAAAGACTTAGATGCATGTATGAATTTTGATGAAGTTAATGAAGATGTTTGAACTTGTGGCTTAATCTTGGTATCAGTTGTTTGTGGAATTATACAGATATCTGGTTGTCTCCATTTTGATTATTTTTTGTTGTTTAAATTGATATATCAAGCATATATTCAATTTACTGATACACATTTATTGTATTTGTGTGATGTGATTATTTGGTTCTTTCAAGTAAAGATTAAACCCTTCTAGTCAATCACAGTAATTGAAGAGTATTAATTGGATCAATAAGAAGAATCACATAACTAGTATTTTCATTCTATCTCAAGTAGAGTTTGTCAGTCATTTACTTGCATGTTTATACAAGTTATAAACTACATCTGTGTGCCAAAGAAATTGAATTATTGCCATCATAGATTACACTTTCCTAGATCTTCATTAGACTCCATACACCCAACAAGGCACTGGTCTCATGCTTTCATCTTTTAGTTTATCCATTTTAAGTTTTTGCATCTATTAACTAAACATATTCTAATATTACACATACACTTTATTAGGATTGTATCTATTCACTGTAAGATTGCCATTGTGAATAGATTGATGTAAACAAAATCCAGTTTCAATGCCAAATGTAGCAATTGTTTTATTCCTTTTGTCAAGTTTCATTAGCCAGGATATTTAGTGGGATGAATAAAGTTATGTTATGACCCTTGGTCTCTTTAAAATAATTAGACAATACTAGGGAGATTAGGAAGGGGAGAAAACTTAACTCCTTCAAAATAGGGGTAGTTGTGGGTTTTTTGGTTTTCTTTGTATACTATATACTAGTTCCTCTAGGATAAATAAGTCACTATAGAAATGAAAGATGTTTGATTATCTACCTAATATTGTTTTTTGTCTTTGAAATGGAAGAGATCTACAACTCTATAGAAATTGCTATATGCTAATGGTCAAATTATTATACTATTTAGATCATTTTAATTGACTACTACATAATAGTTTATGTGTTGAAAGAATTGTTTCCATTCTTTGTATTTTTTGTATTGGAATACAAATCATATTTAATTTCATGCCAATATACTTCTTTCATAAAGATATTTGTTTGATTTTTCCTTGCTATTTTCATCTTAAAATTTTAAAAAATGTATTCTATAATATAGAACTATTTTCAAATTGGGACAAAAAGGATTCTGAGAGATATATTTAATCATAAATTTTACAATCATAAATATCATTTAATTTGTATGTTTTAACTTCAGTACTTTTAGTTAAAATAAAAATAACTTAAAGTTATATATACATATACTTAAATTGGCAAAGTTGTTTGTCCATTTTATTTTTTACATCTGTTAACTAAACATATTCTAATATTACACATACACTTTATTAGTATTATATCTATTCACTATAATATTTCCATTGTGAATAGATTTTTGTAAACAAAATCACATCACTTAAGTCTGCTCAGTTCACAAAGGTAGACCCACCTAGGTTTGGCAGCACCTGAAGAGAAGAAGGTTTAAATCATTTGGCCTTGTTTGTTACCCTATAATGTATCAAGAGATTGGCAACCTCTTGAGTTATTCTTACCTACATTTTTGAGAGCTAACAACCTCCAAACCTCCAAATCCATAAAAAGATTTGTCTTGTATGGCCAAATTCTTGCCAAACCCAAAAAGCCTTATTTTAGGCCAAAATCACAAGGGTTTATTGAATCTCCTACTTCCACAACCTCCCAGACCTCAAAACCAACTCAAACACAACCCATTAGGTCTGAACATGGATAAAAATTCATAAAATCAGATCTCCCATACATATTTTGTTGAAACCTAGGCTTGAACCTCTCATTTCACATGCTTTTCTTCACAAAACTCTTGAGGACAACAACTATAGCTTCTTTATTTCTCATCCTACACCCTATTCATCAATCCTAAAATTAAAATAGTATCCATGGGGCCTCTTAAACAAGCTACAATAATCACAAAAAGTGTAAGAGACCCTTTATATCATGTTTGGACTACATAACCCTCAAAAATAGGGTAACCGGGCTATATGCAAAGAAATGAAGCTTTCTAACTCAGATCAATGCCTTAAGCCCTCAAATCAGATTAAAATCAAAGCTAGAACACATCTTCACAACATGAAATAAATTTCACATCAAAATATGGTTGTATGTAACCATACAGTGCTATAAAATAGGAAAAATACAGAAATTTTGAAGAAAAACACAGATTTTGGAATGTCAAGAGCTTGCATTTTAAATCCTCAACCATCAAAAAAAATTACAATGATCACTTTATTAATTTTAAAGGACTTTACACCTCAACCACTGAACAAAAACATCTACAACTGACTTTTTAATCTTATATGATCACATGAAACATAAAACACATTAATTTCAAGGTTGTTAACATCACTATTGAAATGTTTTAATTTTTTGACCTTTCAAATGTATTGAAACTCCTAGGAAACCTCTAAGACCATGCTAGAAACTTGATAATAGCCTTATTATTGATAGGACACTAACCTTGCACTCTTTGACATGTAAATTCTCCATTTTTCCTTAAAAAGGCTACAAAACTCTTTAGTCCAAGACTCAAACTCATAACTCAAAACTTCACCTAGAACATGACTAATGGTCTTGAGTGACCTTATTCACAATAAAAAATTCTTGAAATTCCTAAACCAACCTATTGACCTCCCTAATTATCATCACATGATTAAGCTTGGAAGATGAGGTGTAGGTGCTCTTGCAACACTAACCCATCCAAAATTTGCTCACATTACACAAAGCCACAATGTTCATCCAATATAAGCCAAACAAATCCTACCTTATTTTTCCTAGTAATCAAATTGGAGATGATCCTAAAACTGACATTGCGAAGGGTGATTGGTCTAAAAAATCTAAACGACCTTGCAATTATTTCACTACTACGATCAATGTGTCATCTTTCATGAAATTTCCCAAAATACTATTCATTATGATCATATGGAAATTTATAGGAGAGCTACAATAGTTGTAGCATCATGAATTAAAATTAAACATTATAAATTACATCATGAATTAATTATGTAATGGCATATAAATTAAAAAAATCATGAATTAATTATGTAACCACATAAGTCAAATATTATTTTATCAAGAAATTAATATCAAATAGATAATATAATCGCATAACTCATACATTTCAATGTCATTGATCTTCTTCTTCATCAAACTCTTTGTCTATATCATCCGATCCAGATTCGACATTATAAGGATTGGTCACATCATCATCATCGTCATTGATATCAGTTTCGATAATGTCATCATCCACACAGATATCATCTTCAAGAACATTAACTCCTACATCATCATCATCGTCATTGATATCAGTTTCGATAATGTCATCATCCACATAGATATCATCTTCAAGAACATTAACTCCTACATCATCATGATCTAGTTCCTCCTCTTCGAAATCTTTGCCAAGCACATCATCAACTAACTATTGATCCTGATCATCATCTCCATCATCTTCTAGTTCTTTGGTATCTTCTTCTTCCACCACATTATACTTTACCAGCCTTCCTCTTGGATCGTGTCTAACAACAAATGACCAACCCAGTTTACCTAGAACCTCTGAGTAAAATAGCTGCTCACATTGTCTTGGAAGAACATAGGGCTCATTTATAGCTCGCTCGATTGACCTTGTATTAACCATGGTAAATCCATTATCATGTTCAATAACAGTTCTGTCGGGATCATTTTCATTCAATCGTAGCCTGTACCATAGGACGATGAACATGACTAATTTGAAGGACTTCAAATCACACTCAAGTATATCATCCAAAATCCCATAGTATCGATTTTCTAAGACTTTTGGATGTATAGCACTTCTAGATGAAACATTAGTCACCTGAAAGATTGCAGTTATCCTAGAATCACAAGTTTTCTTCGTGTCATCCAGCTTTTTGATTCAAAATTTATGACCATTATACCACATAGCCTTGTGGTGTTTCACCTGCAATATGTCAAACATGTAAAAATTATTGCAATATCGTCAATTAATAAACATATTTATTCTTGGTTGAATGTATGCAAAGAAAAAAATCTCAACATATATACATCAATATAATTGAAAATAATTAAATAATATGGGTGATTAATATATTTATATGTACCTGCTTATCTCTTAAACCATATGCTAAATCAATTTCCCTTAGTGTAACATTGGAATCTCCATTACGATGAGCTTCTTTAACTAATGAAGCCACATCATCCCATGTTAATGTGCGACCAAATTGTTGACATCGTTCAATCCATACTGTCATCCATTTAAGATTGTTTATGACATACAAATGTAGTGCATCCCTCTCAACCAATTGTATCAAAAAAATTGAAATTCACAAACGACGTATAATTAGTTAATTAGCACGGTATATGACCTTATTTTATAATTGATGTATATTGAAGATTAATAATTAAATAAGTACAATATACCTAAAAACTAGATGTAAAATGTATTCTAATTAATTTCCATGACCATCTTATAATTACCTGTCACTTTCCTCAGTCTACCTTTCCCCATTAGGTACTTTCCTTCAAATTTGTTAATCAAGTTGGGATCCCAAATGTGATCTACATGGATCTTTGTTGCAAACTTAGGAAGATATTCAGTAATGTACACCATGGTCTGGTATACTATATATCCCTCCACCATAGAACCCTCAGGATGTACTCTTTGTCTAACCAAAGCCTTCAAAAATTTCAAGTGCCTCTCAACTATCCACATTGACCTTGTGTGTATAGGTCCACACAATTCAATCTCCTCAAATTGGTGTATGTGGTAGTGTTCTTATGCATTGAAAAATGTCAAAGGTAGACACTTTTGCATTTCACACATTAGATGAGGAATTTTTATCTTCCAATAATTTATATCTTCTTTATGGATTCCTTTAGATGACAACCATTTGGGTATGTGCAGGATCATGATGGGCCAAAAAGTGGTGATATGTAAGTGATATGATGGCCTATGTGGCTAACCACTTTTTCTATACCCAAAATTGATGAAATGAAAAGGGTTTTTAAAGGAGAATCTTAGCTTTCCACTAATATAAATTATACTTTACCTTGAATTTAATAAATAATTATTATTCATTTTCTATTTAAATTATGACTAAAGTCTTGGTTGATAGGTTGATTGAAAAACATCTATAGCCTTCAAAGGGTATCACATTTTTTGAATCTGAAACATGCGTCAAATTCTATGCTTCACATACTATAGGATTAAAAAAGAAAGAATTAAATTTCATGAAGTTTTGACCAAGTTAAGGTGGTCATACATACGAGTTTTTATATTTTTAAAAGGTGTAATAAAAAAATCATAATTAATTATTTCCTTGGAAAATAATTACAAAAAAATATGCATCACATCGAGACATGAGTCTTCTACTTATATCTAAAATCTTATAAAAAATAATTATCATTTTATTGTGGTTAGGGTGGTTAGACAGACACCTACTTCTTATTTTTTCCTTGAAATTTAAGTACTATTGCATTGAAATTTCAAATTTTCACCAAATAGGTTTTTTAAAAATAAAAATAAACCTAGTAGTTTAGAAACTACATTCAATCTGCAACAAATTCTATTCTTACATATTTCTGAAATAATATAGTTAACTTATTCAAATTTTTACATCAAGTTGCCTGACTCTTATTTTTATGAATTTTATTGCCACTTAAGGACCTATTTTTTCCATGACAATCCTACACATGCCTATCTACAAGTGATTCAAGGCACAAATATATTAATGAGATTTAACAAAAATATACAATATATTACATAACAAGTAAAAAAAATGGAAATTATAAGATCTATACAATGAATTGAACAAATATTGCTACTTACCTCATGTATTTTCAAAGATCATATATAACTTGCTTGATATTGTTGTTGAAGTTGTCTGGGAGAGATAGAGGTAGAACATACTGCAACAATTATAAAATGATCTTTTCATTATTTTTTCAAAAGTAGTAAACATAATACACTGAAAAAGTACATGCAATATACAAATATATATAATATACTAGAATAATTACCTTAATGAAGGTATGTCAATCATGCATTTCCATCCCTGACCCAAATTCACCTTTCTTTGTTATGATATTGTTTATGTTCACAACAAATTCTGTGAGAAATTGAATTTTTTCGTATGACTTATTTTATAGCATTGCTTTGCCACTCCGTTAATAACCAAAGAAGGGCACATATATTAATTTAGTCTCCATCGCTATTTAATTGAATGAAATTTTTCATTGCATGATTGGCTTCTTGAATGTCACTACAAATTTTGACAATTTTTTCTTTGTCATGCCTTCCATCCAATATTTTCCAAACATTTATGTTATATTCTTTTTGATATGCATTATATCAAATAGATGCACAATTTGTAGCTGCTCATAGTAGGGAAACCTACTAAATTGTCTCGAATAACTTTTCAGTCCCTGTGGAAGCGGACCATTAATGCCTTAATGACCTTCATGAACCATATAAGTTAAACAAATTAACAAAAAAATCATTGTCAATTACAGCATGAGTAAACACAACACAATGTAAAAATATAAATTCAAAACATATCATATATGATAGATACAAAAATTGATCCGATGTATAACCTTGATGATTAATTCTATTATATTCCAACTTCCATAAGTGAGGTGTCATTCTTCATGGTATTGATGTAGTCTCTTATTTCCCATTGAAAAGATGTTTCTTAGTAGTTCAATACTTATGATTTATGTGGAGGAAGTGCCTGTACTCATCAAACACCTTCTTTCCTAAAATTGTTGAACAACGAGATTTCATCTTTGGACATGCAAATTTTCCCTTTGTTTGAAGACCTGCAAATCATATATAATTCGATTAAATATGTCAATTTTTATAATTATATATAATGAATAGATTATTTTAAAAACATGCATGACATCTACTTCATAAAATTAAATATCATTAAAGTCATGCAGTCGAATGTTATAACATACCAAAAAAATGTGTTAGCCCTGGGGCATCATGAATTGTCCATACAAGTATTACATGGAATTGAAATTGTCTTTGTCCTATTGGTCTAGATATGTCATACATAGTGACACCATTCCATAACTTTAGTAACTCGTCCATAAGAGGCTTGATATATACATTAATATCTTTAACTTGGTACTTACCTAGTTGAATGAACATAAAAACTACATAATTATTATAACCATTTTATTGCAATATATATAAATTAATGTACATGACTATTAAATGAAAAAAATATAAGTCATTATCCAACAAATAAGACAAATGAGATGCTACAATTTTAAAGAAAACTGATGTAAACAAATACCTAGAAAAATCATTTCCAACATTATGTGCTCCCTCTTTATTGACATCCATGGAGGAATTTTATTGTTGATAACAAAAACAGGCCACATCGAGTAAATAGATCTCAACTCTCCAAATGGATTGACACCATCCACTGCCAATGAAAGCCTGAGATTACAAGGTTCTTCTTTAAAGTGTGGTCATTTTTCCTCCATGTCCCTAAATGCATAACCATCTACATGCATTCGAATAATTTCATCTCCACTTCTATTGCATGCATGGTGATTCATAAATTGCACTAAGCTTTCGCACCTAAATAATTGTTGCATACATGGAATAATGGGAATATAATGAAGAACCTTGTGAGACACCTTTTTTGTTAGTTGATCTGTTTGAAATCTACTGATATGACATTCTGGGAATTCTGTTGCAAATTCATGTTGTTTATGATATATAATATGATTATTGGGACATGCATCTATTTCTTGATACTCCATTCCAATATATTTCATAATGCATGATAAATCTTGGTATGAGTGAGGTAAAATATTTGATGGTGGTAACAAAAATTCACCAATCAATTTACAACAAAAAATTATTTGTTAATATAAAGAATATTAATGATACATATTTCATCCTTTATTTACTAGTGATGAACTAACAACAATTAAAATAGATTAAAAAAGATGACATATATTACATATCTTAACATTCATGAGATTTCTATGTTGGATAAACCATTCATAACCTTCAAGTTCACCAACAACAATACAACAGAGAGAAGAGTTGTTTGGGATCCTTCATAAAGGGGCTCGTATGCCTTCTCAAGTATACGTAAATTGTGAACATCATCAAAGTCATCTCGATCAACATGATCAGTTGTGCCACTAAATGTGTCATGGATCAATGTATTTGTACCATCATCTTCAACTATGTTTTCTAGCACATGATCATCTTCTTCCATAGGATCATTAACTTCATCTTCGATATTCACAGCTCCATGTTCTTCCGCTTGTAAAACCACATTCTTCGGGTCGTGATAATCCATACCATGTGCCCTAGGGCACCCCGCCTTTATAATAATGATAGACACAAATAAACCTTGATCATGATCAAGTGATTTTATATATATATATATAAAATGTTAAAATAATATAAACATTTACAAATTCAATCAATATAAACACATATAACGAACAACTTACTAATAGATGATAACCATGCCCCCCTTCAACGTGACCATGTTGCCTACAATGTTTCTCAACTATTGTGATTAAAAGTCTTCTCGTCTTTAAACTCTTACAATTATTGCAAGGATAATAACATTTCCCATCACACTTTCTTTTCAATCTAGCCCACAATCTATCAAGTGACTCTTCATTTTGTTCTTGACTAATATTATCTGACATGATTTTTCTTTACCAAGCTTGAATATTTAGATCTTCAAAAAATATCAAACTCACACTCCAATAATTTTTAATCATGACAAGTAACAAAATCTAATAATTCTGATATTTTCAACCAAAAAAATTTGGCATTCAACCACCGCTACAAAAGAGAAGATACTTTGAAGTTAATGACCCCAAAAAACACTTTAAAATGCTAATTCCTGAAATTATTAAATTCTGATTTTACTATGATTTCTAACTGTTAGACTCCTAAAATCAAAATATTGAACTTGCACAACAAAATCTAGAAATGAAAATCTAAAAATGCACAAGTTTAAAAATAAAATCTGATGAGATGTTGCTTTAAAATATGATTTTCAAACCTCAAAGTACAAATCAAACTTCACAAATGAATTTTGGAAATAAAATAGTATGGCATAATAAAGAGTTTCATTTGAAGTGGACCACCCTATTATATGCCTTGATAAAGTTAAAAGATCTATGAATTTTATCTACAATATAGCTTGCAAAGTCATCAGTCTTATTCACATCCTTGCTTTGGATATCAATAAGAAACACCATTAGATGGCCTCCTTGAAAGTTCAATCCATTAAGGGAATAATGAAAGTGTCTTCCTTAATGATTACATCCATCTGACAAAAAATAGTGTATGATTGAATAAGGATGATATCATTTTCAAAGACTAAAATGATTTTTGAGACCGATCCTAACATATTTATGTTGAATACAATACATACAAACAATCTTGTATAGACCTTCACTTCCACACTCATTTCCACACTCTCCACAATTTTTTTTTGTAAGGACAACACTTCATTTGCCTATTTTTGTAGGTTAAGCTAAATCTTGTTCTCACAAGAAACTTCAAATGTCTCGTACACTTACATCTACTTATGAAGCAAGCCTCTATCTAAATTGGCTTCACCATCAAAGGCCATCCTCTGATTTTATATGTCAAATCTATTACAATTTGTATTGAATTTTCTTCCATCCATGTAATTCATGTCTTTGGTCACAATGTTTACTCTAGAATCCATATACAACTTCCTCCCTCCTATTGACATAGAATTAGTATGGAATACTATCTTGAATTTTAAGCTAAATATTAAAAATTGGTTAGAGCTTATACTATGCAAAGGAGAATAAGAATAAACCATAACCTTATCAACAATTGAAATAGATAAGAGGTCACTCTATTCCACACATATTCACATAGAAAATGAACATGATATTTGGGGTTCCTACTCTTACTATTTTTCTGTTTATTTATATAATAATAAGGTTACACTACAATATTTTTGTTCTCTTCTTATCTGCTCTAGCTCCTATTTCCTTTGATACATTCAATCATACTAGTATTGTGCTTCCTGTAAGAACATGTTATATCATGGTTGAATGAAAACAATGTTCAATTCCATGAGGCCCAAATGATATTCATGCATTGGTCTTGAAATGTCATCAAACTAAAACTAGTCATTGTTATATAGTATCAAAGTTTCATTGATACTATTGGCTAGTATGACTTCTCATATGAATTGATTAAAGATTTATAACCTATATATTCATAGGTTCCAATCATTATGTTTGATAGTGTATTGGCCAGTTTATTGTCCAATGCTATTTGCAAAATAAAATATAGTAAAATATTAAATAGTGATATTTTCTATCTACTCCACTGTAAATAATAAAGACTGTAGAAATTTCCTTCCAATTTGAGTGTTGGAAGTCTTTATTATTTATAGTGGAGTAGATAGAAAAGATCAATGTTTTATGTTTTAATATATTTTATTTTTTATTGTATTTGATCAACAAATATAGTTTTATGATGATTCTTTGACTAGTGCAACAATATTAGTATCTCGAGGTATTATATATGTAGATATAAACTACATTTGTATGATGCTTGATGTTATACCCATGTCCACTAGTTATCACCATAATTGTTATTAAATATGTATATGCAATATAGGGATACTATAGAGGTAAGGAGCAACGAGAAAAGAGAAAAGATTTAAGGAAATGGACTTCAAAGAAAGGCATGACACTTTACTATAGATTCCCAAAAGGAGATCATAGTCATGACTATTCAAATAAACAATGATTAGTCCATTTCATAACCATGAAGAGGGCATTGAAATTAATAATAACAGTGATAGGGTAGTATGATGAACTTTAAAATATACATAAAGAAAAGTAATTGAGCAGTCAAGAGGGCTTTTAAAACTTCATAAATCTTGTCAAGGGTTCATTTTCTTCATAGCAATATGGTAAACTAATAATATTTCCATCTCACAAAAATTCAAAAGAGGACAACCTACAAGTGTATTAAGGAGTGCATGGACAATATCTCAAGGAGCTACCACAATTCATTTCTTCAAGTGCTATACAAGGTCATTGAAATCAAATGAATAAACTCATGCATAACCTAAAATACGAAAGGATAGTCAAGTTTCTAGAGGGTAGGTATCACAAAGGATATGGGATCACTTTCAACAGAGATGTGATGCACTTTTACATTTTTTGCTTTATTTTTCTTAAATAAGGTCAAATACTTTATTTTAGTGTCTGAATCTACCACATAGAGATTAAATATGCTTACTCTCAAATAAAGCTGAATTATATAAACAATAGTTAGATGCCTCCCTTAACATATAGGACAATCTAAAGTACTAAATAATTTAAATATATCCTTTATAAGATATTGCTTTTAACCAGTTAAAAACTTGAGAGGGTAATACAGAGGTTGCAACGAAAGTTAAAAATTTATCATAAGTAGTTCAATCCAAAAGGAAAAAATTAAGCATTGAAAAGCATGAGTAGGTTGACCAACTTCAATAAAAGGACTAGTTATTTTTTATAACATCTTACCTAGATATTACTTGATAAGGTAAGGAGTGCTCTTTTCCACTTAGTTTCATATGGTGGCATATCTACACACAAATCACCAAATTGTCAAATAACTAAATAAATTGTATTAATTAATAAAGTTGTTACAACATGCCATTCATGTCAAAATAAACTCTTCTTACCATAAAATGTTTGGTTTCCAATTTGACGGGTTCATCTTTTGATTCATGTATCAACTTCAGAAGGAATTTGGCAGCTTATACTTCTACATGAGGAGACAATTTCATTTTGTGAATTGTTCCAAAGTACAAAACAAATAGAAATCATATAATCTACATGATAGTTATAGCTTGCTAGATGTTTTTCATCATCTAAAAAGATTAAGCGAACTCAGAAAAATAGAGAGGCCTTGACCTTCATTTTTTCATTTTTTAGTTTGTTGCTCAAAATATCTCACAATATTTAGAAATTGGTTGCTTTCTTTCTTTCTTGTTCAAATAAAAAATAGATACATTTTTATAGAGTCAAGATGAATTCAAGAACTTTAGGTAACATATATACAATAACTACTTTTATAAGACATTGGCATCTGTAAGATGGGGAAAATAAAATAGATTAGATTAAGTGGCAGTCAAACACTTCTAAGCTAAAATCCTAATCTAAACAAGAGAAAACAATGAAAGCATAAGAAAAATAAAAGCATTAAATCAAAACACTCCCTATGCTTGATCTTGAATCACTTCTCTTGCTCTCCTATTTCTCCTTTTTACAATCTTTACCCTCAGATTTCTTGCTTCACATATGCAAATACCCATAAAATAGTAAATGGAAAGTTGGAGACAATTAGTTGTTAATCAAAAATGGAGAAGAAAGGTTGCTTTTATAGACAACCATTCGAATGGACAGACGAGATTGATCTTCTGGAAAGATTCTAAGATCAATGGATGAGGATTCATAAGAGGGAGGTTATGAAATGGATAGCCAAGATCGAGTTTCTAGAAAGATGCCAATATCTACAGTTGAAAATTGATGCAACTAGAATATGCCATGCATGGAAAAGATATGACACCAACAGCTATGACAGGCATGAAGGACATGTAGGACATGCAGGCTATGGCATTAAATAATGATAGGTGATCTTTGACCAAAATGGAGGGATAAATAATTTATTTTAAATAATTTATTCGAAAATGGAGGAGGATGACAAGTGGAAAATAAATTATTTATTTTAAATTATTTATTTGGAGGAAATAAAAAAGGATATTTAATTAAATTCATAAATTTAATTAAAGGAGGAGATAGAAATTAAATATGGATAATTGATTTGGATCAATTATTTAAAGGAGAAGAATGACACATAAATAAAAAAAATTGTCAATTATTTAATTACAGAAGAATAAAACGTCAAATAATTATTATTATCTGACTATAGACATGTGATGAAAGATACATAATTAAATAAATAATGATTTATTTAATTTTTGAAGAAAGGGGTATTAGTGATGCAATTAATTTTAATTGATCATGATAGAATAAAGATTAGAAAGTGAATTAATTAAACAATTAAAAAATCATTTAATGAATAAAGGAATATGATCAGGAATAATTAAATAATTAAAATTATTTAATTATTAGAGGATGATGACTAAGGAAAAAAAATTATCATAGACTTAAGGACATTTTTTAGTGTCTGCATTTTTCCCCTCTTTGATATAATGTAGTTCATCGCATTGTGTCAAAGAAATTTAATTTTGAAATATGCCCCAGTGTAAAGAGAAAGGGGAAGGATGACCAGGAGGGTTGTGGTATGCCCCCTTGAGAGGCAAGCAAGTTCAAAGAATAGGAATGTGCTCTTGAAATGGAATATAAGACTAGAGGATGAAGGATAGAAGAAATGTTAGCATGAAGGAGATGGATGTTATCATGGAAAAAAATAAGGGAGATGGGATGTTAGCCTGAAAAGGGGAAAGAAGATAGACATGAAATGATAAGGGAACCAAATTTCATTCTTACATTTTTATATTTATCATCATTGGGCATCAAAATGTCACAAATGGACCAAAAACACCATGGTATGACATAAACCAAGGTGTGCAAGGTGACCATTTAGGAGAGACAAATAGTCAAAAAGACAAGGAATGCCCCAGCTCATACTAGGGACCCAATTGTCCTAGTATTTTTGCCAAGACAAACCACAAGAAGAAAACAAAGAAAAGAGGCCATGATCCATCATCATCCCTCTAAATCCATTGATAGGACATCCTTGAGGAGACTGGTAACATGACCCAAAACCAATCGAAAAGATAAGAAAAATCAGACCAACAAAGTGTTTGCCAAGATAGTGTTTTCTAGTGATAATGATGATTGTTTGATTGGTTGATTAGGTTGACCAAGATGACTGAGTTGATTGATAGGTTGATAAGGATGGATAAAGTGATTTGATTGATCATGCCTAGCCTTAGGAAGGAAACATCCTAATCAAGGCAAGATTGATTGACCAAGCTGATAAGATTGAGTGGTGTGACAAAGTTGATTGATAATGATAATGCTCAGTTTCAGGAACAACACATCCTGATTAAGGAAAGATTGATTGAAAAAGTTGACAAGATTGTTTGATTGTTTGAAAAAGATTGATGAATATGACCAAGTGATGTGACGATACCCAACTACAGGAAGGACACATCATGTTTAGATAGAGGAAACATCTAATAAATTTGACCAAGTGACAAGTGTTGACATGACACCTAACTGCAAGGACACATCCTGCTTAAGGTAAATGACAAGGTTGTGAAAGTCTAATCCCAGGAACGACGTATCTTGATAAAAGACAAGAGATAAGATCGAATGAGAAAAATTAAATAATGCATCATTCTGATATAAGACTAGTGACCTAATTGAGTTGATGATAAGATAATTGATTGATGAAAGATTTAATTTGTTTGTTGTTTCTTGATGTAGTTTGAATGATGATTGCTTTCGGATCAAGAACACGACCCAACTCGATGAACCCTAAAGGACTTGACCTAGGGGGCCTTGAGGGCTCATCGATAGATCACCTTGCTACGTAGCAGTGCACAGAGACCTCGTAGTTCGACACGACTTGACTTTGTCTTATTCGACAAAATACTGGGTCATGATTTTATTTGGACAACCTAAAGGGACTGACCTAATGCCTTGGGGGCTCATTTAAGATGAGCCTTGCCTACGTAGCAAATGCACAGAGGCAACGTAGTTCGACCACTCTAACAAAATTGATTCAGACATAGATTTAGATTCAAACTCTTTTTTTTGGGGGGGTATTCTTGAAGATTTCCATATTTTTGGGATTTCTTTGAAATGTTTTGATTTTTTTGGATTTTTCAAGACATTTTATGATTTTTATGGAATTTGAAGGTTTTAAAGGGTTGATACCATGTATTATTTCTCATGAAGATGCAAGTCAAGGAATTTCCCTCAATCAAGTATAGGAACAATTTACTATGTGTGAGGGGAAGCGGCGAATGCGACGGGTGGATATGAAAGTGAAGGATGCTAAATGTCGGTGGTTTTCAGTCCATGGAAAGGATGACGCTTTATTATGGATGAATGAGAATTTATTATGGATGATAACTATAAGGATCATGGAAAATGCATGTAAAAGATACCCACAATCAACCAAAAAGGCATGCACAAGGACCCAAGTATGAACATGATCTTGCCACTAGTCAAGCTAAAAACCAATTGATAGGTGATGGTGATGACGACGTTGTTTGGTATGGGAAGGACGCATCCCGAAAAAACATGAGGATTGGAAAAGATATATCACATACATCATAATGTAACTAAAGGACCAAGGTTTACAGGAAGGCTAAGATCAAAGCCATTGAATATTTTGGATAATTCGCTAGAGTGCATAGCAATATTGTATGGATTAGGCTTATTACTTTTGAAATGACTAACCTTAGGACTAGATGGGATTATGGAAGGCACTTGGATAAGCGAGTTAGAATCCTTAAACCAATAACAAGGGAAACCAAGTCCAACAATAGGTATGAAAAGATAAAGGATTGATTTTGGAAAAGGATAAGAGACATGAGGATTATTGGATGGAAGAATTGGGATATGATCTCCAAGGACTATTTCACATAGGAATAATTTTATTTTCCAAGAGATGGGTTTGGATGAATTCTATGAAGGAAATGACATGATATTTCATAGGTAATCTATGACCAAAGGATAGACATGTCAAGAATTTTCCCAAAGAATGATTTATGTTTGTGCCCCATTTCTTATAAAGATCAAGGTAGGTGGGAGAAGGGATGGAAACAATATGGATTAGATGAAAATGTTATGAAAATGCATGAGAGATGAGACAACTTTCCCCCAAGTGTAATGGTCCACATAGATATATTATTTTACACATGATGCCTATTTGCCAGGTTTTCATATATCATGGTACTTATCCAATGCACCATAAAAATGGTTTCAACTATTGGACGAAATTTTTCTCTTTACTATTTTCTTTCTTTTTCTCTTTTTTTTTTTTGACAAGGCGATGCATTTTCTAGGTTTTCATCAAGGTGACAATTTTTTTGATTTTTTTATATCGATTTGATGTTCCGTATGATCGCTGATTGTTCTAACTCCTTTGATGGTGTTGATGTAGATACCGGTGTCATGATATGCCAATAGTGACCTTGATGGAGTAGTTGTCTTGTTAGGATCATAGCACTTGCATACAACTGATCGATGTCATTGTGATCCTCTCTGATACTAGGTTTGGCCTTATCAAAATACACACATCATGATAGAGTACCATGGGAGTCCTTATGATAAAGAGTTGCTGCCAAGATGCGATGAATTTGTGAGGTACAATTTTTGGAATGATGGATGATGGTAGTCACGGAAGGATTATTTGGATGTTTGGATGTAGCAGTTTTTATTTTCCAAACATGGGATGGTGGATGATGGAGTTTGGAATTTTGATTGGGATAGTGTTTGGAACCAACATTTTTATATGCCTTTCTTGATGACCATTTTGAAGGAGGTGTATATTTACTATATGTGGGAGTCCTCTTTTCTTATGGCCTCATATTTTGATTAAATTTTGGATTTGGAATATTTTCTGTGCTTGATCTATTTTTCTTTGGGATCCATTTTAACTTCATTTGTCCAGTTGTATTTTTGTTTGATTCAATGGCCTTTGACATTTGATTTTGAACTTTGGATTTATAATAATTTTCTTTTTGTTGGTTCCAAATGGAAGACTTATTCATGTTGGAATGATGGTTTATGGTATGGATGGAAGGAGTGTTGGCAAAAACCTTATGACAAGGACTACTCATGGCATCCATTTTAATGTTTGTATGAAATAAAATTTCCCCCAATATCGAGGAGGTATCACTAACACCATTTGATTCTTTGACTGAATAATAGTCAAAACCTTGATGTCTAATATTTTCATAAAATTTTATTGGTTCTCGAATTCCTTGCTCATGTAGGCCTAGTCCACTTCCTTGATATTGCATGCTCTGAAATATTCTATTTGCAATGGGGTATTTTTTACTTTGAAAGAAAGATGTGAACCCATCATTATTTAGTTGGAAACCATTAGTCAAAATTTTCTCATCTGCAAGAAATCCTTCTTTGACAAAGGTAGATGTTCCTATTTGATAAGATGTTTTGGTGTTATCATTCATCATACTTGTTTCTTCTTGATCATTTAGGATGTTGATTTGATCCATGGTAGATTTTTTATCTTCTTCTTTGACTTGATCAATAGTAGCTTCTTTGTGTTCTCCTTTGACTTGATCAATAGTAGCTGGTTTATGCTCTTCTTTGATGTTATCCATATCATTCATTTGATTATCTATATGTCCAAAGGAGGAAAGTGTCTCATTTTGGGAAATGGAGGTGTTTTGTGTTTGAATGGGATCATCTTCAAATGTTTGGTCATTGATGGTATAAAGTTTGATGAGAGGATCATTTTGGATTTCTTGTTCAATGGTAGGATCTTGGTCAAAAATAGGTGTATCTTGGATATCATGGTTGTGAATAGACTCTTGAACAAGGATAGGTGTATTTTGGATGCCATGATTATCTAGAAGGACTTCTTGGATGGAATTAAGGATGGGGTCATGGAATGGACTACTTTGATCTTGACATGAAGGTGAAGCTATGATGTCATGCTTTGGACTTTTATTTTGACATGTATCCCAGGGTGTAGGCAATGTGATGTGATTTTGGAGACCTTGACCAAATGTAGCTTGGGATGGAGTGGATGAAAATGAGCTAGTGGATGATGGACTAGGATAAGATGTGGAGGATTGGAATGGACTAGTGGATGATGGATTATGATAGGATGTGGAGGATTGGAATGGACTAGTGGAAGGTTGGTTTCCCTTGTCAAAGTTAGGATAGGGATGACTAATGGAAATTTATTGTGGATCAATGGCATGGATTGTGCTAAGTAACTCTTGATAGTGAGGGTAAATGGATGGAGGACTAGAGCTTATGAATTGTTGGTAAGAAGGGTATGTGAGTGGTTGGTATTGACGATTGAGGATTGATTGGTATTTAGTTTGACTACAAAGAAGATCAAGGTAGAGTGAAGACATGATCATGAATTTGAATTAGGATGGATAAAGAAAAATTAGTGAGGACCATACAAAAATTGTGACCTTTGGATGACAATGCAAGGTTCCAATGCAAAATGGACATGAAACTATGTTATTTTTTTGTGATTTTCAAGGATATAAGGATGCAAAGTGCCAATGTACCTAAAACCAAGATTAAGGAATGGTGGAATGATAATGACCCTATTACCAAGGATATGATATGCAAGGATGAACCTATGGGTAAATGCAAACTAAAGATGTCACTAATGGAATATTTGAGTAATTTTCTTTCTGGTTTTCGATAGAGGTTGTTTGATATCAAATTGGACAAGTTTGGTCTTGGGTTTTGGATTGCAAAATTTGGAATTGTTTCAAGTTGAATGTGTGTGTTTGTTTGAATGTTTGAGAAAACAATTGGAAAACACAATATTTTGTCCTTGATCAAGCACAATCCTAAGTTAGGCAAGGACAATATTTGCTAGATTCCATGTGGGTTTCCCCAACCACACTTATTTTTAGCGTGTGAATCCAAAAGCTTGGCCGCACGAGCTCCCCCTTACATTGCACTCACTTCTCAGGCCAACCAAGCTTCCAACCCCCATAAAACTCCCATGGTAGGTTGATCACCTCTACTAAGAAGTACGATAATGTGGATGCCTTCACATCGACCGTTGTTGCGCTAAAAAATAAAAGGATTTCGCCAACTACACAAAGGTTTTTAGTTCAGGATCCCGTTCGAGTGGCCATACATGGGGCACAAGATTAAGCTCCATTTAGGAGGCACTCCAACCTGAATAAGTTACACTCAACAGGGTTTGGGGAGTACTACTTGGTCTATATGACACATCCTCACTCGTAATCCTAGACTTTCCTTTAGGATTCACATTTATATACTGGTCGGGGGTAGCTCGGCAAAAGAGTTTCATTGCTGGTCTGAGTTGCCTTGGGGTGAGTACTTTTTCCCACCAAGGAAGGCCCAAGTTCTAAAGGTAATAATCGTTTCTCTTACAGCCAGGATCACATGAATGTGCAAGGGGAGAGGATAATTCGATTATTGCATCAAAGGGTGACACAGAATTGAAGACACTTGTAAATTTTAATTACCAAATGATAATGTGAGGAGGACACACAAGTCACTTTGTTCATTTTAAAAGTTCAACTTGATGTGAAACAAATAAAGTTTATTTTAAGCCAATGAAATGAAATGCATGTTCATTTTAACCATATGAGTGTGTATGAAATTTGTGTTCTTTTTAATCCCATGACATGAAATGCATGTTCATTTTAACCAATGAGTGTGAATGCAATTTGTGTTTTTTTTAAGCCCATGACATGAAATGCATGCTTATTTTATCCAATGAGTGTGCATGCAATTTATTGTAGTTGTTGAAAGAAAACAAAATTGATTATGCTTAAAGAAATGAAAAGTTCGATTTTTTTTTATAAAGAAACAGTTTTTAGACTCCCTCAAAGCTATGCCACATGCTAAAAATAATAGATTAGTAACTCAAAAGAAAAGTTTAATGACAACAACAAATTAAAAGAACCATAACTTTCTCAAAACTTGACAAAATTTTAAATAGTTTGAATCTATGGAAAGTTAAAAATCAAATCTTCAAAACCCATGAATTATTTTTCCAAGATTCTCCATGAAAAAAATGTTATAGGCAAAAAAAAAAAGCGGATTTCCATAGCTAAACTTAAAAAACAATAAATATTAAAAGAGACATAACTTTCTCAAATCGTAACGAAATTTTAAACCATTTGAAGTTCTGAAAAGCTAAGAACAAGACCTACAAAATCCAAATAATACTTTTTAAATATTTTATGTGCCCATTTTTCTATGCTCAAAATACTATGACGGGATTTTGTATGAATTCTCGGTTGTAACCTACAAAAAAACAAAAAGAAAAAAGAAAACAAACAATTTTTTTTGAAAAATTATAAAATTCACATCGGGTTCACCAATGTAAGATGGGGAAAATAAAATAGATTAGATTAAGTGATAGCCAAACACTTCTAAGCTAAAATCCCAATCTAAACAAGAGAAAACAATGAAAGCATAAGAAAAAATAAAAGCATTAAATCAAAACACTCCCTATGCTTGATCTTGAATCACTTCTCTTATTCTCCTATTTCTCCTTTTTACAATCTTTACCCTTAGATTTGTTGCTTCACATATGCAAATACCTACAAAATAGTAAGTAGAAAGCTGGAGACAATTAGTTGTTAATCAAAAATGGAGAAGAAAGGTTGCTTTTATAGACAACCATTCGAATGGATGGATGAGATTGATCTTCTAGAAAGATTCTAAGATCAATGGATGAGGATTCATGAGAGGGAGGTTACAAAATGGGTGGCCAAGATCGAGTTTCTAGAAAGATGTCAAGATCTACGGTTGAAAATTGATGCAACTAGAATATGCCATGCATGGAAAAGATATGACGTTGACGGCTATAACATGAAATAATGATAGGGGATCTTTGACCAAAATGGAGGGATAAATTATTTATTCGAAAATGGACGAGGATGACAAGTAGCAAATAAATAATTTATTTGGAGGAAATGAAAAAGGAGATTTAATTAAATTCATAAATTTCATTAAAGGAGGATATAGAAATTAAATATGAATAATTGATTTGGATCAATTATTTAAAAGAGAAGAATCACACATAAATAGATAATTTTGTCAATTATTTAATTATAGAAGAATAAAAAGTCAAATAATTATTATTATCTGACTATAGACATGTGATGAAAAATAAATAATTAAATAAATAATGATTTATTTAATTTTTGAAGAAAGGGGTATTAGTGACACAATTAATTTTAATTGATCGGGATAGAATAAAGATTAGAAAGTGAATTAATTAAATAATTAAAAAATCATTTAATGAATAAAGGAATATGATCAGGAATAATTAAATAATTATTAGAGGATGATGACTAAGGAAAAATGTTGCTCGTAGACTTTAGGATATTTTTCAATGTCTACAACATCTAAGGTCTAAAATCTATTTTTGAAACTTGGCAAAGGGAAAACTACATCTTTATGAAATAGTCTTTGAAAATATCATAGCTAAATGGCTCTAACTATCCACTATCAAACATTCCCAATTCTTTGTTCAACCCACTAGGCCTTAATCTTGACAGTTATTTCATTGTATAGCTATCCCTATGCCTTTGATATTATCTAGTTATGGCTCTCAAATCTATTGAAAATTGATCACTAGGGTTAAAATTGAAACCTTGAAAATATAATCTTTGTCCAAATCCATCAAGAATTTTCCATCAGTTATAAATAATTCCCTTATAAAGAATTTGTGAAGTCAGGTTTAAAATGTGGAAATGAAACTCTGAAAAATGCACAAGACTAAAAATGAAATCTGATGAGATGTTGCTTTAAAATATGATTTTCAAACCTGAAAGTACAAATCTAACTTCACAAATGAATTCTGGAAAAAGACAATGACTACCCTCAACATGGTGATATCTTCCTAAGTTTTTTCTGATTTTTTCCAAGAAAATAGTTGAAGAAAACACTGTCGCAATAAATAGTCGAGCTCATTTTTATTTATGTTGGCCACAGTTTAATTTTGCAAGTCTGTAAAAATTTCGGACGAAAAATAAGGTTTGTCGAAATTCTGACGAATGTCAGGGATAAAATTTTTAAAAAATGAATATTTCACACAAGTACCCGACGATACATGTGATTATATAGCTTTCGTCAGAAATTTTCATCAGATTTTGCAATCAAATGAGTTAGTGGAATTAAAGGACTCAAGGGAATCCTAATGTTCATGACATCAACACACCTATCCTCATTTTCATGATCTATTAATGAACAGGAGTATAATGTCACTTCATCATCTTCATCTAAGGAAGCCACATCACTATTGTTTGAAAGACATGTGCCAATGTTCTCATTTTATTGCACCATTATATCTTCCCTAGTAGGAGATATTTTAGGAGAGGAGTAAACAAGAGGTTCATCACATCCCATGGTTAGATTTTGTAAAGTAACTTCATCACAAAAGGGGAGGCATCAAGAGAAGAACAACTATGGTTTGCATGCTTACCAATGATTGGACCCTTTTGTTCAAATAGACCTTTCCAAATGTTAGGGACATTAGGAAAGAGAAATAATGTTATAACTCTCAATCATTGGATCTCTTAACACCAACATATCCTCTTTACAAATGTGATTTTCATGATTTTCCATGATTACATCCTCTTTTGCTAAAGCCTTCTCACAAGTAGGGGAGATGTTAAGAAATTTTTTAATGATCTCATCTTGTTTTCTAATATCTTCCAAGGGTGGATGAGAGGGACAAACAAGACTTTCATGATTCTCAATGATTGTATCTTCTTTCACTAAGATACCTTTGGCACTAATAGGAGAGGTATCGGGAGAAGAATAATTATGATTTGCATGATTTTCTATGCTTTCATATTCTTGTGTTATTACATTCTTACAAATCTAATAGATACTAGGAGGGTAACCAAATGCATCAAAGGTGTAATTTTGTTTTTTGAGATTATACCCATGATTAGGGAAAATAGAATCATACAAGCCATGTGATACTCTATGAACACTAAATTCTTGAAAAGAAAATGTGCTAACATGAAAAATTAAGTTATCTAAATTATGCAATGTTTCTGAAATGTCAAAAATTTCCCTACATATCTGAAGATTTTTAATACTCAAATGACTGTTGAAATGCTTTAAAAATGACTACACTAAATGGATGATTTGACCTAGATACATAAAACAAAAATTCCTGAAACTTTCCAAACTGATATAGCAGGTTACCAGTAAGCTTAGGAAGTATAGAAAACCACCAAAAAGATCATAAAAGTTTGTTTTTGTAGGCCTCTAAGGACCCATTTTCTCAGTGGTGAATGGGTCTTAGTATGCTTTTCCGAGAAACTTTGAATCTAATATTGGATCTTAGGGATAGTGAAAATTTGCTTCCTTTGTAACCCTAACAAGGACTCGTTATCCCTATGGAAAATGGGTCTTGGTACAGGGTTTTTTAAGTTTGAAAAATGCAATTTTAAAGTGATTAGATGTGTTTTCTATTTTAAATCTCAAGTTGTAAGTTCTATGACAAAAAATTCTAGATTTTCATGTTGAATTGCAAGTGCAATGAAGGAAAAAAGATGAACTATATAAAAAAAAATTGAAATGTAATTTTGATCCAAGTTTTGAATATGAATGATGAAAAGTACACTAATATGGAAACACTATGTAAAATCAGTCTAGCATTATGCAATTTTTTGGGAATTTTCAATTTTAAAATGAATGCAAAATGCAAGTTTACACCTAAAATGCAATGCACTAATTTAATATTGACTACCCTAGATGAAATGCAAACTAATATAAATTCTAGATCTAGGGTTTTAAGGGACTCCAAATCAGAAAATTTATAGTGTAAAATTGTCGAGTTCACCATAATGAGATTAAAATCATGAACCTAATTTTTCTATGTTGTTTCATTCAATTATGAGTGTAATAATGCATAAATGAATATTAGTAACCAAACCTAACCAATATATCAATCCAAAGGCAGGTTTTAAGAGGGTCAAATATTGTTTACCTATTGCAAAAAGTGCTTTTTTAGGCCTCACTAAGGACTCATTCGCCCAGTGGTGAATGGGTCCTAGCTAGGGTACTGGAAAAATGGTTTATGGGTTATGTTCTTCAATGTCTGCACCCTTCGATCCTAGTCGGAGAGTTTCGAAGACCCAAAAATAAATTCTATAGCTTAGTTTTCCCAATCTTGTAAGAAAGGTGACGACTTTGACAACTTTTCAACTTTCTCCATTTCTTCTCTCTAAATGCTCTTCAACCTAAAACTTGCAATTACACATCAAAGGAGAGAAAATGTTGTTTGTTAGGGAGTAGAGGTTTACCTTGGTCAAACCCTATTTTTATAATTAAACCTTGAAATGAAACAATGCATAAAGGAATGATGAATGAACAACGATATGTAACAACTCACCAAACCTTGTTGAAACCTTGGATTAAAAATCTAAAACTTAACATGAAATGGGCTCAATGAGCGCAAATCTTGATCATGAAATTGACACAAGATAATGGATTTGAATACTTTAACTTGATCACCAATGTTACATGATCACATTAGATCAACAAAATGCATGAATTTGACATGATGATTGATATCTTGATTGCTGCAATAAAATTCAATAATTTTCCCTTTGAATACCTTCTTGAATGCTCTTATAAACTCTTGATCTCATAAATTTTCTATTAGGACTTGAACACTTGAAAAAATAGATCAACCTACGCGAAAAAACCTTGTATGTATACTCATCTTAATCTTAATTCCCAAAATTCAAATAACACAAGCCGACATCAGATCTAGGATTTCAAATCATTAAAATACTGCTAAAAACCTATCCAAAGGGGGGGTCCTAGGGTTAAGTGAGGACCCATTCTCCATGTGGCGAATGGGTCCAAGCATACTTAACTAGGACACACTTTGAGGGATGTGAAATGATATGTGAAAAGGGGGTCCTAAGACCTATTGAGGACCCATTCACTATGTGACAAATGGGTCCTAGGTCACTCACTTAGGTCACTTACCATGTAAAATTAAGTGTTGTGTAATATCCTTTATAAATGTCAGGCTTTATCACTCATAAAATGTAATTAATTAGGCTTGGATTTGAATTAAAGAGGCCAATTAATCTCAAATTAACTTCCATTAATTATAAAGCCCTAGATTAGTGTGAAGGAGTAAAGATACACTTTACAACACCCTAAATAAGACAACATTAAGTTCATTTTATTACAAAGGGCCCTAAACTTAATTTGAATGTGTAAAACACATTACAACACTAAATCAAGGCGTAATTAGGCTCATTTTATTATATTGTTAAAAAATACAAATAAAACATCCTATAATATGCAACCTTCGTCATGATCTTCCCATACATATGAGCAGAAATTATCTGGCCCTACGCCTATTCATCCTATTGAGTAGTGGCCTCCACTTGTTGCCTACGGCCTATCTACTAGGCCGACTAGATAGTAAGTTGTTGTACCTACTAACCATCCTGTTCTCCCTCTCCTATGAACAATTAGACCTACTATTAGGCTACATTTTGTTCAATTGTCAATTACTTGACCTATTGGTGTCGTTGGTCCCTTTGTGTTGTCAATGGATGGATTTGAGCATCCCACAAGTCGGGAGCGTACACCTATTAATATCATTTCTATTGTTGTTGGTCTAGCCACTGTTGATGCTAGTGTGGGTGTGCTTTTCATAATGGTTGAATGATAGGAGGCTGACTCAACACCTGCCCAATCCCTAGTTGTTGGCCTACACCCTTTTTATCATGTTATTGAGCTACTAGTGCCCATCCCCGGGCACTTAACCATCATGAACATCATGAGGAGGCTATTGATGGGTCTTCTACTATCCTTGACCTTGTTCTTGAGCCTATCCTATGATTTTTCTCTATCCCCTACCTCATCCAAGAACCAATCTCTCAATGATATCTATCAATCGGAATGAGGAAAATTGTAGAAACCAAGTGTCATATGAAAATGTGGTCCCCGCATCATATGGTATGCTAGTGAAAACCCATGGTTGTGATACAAGCTATCAAAAATCATCAATATCAACATGTGGTGGGATTTTTTATCCCCACATTGTCTCTCAGACAATTTTTGAAAATACAACTCCGTAGACAGGTTGCATTATGTCTTGTGTCTCACCAAACTATCGGCCTACTCAGTCAAGGAGATACCTCTCCACCATGGTGTGCTCAAAGCCAAATATATACCTATTCTAGTTTATGTAAAATAGTTGATCCTAGTTCACATACCAGGGATGTGCCTAAATCCATGGCCTTCTCCTAAAAATTGTCATGTCGTTGATAAGGTGCTTCGAATGGGGGATGATCGTGGTACCTGTGTGCTTTAAGGTGGTCATAGTCCCATATCTATATACTGCAAGTTGATCTAGACCAATGTCAACCAATGTAATAATAGGATAGAGCACGAAAATTCTCTCCCAAGCCCAAATGTGAAGAAGTGTAACCTAGGCTCCTATAGCCTGACCCCTCAAGTATATAACCTTATGCATATTATGATGCAAGGATGGAAGTATAATTTGGCCCCATGCATAAAGTGTTACCCATTGCACCATACCCATCTAGGTGAGCCCCCAACCAAAGCTAAGTCCTATGTCACATCTGTTAGGGTAAATTACTTTGCAAATTAGTACACTAATGACTAGTTTCAAATCTGGCACTTTCCCTCTATAATCTAGTAGGTTGATCTAATGGCTATCGACTCAAATAGTCTCCAACCAAAGTACATTGAAAATTGTGACCGCCCCAAGGTTAGTATCATAGATCACTCTCTCCCCATGCATAGGGATATGCAAGATGCACCAAACATCCTCCAAGGTAACTGTCACATCACCAATGAAAAGATGAAACAAGGAGGTCTCAATGTGCTAGCACTCGATCAATGTTATCATCATCACAAGATCCATCCTTATCTCTGGCATACATGCTATGAACCCCAACCCACTCGCTCCAAGAATCCTCGAAATAGTCAATGTGGAGAAGAATGCTAGGTCGATGCTCCTAAGAAATAATATGTCAAATGGTCTCTTGCATGCACAAATCAAACAACATCAAATTCCCTAAAAAACAACAAAATTTGGACTCTAAAACCCTAAATTTGTAATTATACCACTGTAGTAAAATTGCAATTGTGTCTCCATTGTGTAATAGTGTCGTACTATGAAATTGTGTGATTGCATTTATGTGTGACATTGATCTTAAATTAACTAGTGTGACATTATATTGCAATCACATGTCGACATTGTAATAGGGATGCTAGAAAAAAATAATGCATTACCTTGCTATTTTGTAATAGTGACGTTATTTTTCAATATCTCCCCTAAACCTAAATCGAGTAACAAGATGCTTCATGAAAAAAGTGTGCTTGTAGCACAATACAATTGCCAATTGTGACAAAGGTGTCGCAATACAATGACGTTAAATTGTTCCAATAACTTCAAAGCCTAATAAATGCTCTAAAATACAAAAAAAAAAAGAATTGTTTTGGAATGTGTACCAGAGGTCCTACGTTGACTGGTTGTTGGTACTCTCATACCTTATCTACAAGGTGCTCAGGAAGCATTGGATCACCCATTTCATTAGGAGTTCAAAGCGAAAATCAGTATAATCTATCTAAAGTGAATGTACAAATGACCCCTCCACCTCTATTTAAACCTAAAAATTAGGGTTTTTCCCTAATTTGAGGGGGGAAATCGGATTTTAATACTTTTTAATCATTTTTTGAGCTATTGGTCCTCTTTTGAGGCATTTTTTACATTTTTGACTTTGTTTTCACGTCCCAGAGCTTATTTTCTATAGCTAAACCTATCTAAACCTTTGTGTCGATCTCGACCCGAAAATTAAAATTTTCACCTAATCTCTTGAGGGGGAAGGACCAACTATATTCCTTTTGTTGGGGAAATAATGGGGCATCCGAAAAAATCAAGAACTTTTAAATTTTACAATGGGAATCAAAAAAATAAAGGAATTTAAAAAAAATTGATTTAGCTAGCAACATTAATCTGAAAAGTATCACTCTTTAAACCAATGTAATAGGTACCTTGTTCCAAAGAGGGAAAAAATGTACACTTGAAATTGTCTTGGCTTATATTACACATCTAAATTTGATTACTAACACCATTTTCATCTTAAATGCACCTCTTTTCGGTCGTTTAATTAAATAATCTTCATTATTTAACTAAATTCATCAATTTATGCTATTAATCAAATGATCAATATTATTTGTCTAATTCGTCCTCTTTCACGCTATTTTTCATCTTATTTAATTAGCTAACATTCTGAATTATTTAATTAAATTTATTATGTCTTCTCATTTAATTAAATAATCATTATTATTTAGTTAAATGTCATTAAACCCCCTTCCATTAAATAAGTTAATTATTTAATGAAAATCCTAATTTCATCTATCTTTCAGAATTAAAATATTATTTTGATTATCTAAATAGCTAATTTCTCTCACCCTCCCACTTGCAAGTGAATATTCCCCTAGAATATTCCTCCATTTGAACTCCTCCAAAATGGAATATTCTTGTAACAAACTTCCTAACAACTTCTTAATTTTTAGGAATTGTGCTTCTTTGAATCAATGAGAGCTATTGATTAGATCCTTAATCCTTATAAACTTGCATTTGTATCCATTGATGGGGATCCTTGATCCATTCCATCTCCTCCCATGGCTTCTCATCCATTGATTCATCCATTTCTCCTATAAATACTCCTCATTTCTATGAGAAATGAATCCATTTTCATTTAGAGTAACTATACATTATTGAGTTATAAAGCATTACATTAAGCATTTTTAGCATTTATCATCCATTTTAGTTTATCTTTGCATCCATTTTAAGCTTATCTTTCATCCATTTTCATCAATCTTCATTAATGGAATCCATTTTAAAGCTTGTTTCAAATAAGGGGTTGGGAAAGGGCTTACATTCCACCTCAATGCAACACTAATCCCCCAATGGGATGAGGTTTGAGGTATTAGAATAGTTTCCATTATACACTTCTAGTTAGTTTCTTGTTTAATGGTTTCTTTTTTTGATGTTGTCAAGTATTTCTTTGGGATCTTGACTTAACTAGTTAAATCTTGGTCTATTTCTTGTGGATATAGTAGGTTTATCTTAGGTTATGAGCATTCTCAAAACATTATTTGCTACAATTGTAATAAGGTTGGGCATAAAGAATTTTTTTTAAGAAGTGATTTATGAAATCACTTGTTTAGAACTAGAAGAAGGAAGAAACCCTAATTCAATAGAAGAAGGGAAATACAAAATTTTGGAAAGAGAATCAAGGTCAAGAGAATGTGAAGATGGGTGATACCATGCATTTTAATTCTACACAATATGATGTGAAAAATTGAGATAGAGCATTATCTCAGGGGGATCTATCATTTGCAAATGCTTTAGCCCCTTAGAAAGGATTAAATGTTGAATATTCCAGCATGAAATTTGAATTGGACCAAATCCTCTAGTGTGCATGTTCGTTGAGAAATATTGAACCTATTAATCAAGGCTCTAGAGTAAAGGAATTATTTGTAGAGTTGTGATGAGCTTCTTTGCATCCCTGTGATAACACAAATAATTATGGAAAAATATTTACCTAACAAGTATAAATACATTAATGATGAAAAGTTAGGGCAAAAGGAAGGCTTCTTATGGGTAATTTCAATTATTTTTTCTCATTTGCAATCAAAAGAGTTTTTGTTTGGAAGCAAAGAAGGGTGAAAGGTTTTTCAATCTATCTATGTTATTTTGTGCCAAACCCTAGTGAAAATGTTTATTTCAGAAGATCTACATGAATGGTGACCCCATAGTTTGTTGATGTTGTTGAGAACCCAATACAAAGTACAAGAAATTTCCTTTCAAGGAAATGGAGGTCGATAAAGATAGCACATTCTCAAATTTTATTATGGATGTGGAAGTGAAAGAAGCTTCTTCTTTGAGCTTCCAACAACCTTTGTTCCAGAGGATTTTGGAATAGTGGGAGACAGAGTAGAGGTCCTAGCTATCCTGGTTGTGTTGGGAGTACCCCATGGACTAATAGTAGTAGCTTTTGATTTCTTCATAGAAACCTTAGGAGTGTTCACCATCTACTCCAAATCTGATTTCATCTTAACTCCACATTCTTTTGAATTTCCTTCTTTCTCTTCTCAAGATTTACTTCAACTAATTTCTATACATAAGTTCCAAATCTATCCACTCACTGGGCTCTTAGCTTATTGGTGCAAGAGCACCTACACCTTGTGAAGTCTAAGTTGATAGCTAGGTGTGTCTTGTGTTCATTTATGCTTAATAAGGTCTAAAGGACCAGTCATAATGTAATTTGAAAAGGTTTTGAATCATTTAGTTGAATTTGTCAGTTTGATTCATAATGCAAAAACCATGTGAAATCATGAGTTTTAAGGGATATGGGGAGTAGGGTCTTATTCCATGTTAAATAAGGTCTCAATGAGAATTTTAAATGTATTGAAGGGCTTAATAGGTCAGTTAGGTGGTATTTGCAAAATCAAGTTGATCAAGTTGTAATGGGATAGTGATTAAGAGCAAAACTGGCAAAAATTGTCATCTTAGACTCTAACAAAGGGTGGTTATGGTATTTGGTCGGTTCAATGGGTTATTTGAAGGTGGTAACATGATATATTGTGATAATATCTCGAAGAGAGGCTGTTGGAGAAGTTTGGAATGAGTTTCTAATAAGAAGTTTGCTGTTTTTTTGTGTTTTCCATTAAGAAATTGCTGATCCCATGCATTGTACGACCTGTACGTATTGTTTTACACTACAAGCCTATTATGGTTGGGTAGATAATTGAATAAAATTTCTTTTGGCATTGGAATGGTGTGATTTCATTGAGAATTGAGTGAGATATCCCCATTTTACTACCGGGTGGTCTCAAATCCCATGTTTTTCCTGTTTTCCTGAAATTTGCAAGCATTGTACGTATCTGTACCACCAGCATATGATCTGAGACTTATATCATCTTGTAGGGCAATGAAATAGCTTTCATCTGAATCCAATTAGAGGTTCTAATATTGAGTTTTGAGAGAGATCTCTTCATTTTTCTGGGACTGCCTGTTTCTAACTAATTTGAGGGTTTGATTGGTGTAAAAAATGATGTTCTAGTCATTCCACTTGCTGTCCAGCCCTGTAACTCGGTGGAATGACTTTTTTCATGGAATTTTAGATGTACCAATGGTTTGGGAGGCATAAAATACAAGTTGTATGGTTTTAGGGGGATGCCCTAGGGTGTTTTCATGAGTTTTCCAAGTGAAATTGAGGAACTAAAGTAAGGTTTTGGAAAAATATGATTGGAACTCTATATGTGATAGTGTTTTGAGTTTTTTCAGGTCATTTTATGAAGGTCTAATGCAGTGGAATGTTATGATAAGTCTTGGAACCCATATTTTCAATAAACCCTCATGAATTGTGCCTAAAACAAGGTTTTCTCAAGTTTGGCATGTATTTGTCCGTACCAATGGAATATTTTTGTGATTTTGGAGGTTTGAAGGTATATTAATTGCTTCCCCAAGGTTTCATTGTCCTTTGATAGGTTTAAAGGCATGTTGCTTTGTAAAATAGGTCCAATTGTGAAGCCTGAAACTGGGTGGGTGTGCTGAAAGTCCTCATTGGTCCAAAAGAGTGATCCTTTATTTTCATGTATGTTGTGTAATCCTGAAAAGGGTATCTTAATCCATGTTTTAATTGTCAGGTGTTTTGGAAAGGTTGAGTGAAAATTGGCCTAAACCAGTTTTGAAGTGCTACAAGGGTAGATTGATGTGTAGGTTGCTGAATGGAGAACCTTGGGTGACTGGACTTTGAAATTGTATAGAAATATTTGTGTTGAAATAGGAAAGGAGATTAGCACACCACCTCTGCATCACTTACTCAACAAAACTTCAGCAAAGCTAGTAAGCTTTGCTTCAATCACCTCATATCCTAGCTTTGTAACCCAAATAGTTTTGGGTTCAAATAATTTTACATAGTGCAATGATCTCTCCTAATAATGAAAGTGATGTTATCCTTGTACTTCTCAACAAATTTTTCTGGTATCCTCTCTCTTTCTTGAATTTTTCCTTGAAAACTCTTGAAGAAACCCCACAACATGGTTTTCTAGGTTTCTAGATTCACTAAGCTTCTCAAATGGTCTCTAATTTGTATAGAAATAGGAATATTGTCGAACCACACAATGTTCTTTGTAGTGGAAACTTTTCTCAAAAATTAAAAGAATAAAAATATAATTAGGGTACAATATCGAAAGGGTTACCAAGATTCTTTCATCTTCTAAAGATTCTCAATCAACTGTTGTCTCAGGATTTTGCACAAATCCATATCCAGATGATCTTTTTCCATCTAGTGAGCAATGTGTATAGCAATAGCCAATACAAATTTATCTTTTCTATTATAACATATCTTATACCCAATCATCATCAATGCATAATTCATTGTAGATCATCAATATCTTTCACTATTAGGGCACATTTGTCAAATTTCACACCGATGACCTTCATTACCATCTCATTATTCATGGCCTTCATTCTCAGAATAGTTCCATTTGAGCATAACCCTGTAAAAACCCTAATAGATTCCTTGTTTATCATGTACAAAATATCTAACCATATGAATTTCTCATGAATTAGGTTCAACACATGTTTAACCATTCATCCTCATAGTAGAAATTTTGAAAGTCATTCCATACATATAGCTTCTTCTTTTTCAAACTCTCATATTCAATTTTCAATTCAAAATCATCTCCTATCAATTCATTTGCCCAATAATCTGCAATCTTTGTGTGAATTTGTATATCTGCACATCCTTTGTGTGCATGACACCATATGGAACCCCCAAAAAAGAACCTTCAGGGTCTATCTCCAAGGATGCCATCACCCAACTAAGATGCTAGTGCCCTCAAAAAAGAACTATAAGGGCTTTTCTTAAACCTAGGTCTTAGCCACTCAAGGAAATTAATTACTCATGGAGTAAACATCTTGAATCACTTCTAAAACAAGGGTAAGAAATAAATGATAAATACCTTTGAGTTATTTTCTGGTAGGGTTTTACACAACTCAGATTCACTTCAAATCGCCTATACTCTACTCTTCACTCTTCAAATACTTGATCACTAATGATTTATTCATATGTGAAATTATGTATAAACACTTTTTTGATGACCTAAATATGTATTGATTGTGGTTGAAATATTTAGGTCAAAAAGATGACAAACCTTCACTATGTTATCACAAGTATCTTCAATCACTCCACAAATCTCCACAATAGAATATTTCATACAAGAGATAATATCAACATATCAACCATGTTAATCTATGCATGTATTAGTGTGCTAAAGGTATCAACACCACATCTTTGTTGGGGGCTATATTTTTTCTTTTCTAAAACTCCCCTAAGCTAAAGCTCTCTATCTAGTTTCCAGAGGAAACATCTAAACTAGAAGCTAGCATAAACTCATTCTTCAGTTAACTCTTCCTTTTTCTTTCATGTTTTGTCTAGTTTTCCTTCATCTCAAGTGGACCAATCTTTTCTTACTAAATTACTCTTCTTTTATGAAATAGAGGGTTTCAAATTCTTAGATCTACAAAACTAAGCTATGTGTAATGATTTATTGTATTTATGACATATGACACATTTTTGCTAGACAAACTTACTTCTTTCCATTTTAGATTTATATTCAAAATCCTTATATGCACAAATCTATTGCATGTATAAAAATAACCACTAAAAGATTGAAACATCATACCACTATTGTAACCATTCATCATTTGACTTCCGCATTCACTATCTTTATGACTAAATCTATTACATTATAGCATTGACCAAAAACTTATTGAACATTTTGATTCATTATGCTTCTACATTCTGCAACTCTATGTCCAAACTTATTACAAGAATACTAGTAACCATTAAAATATGAATACCTTTGTGTAGTAGGTTGTCATATAGGAGGTGTTTTCAAATCATTCTTCCTGTTCTAGACTTGTCTCACATTTTTCTTTGTATCATTCTTCTTTTAAACATTGTTTAAGTTGACTCTCCTTTGAAATTTCTCCTTTTTCAAACCTTAATCATTATTTTTCCTTAGAATCAATTTGTTTTACAATCATCTCATCAAGCAAGGTGGATCTCTACTTGAATTTATCTTCTTGAATATTTTATTTCCCCAGATCTGATCTCAAATTCACAAGCTCTTGTTCAATCTTTGAACATTCTACAAATTTATCTTTCAATTTGGCATTGAGTCAGACTTCAACAATTTTTCCTTCTTAAACTTACACTTTCAGATTAGTGATTGCTTCATTTTGATTTCTTGAGATGCTCATCTATTTCCTTGAATATTTCTATAGATTTCTTGAGTTTCTCTCTCAACTTATTGATACACTCATTTGCATCCTTAAGATTGTCTTTTAGATCTCTATTTTTATATTCTACTTTATCTAGATCATCAAGAGTGATTTGAGTTCTCCTTCCATGTCAACTTCACAATCTTCCTCAATAAACCCTTCACTTGGATAATCTCTTTTGGAGGGATGCCTGATACTTCCTTATAGCCATGTGTTCAACCTCCAAGATCTACCTTAGCGATTAAGCCAATAGAAGGAACCAAGCTTTGATACCAATTGTTGAACACCTAGAATACTGAGAGGGGGGTGAATTAGTATTCCTTGAAACTCATTCATTTTATCTATTTAAACATTCATTCAATGCATCATATTTAACTTGTTGTAAATGAGAGGAACCTATAAAAAATGCATCACATCAAAGAACACAAGAACACAAGATTCGGGTGGAAAACCATTGAAAGGTAAAAACCATAGTGAGGATTAACTCATATTATATTAAAACTAGTTAAAATGTTTGATAAAGAATAATGTACTCATTGTCAAGGACTCACTATCCAAAAAGAGAATGGATCACTTTTGATGGCTCACTACCAAAGAGATCACTTCCCGAAATAGAAAGAGATAGAAGAAAGGGTGGCTCACTACCAAAGAGATCACTTCTAGAAATAGAAAGAGATAGAAGAAAGGGTGGCTCACTACCAATAATTAACTACTAATAATACATCTAATGTATGTTCAAGATATAGTTCCACTAAAGCTCAAGAAAATTACTTAACACACTTCATACTTCACCACAACTACAATTCACAATTCTTTATATACTAGATCTCACACATACACTATTTCATCATACCAAACCTCCACACAAGTAATTATCCTTGTATATATATTGCAACCAATGAAAACATCAATTAGATCAGCCTAAATAGATGTATTGTGCATCCCCATAACCTGTTGACCCAAAAAACTAATGAATACACCTTACAGAAAGAACCAAGGCATGTAAACCATAAAAATAGGTTGGCATGATCCATAATCACTCCTATAATTCTACTTCATACACAATTTAACTTTACATGACCCTAAAGCCTTCAAGTTGGTACTACTAATGAAGCAACAATAGAATGAACCAACTACTCAGTTACAACTTAACAAGCAGACCACAAAATGACTTGCCACATAGAGCATACAAACTATGAACATACTCAAACACTTCCTTAGAACCCAATAGAAAAATATTCACCTTTGATGGAATGAAAAGAATTCCAACATACACTCTATAACTACAACTATGCCATTTCTAGAGAAAATACTTTGTTAACACTATCTTCACCTGTAGAAGGCATTAAATATTGAATCTTTGGGTTTAGACACCAAGTCAACATGCACCAACACTGCCTAAAAACCACATGAACAAATTCTTCATAGCGAAGAAATGTGGAGCACAAAACTAGTTCACTAAACACTGAAAATTATACATTGGGACTTAGGCAAATGTGTAAAACATTTGGTTTTTTCTAGATGAACAATACTATATCTCCATAATGGGTTGTCATAAATGAAAACACCATACACTATCATGCTAATTAATACTCAACAATATCCCCACACCATACATCATCATGCTCATGTTACAAAAACCTCAAGTCTTGAACACTAATTCCAAAATAATCTACCTTGGCCTTAAGATCGACCTAGTGTAGCATGTGAAAATTAAAATTCTAGGCTTTGACACCATTTTGGCTCAAGTTTGACTTGTTCCTTGAGGAAAAATTTTAGCATATAAATTTATGGAGTCAATTCTTGTAATAGGCATCAAATCTTTATATCATTCTTTTATATTAAGGGACACTTATGTTCTAAACCTTTCTATGGATGAAAACCCATAGGATTTTGTGATCATTGGATGACAGCCCAACAATTACTAGGATTAGAGGATGAAAACCCTTTGGTTCTTAAGGGAGTTCCCATTCAAGGATTTAATTTTGGCTTCAATGAATTTGTACAGAAGAATGTGAAATGAAATAAACTATGATGTATAGGGGTTTCCCCAAAATGGAGACATAGATCCAAAGAGGGACAAAGGGGTCCTATATTTCCTCAATTCATTAGGAAATGAGATCCAAACAATGAAATTACTATCAACCCTTAGGTAAATCAAATCAAGGTGTGAATTTTTAAACTTCCCTTTTTTGCTAAGATGAGGGTCTAGGTCAAACAACACTTTGGGGAGAAAGATCAAAAATAGAAAAATAACTCCAAATTAAGATCTACAAAGTTTGTTTAGGAGATTTAACATAAAAATGAAGGAACCAACAAACTTTCTAGAGAATCTGAAGGTTGCTTTTGTAACCCTAACAGGGACTTATTCGCCCTATGGTGAATGGGTCTTGGTAGGATTTTTTGAAGGACTCTAAATCTAAGATTGAAGCTTAAGACCTGCAATTCCTTCTTGTAACTTGATATCTCCGCTCTCGGATCTGGATCTATCAAAAATCTGTAAAACAAAATTTGTTTGCTTATTGCTGGATAGGGGTTTGCCTCGGTCAAACCCCATGTTTGGTAATTAAACCTTGATGATAAATAGAAATCTGAAACATGAAATGTGTTTGCAATCCTAACCTTAAGTTTTTCTAAGATGAAGATTTCAAATATCACCAAGAAACCCTACTCAAGTGTGTTAGAATAGGGTACTAAATGAACACGAACAATGAATAAGACCTACTTTAGGAGACCTCAAATCCCCTTAATAATTCACAAATCTGAAAATACCTCTCTTTAGGCTGAAAATAGAATGATTAGAGAAGATGGAATCACTTAGGAAACAACTTATTAGGTTAGTTTGAATCTCGTAGTGCTTCTCCCAAAACCTAGAATCTGTCATGATTCTCTATATGCATCTATCATCAATCCTTCAAAAATGCTTGATCTTTGATGACAAAATGAGCTTGAAGACCTACAAAAACTAATAGAATGATGCTCCAAGACTTCACTTTTGTTTGCTCCTTGCTCTTGAATTCTTTATCTCATAAAACTATTTTCTTGTCTTGCTCTCTTGATAATGCTCTAGTGTAAAAATGAATGTAAAACTTAGTTTTATAGGCTTCCTTCCTAATTTTCCAATTATCAGATCCCAAAAGTTGACATGTGAAATAGGAATTTAAAACCTTAAAATGCCACCCAAAACATACCAAAATGTGAGCTTAGGGCGCTTAATGAGGACCCATTCACCCTATGGCGAATGGTTCCTAACCTAATTCATCAAGACTCCTAAAATGTTAGGGCATTAATTTAATCCCTAGCATTTGTTCAATGCAGGTTGTGGTGTCGGGAATTAAATAAAATTAAGTTAAATAGGCCCTGGGATGCATGATAAAGGGGTATTAGGGGCCTATTAGTGGGATTTCAAAATACATTAATGAAAAGGTCACCAAAATAGGTCCAAATAAGTGTGGATTGTTCTTTCTCCTAGAAAGGGGTGCAATTCTCTACACAACAAAATGTAATAGTATTGTTGATTTGAGGGAAATTTGTGTATTATTCTTGATTGGTCATAGGGAACTATATTTGATATTTTATATATATGGGTGGAATTTTAAATTTTATCATTATATCAAGTCATATTTGTGTTCATATGTATTGTTCTTTGATTCAATCTACAAATAATATTTTTGTTAAAACTTTAAATGCTAGGTGATCATTACATACTCACCCCCAAGAAGGATGGTGAATGGTGAATGTGTGTAGATTAAAAATACATAAACAAGATAACTATTTTCTTTAGATGGACGACATGATGGATTGTTTGAGTGGAGTGAAATAATTCACAAAGATTATTTTGAGGATTCAGTATCATTGGATAAGGATTAGAGGAGGAAATAAATGGAATGTTGCATTCAATATAAAGGATGACTTATATAAGTAGTTGGTAATTATATTAGGGTTAATAAATACCCCAAGTTCCTTCATACAATTGATGAATGATGTACTAAAATATTTTCTTGGTAAATTGTATTATCTATTTAGATGATATTTTGATTTTTAGTAAAATGAAAGAAGAGCATATGACACATATTAGAGTAATTTTGTAAAAAATAAAGGAATCAAAGATACAAGTAAATTTGAAGAAATTTAATTACATGAAGTCACTAGTATATCTAGGGTTTGAAATGTCTAAAGAAGGGTTGAAAATAGACCTATAAAAGGTTAAGGTGATTGTAGATTGGCCTTCTCCTAAGAATATGTTTGAAGCCATAAGGTTTCACGACCTGGAAATCTTCTACAACAAGTTAATAAGAAATTTTTGTGGATCTTGTGCTACAATTATAGAGAAAATGAAAAGTTATAGAAAATAATTCATATAGATAGATGAAACAGAGAAAATGTTTTAGTGATTGAAGAAGAAGGTATAAAAATAATCGGTAATGGATTTTTCTAATTTCAAAGTGTTCTAGGTTGATTGTGATGCAATTAGATGCACAACTCACAAAAAAATGAGTCAAGAAGGATACCCATCACTTATTTAATCGAGAAGTTGAATGAACTCAAAAGGAAGTATTTAGTATATGATCAATATTTTTATGCGATAGTGCAAGCACTAAAGAAATGTAGACACTACCTCTTAACTTGGGAGTTTGTGCTATACACAAATCAAAATTAAGTAGAATTCATAAATAGCCAAGGCTATTTGAGTAAGAAACATGTGAAATCAGTTGAATTATTATAGATTTATTCATTTTTTTAATACATAGAAGTGGACAATTGAATAGGGTAGAAGATATTCTTAGTATAAGGTGTTCGTTTAATTAGTTGAAAGTAATTATTAATTTTTATTAGGTAAGTGATGCAAGAGCATCCTTGGTTCTTAGAATTCTTGTATCAACAAAAAATATTTTCATTTTAGTTTTTGTTCTTGTTCTTGTTCAGTTCCTTGTAGTTCAAGTTGGTAGATTTGGTGTTCCTTCATGTTTTCTCACCAGATCTTGCATATCTAAGGTTTCATCGTGGACATGGTCAATTTCCTTATTCCAAGTTTTTAGCTCGATTGGATCTTTTTTTGGAAATTTATGCTTCTAAAATGTGTGACATATTTTGGAACTGTCCCTGGAATAATGTCAAACCTAATGGCTAGTTTCATCGATCATGGATAATTTTCGTACCATGTGGATCCTCTCGGTGTGTTTCTAATTGTTTCATGGAGTGTCCCCGACCTTGATTTTAGGTCCACACTTCATCATATGCATCTACCGTGAAAGAAATTCAAATTTGAGGCTAACCTATTCTTGCACATGTTACATTTCCTTCAATGAAGATTGTAATGATCTTTGGCCGACGCAGATGTTTCTAGGCCTATGGATATGATATAAATCTTGTAATGAATCATTAGGAGGGGGTAAATCGAGATTAGGTAGATTAAGAAGATTATGGAGTTCAATTTGTAGGATTTTTGCTCCCATGTATGAGAACTGTATTTTGAGCATGTTGTAATCAGGCCTGTGAGCCGAATCTGTAAGCCCGGATGTGGTTGACTATATCTAATTGAATTTTTTGATAATAAGAATATTCATTAGGGGAAATTTACATAAAAAATGGGCCTCCTAAGCATGACATCATTAGCTTTTTAAGTTATCAAAAATCAACTAAAAGATGACATCAACCTATATGGTGACATCATCCAAAATAAAAATAAAATTATTTATTTTATAAAATAAAACTTTCTAAAATCTTATGAATTAACTCATGATGGTTAATTTAACTCTAAATATCTTATTCTATCTCATTCATCTTTCTAAATATAAAATATTCTTTTTATTTTTTAGATTTATATTCTTAAGCTCTATTATAGAATTTTTATATTTTGAAAAAAAATAAAAATTATTCTTTAAGAAAAAAGCTAAATGACATTCTTAAAAAAAATCTAATCTTTTTTATATTTAAAAAATATATATATTCTATCTCATTCATATTATTAAATTTTTAATATTCTTTTTGTTTTTTAGATTTATATTCCTAAGTTCTATTATAGAAATTTTTATATTTAAAAATATATATTTTTATTCTTTAAAAAAAAAACTAATGATATTCTTACAAAAAAAAAAAAAAATTTTTATATTTAAAAGAATATATTTTTATTCTTTAAGAAAAAGCTATTTTTTATATTTTTTAAAAATATTCTTATTCTATCTCATTCATCTTTCTAAATATAAAATATTCTTTTTGTTTTTTAGATTTATATTTTTGAGTTCTATTAAGTTCTATTATAGAAATTTTTTATATTTTCAAAAAAAAAAAATTATTCTTTAGTAAATCTAAATTTATAAAATCATATATATATAAAATAAAATACTAAGTAAAAAAAAAAATATCTAAAGTTACTTTTACTTTGCCACTTTTTAAATAAAAAATAATAATCAAGAAAAGAAAGTGAACTTGACTTTTTTAATAAATTATAATAGAAATATAAATTACCAAACTTGAGTTTTAAGAGTTTTTAAATAAAAATAAATAATGAAGAAAGTGAACTTGAGTTTTTAAATAAATTATAATAGAAATATATGTTAACACTTTTAAAAAATCACGGAATTATAATAGAAACGTGTGTCCCCACTTAACTCATGTAGTTAAGTAATTTATATTTTTTATATTTAAATAATTTGTCTTATATGAGATAATGTTTGCTTTTTTAGAGTTCCTTAGGAGGCCCATTTTTTATGTAAATTTCCCCTAATGTGTATTTGCATTTACATCCAAATTTTTTTTTGCTTCTGTTGTGTTACTCTTCGTACACGATCCATATTGTTCTCTTTGAGGACCCTCCTATCGTGGCTATACTAGATTGGTATCAGAGAAACATTTGTTCCTTATGAGATTGTCAGAGTTTGTGAATTCCTATTGAATATTTTTTGTGGGGTGGCGGATTGAGGATCCGACCTATAGCTATAGAGGACTTGTGTAAAGATGGTGGGAAGAAGAAATGGTAGAGGAAATAGAGCGTGTGGAAATGTAGACCTAGCTGTAATGGAAATGTTGAGAGGAATTGTTGCTAGATTAGAAGCAGTTGAAACTGCCCAGAGGAGAGGTCAACTAGTTGATGATGTGAGTGATGAAGAAGGTGCAAGAGAAGAGAAACATGGCCTTGATCAGGGAGAAGAGAGTTTCATAAAAGCCCTAACCAGAGTGAACACTAAACTATATTTCAATACATCGGGTTATAATGGCAAGTTGGATTTGAATGAATTGCTTGATTGGATAATAGAGATGGAAAAATAATTTGATTTTGAAGGAACCATAGAAGAAAAGAAGGTGAAATTTTCTTGTACAAAGTTGAAAGGACATGCATCCCTTTGGTGGGAATATTTGCAGATAGATAGGAAAAAAAAAGGAAAGGAGAAGATAAGATCATGGGATTAGATGGTGAATAAGTTGAAAATAAATTTCATGCTTGTAGACTATAAGATCAGTTTGTTCCGAAAATTGCAAAATTTGAAACAAAAAGAGTTAAGTGTGATAGAGTATACTGATGAGTTCTACAAGTTGAATATTAGATCTAGACATTTAGAAGATGAGACCGAGCAAGTAGCCAGATACATGAATGGTTTGAGGTTGTCTATACAAGATGAGATTGTTGAGAAAAATGGGGGTCATCTTAGAATGAAACATCTAAGAACAACAGTGACTTATTGACTTTATTTTCTTCAAATCACCTCAAGGAGACAAACTACTATGCCATAAAGTAGAAACAGGCACAATGATTTCCCACATTTACCCTTATGAGAAAAGTACATGCAGACTAAGCCAGATTCAACACCATGTAAAAATTTGGAACTATAGAATCAATAAGCATGAAAGACAAACATATGAACACACAAATTTACATGGGGAAAACCCTTTCGAGTAAAAAACCCACCCTCCAAAAAATCAATCCATTATATTATTCAGCAACAAATAGAGTTACAATAAAATCTCAGGCTCATGGCCTTTATAGGAGTTACCTCTTGTTCATCTAGAGAATACAAGCAACAACATAGATCTGAAACCTTGCACTGTTACAATGTCCTCACATGACATATAGGGAAGATTCATTTCATCTCACTAGCCCACACGTATAGCCAGCCTTTCGGACGACATAGCCTCACAGCCTCTTAGGTTCACATCTTCTCAGTTCTATGTGTCTCAATGTTCACGATTACAATGCTCTTCGCATACCACTCGAACACACACTCTCTGCTCGATCAGATTTCACATCTTGATCAACCTCATCTCTCTTTCCAATCCGACCAACAACCATCAGGGTATTTAATTACCCCACAAACAAGCTTCCACCATTCTTTGGCAACACCACCCTGCAGCATGCATCAAGCCGCACAACATTGAATTGAATTATACAGATATACCAAAACTACAGTTTGTCAAACTCATAATTAATCGCTACCAAAGAATAAAGATTTTGGTCAATCAACGTTGGTTTACAACAATGATGTAAAAACAATGAATAATATCGTTCTACGTGTCATAATGCTATTTGTTCCTCACTTTGATTGGTGTGCCAAATAGTCAGTTTGGTTCAACTTCCACAGCAGACCAACCATCGAAAACTGCCTAGGCAACCAAATGACCTTTGAGCATTTTCCCTTCATATACCGCTTGTCGTGGCTAGGACCCACCAAGACATGCATACACCATTAGTGCAATTTTGGGGAATCAAAAAACCATCCACAATATTCCCAATAAGTTTCCCCAAAATAGAAACACGTGTTTGAAGCCGGCATACCCCACATGAGTCACTTGAGACCCACAACATGAGGCACGTGACTAGGGAACACCGTTGATCAAGCCACCAAGTGTCGAACGCTGAGTCAATTTTGATTGCTTCACAATATTTTTTCGGTCCTCACCTCAAAGGAGTGTGGAATAAATGAGCACTGTTGGATTAATCACATCGAAATCATAGTTTAGGATCACCATTTTATTGTGGTCCCCACTACCGTCAGAATCCAAGTCACTTTTTTCTACCATCGATCCATCAGCGTAGCCTAGTGAAGAGTTCCACTGATGAACCCAAGTCACACTAATGGAAACAAACTACCAACACTGAGCACTCAGCCCGATGAAACAAGTTACACCAACCAACCACTTCATCTACACATCTATCTTCATTGAGAGTTAGGAGACTTGTGTCGACTGCTCAGGTTACACTGATGAATGGGTTAGTGAGATTGAGGCACATATTTCCAACAATCTCCCACTTGACGAAGATCTTACTAACCATTCCAGAGCACCAACAACAAACCAAATAGAAGCATAGACAACATCAACTTCAAAGGCCAAACCAGATCACCTTTGTGAAAAACATTCTCTTGAAACAAGATAGAACACCAGTTAGAACAACAACCAGAATACTGACTACACCCATCCAACTGATCAGCCCACGCGACTAAAAATAGCACCCATAGCTAATGCTATTCCATCCAATATCACATACCTTCGAGGTATCCATATTAGTAAACTCATGCCAGCAGCACAACCAACCCATCAGCCGCAAATACAAGCACCATGCACAAACCGATCAAAAAAGATCAAACACATCCAGGTACTCCCACTGGATGGGTAATGCCAAATCTGAAAGATCAACAGCATAACAAGTCTACCAATAACAACACATAGAAAATGTAACCATGTAGTACCAAGAAAATATCCACAATGATATGCACAACCTACAGCCAACTACTACAAGAATCATTTCTCTCAATAGTCTTCCAAAGCTCTTCCAAGTTCTTCAACACCCAACATAGGAAAGAGATAAATAACCTCCAAGTTACCACTCAAAAACTTAAATGAAAACAAAATCTCTGACCAAATCTCAAACCAATGTTAAAAAAAGAAGTCAAACTTCTAGGAAGACAACCAAGACCAAAGAGAGAAACTCTACACAACATATACTTGTAGAACATCTGCCTACATACACCTCTAAAAGCTATCTCAAATATGATCTCCTTGACATCCCAAAGGAAAATCCATAACAACACCCAACCGTTCAATCATCAAGATCAAACTGAACATATGTTACATGTAATCAATCATGGATGTAAGCCTCTCAAAGAAGATCAAACTCCTTCATTTCCCATCGCAGGAAATCAGCACAGATAACTATCTCCTACCAGTTCTCATCAATAAATGATATCACATAAAAGCTCAAGGAGATAAACCATGTCTTCCACCTTCCACTATGAATCCTCCAGAACCATTAAACAACAATTCAAGATCCATTACATGAAAGAAAGTATAAAACACCTCTGAAAGATATAATGGGAAAATACCTCTCAAATAGACTTCACTACCAAGCTGACCAAGACTGGAAAAATAAAATGCTCCTCCAAGATATGGAAGCCACCATGACTCATCCAAGAAAAATTTCCTCATTGATCTTTGTTGAACTCGCGTCCAACCAAGGTGTAGGCTACTCGGACTTTCAACTATGATCAACACCTTTCTCAAAGGAATTTAAGCCTCACCTTATTCTCCATGTATCCATGAACACCTGCAAATGATCATCTCATGCTAAACTCCAATCCTGCATTACTACACTTAACATGAAGTTCTTAAGCATATGACCAATATACTGGGTGATCCCACAAAGCTAGTTTACAATTTTTGGGAGATTCAGATTTTTGCTGAAATCACATATTTTTAGAAAATATAATGATTTAAGCCTTAAAAAGTTCCATTTTAAGGATTTCAATTGAAGAGGGTTTGATCAAACCACCTTAGATCAAATACCCTTGGATATAACCTCACTAGTTTTAAACCATACCTACAATGAAGTCCCCTTTACACCTATCAAAATGCTGATAAAAAATCACTTTTGATTTACCTTTTGGGGGATCAAATGAATTCATTTAAAATTTATTTCAAATGATCGTGGTATTCCTCAGAACGAGATATCCAATGAATATAATTTTAATATGTTTTGGTTTTATTATGTATGTGTTTTTTTAGTTTTATTAAACATGGGTTATTTAGCGAAAGTCAAGCTCTTTGTTCTACACATGTGAAAAAATAGCAGATTATCAAAATAAAATTCTAAAAGATATGTTCAAGTTGGGTATTGATGTCCTTGATCCATTATAAATAAATAAATAAAATTTTATACATAAAGAAAAAGTTATGTTGTATACAGTCCGCCTATATTTCAATTGTAATTGGTTTGACTTTGAAACTTGATTAAGGAAAAAATATTTAATAGAACACTATGAAACCAAATGAAAGTGCTAGATATCATAGTTACAAATCTAAATTCGAAAAAAATAGAATATTATGCCTCATACTTAAAAATTTATGTTGTATACGGTGAGCATCACTTCTTTAAAGTGTTGTCTTTTTTAAAAAACTAGTTTTTGAAGGAGATGGAAAAAAGAAGTAGCCAGAAAGAACTGCGTCGTACTGTAGGAAACCAGAAAGAAACACTTACATGAAGAACTGCAACTATCTCATCCAGCAACACCCCAAACAACTAGGATCTAGAAAATAGTTTTACCAGCAGCTCCATAAAAGCACAAGTTTTTTTTTCCTTGACCGTGCAAAACCACCGTGTTTCCAAACCACCCATGCACATCCATATCCACTACACATCAAGACGAATCAAGATTATACACACAACCATCATGGTTAACCAGAACAATGAACTAACTTGAATATGCATCATAGAATTTTTAGGAAAATCTATATAAAACCTTCAGAACCAAAGAACATGAATCTAAGCCATGCAAGTACAAGGTATCCATAAAAGGAACAAGTAGTACAGGAACTCCAGGCTAATTCTAGACCAATTCCAAAACCACAAGCATGCACATGCATTCGAGAGAGCTAGGTTATTCAAAAGTTTTCTGACCACCCAGAGATCAACTTCATAGCCTTCATGCAATCAGGGTAATAGAGAATAATGCCTTCAATGCTAAGTCAAAACACCCAACACAAGCACAATACTCCATGGCTAAATAAGAACCCAAGCATTTACGTACCATCAGGGAGCCTCTCACATAGACACCCAGTATGAACCATGCTTTGTTGCAACACAACCATAAGCATAAACTCACACCCCTTGCATCAGATCATTCGCTGCCAACCAAGAGCCTCAGACCACATCCTTACAATATGATCAAATCCAATTTCTCCATCTTCAATGTCTTTCATGCTGAGTGTTGTCTCAAAAAGAGCAAGGACTTTTACTCACCAAAGGATAAATCATCAGTCGACTCCTTCAAATCTCCTCAAGCTTTTCAAGCTAACAAATCTTTACAGAAGGAATCCACAGAACCGAAACACCAAGAACTCTTACATGCAACAACATGAAAGCACATGTAAGACACATGCCATTCCATGCAAGTACATGCAACTCACAAACTTGCACATGCAAGCATAAGAAAATCTCTAAAGAAGGCTCTGATACCACTTGTTGGGAAAAAATGGGGGTCATCTTAGAATGAAACATCTATGAACAGTAGTGCCTTAGTGACTTTATTTTATTCAAATCACCTCAAGGACATAAACTACTATGCCATAAACCAGAAACAAGCACAGTGATTTCCCAAATTTACCCTTCTGAGAAAAGTACATGCAGACTAAGCTAGATTCAACACCATGTACAAATTCAGAACTATAGAATCAATAAGCATGAAAGACAAACATATGAATGCACAGATTACGTGGGGAAAACCCTTTCGGGTAAAAAACCCCATCCTCCAAAAGATTGAGCCATTGTATTATTCAACAACAAACAGAGTTACAATACAATCTCAAGCTCATGGCCTTTACAGGAGTTACATCTTATTCATCTGGAGAATATAGGAAACAACATAGATCTGAAACCTTGCACTATTACAATGTCATCACATGAAATATAGTGAAGATTCATTTCATCTCACCAGCCCACCCATACAACTAGCCTTTCGGCCAGCACAGTCTCATAGCCTCTTAGGTTTACATCTTCTCAGTTATGTGTGTCTTAGTGTTCAGAGTTACAATGCTCTTTTCATACCGCTCGAACACACACCCTCTGCTAGATCAGATTTCACATCTTGATCAACCTCATCTCTCTTGCCAATCCAACCAACAAACATCAGGGTATTTAATTACCCCATAGACAAGCTTCCACCATTCTCTGGAAACACTGACCTACAGCATGCATCGAGCCACCCATCATTTAATTGAATTATAGAGACATACCAAAACTGCACTCTCTCAACCTCGCAATTAATCGCTACCAAAGAATAACGCTTTCGGCCAATCAGCATTGGTTTACAACAACGATGTAAAATCAATGAACGATATCACACCATGTGTTGTAACACTAGTTTTCCATCGCTTTGAATGATGTGCCAAACAGTTGGTTTAGTTCAACTTCCACATCACACCAACCATCAAAAACTGCCCAGGCGACCAAATGACCTCCATGCATTTTCCCTTCATATACCGCTTGTCATGGCCAGGACCCACCAAGACATGCGTACACCGCTAGTGAAAATTTGGGGAATCAAAAAAGAATCCACAATAGTCCCAATAAGTTTCCTCGAAACACTGACACATGTTTGAATCCAACACACCCTGCATGAGTCATTCAGGACCCACCACATGAGGCACGGGACAAGAAAACACTGTTGATCAAGCCGCCAAGTGTCAAATGCTCAGTCAATTCCACTTGCTTCACAATATTCTGTCATTCTTCACCACAAAGGAGCGTGGAATAAATGAGCATCATTGGATTAATCACATCACAACCATAGATCAAGATCACCTTTTTGTTGTTGTCCCCACTGCTGACAGAATCAAAGCTTCTTTTGTATGCCATCATTCCATCGGTGTAGCCTGGTGAAGAGTTCCACTGATGACCCCAAGTCACACCGATGGAAAAAAAAATGCCAAAACTGAGCACTCATCCTGACAGAACAAGCTACACCTACCAAGCGCTTCATCCACACTTCCATCTTCGTTGAGAGTTAGGAGACTTGCACCGTCTTTTCAGCTTACACCGATGAATGGGTCAGCAAGATTGAGCCACATATTTCCAACATAGATTAGTTTTATTAAGTTGTTTGAGTGTGAAAGAGGCATATAAGTGTGCCCTAAAAGTAGAAGAGAAGCTAAATAAGATACATGAGCAGAGATAGAGAGGAAGAGGTGGAAGATTTCAGAGAGGAAGAATATTTACTAGAGGAGGAAGAGGACCTTTTGCAGATTAGAATATCGATAAGGAAGTCAAGAAGAATGATAGTTCATACCATGTAAATGATGTAAACTCTCACTGAAGAGGAGGATATGGTGGTTACAGGAATTAAGGTTATAGAAAAGATGATAGAGGACAGGAGAAAAGAGTACTCAAAGGAACTTGTTTTAAGTGTGGTGGAGAAGGACATAGAACATTTGAGTATAATTACGGAGAGAAAACAAAATAGAAAAAGAATAGTAGAAGAGCAAATTTTTCTGAGGAGAATCATAATGAATCATCTAACAAATTGGAAGAAGGAGAAGTGTTCATGAACGTAAGAGTATTGTGTCAAAGTGAGATAGAGCAGGAACCATTGCAAAGAAAGAATTTGTTCAGAACCAGATGCAAGGTAGCTGGTGAATGTTGTAAAGTGATCATTGAAAGTGGAAGTTTAGAAAACCTGGCATCCGAAGAAATGGTGACCAAATTGAAGTTGGAAAGATTGAAACACCCAAAGTCCTATCAGATAGCATGGATTCAAGATGAGCATAATATATTGGTAAGTGAACAATGTTTAGTGAAATTGAAGATAGGAAATTATCATGATGAAGTTTTGTGTGATATCATGCCTATGGGTGTATGCCATATTTTGTTGAGAAGGCCTTGGTAGTATAATAAATAGGCTATTCATGATGGAAAGAAGAAAATATACACCATTGTTGCTAATGGGATGAAGCAGACTTTGTTGCCCTTGGAAGATGTTCCTAGAACTGAGGTTTGTATGGGTTCTAGAATTTTTTGGTTGATAGAAGGAGATTTCTGGATGGAATGAGACATGAGAACATGTGTTATGCCTTGGTTCCTAAGAATGTTGAAGATAGGAAGCATGCAGAAGAAAAACTAAAGGAGATAAAGGAGTTGCTGACAGAATATAAAGCTATCATTTCAGATAATGTACCTGATGGATTGCCACTTGTGAAGAGTATTAGTCATTGCATGGATCTGATTCCTGGAACTAGTTTTCCTAATAAAGCAAAACACTAGATGAAACCAGTAGTGAATAAAGAGTTGAATAGACAAGTGCAAGATTCATTGAGGAAGGGTTTGATCAGAGAAATTTTAAGTCCCTGTGTAGTACCTCTTGTGCTAGCACCTAAGAAGGATGGAGAATGGAGGATGTGTATAGACTCTTGAGCCATAAACAAGATCACATTGAAGTGTAGATTTCCTTTGCATTGGATGGATGACATTATGGATTGTTTGAGTGGAGCTAAATACTTTACAAAAATAGATTGTGGATATCATCATATCAGAATCAAATAAAGGGATGAGTGGAATGCAACATTCAAGACAAATGAAGGTTTGTATGAGTGGTTGGTGATGCCTTTTGGACTGAAAAATGCACCGATTACTTTCATGATTTTTATGAATGAATTATTAAAGAAA
>CM021100.1:229986082-230577153 GCA_007115665.2 Sequoiadendron giganteum | reverse complement strand
CGTTGTTTAGTTTAGTTAGTATTTTTGTTCAGTAATTAGTTAACAATATGGCACTGTTTGTTCCTGTAGCCACTAGAATTTCATTTTGTGACTATTCCTGCAACCAAAGTAGACAGAGTAGTTTCCTATTTGTTCACTCAGATTTTCATTTCTGTCTTGCACTTCAACTTAGTATAGTTATTGGTTGATGCTCAACACTTATGTTATTTCCTTCCAAGCAATTTACTTTCAACATTATGTCCTTCTTAGCTGTAGGATGAATATGGCTACTTTGGATTCCTAGTGCACATACTGTGCTGATCCATTTCAAGTTTACGTCCCTGGATTGACAAGTTTACGTCTCTAGATTGACAAGTTAAATGCACCTTCATGATGATTGAGATAGCTATTCAAGTTAGATGTCCAATCTCTGAATCACAGCTACAAGGGCTTAGTTGTTAAAATCATTGTAGGAGGCTGACATTTTTTTGGCATCGTTGCCAGGGATGGTGTCAAACTAGGGAATTTCTTGGAGTCATTGATAGTTTTTCTTACTATAGTATTTCTGGAAGTTGTTCTTAGTATACCCATCATTTAGGAAAGTAATGACCCCCCTATTCTTTTACCAATTCTTTGTGTTAGCTGGTTGATAGTGAGTTGATACTGTATGCATAGAGAAAGGAGGAGAGATGCTAGTGGGAGATTCCTTCCTAACAATCCTGACCTATTCTAGATAATTGAGTATCAGAACCTGCCAAGAGAAGAAGAAGAAGAGCCACACCCCTTTGCTGATACATTTTTGGATCTGACTAGTTTTGAAGTTTCCTTTGAAGATCAAAATCTGATTGAGAACCTCCTTTCTTTGGAAATTCATTAGGCAGGCATGGATGATGCAAATAGAAATAGACCTAACCAACCATCTTTTCCTTTCCCCATTTCTCATTAGAATGAAGGAGGCAACCTAAAAAATATCCCTGCTTTAGTCCTTCCTAAATTCTATGGACTTGTCACAGAAGATCCTGATACATTTTTGTTCGAGTTTGATATACTCTGCAGGAGTTATGACTATACCACTGATGCCCATAGGCTTAAGCTATTCTGTGCCACTTTGAAAGAAGTTGCATTAAGATGGTTCATGAGCCTAAGTAGAGATACTGTGGAGACGTGGGAGGACATGAAGACAAAGTTCCTTGAGAAATACAAAGAGTCACATTAGGGAAATTTACATAAAAAATGGGCCTCCTAAGGATGACATGATTAGCTTTTTAAGTTATCAAAAATCAACTAAAAGATGACATCATCCAAAATAAAAATAAAATTACTTATTTTATAAAATAAAAATTTCTAAAATCTTATGAATTGACTCATGATGGTTAATTTAACTCTACATATCTTATTCTATCTCATTCATCTTTCTAAATATAAAATATTCTTTTTGTTTTTTAGATTTATATTCTTAAGTTCTATTATAGAAATTTTTATATTTTGAAAAAAAAATTATTCTCTCATTCATATTATTAAATTTTTAATATTTTTTTTTGTTTTTTAGATTTATATTCCTAAGTTTTATTATAGAAATTTTTATATTTTCAAAAATTATTCTTTAAAAAAGCTAATGATATTCTTTAAAGCTAATTTTTTTATATTTAAAAGAATATATTTTTATTCTTTAAGAAAAAGCTATTTTTTATATTTTTTAAAAATATTCTTATTCTATCTCATTCATCTTTCTAAATATAAAATATTCTTTTTGTTTTTTAGATTTATATTTTTGAGTTCTATTAAGTTCTATTATAGAAATTTTTTATATTTTCAAAAAAAAAAAATTATTCTTTAGTAAATCTAAATTTATAAAATCATATATATATAAAATAAAATACTAAGTAAAAAAAAAAATATCTAAAGTTACTTTTACTTTGCCACTTTTTAAATAAAAAATAATAATCAAGAAAAGAAAGTGAACTTGACTTTTTTAATAAATTATAATAGAAATATAAATTACCAAACTTGAGTTTTAAGAGTTTTTAAATAAAAATAAATAATGAAGAAAGTGAACTTGAGTTTTTAAATAAATTATAATAGAAATATATGTTAACACTTTTAAAAAATCACGGAATTATAATAGAAACGTGTGTCCCCACTTAACTCATGTAGTTAAGTAATTTATATTTTTTATATTTAAATAATTTGTCTTATATGAGATAATGTTTGCTTTTTTAGAGTTCCTTAGGAGGCCCATTTTTTATGTAAATTTCCCCTAATGTGTATTTGCATTTACATCCAAATTTTTTTTTGCTTCTGTTGTGTTACTCTTCGTACACGATCCATATTGTTCTCTTTGAGGACCCTCCTATCGTGGCTATACTAGATTGGTATCAGAGAAACATTTGTTCCTTATGAGATTGTCAGAGTTTGTGAATTCCTATTGAATATTTTTTGTGGGGTGGCGGATTGAGGATCCGACCTATAGCTATAGAGGACTTGTGTAAAGATGGTGGGAAGAAGAAATGGTAGAGGAAATAGAGCGTGTGGAAATGTAGACCTAGCTGTAATGGAAATGTTGAGAGGAATTGTTGCTAGATTAGAAGCAGTTGAAACTGCCCAGAGGAGAGGTCAACTAGTTGATGATGTGAGTGATGAAGAAGGTGCAAGAGAAGAGAAACATGGCCTTGATCAGGGAGAAGAGAGTTTCATAAAAGCCCTAACCAGAGTGAACACTAAACTATATTTCAATACATCGGGTTATAATGGCAAGTTGGATTTGAATGAATTGCTTGATTGGATAATAGAGATGGAAAAATAATTTGATTTTGAAGGAACCATAGAAGAAAAGAAGGTGAAATTTTCTTGTACAAAGTTGAAAGGACATGCATCCCTTTGGTGGGAATATTTGCAGATAGATAGGAAAAAAAAAGGAAAGGAGAAGATAAGATCATGGGATTAGATGGTGAATAAGTTGAAAATAAATTTCATGCTTGTAGACTATAAGATCAGTTTGTTCCGAAAATTGCAAAATTTGAAACAAAAAGAGTTAAGTGTGATAGAGTATACTGATGAGTTCTACAAGTTGAATATTAGATCTAGACATTTAGAAGATGAGACCGAGCAAGTAGCCAGATACATGAATGGTTTGAGGTTGTCTATACAAGATGAGATTGTTGAGAAAAATGGGGGTCATCTTAGAATGAAACATCTAAGAACAACAGTGACTTATTGACTTTATTTTCTTCAAATCACCTCAAGGAGACAAACTACTATGCCATAAAGTAGAAACAGGCACAATGATTTCCCACATTTACCCTTATGAGAAAAGTACATGCAGACTAAGCCAGATTCAACACCATGTAAAAATTTGGAACTATAGAATCAATAAGCATGAAAGACAAACATATGAACACACAAATTTACATGGGGAAAACCCTTTCGAGTAAAAAACCCACCCTCCAAAAAATCAATCCATTATATTATTCAGCAACAAATAGAGTTACAATAAAATCTCAGGCTCATGGCCTTTATAGGAGTTACCTCTTGTTCATCTAGAGAATACAAGCAACAACATAGATCTGAAACCTTGCACTGTTACAATGTCCTCACATGACATATAGGGAAGATTCATTTCATCTCACTAGCCCACACGTATAGCCAGCCTTTCGGACGACATAGCCTCACAGCCTCTTAGGTTCACATCTTCTCAGTTCTATGTGTCTCAATGTTCACGATTACAATGCTCTTCGCATACCACTCGAACACACACTCTCTGCTCGATCAGATTTCACATCTTGATCAACCTCATCTCTCTTTCCAATCCGACCAACAACCATCAGGGTATTTAATTACCCCACAAACAAGCTTCCACCATTCTTTGGCAACACCACCCTGCAGCATGCATCAAGCCGCACAACATTGAATTGAATTATACAGATATACCAAAACTACAGTTTGTCAAACTCATAATTAATCGCTACCAAAGAATAAAGATTTTGGTCAATCAACGTTGGTTTACAACAATGATGTAAAAACAATGAATAATATCGTTCTACGTGTCATAATGCTATTTGTTCCTCACTTTGATTGGTGTGCCAAATAGTCAGTTTGGTTCAACTTCCACAGCAGACCAACCATCGAAAACTGCCTAGGCAACCAAATGACCTTTGAGCATTTTCCCTTCATATACCGCTTGTCGTGGCTAGGACCCACCAAGACATGCATACACCATTAGTGCAATTTTGGGGAATCAAAAAACCATCCACAATATTCCCAATAAGTTTCCCCAAAATAGAAACACGTGTTTGAAGCCGGCATACCCCACATGAGTCACTTGAGACCCACAACATGAGGCACGTGACTAGGGAACACCGTTGATCAAGCCACCAAGTGTCGAACGCTGAGTCAATTTTGATTGCTTCACAATATTTTTTCGGTCCTCACCTCAAAGGAATAAATCGAAGCACCATTGATTAATTGTTGTATTGAGAAGATACAACACCACCGTATTCAAAAAGATCTTTGCAAGCAAATAATCTGTTACAAAGAGAAACAAAGAGAAGCAACAAAGGAAATATTCAAGAATGTGGAGCCATGAATTCACACAAAATGTAAAATGAATTAATGATACAAAAGATAGTTTTCAACTACATATAGATGAAAACCCTAAAAAGGAAAACCCTAGGCTTACACAATAATAATTAATAAAGTAATTAATTATTATGCACCTAATGTTAGCTTAAGTGAAAAGAGGTAAAAGGGAACTTTACGTAATTAAACAAATATTGTTTAATTAATAAAGTAAATACCCAATTACTCTAACACCCCCCCTTAAGATAGACATAGGGAGAAGCTAAAACCTAGAAGAAGCTACTGAAAGCAAAAGCAATGGGTCCTGGCAACAAGGCCAGATCAAGTACCCATGTACAAAAATCAATGCAAACTAAATGAAATGGGGTAAAGGAGAAAACCCAGTGGGAACAAAACTCCTCCCCAAAATAGAATGCAAGGAAGAAATGCAATGCACTAATGAAAGAAGGATAGGAGGTGGATAACATAATAACCCCCATAGACAGCTTCTATCATATAAGTACATGTACAATGATCTCCATAGGAGATATAGAAAGAGAGAAGAAGGTCCCCCACAATGAAGAAACTCCTGTCACAATGGTAGATGCCTGATGTAGAATCCAAAAGGAGATCCTGAAGCGGCAAAAGATATTCCTCCCCTTGGGAAGAAACAGATCCATGGACCTGTACCGAAGAAACCCTGTGAAGAAGGAAGAACCAATCTGTCTCAAGATGTGTGCCATGATAGGATGCTGAAGAGTCTCACTGTCTGAATGGAAACAAATAATGTCAAATCCAAACTGATGTGGAGAATACTGAAATGCAACCTCTGAATGCACAGATAATGGTGGGCGAACAGTGATAATCTGACTGTCAAGGTAGAGGAGATGAATGTCCTCAAAGTAATCCTCCAAATCTACAATATAGGACTCAACAAACAAGAAAGATATGTCTGCAACATAAGAGTCTAGAGTAGCTATGTCTGGAAGATGTATGATTCCCTGCTGTACTGAATCAAGAACAACAAGAGATGCTGATGAAGTCTCAGTCTGAAGAGTAGGAACTGTGAGACAAACCTCTGATCCATCGGAATATGTAAGGGTGTCTAAATACTCAAGCTCCTTTAAAGTATCATGATCAAATGGTGTATTCTCTCTCCAAGCAATGGGTATGAGACAATCTGAAGCAGGATCCTCTGGGAATGGAGATAGAATAGGGTCTCCATAGATCTCCCAAAGACGTGTCCAAAGTGGGTGAGGACAATCAATGTCCGATATAACCAACACAGTGTCATGATCAACACTAGACAATATAACTCCTGCAATGTGATTTCTAATAATATCCCATGCTAATCTGCCCTCAAAAGTTGCTGGTTCAGGTATGAGATCATACAAATAAGGCAAAATATTAAGCCACCTACAATGTGTAAGTATACCCTTTGCCCATGACTCATAATTACCCCGTTCCAGAAGAACAACTGAAGGGTGAGTAGAGAAACCCATGATAACTCTTCAAATGAAAAACAAACTAAGAAATCTGACCTTACAACATTTAGATCAAATGAATATAACCCATCCCACGCAAAAAAAACTCATGTAGGAGCCAGAAGGACCAAGTAATTGAGCAAAGTGTAAAAACACACAAAGCTGAATAAAAAATACCTGGTAAATGAACTGGTAAAATAGATTGTAAATCTAGAAAAAGCACTATAACACCTTTCCAATGCCTATTCGTTTGCACAAAACGGAGTTCGAACGCAAAAGATACGGCCCTTGGAGTGAAAAAACCAAGTTCTAACTTTGACTGGCAAAAAACATAGCAAAACTACAAAATCAGGAAAAATTACTAGTACCACTGGAACAATGCCGGAACCAGCTTTCCGACGATATCTCGTTTGCAAAAAATAGAGAAAAAATACCCATTCTACGCCCGATTTAGCGTAAGCTGCTCCAATGTGCAAAAAAAAAAATAGTTTGGAGCCCTCAAGGGCTAAAGTCTTCGGCCCCTGGTCACGTAGACAACCAGGGGGCTAGCGGCTGGGGGCTGGGCCGAAACCCTCGGTCACCCATAAGACCGGTGACAGGGGTTTAGAGCCCGCAGGGGCTAGCGCGGCCGACTCGGGTCGGCGAGCTCACGGTGTCGGCTAGGTGAGCAAGGAGCTCGGCGGAGCTCGGGTGGCGGTCGGAGCGGTCAGTGGACAGAGGAGCTAGGCGGAGTGGGCGGAGCACAGGCTGAGGCCGCCAGTGGTGGTGGCTAAGCGGTGGCCGCCGAGCGGCGAAAAAAAAATACACTGGCCGCGTAAAATAAAATAAAAAAACCTTAGATTTTGGACGATTTTTTGAAATATTTTGCGATTTTTGCTCCATGCGGCCCTAGGGCAAAAAAATTTTGCCTTCCAAATTGACTGTAACTAAAATCGATGATTTGATAGTCGTTTTAGGGGTTTTTGGGCGCTACGAATCTAATGGAACTGTCCATTTGAGCCCAAAGTGAACCCAAAAAATGGAGTATGCTGAATCCACCCAAAAAACTTTAGAACCCTAGATTTGCTTCCAATGCAAAATCTCAAAACAAGAACAAGCGGCTGCAAATCTGAAGCTCTGATACCATGTTGGAGTTGAGAAGATACAACACCACAGAAGCCCAAAAGATCTTTGCAAGCAAATAACCTGTTATAAGGAGAAGCAAAGAGAAGCAATAAAGGAAATGCTCAAGAATGCAGAGCAATGTATTCACCTAAAAATGTAAAATGAATTAATGATACAAAAGATAGTTTTCAACTACATATAGATGAAAACCCTAAAAAGGAAAACCCTAGGCTTGCACAATAATAATTAATAAAGTAATTAATTATTATGCACCTAATGTTAGCTTAAGTGAAAAGAGGTAAAAGGGAACTTTACGTAATTAAACAAATATTGTTTAATTAATAAAGTAAATACCCAATTACTCTAACATTAATCACATCGAAATCATAGTTTAGGATCACCATTTTATTGTGGTCCCCACTACCGTCAGAATCCAAGTCACTTTTTTCTACCATCGATCCATCAGCGTAGCCTAGTGAAGAGTTCCACTGATGAACCCAAGTCACACTAATGGAAACAAACTACCAACACTGAGCACTCAGCCCGATGAAACAAGTTACACCAACCAACCACTTCATCTACACATCTATCTTCATTGAGAGTTAGGAGACTTGTGTCGACTGCTCAGGTTACACTGATGAATGGGTTAGTGAGATTGAGGCACATATTTCCAACAATCTCCCACTTGACGAAGATCTTACTAACCATTCCAGAGCACCAACAACAAACCAAATAGAAGCATAGACAACATCAACTTCAAAGGCCAAACCAGATCACCTTTGTGAAAAACATTCTCTTGAAACAAGATAGAACACCAGTTAGAACAACAACCAGAATACTGACTACACCCATCCAACTGATCAGCCCACGCGACTAAAAATAGCACCCATAGCTAATGCTATTCCATCCAATATCACATACCTTCGAGGTATCCATATTAGTAAACTCATGCCAGCAGCACAACCAACCCATCAGCCGCAAATACAAGCACCATGCACAAACCGATCAAAAAAGATCAAACACATCCAGGTACTCCCACTGGATGGGTAATGCCAAATCTGAAAGATCAACAGCATAACAAGTCTACCAATAACAACACATAGAAAATGTAACCATGTAGTACCAAGAAAATATCCACAATGATATGCACAACCTACAGCCAACTACTACAAGAATCATTTCTCTCAATAGTCTTCCAAAGCTCTTCCAAGTTCTTCAACACCCAACATAGGAAAGAGATAAATAACCTCCAAGTTACCACTCAAAAACTTAAATGAAAACAAAATCTCTGACCAAATCTCAAACCAATGTTAAAAAAAGAAGTCAAACTTCTAGGAAGACAACCAAGACCAAAGAGAGAAACTCTACACAACATATACTTGTAGAACATCTGCCTACATACACCTCTAAAAGCTATCTCAAATATGATCTCCTTGACATCCCAAAGGAAAATCCATAACAACACCCAACCGTTCAATCATCAAGATCAAACTGAACATATGTTACATGTAATCAATCATGGATGTAAGCCTCTCAAAGAAGATCAAACTCCTTCATTTCCCATCGCAGGAAATCAGCACAGATAACTATCTCCTACCAGTTCTCATCAATAAATGATATCACATAAAAGCTCAAGGAGATAAACCATGTCTTCCACCTTCCACTATGAATCCTCCAGAACCATTAAACAACAATTCAAGATCCATTACATGAAAGAAAGTATAAAACACCTCTGAAAGATATAATGGGAAAATACCTCTCAAATAGACTTCACTACCAAGCTGACCAAGACTGGAAAAATAAAATGCTCCTCCAAGATATGGAAGCCACCATGACTCATCCAAGAAAAATTTCCTCATTGATCTTTGTTGAACTCGCGTCCAACCAAGGTGTAGGCTACTCGGACTTTCAACTATGATCAACACCTTTCTCAAAGGAATTTAAGCCTCACCTTATTCTCCATGTATCCATGAACACCTGCAAATGATCATCTCATGCTAAACTCCAATCCTGCATTACTACACTTAACATGAAGTTCTTAAGCATATGACCAATATACTGGGTGATCCCACAAAGCTAGTTTACAATTTTTGGGAGATTCAGATTTTTGCTGAAATCACATATTTTTAGAAAATATAATGATTTAAGCCTTAAAAAGTTCCATTTTAAGGATTTCAATTGAAGAGGGTTTGATCAAACCACCTTAGATCAAATACCCTTGGATATAACCTCACTAGTTTTAAACCATACCTACAATGAAGTCCCCTTTACACCTATCAAAATGCTGATAAAAAATCACTTTTGATTTACCTTTTGGGGGATCAAATGAATTCATTTAAAATTTATTTCAAATGATCGTGGTATTCCTCAGAACGAGATATCCAATGAATATAATTTTAATATGTTTTGGTTTTATTATGTATGTGTTTTTTTAGTTTTATTAAACATGGGTTATTTAGCGAAAGTCAAGCTCTTTGTTCTACACATGTGAAAAAATAGCAGATTATCAAAATAAAATTCTAAAAGATATGTTCAAGTTGGGTATTGATGTCCTTGATCCATTATAAATAAATAAATAAAATTTTATACATAAAGAAAAAGTTATGTTGTATACAGTCCGCCTATATTTCAATTGTAATTGGTTTGACTTTGAAACTTGATTAAGGAAAAAATATTTAATAGAACACTATGAAACCAAATGAAAGTGCTAGATATCATAGTTACAAATCTAAATTCGAAAAAAATAGAATATTATGCCTCATACTTAAAAATTTATGTTGTATACGGTGAGCATCACTTCTTTAAAGTGTTGTCTTTTTTAAAAAACTAGTTTTTGAAGGAGATGGAAAAAAGAAGTAGCCAGAAAGAACTGCGTCGTACTGTAGGAAACCAGAAAGAAACACTTACATGAAGAACTGCAACTATCTCATCCAGCAACACCCCAAACAACTAGGATCTAGAAAATAGTTTTACCAGCAGCTCCATAAAAGCACAAGTTTTTTTTTCCTTGACCGTGCAAAACCACCGTGTTTCCAAACCACCCATGCACATCCATATCCACTACACATCAAGACGAATCAAGATTATACACACAACCATCATGGTTAACCAGAACAATGAACTAACTTGAATATGCATCATAGAATTTTTAGGAAAATCTATATAAAACCTTCAGAACCAAAGAACATGAATCTAAGCCATGCAAGTACAAGGTATCCATAAAAGGAACAAGTAGTACAGGAACTCCAGGCTAATTCTAGACCAATTCCAAAACCACAAGCATGCACATGCATTCGAGAGAGCTAGGTTATTCAAAAGTTTTCTGACCACCCAGAGATCAACTTCATAGCCTTCATGCAATCAGGGTAATAGAGAATAATGCCTTCAATGCTAAGTCAAAACACCCAACACAAGCACAATACTCCATGGCTAAATAAGAACCCAAGCATTTACGTACCATCAGGGAGCCTCTCACATAGACACCCAGTATGAACCATGCTTTGTTGCAACACAACCATAAGCATAAACTCACACCCCTTGCATCAGATCATTCGCTGCCAACCAAGAGCCTCAGACCACATCCTTACAATATGATCAAATCCAATTTCTCCATCTTCAATGTCTTTCATGCTGAGTGTTGTCTCAAAAAGAGCAAGGACTTTTACTCACCAAAGGATAAATCATCAGTCGACTCCTTCAAATCTCCTCAAGCTTTTCAAGCTAACAAATCTTTACAGAAGGAATCCACAGAACCGAAACACCAAGAACTCTTACATGCAACAACATGAAAGCACATGTAAGACACATGCCATTCCATGCAAGTACATGCAACTCACAAACTTGCACATGCAAGCATAAGAAAATCTCTAAAGAAGGCTCTGATACCACTTGTTGGGAAAAAATGGGGGTCATCTTAGAATGAAACATCTATGAACAGTAGTGCCTTAGTGACTTTATTTTATTCAAATCACCTCAAGGACATAAACTACTATGCCATAAACCAGAAACAAGCACAGTGATTTCCCAAATTTACCCTTCTGAGAAAAGTACATGCAGACTAAGCTAGATTCAACACCATGTACAAATTCAGAACTATAGAATCAATAAGCATGAAAGACAAACATATGAATGCACAGATTACGTGGGGAAAACCCTTTCGGGTAAAAAACCCCATCCTCCAAAAGATTGAGCCATTGTATTATTCAACAACAAACAGAGTTACAATACAATCTCAAGCTCATGGCCTTTACAGGAGTTACATCTTATTCATCTGGAGAATATAGGAAACAACATAGATCTGAAACCTTGCACTATTACAATGTCATCACATGAAATATAGTGAAGATTCATTTCATCTCACCAGCCCACCCATACAACTAGCCTTTCGGCCAGCACAGTCTCATAGCCTCTTAGGTTTACATCTTCTCAGTTATGTGTGTCTTAGTGTTCAGAGTTACAATGCTCTTTTCATACCGCTCGAACACACACCCTCTGCTAGATCAGATTTCACATCTTGATCAACCTCATCTCTCTTGCCAATCCAACCAACAAACATCAGGGTATTTAATTACCCCATAGACAAGCTTCCACCATTCTCTGGAAACACTGACCTACAGCATGCATCGAGCCACCCATCATTTAATTGAATTATAGAGACATACCAAAACTGCACTCTCTCAACCTCGCAATTAATCGCTACCAAAGAATAACGCTTTCGGCCAATCAGCATTGGTTTACAACAACGATGTAAAATCAATGAACGATATCACACCATGTGTTGTAACACTAGTTTTCCATCGCTTTGAATGATGTGCCAAACAGTTGGTTTAGTTCAACTTCCACATCACACCAACCATCAAAAACTGCCCAGGCGACCAAATGACCTCCATGCATTTTCCCTTCATATACCGCTTGTCATGGCCAGGACCCACCAAGACATGCGTACACCGCTAGTGAAAATTTGGGGAATCAAAAAAGAATCCACAATAGTCCCAATAAGTTTCCTCGAAACACTGACACATGTTTGAATCCAACACACCCTGCATGAGTCATTCAGGACCCACCACATGAGGCACGGGACAAGAAAACACTGTTGATCAAGCCGCCAAGTGTCAAATGCTCAGTCAATTCCACTTGCTTCACAATATTCTGTCATTCTTCACCACAAAGGAGCGTGGAATAAATGAGCATCATTGGATTAATCACATCACAACCATAGATCAAGATCACCTTTTTGTTGTTGTCCCCACTGCTGACAGAATCAAAGCTTCTTTTGTATGCCATCATTCCATCGGTGTAGCCTGGTGAAGAGTTCCACTGATGACCCCAAGTCACACCGATGGAAAAAAAAATGCCAAAACTGAGCACTCATCCTGACAGAACAAGCTACACCTACCAAGCGCTTCATCCACACTTCCATCTTCGTTGAGAGTTAGGAGACTTGCACCGTCTTTTCAGCTTACACCGATGAATGGGTCAGCAAGATTGAGCCACATATTTCCAACATAGATTAGTTTTATTAAGTTGTTTGAGTGTGAAAGAGGCATATAAGTGTGCCCTAAAAGTAGAAGAGAAGCTAAATAAGATACATGAGCAGAGATAGAGAGGAAGAGGTGGAAGATTTCAGAGAGGAAGAATATTTACTAGAGGAGGAAGAGGACCTTTTGCAGATTAGAATATCGATAAGGAAGTCAAGAAGAATGATAGTTCATACCATGTAAATGATGTAAACTCTCACTGAAGAGGAGGATATGGTGGTTACAGGAATTAAGGTTATAGAAAAGATGATAGAGGACAGGAGAAAAGAGTACTCAAAGGAACTTGTTTTAAGTGTGGTGGAGAAGGACATAGAACATTTGAGTATAATTACGGAGAGAAAACAAAATAGAAAAAGAATAGTAGAAGAGCAAATTTTTCTGAGGAGAATCATAATGAATCATCTAACAAATTGGAAGAAGGAGAAGTGTTCATGAACGTAAGAGTATTGTGTCAAAGTGAGATAGAGCAGGAACCATTGCAAAGAAAGAATTTGTTCAGAACCAGATGCAAGGTAGCTGGTGAATGTTGTAAAGTGATCATTGAAAGTGGAAGTTTAGAAAACCTGGCATCCGAAGAAATGGTGACCAAATTGAAGTTGGAAAGATTGAAACACCCAAAGTCCTATCAGATAGCATGGATTCAAGATGAGCATAATATATTGGTAAGTGAACAATGTTTAGTGAAATTGAAGATAGGAAATTATCATGATGAAGTTTTGTGTGATATCATGCCTATGGGTGTATGCCATATTTTGTTGAGAAGGCCTTGGTAGTATAATAAATAGGCTATTCATGATGGAAAGAAGAAAATATACACCATTGTTGCTAATGGGATGAAGCAGACTTTGTTGCCCTTGGAAGATGTTCCTAGAACTGAGGTTTGTATGGGTTCTAGAATTTTTTGGTTGATAGAAGGAGATTTCTGGATGGAATGAGACATGAGAACATGTGTTATGCCTTGGTTCCTAAGAATGTTGAAGATAGGAAGCATGCAGAAGAAAAACTAAAGGAGATAAAGGAGTTGCTGACAGAATATAAAGCTATCATTTCAGATAATGTACCTGATGGATTGCCACTTGTGAAGAGTATTAGTCATTGCATGGATCTGATTCCTGGAACTAGTTTTCCTAATAAAGCAAAACACTAGATGAAACCAGTAGTGAATAAAGAGTTGAATAGACAAGTGCAAGATTCATTGAGGAAGGGTTTGATCAGAGAAATTTTAAGTCCCTGTGTAGTACCTCTTGTGCTAGCACCTAAGAAGGATGGAGAATGGAGGATGTGTATAGACTCTTGAGCCATAAACAAGATCACATTGAAGTGTAGATTTCCTTTGCATTGGATGGATGACATTATGGATTGTTTGAGTGGAGCTAAATACTTTACAAAAATAGATTGTGGATATCATCATATCAGAATCAAATAAAGGGATGAGTGGAATGCAACATTCAAGACAAATGAAGGTTTGTATGAGTGGTTGGTGATGCCTTTTGGACTGAAAAATGCACCGATTACTTTCATGATTTTTATGAATGAATTATTAAAGAAATTATTCCCAGGTAAGTGTGTAATTGTCTATTTGGATGACATCTTGATTTTTAGTGAGACTAGAGAAGAACATTTGTTGCACATAAGACAACTTTTGTAGAGGTTGAGAGAAGAGTAGTTGTTGATAAACATTAATAAGTGTAGTTTCTATTGGACTAACCTCTAGCATATCCCTTCGGGTTTGTGACATGGTTTAACTACCTCTCGTAGATCTTAACTGACGCTTGTATTGTGCATTGACAGGTCGATCTTTTGGAGCAATGATAAGGCCAGCAATTGGTATCAGAGTCAGTCACGGGTTTGAACCCCTCGGGTGACACTGAGAGGTGGATTGTTGTAATAACCGCTAGCATCTCCCTTTGGGTTCATGACATGGTTTAACCACCTTCTATAGATCTTAACTCATGCTTGTATCGGGCATTGATAGGGCGATATTTTGGTGCAATGACAAGGCCAATAGTTTCATGAAGGAGGAGTTGGTATATCTAGGATTTGTGATATTAGTGCATGGATTGAAGATGAATCCTAAGAAGGTAATATCTATTGTTGAATGGCCTACACTTGAAAGCATTGGAGAGGTAAGATCATTTTGTGGATTGGCTAGTTTCTACCAAACTTTTATTAGGAATTTCAGTTCTATTTGCAGCCCTATGACAAAAATAATGAGAGGAGATAGGAAGGATTTTAGATGGACATATGGAGCAGACAAAATTTTTGAGTTGTTGAAACAAAAAGTGACTTAGTAGCCTATATTAGCTTTACCATATTTTAACAAGGTATTTCAAGTAGATTGTGATGCAAGTGGAAATGCAATTGGAGCAGTACTAAGTCAAGAAGGAAGACCAATAGCTTATTTTAGTGACAATTTGAATGATGCTAGGAGAAGATATTCAGCGTATGATCAATAATTCTATGCCATTATTCAACCTTCGAAGAAGTGGAGACATTACTTTTTTTCTAAGGAGTTTGTGTTGTATACAGATCACCAAGCTTTGCAATACTTGAACAGTCAAGGTAAGTTGAATCAGAAACACGTGAAATGAGTAGAAATCTTGTAGAGTTATACTTTTGTTTTGAAACATAGGAGTGGAAAGTCAAATAGAGTTGATGATGATTTTAGTAGGAGAAGGAATCTACTGGAAAAGATGAGAGTGGAGGTATTAGAATTTGATGAATTGAAGAACTTGTATGAGGAATACCCAGGTTTTGTAAAACCTTGGGGAGCTTGTAAAGAACCAGTATTGGAAGATAGGATTCAATGGTTGGATTATTTCATTCAGGAGGATATGTTGTTTAGAGGAAATTAGTTGTGTATACCTCGAAGTTCAATGAGGGAAAACTTGGTGAAAAAGAAACATAGTGGAGGACTAGCAAGACATTTTGGAATTGATAAGTGAGAATTACTTTTGGCCACAAATTCATAAGGATGTCAGGAAATTTGTACAGAGTTACAGAATTTGTCAAGTTACAAAATGGAGTAGTCAGAATGCTGGATTGTATAAACCTTAACCTTTGATAGTACCAGAGAGACCTTGGGAGGATATCAACATGGATTTCATACTTGGTTTTCCTAAGATGCAAAGAGGTAATGATTATTTATTTGTGGTGGTGGACAGATTTTCTAAGATGACACATTTCATACATTGTAAGAAGACAACAGATGTAGTACATGTAGCAGACTTGTTTTTCAGGGCAGTGGTCATATTGGATGGATTACCTAGGAGTATTGTTTCAAACAGAGATACAAAGTTTATTGGTTATTTTTGGAGGACACTTTGGAAGAATTTGAAAATAGTTTTGAAGTTCAGTTATACTTTTCACCCACAGACAGATGGACAGACAGAGGTAGTAAATAGGAGTTTGGGAAATTTTCGGAGATGTTTGGTTAGAGAGAAAACCGGAATTTGGGATTTATCCCTTGCACAAGCAGAGTTTTCCTACAATAATTCAAAGAATAGGAGTACTGGGAAAACACCTTTTGAGATTGTCACTGGAGTTCATCCTAGAGGTATATCAGAGTTGCAATATTTTAGAAAGGAAGATAAAAGAAGTGCAAAAGAAGAGGAGTTTGCAGAACATATGAAGAAAGTGCATACTTAAGTGAAGCAACAATTGGAAGATATGAACCAGAGGTATAAGGAGAAAGCAAATGAAAAGAGGAGACATAAGGAGTTTGAAGTTGGAGATGAAGTGATGGTGTACTTGAGGAAGGAATGACTTCTAGCTGGCACATATAGTAAGCTCAAGATGAGGATGTTTGGACCCTGCAGGATTTTGAAGAAATGTGATTTACAAAATGCATATGAAGTGGAGTTACCAGATGAGATGGGTATATCACCTATATTCAACATTACAGACCTACATCAGTACCATGAAGCATAATTCAGTGAAGATGAAATAATAGCTTCCTAATAAAAAATTAGAAGAGATAGAAAATGTTTTGGATGTCAGAGATGGAAGGAAAACTCATGGAAAGTAGTACAAAGAATATCTTGTGAAGTGGAAGGGTAGACCAGTGGAGGATTCTTCATCGATTTCTCAGGAAGAGGTAGACCGTCTTGGTTTCCCTTTAGCCCTAGAAAAGTGAGGGACTCAATTTTCAATAACCTTGGATGTCTAATGCGGGAGCATCCTTGGTTCTTGGCAATCTTACATCAACCGAAAATATTTTCATTTTAATTTTTGTTCTTGTTTAGTTCCGTGCAGTTCAAGTTGGTAGATTTGGTGTTCCTTCATGTTTTCTCACCATATCTTGTGTATCTAAGGTTTCATTGTGGACATGTTCAATTGCCTTATTCCAATTTTTGAACTCGATTGGATATTTTTCAACAAGTTATCGCTTCTGGATAGCGTGAGAGTTTTTGGAACTGGCCCCAAAATAATTTTAAACCTAATGACTAGTTTGATCAATTGTGGACCCTTTTCGTATCTTGCAGATCCTCACGGTGTATTTCTAATTGTTTCGTAGAGTGTCCCCGACCTTGATTTTGGGTCCACTTTTCATAATATGCATCTACCATGGAGAAATTCAAATTTGAGGCTGACCTGTTCTTGCACACATTATGTTTTCTTCATCGGAGATTGTAATGATCTTTGGCCGACATGGATGTTTTTAGGCCTGCAAATATTATATAAATCTTGTAATGAATCATTAAGAGTGGGGAAATCAATATTAGGTAGATTAAGAATATTATAGAGTTCAATCTATAAGATATTTTCTCACATGTATGAGCACTATATTTTGAGCATGTTGTAATCAGGCCTGTGAGCCAAATCTGTAAGACTGAATGTGAGTGATTGTCTGTAACCAAATTTTTTTATAATAAGAATATTTGTATCTACATTTTCCTCCAATTTCCATGTTTCATCTGTTGTGTTACTCTTGCTGCATGGTCTGGATTTTTCTCTTTAAGGACCCTCCTACCATTTCCTTTGAACAACATATCCTCCTGAATGAAATAATCCAACCACTGACTCCTATCCTCCAAGATTGGTTCTTTGCAAGCTTTCCAAGGTTTTGCAAAATTTGGGTCTTCCTCATACAAGTTCTTGAATTTATCAACGCCTAATACTTCCACTCTCGTCCCTACAAACAAATTCCTTCTCCTACTCAACACATCAGCAACTTTATTTGAATTTACACTCCTATGCTTTGAAACAAAAGTATAACTTTGCAAGAATTTCACCCATCCAATGTGTCTCTGATTCAACTTACCTTGACTATTCAAATACTGCAAAGCTTGATCATCTATATACAACACAAACTCCTTAGGTAACAAGTAATGTCTCCACTTCTCCAAGGCTTGAACTATGGCATAAAACTCTTGATCATACACTGAATACGTTTTCCTAGCATCATTCAATTTATCATTGAAATAGGCTATCGGTCTTCCTTCTTGACTTAATACTGCTCCAATTGTATTCCCACTTGCATCATAGTCTACTTGAAATACCTTATTAAAGTCTGGTAAAGCCAACATAGGCTGCTCAATCACCTTCTGTTTCAACAACTCAAAACTTTGGTCTACTCCATATTTCCACCTAAAATCCTTCTTATCACCTCTCATTGTTTTTGTCATAGGACTACAAATAGAAATCAAATTCATAACAAAATTTTGGTAGAAACTAGCCACGATAGGAGGGTCCTCAAAGAGAACAATCTAGACAATGCAACAAGAGTAACACAATAGAAGCAACACAAAAATTGGAGGCAAATGCAAATACAAATATTCTTATTATTAGATAATTCGGTTACATACAGTTGGCCACTTTTGGGCTTACAGATTTGGCTCACATGCCTGATTACAATATACTAAAAATATAGTTCTCATACATGTGAGTGAAAATCTTACAAATCAAACTCTATATGCATCTCCAAATAAATGTAGACACTATCTCTTACCTTGGGAGTTTGTGCTATACACAGACCAAAATTTAGTGTAATTCATAAATAGCCAAGGTTATTTGAGTAAGAAACATGTGAAGTGAGTTGAATCATTATAGATTTATTCATTTTTTTAAGACATAGAAGTAGACAATTGAATAGGGTAGAAGATATTCTTAGTATAAGGTGTTTGTTGAATTAGTTGAAAGTAATTGTTGTTTGTTATTAAGTAAGAAGGGATTTTGAAAGATCCTTGAACCTTTTACATCATGAATGATTTAGCAATTAGTACAACAAGAAATGAAACAACATGACAAGACAACAACAATAAACTGCAAATGAAGAAAGCAAAACAACAAAGGTAGGACATGTAACAATGCCAAAAATTAGCAGTCACTCCAAGGGTGAGAGAACTAGACAGTCTTCAAGCCTTTGCAAGTAGAAATAAGTGGGACCAAGACACACACAACCAACAAAATAAGCCTCCATAGACCTAAACCACCAATATTCTTCAATTCAAGCTTCACAACCAACATAACAGGCCACCATCTTTGTTGCCAACATAGCAGCCTAACAACCCCCACAAGGGTGGGTAGGGAAATCCATACTTCAAACCCTTAACAATAGGATTTAGAAGATCTTGAAACTTAAACTACTAGAAGACAATTAATCCCAACAAGACACCATGAGAGAACCCAAGGTGAAGAGCACAACTAACATACCAATCCTGCAAGCCATCCATCAGGCTATAAAAGCAACAACCCATAACAACATCCACCCCAAGGGTGGCCAAGACAACATGAGCTTCAAGGCCCCCATAAAGTAGCAACCAAGCCATCCATTGAATTGTGAACACAACGTCCTTAAACAGCTTCCACCCCAAAGTGTACAACAACCAAACATTAGCAAAAATTTCATTAATGGATCCATTTTTAGAGTCATTAAATAAGGTAGTGCTATTGGAGCAGAACAACCCTGTCTTCCAATAGACCCCTCCACCTCTATAGGATAAGTAACCAATATAAATTTGTCTACTACAGAAAACACTCACACCCCCACAAAAACTCCACCTCAATAGGAGTGGCCTCCACCTCAATAGGAGCACCAAAGGAGAAGACTAGCTGAAGAAGCAAGAACAACCCACCAAGTCATCATAACCACTATCCACCTCCATAGGATAGGTCACCACCTCAAGAGGAAGGGTCTCCACCTCCATAGGAGACACAGATTGTAGAACCAAGAAGAATGCACACACTCTAGTGGAAAGAAAACACCTAGACACATAAGGAAACAAAAGCAACAAGGTTAGCATAAACTTTGAACTCTGCCCCAACAAATTAGAAGACAACAAGCCAATAGGTATGTGTAGGATCATGATGAGCCAAAAAGTTACAATATGTAAGTGATATGATGGCTCATCTGGCTGACGAGTTTCTTTTACCCAAAAATGATGAAACGAAGAGGGTTTTTAAAGGAGATTCTCAACTTTCCACCAATAAAAATTATGCTTTACTTTGAATTTAATAAATATTTATTGTTCATTTTCTCTTTGAATTATGACTAAAGTCTTGATTGATAGGCAGATTGAAAAACACCTATAGCTTTCAAATGGTATCACATTTTTTGAATTTGAAACATCCGTCACATTTTATACTTCACATACTATAGGATTAAAAAAAATGAATTTCATGAAGTTTTGACCAAGTTAAGGTTATCAGACATATGAGTTTTTATATTTTTTAAAAGTTGTAAGAAAAAAATCATAATTAATTATTTACTGGGAAAAAAATTACAAACAAATATGCATCACATCGATACATGATTCCTCTACTTATATCTAAAATCTTATTAAAAAATATTATCATTCTATTGTGGTTAGGGTGGTCAAATAGACACCTACTTCTTATTTTTTCCCTAAAATTTAAATACTACTGCATTGAAATTTTAAATTTTCACCAAATAGATTTTTTTTTAAAATAAACCTAGTAGTTTAGAAACTACATTCAATTTGCTACATATTCTATTCTTACATATTTTTGAAATAATATAAATAACTTATTCAGATTTTACGTCAAGTTGCCTAACTCTGATTTTCTAAATTTTCATCACCACTTAAGGGCCTATTTTTTCCATGATGATCCTACACATACTCAACATAAATCAACATTTATAAACAGATTTCAAACAAAGCACCTTCAAGATTAGATACTTCTACCACCATCAACAGAGTAGCAGAAACCAAGATGGCCAAAGGCATTTCCAAAGCAAGGGAGTTGAAGAACCAAAGCCTGAGTAAAGGTAGAGAGAAGTAGAGCCCTAATCATTCAAAAACCCCCTCAAACCAATGGTCCCCAACCAATATTTGGAGAGCCAAAAAGAGAGGCAGATGAACACAACAAGGCACAACTAAACCATCATAGACTAGGGCAAAGGAATGACCACCACCACAAAGGAGACACTCGAACTAGGAAAGAAGCCAACCAAGAATGCAACATACCCCAACCACAACTCAACCAATCCCAACCACAAAAAGCTAGTGACAACACTAGCATCCAACACCACATGCAATAACTGCACTAAACCAATAGAAGATCTAGCAAAAATCAGTGAGAGGGTTTGACCAAGGTCAAAAAAATGGTGTAGCCTCAAGAGAGACTAGCCATAAGGAGGAAGGACCATAGAAGATAGAGAAATGTCCATCATCGATAAAAATGCCATAAATCCCACACCATAGACCATGAAAGGCTTCAAAGGAAGACCTAATGCCTCAATCCACCACAATAGAAAAAAGGACATTCCCAAGGCAGGAGACCAGCTAAACACTGACCAAGCCCCAGAAGCAATGAGCACCTCCACAAGAGAAGGGGACTGCTATTAACGTGAACCTGCCACATACAACTGTAGCGACCAAACCACCAACAAATGAAAGACATCATCTTCATCTTCTGAACTAGAGCTATTGCACTCTGCATCACCAGAGGAAATAAAATTTCTTTGCCTACTCCCTTTTCCAGAAGAAGAGGAAAACACCAAGCACATCCAAACAAGCGACCAGGTTCCAACCACAAGATGCACATAATGGAACACCATTTAGGCAAGAGAAACAAATTTGTATGCACCACAAACCCACACAGGCATCGACATCCACTGCAGATCACTAGAAGGTAAACAAAGCTACCATGAGCAAATCTGGGCACAAGCACCAAGAAACTACTAGGAGAAAAACCCCCAAGAATCCATCAAAACAGGTAAAAGCCACTAGACCCTCGTCGACCAAAAACCATCATCTGCATTACCAGAGGAATTTTAAATTCCTTTCCTTCTAAATGCCATCATATTTCATTACTAGAGGAATTTGAAATTGAAAGTAATTGTTGTTAGATTTGATGTTATGAGGGATTTATATTGAGAAGATGTAGATTTTGAGGAAGCATGGGAAAATGTAATAATCCATTAAAGAAGAATAGGACACCATGGTTGGAATATTTTATTTGGAAAGCTTTATTGTTTAGAGGTAAGAAATTGTGCATACCGCAAGGATAAATGAAACAAAATTCGATCAAACAAAAGGATAGTGGAGGTTTGGACAAACATTTTGGATTAGAAAAAATAGTTGCACAATTTAATGAAGGATACTTTTTTAGGAATGAATGAAGATGTAAAAATACTAGTGCAAGGATGCAAAGTATTCCAAAATGAAAAAGGAGGGAGACCAAACATAGAGTTGTATCAATCATCACCGAACCTAAGAGACCATGAGAGCACATCAATATGAAATTTGTTTTGGGATTTTCTCATACACAAAGAAGTAATGACTCAATTTTTATTGGTGTTTCTAGATTTTATAAGATGGTACATTTCATAGGATATCAAAAGAGTAACTATGCTTCCCATATATATTTTTTCAAAGAGGTAGTTAGGTTGCAGGGAGTACCTAAGAGCATAGTTTTAGATAGGGATATAAATTTTTTGGCAATTTTTGGCATACACTATAGAAGAAATTGGGTACAAAGTTGAGTTTTAGTTCATCCTATCATCTCAAGATTGATGGGTATATATAAATTATGAATAGGAGTTCAAGAAATTTATTGAAAATTCTAGTAGGAGAAAAACCAAATCAATGAGACCTAAATTTGTCTTAGGTATAGTTTTCCTACAATATTTCAATCAATAGGAGTGTGGGAAGAAGTCCCTTTTCTATTATTTATGGATATAGCCCAAGGGGAGTAGATGAGTTAAGAGATAGTATAGACTTGAGTAGGTCAAGTGTTGTGGATGAATATTTTTTTGAGTATATTCACAAGATGCTTAAGAATGTGAAGGAGATTTTGGAGAAGTGTGCCATCAAATACAAAGAAAGTGTTGATATGCATAGAGGAGATAAATAGTTTTAATTAGAGAATATGGTTATGTCACACTTGAGAAAGGAGAGGTTTCCAAAGGGAACATACAATTAATTGAAGTGGGAGAAGAGAGGCCCATGTAGGGTCCCAAAGAAGCCTTCATCTAATGCTTATGAAATAGAAATTCGAACCGGGATAGACATAGCTCCCATCTTCAATGTTGCAAATTTGTATCAGTATTATAAGGAGAGACAAGTACCCTAGGGAATATAGACACAAAATTTAGGATGCACAAGGATGGATACATCAACTACTTGAAAAAAATTTGAGGACATAGAAAAGGAAATTGGTTCCTGAGTTGAAAAGAAAAGTAGAAGGAAAGAGTATCTAGAATGCTTAGTTCGTTGGAAAGGTAAACCTAAAGATGATACCTCTTAGATAAGTATTGAATATTTGGTTAAGTATAGAATTCTAATTCTCAACTTGGTAAATTTTTCATGAGTTTCAAACTCATGACATTTTATTTACCCAACATGTCTAATGTAGGACCATTTGGGTCCATAGGCAATCTTGCATCACCCAAACATATTTCCTTTTTAGTTTAGTTTCTTGATAGTTTTTGGTCTAGTGTATTATTTATTAGTTGCTTAGGAGAATTTTCTAAAATTATTTGGGTAATTTGATGATGTCATCTTATAAAGGAGCCAAATGGGTAGTCATTGATCATTTTTTCTCAAATTGGGATAAAAATTGTACAAGTTATGGCCTTGTGACATTTTAACCTATTATTGGATGTGCAAAGAATTGTAAGTGAATTAAACATGTAAAAGACTTTCGAATGTTGTTGGTTGGGGGATTTTGGGCTGTAATGGACATTTTTTGGAAGTTCCTAAGTGAATTGAAATTTTGTTTTGATTGAACACTTAGTTGATTCCAATAGCTTTTCTTGCATTATGGGAAACATGACATCATTTGACCTTCTGGGGATTCCATGTACACCTAAATTTTTATGGGAACTTTGGTGCCATCTAGATGTTTGTGGGTATTTTATGGTCATCGACATCTATGGATAAAATTTAGTGAACTAAACCTAACAATGTCACTAGTTGGTTTCGATTCATAGTTCCACCTATGATGTTAAGATGGCACCCCAATGACATCATCCTATATAAAGTATGGAAAGTTCACATACATCTAGATTGAAGTGGTATTTCATGTTCAATTTTTTTTTATAGGATTTTCACATGCTACTACACTTGTGGACTTTTGGCTCACTACTACATTCACAATTTTCTTGATTGCTATTACACCTTGTGAGAACTATAACGTCATATGAACTTTGTAGACTTTTGACTTGCATCTCCACTTCAGTTTTCTTCTAAATAATTGGTGGTTGTAATGACCAATTCAAATTCAATTATACTTATTCGCTTCTAATTCATGAATAAAATGAGGGGATTGCACTCACATGGGGTCTTTTTTAGTGAATTGTAAAAACACAACCTTGAAATATAGGTCAATGAATTTGACTCAAAAACTATGCATTTAAATCCTAATAAGACACCATAATTTAACACACCTCAAAAATACCTCCTACTTTTCAATAGATGAGCTAAAGAGGCTCTCTAATAAATGGCTCATAAGATACAACACTTGCTGCAAATTTTGCAAATATGGTAGTGGGCTTGATCTTAGGGAAAACTTGATGATTAAGTGCACTTGAGTTGAAGTAGTACTAGGATGGGTGACCTATTGGGAAAACTCAATGCTTCACCCCTATGTGTATCACCGAAATGTAGAGTGTTAAGTGGACCATTCATACTTACGAGAGATAGATTCATGCAAACCACTACTCATGAAATATGAACCAATAAATTTTACTCAAAACCTATATCATTGAATTGTAATTAGACATCACATAATTTGATACTCTCCAAAAAAAAAAAATACCCCTATTTATCAAATTAACCCTGAAAAATCTGTAGCCATCTAATTCTTTAAATCGAGTTTTATACGTTTCTCTTTTATGTTTAGGCACCTTTGGCTCAACTTAAAAAGAAACATTATATCTCATTGGGACAACGTTTTCTCATTTCGTTTATCTCTATTGAAACCCTAGAGTTTGAAATACTTTTATAAACCCAAGAAACTCTTTGTCAATGTTAACATCTATTCAGACATCCGATTATGCCCGTCCCCTTGAACTTGTACAAATATTCTCCATTAACAGGGTTCATGACAAGCTATATAAGAAGACTTTTCAAGTTGTCGGTCACACGTAACCGTTAATCTAATTACAGTAAACTCGAAGTAGTCGGGAGCATTGAGAAAACTAATGAAAATGCTATACTTTTTCTAGACAAATGGTGCAGATTCCTTTTCAGAATGCCTCTTATATACATCAAGTATCTACCATTGGCGTGCAACACCAGCAGTTGACAGACACAACATACCCAGTCCAATCCAATCCCATCCATGTCACAAACATCAAATCCAACAGGTTTCTTTTATCCGCTTTGTTAAATTGCTACAGCTTAAAATTTGCTTTCGAAGTGTTGCATCAGTTGGTCATCAAATCGTACGAACACTGCTTTGCCTTTTTCTATCCTTATTATTTCATTTCTTGAAGAATTTACAGTATACCGTAATGCAATATCCAAGGTCTTTAAGATGGGCTTTAACCCAAAAGATTTAGAAAAGCTTCTAATAAATGATAACAGCAGAACAAGATTCCGCAGAGTAGCTATAATTTCAAAAATAATTGAAACATCATGCACTAGGCATACACAACGCATGAAGAAAGTGGAGGATCATCATGTCTATTGGCAATCCATTTAGATGGCTCGTCATTCGGAGGATGAGGGCCTCACCACCTGTTTTTATAGTCTCAAACAAGTAATGGAACTAACACACCCCATGCTAGAGGTGGAGTCATGACAATAGTCTCATACCTGGTGTGCACACTTTGAAAATCTTTTCCATGTAGAAACACATGCCTTCCTCTATGTTGTATAGGTAGTAGTTAAAAGTGACTTCAATTATGAGAACTCTTAACAATAAAGTATTCGAATTAGAGTAGTTTAAGTATTTTCTTAAGGAGGGATTTTGCTTATACTAAAACATGAATTATCAGATTCTTCAATGATCAAAGTGATCTTGCAGACGTTGAAATTCTAGAGTAACTTTATCTAAATATAAAGCAACAAAAGAAATGTGATTAATTTTTTCAAGAAGAGATAAATTATAACTATTTTTTGACCATTTGTAGCAATAGAAAATGTATCCCTCTACATTTTATGTGCTTGTTTAGGCCCTCGTTAAATTAAGCATAATGTTGCCTCGATTTAGTGTTGTAATGTGTTTAACACATTCACATTAGGTCATAGACCCTTGTAAACTAAATGGACTTAGTGGTGCCTTATTTAAGGTGTTGTAAAGTGTTGTATGACACTTTCACACTAATCTAGGATTTTCATTATTAATTGGGCTTCTTTATGCCTTATTTGGCCATATTTTGCATCCACAAGTCTTAATTAATGCATCTTTCTGAGGATAATCCCAACATAAACCAACATCTAATCATAATTCAAGTGTTTTTGGATTGTATGGCCCGAATTTAGTGATCTGGGACTCATACATTACCTTGGGCATATGGGTCCCACCTAAGTTTTGGGGGCCCGATATGGATTTCACATGAATCTAAGCATGTTTATAGAAAAGTGTGTCCAATAGCCTAGCCTATTGGGACTCATATGCCACTTCTGGTGTATAAGTCTTGTGTGGCTTAAAATTAAATTAAATTTAAATTCTTGGCAAGATTTTATTCTCCTAGATCTAATGTTGGTTTGTAGTGTTGTAATTTCAAATAATTAGCATAAACAAGTATAAATATAAAGCTATTTCACTCATATTTCTCTTAACAAGCAATCAAGGGACCTAGCAAGTTGAATAAGCATCCTTATAGTATATTTGAGTTTACAAGAGCATTCAAGAGTTAATTATCAAACATTTTGGAGCATTATTCAGGTATTAAGTATCATGTCAAAGTCATCATGCATCATGTTTTTGTTTGACCTAATAGTTATGATGTAGGGTTTCATGATTCAAGCAAGCACTCAATTTAAGATCTACAACATTCAAGCAAGAGTTAAGATCCACATCCATTGGAGCCATTTCATACATGTTTGCAACACTTTATTTCTAGGGTTTGTGTGTGATTTGCAGATCTAGGTTGAAGACCCTCTAAGGAGCAAGATTGCAAAGAAGTTTTCAAGTGTGCAAATTTGTCAATGTTGTCATCTTGTTTAGACGGTCACTAAAAATAATCTATATAGAAGAATTCAACATTTCAAATCCAAAAATTAGGTTGAGAAGACAAAGTAGAGGTTGAAGAGTAGATTCAGACTTTGACTTTTCGAAAAGGCCAAGCAAGACTGATACACCACTTCTAGCATATGAGTCCTAGTATAGTGTATTTTTTAGTTTTTAGGTGTTCCAGACTTGTCTCTACCAGATTTTTGTTTCTGCCCTAAAACCCTAATCTGGGACTAAATCGCCCAGCCTAGTGTCTTCATTCAAGATTCTATAGGTTTTTAGGTGCCCCTCTATATTTTTCTACTTTTTTTTCCTATTTTTCATGCATTTGTAGGTCATTTATCCAAGCCTTGCATATAATTAGGTCTTATCATTAGATCTTGCATATGGGTATGTCCAGGATCATGATGGGCCAAAAAGTGGTGATATGTGTGATATGATGGCCCATGTGGCTAACGACTTTTTTTTACCCAAAATTGATGAAACGAAAAAGGATTTTTAAAAGAGATTCTCATCTTTCCACCAATATAAATTATGCTTTACTTTGAATTTAATAAATTATTATTATTCATTTTCTATTTGAATTACGACTCAAGTCTTGATTGATAGGTTGATTGAAAAACATCTAAAGCTTTCAAACGGTATCAGATTTTTTGAATTTGAAACATGTGTAACATTCTATGCTTCGTAAACTATACGATTAAAAAAAAAAATGAATTTTGTGACTTTTTGACCAAGTTAAGGTTGTCAGACATATGAGTTTTATATTTTTTATAAGTTGTAATAATAAAATCATAATTAATTATTTACCTATAAAAAAATTACAAAAAAATATGCATCACATCGACACATGAGTCCTCTACTTATATCTAAAATATTCTAATAAAATATTATCATTTTATTGTGGTTAGGGTGGTCATACATACACCTACTTCTTCTTTTTTCCTTGAAATTTAAGTACTACTGCATTGAAATTTCAAATTTTCACCAAATAGAATTTTTTTTTTAATAAACCTAGTAGTTTAAAAACTACATTCAATTTGCTACAGATTCTATTCTTAAATATTTTTGAAATAATATAGATAACTTATTCAAATTTTTAAGTCAAGTTGCCTAATTCTGATTTTTTGAATTTTCATCGCCACTTAAGGGCATTTTTTTCCATGATGATCCTACACATACCATATTACTAGTCTTTCCAACCCCTAGCTTGGTGGTGAACCCCCTTTTAGTCTCTAATCCTACTCTTGGACATCCTTTAGCAGATCTCTTTCCTTCACTCCATCTTGAGATTGAGATCTCTAGGGTCTCCTTGAGTGAGACAAGTGTGAAGTAGGAACCCTATCTCCTCAAAGATATGACACCCTATTTCCATTATTTCATTTTAGTGAACCTGCATTTAGAACATATTAATTATGATTTTGAGTGCATCATAATCCTAGATCTAGCTTACATTATTAACATTGCATTAAGGTTTGCATTAGTTAAATTGCATCTAGGGTTCCTAATTCTTGCATTAGTGAAAGTGCATATAGGTTACATTTTGGTCTCTTACATCACTAAAATTAAGTTAAAATTTGCATTTTCACTTAGTCTAGACATCATACAAACCAAAAAACATAACATTTACACAGAACTTGCTAAAAACATTGAAAAAACTCAAATCTAGGACTGATACACCCCTCTCGGACATTTAGTCCTAATACATGTGGTTTTTCCTAATTTTTGGGTATTATGTGGTGACTATTATTCAACATTCACATCCCTAAAAATTTGTGAGTGGGACTCATACACCCCTCTGGGAGATTTAGTCCCATTACAATTTTGAAACTGCATTTTGAAGCATTGAAAACTCTATTTTTGTGTTGTTTTTTGTTGTTAGTTCTCTATTTTAGTTTGCAAAAATTTTGTATTCTTCATTTCATTGCATCTAGCTTCATTTGGTTCATTACGTACATTGTATAATCTCATACTTGCATTTAGACCTTTTATTCTAAATTCTTGCATTGCATTTCATCATGGATATGTGCTTTGATAAGTTGTGGATGTCCTTGAAATCCCTTGTTGATGTCTCAAGTTGTGCTTTTGTAAATGAACCTAATGAAATTGAACTTACACATGCTTTATCAACTCATAATGCATATCCTCCTCATAATCTTGACATTATTGGAGAAGATGATGATAGCATGAATAAATTTATGATTGATTTTTTTAATAGCCTTGAGAATAATGCATCATTTTATCCATACATGAAATGACCAACACCCCCTATAATACCACCACTTGAGATGTTCAGTTACCTGCATCCTAAAACTAAAACTAAAACTAAACCTAAGTTCCCTACAATAGGTGAACCTAGTTCCACTAACCAAGAAAACAATCAGCCCTTCTACATTAACAAAGTAACCAACACTACCATCAATCTAGAAGAGACATATGGAAAATGATTCATGATCTTGAGAAAGCAAGGATGTGATATAACAACTAACATGAATTTCATCAACTCTTAAAGCAAATACCAATTCAAGATACTAAATGGTTAGGATATCAAGATTCTCCTCCTGATATGAATTTCCTTCCTACAGAACAACCAATTCCATGAAATGATGATAAGGACATGATAGGATCATCTTAGGTCCTCCTCAACATTCAACTAGAGAATTTGGTAAATTTATGAAGAAACAAAATATTTACAAATTTACAAACTTACCATTCCTACAAAATCTAACACAAATTGAATGAAAACTAGAAGAGCGTGTTAACAAAGATTGGATTGCAATTCCACCTCCTACTAGAATCAAAAAACTTAAAAATAATAATTATTGTGCGTATCATAGGACTCTTAGGCATCTCACTGAAAAATTTCATACTTTAAGAAGAATCCTTGAGGAACTTGATATGTTAGAAATAATCCCTTTAAGCATGTCCCTCCACTCCTTGACATGTAATAGTTATAGGATCATAACATTCTCACTATTACATGCTTTACATTCATTTAAAATCATTTCCAAATGCAAAGAGCTCAGTCCCATCACCTACCTTGGCTCATTCTTGTTTTGTACTAAGTGGGCGAAAGAATTGGATAGCCTTATCCTAGTAACACATTTATCATTGTCTCTTTGGCTAGTTCTCTGCCTTCCATATACGATGAACATGATTGGGATGTAGAGGACTTGCTAATAGGTTGACTTGCATGTGCCTTACTAGTCTTTTGTATTATTTTCCTTTCATGTTTTGTGTGTGATTGCATGTTCGTAATGTGATCTATGTGTATAGTTTTGTTTGATGTGTGTCTCTCTCTCTTAGTGGCATTCCTCTATTTGTACCTACATTCTTATCTATGTGATAAATCTTTTACCTTTTCCTTTATCTTTTTCATTTGTCTTGTATTTTCCTTTTTAGGATGACACAAGGCGTCAAGATATTCATGTCTTTTCCATGTTGACCCAAAAGTTTGTTTCCTTTTCTTTCATTTTTCTTATGTTTTCCTTTTGTGGATGATGCAAGGCGTCGAGACCTTTAGGTCTCATCCATGTTGACCCAAACGGTTTTTCTTTATTTTCAATCTCTTTTTTTCATTCTTCTTGATTCATGAGTATTTGGGGAATGATGATAGTTTTGAGCTCTCTAAAAATATTGTAGCAAGAACATACTAACCCCAAATCCATGGATCCTTCTTGTGTTTGGAGTTATTTTCTTTCATGATGTAGCTTTATTTGGAAACATATGAATCAGCATAAGGATTTTCAAGTTAGCTCTCATGTCCTCTTTATTGTTAGCATTTATCATTTGCTACTTTAAAGTAATTTCTCATAGCATGGTGTTTAGCAATTTCTTTAAAGTGGGGGCATACATTGGCATTATTGTTTTTTCATTTTTCATGTTTCATTGTATAGTATTCTTACTTCATCTGATGTTTCTTTCACTTGGTGGTGACATTGGGTGTGATGTTCTTCAAGAGCATGATATCTCTTAGCATATTATATTCCTCTTACTAGGCAACACATTGCATCCCCTAAGTTGTGAAATATTATATTCTTTGATTGGTCCTCTCTTGGATACATTAGGCACAATGTTCCATAGATTAATACCTTACATGAACTAAGAAAATATCCTTTGAATGTACCTTACACTACTTTATATTTAAATTTTTTGTTATATGGCCACCTTGCATAACAAACTTTGCTTTCCTGTGGTGTCATCTTAGTTTTCATGAGTATCAAGCATATGAAGCTTTTCTTGCCTCATGAAGCTTGAAGTTCATTTATATGTGGTGCCTTATCAAAGTTATTAGGAGGTGTAGCTTTGGTGTGGTTGTACATATGAGAGCCGAACTTAGGTGTGACTTTCCCATAGCCACTAGCTTATGTGTGTGAGCGCATACCAGTCGTGTGTGTTTGTGTCTCAAACTTTGGATACTCACCCAATGGACATCCTGCAGTTTCCTTGCCTCAAACTGAGTGTGCATTTTCAAACAAACAACTTAGATTTGATTCACGAAATGCAGGACAAATAGTCAAAGCTTGATCCACCTCTTCTGATGTTTTTTTCTTTTCCCTTTGTTTTTGGCAATGTATGCTTGCTCCTTGTTGTTGCTCCTTATATCATTTTCATGTGTGTTCTTTTGTGCCTATATTGGTTTTTCATAGGATCTTGATACTGGGGACTTGATCATCCCTATTGATCATTGTCATCCTATATTACCGACATTGGTACACTTGGACTCCTCTTGATCTACAATTTTGTCTACTTTAGTTTGATTTTGAAGCAAGTTCCTCCTCTCATTAAAGTGAAGTCTAAACGTGGCAACAAAAAATGTATCCCTCTACATTTTCATGCTTGTTTAGGCCCTTCTTATTAAATTAAGCATAATGTTGCCTTGATTTAGTGTTGTAATGTGTTTAACACATTCACATTAGATCTTAGGACCTCATAAACTAAATGGAGTTAGTGGTGCCTTATTTAAGGTGTTGTAAAGTGTTCTACTACACTTTCACACTAATCTAAGTTTTTCATTATTAATTGGGCTTCTTTATGCCTTATTTGGCCATATTTTGCATCCACAAGCCTTAATTAATGCATCTTTCCAAGGATAAACCCAACATAAACCAACATCCAATCATAATTTAGGTTTTTTTAGATTGTATGGCCTAGATTTAGTGATTTGGGACTCATACGCCACCATGGGAATATGGGTCCCACCTAAGTTTTGAGGCCCCAATCTAGATTTCACATTAATCTAATCATTTCTTGAAAAATGTGTCCCATAGCCTAGCCTAATGGGACTCATACGCCACTTATGGTGTATGATTCTTGTGTGGCTTAAAATTAAATTAAATTCAAATTCTTGGTGGGATTGTATTCTCCTAGATCCAATGCCGACTTGTAGTATTGTAATTTCAGTAAATTTGGCATAAACAAGTATAAATACAAGGTTATTTCACTTATTTTTCTTGTAACAAGCAATCAAGTGACCTAGCAAGTTGAATAAGCATCCTTATAGAAATTTTGAGTTTACAAGAGCATTCAAGATTTGATTATCTAGAATTTTGCAGCATTTTTCAAGTATCAAGTATTATGTCGAAGTCATTATGCATCATGATTGTGTTTGAGCTAACAATTGTGATGTAGGGTTTCATGATTCAAGCAAGCATTCAAATTAAGGTCTACAACATTCAAGAAAGAGTCAAGATCCACATCCATTGGAGCCATTTCATACATTTTTGCAGCACTTTATTTCTAGGGTTTGTGTGTGATTTGCATATCTAGATTGAAGACTCTCTAAGGAGTAAGATTGGAAATAAGTTGTCAAGTGTGAAAATTTGTCAAATTTCTCATCTTGTTTAGAAGATCACTAAAAGACATCTATAGAGCAGAATTCAACAATTAAAATCCAAAAATCAGGTTGAGAAGATAGAGCAAAGGTTGAAGAGCATATTTAGACTTTGACTTTCCAAAAAGGCCAAGTAAGATTGATATGCCACTTTTGGCATATGAATCACAGTATAGTGGATTTTCCAATGTTTTTGTGTTCTAGACTTATCTCTGCCATATTTTTATTCCTACCCAGAAACCCTAATCTAGGACTAAATCGCCTAGCCTGGCATATGATTCCCATTGTACATTAAATTCAACATCTTCAACATTTCCAGTCTTCATTCAAGCTTCTACAGGTTTCTAGGTGCCCCTCTATACTTTTCCAGTTTTTGTTATATTTTGCATGCATTTCTAGGTCATTTATCCAAACCTTGCATATTACTAGTCTTTCCAAGTCTTATCTTGGTGGTGAACCCCCTTTTAGTCTCTAATCATACCCTAGGATGTACCCTTTAGTAGATCTCTTTCCTTCTACTCCATCTTGATACTAATCTCTCTAGGGTTTCCTTGAGTGAAACAAGTGTAAAGTAAGAACCCTATCTCCTCAAAGATAAGGCCCCCATATTTCTGTTGTTTCACCATTAAATATAGATCCATTTATAGTCTTCCATAGATTAAAAAAAATGATACCCTTGTTAAATTGTAACAGTGTAAGAAATCCATTATGTTATATGCTCAAAGTGAGCAATCCTTTGGGAAAATAGTTTAGAGCTTTAAGTCAAATTCAAAGCAGATATTTAAAAGTTGAAAAGTGGCATGACTGTGAAGTGTAAGAACTTAGGGTGACCTAGGGAAAAAAGGGTAAGTATTAGTGACAATCCTTAATAGAAGACAATTCTCTTCTCTTGTCTTTCTCTCATGATGATGGATCATGAAGTTTGATCTAAAATGTTGAGAGAAGAAAAATCACACAATAAAATCCAAAATTTTCTTGCTCTAATCCTTAATAGATTAAGCACCAATATTGGAAGTGCACAACCATAGCCTCAACTTAATTTTTCAAGATTCTATTTATTAAACAAGTATATAGGTGGATGAAAGAATTTAAATAAAACACTTGTTGAGTTTGTTAAGAGCCATAGTGAAAGTAGTGGAAACATTGTATAGAAGGCTAGAGAAGTGTTGTTCTTGAAATAAATGTCCTATTTCCACTACCAATGCTTGAATACATAAAATAAGTCAAAAAGGAAAAGAGTTTTTTTTACTAAAGTGTAGGCCATGTATTTATAAAAATAAGAATTTTTATGCAAGGACTTTCCACAAGCATTAAATTAGAAAAATTAATGATAAAAACCACAAAAATTGTATTAATTGAAAGACAAGGTTAGTGCAAGTTAATGAGCACTAAAAATGACACTAAAGTGATAACTTTTTCTCATAAAGTAAACTTGGTTATACTTGGGAGAATTATTTAAAGAACTTGTAGATACAAAATGATTATGGTGTACAAATATGAAATATAGAATTGTGTTTCTACTTGTCAATTATTTAATTTATTCTATATATGAATGAAACAAATTTTCTAAGGCATTAAAGAAAATGTTTCTTCTTCCACTTTGATGGATGTAAAATAGAAAGAAGATGTCATGGTTGGGGTCATATAGACTTTTCAAAAATAAAATTTAAATAGAAATTTTGAAATAAATAGATAATTTAAAATGAAATGTCTTCCTCTACAAGCCTCACTAATTTTATCAAAATATTTAAAAACATTTACTCAACTATATTGTTGAAGTTGAGATGTCAAATATAATAATGTCCAGTCTCATTTTCTTCAAGTCTTCAATGAGGTTGTACCCCCTTCTACAAGGTATTGGACCTTGTGGGCCATATTTTGTTGTTTGGGATTTTGTATGTTAGATGGATCTTCAGAAGGTATAGGATTATCACTGGTATCAGGATTTGGTGGGGTTGGATCATGATTCAAGGGTGTCGAGTTAGTCAAAGGAGTTATTTTTATTCCTAATAAAATAGTTACCTTTCCCTTGTTGCTAGAAATTTTGAACATCCATGACTCTTGAATAGGTTCATTATATTTCTTAAATACAAAGATGAAAGTGTGTAAAACCATGGTTATTCCCATATTTTAGTTATTAGTTAATTTAGAACATTAAACCTATTGGAAATCTACTTGAGAAATCCTTTCTACCTTCTCTATCTAGGAAAAATCAATTTCAAAATGTGTAGTAGTGACATGTAGCCTACACCAATTACTCATGAGATTTATATTAGTGAAAATAACCATGTTTGAGACATAAACTTAATTAGTTACTCCACCTTTTTTAGGTTTAGTATTCCATTATATATTAAATGCTCTTGTGCTCATAAATCCATAATTTTGGTTTTGGAAATTTCCTTGATTGTTATTTTTACCATTCCCTAGTGATGGATTAATCTTAATTCATGTGAATTCATTAGTCACTTACAATAGGGTCTTCTTAAGAGATTCAATTTTATAAGAGAGTTGAGATGTTTGATTGGGGAGATAATTATAATTATTATGTTGGCTAATTTGATTAGCCAATTGAACAGTTACAGTTACAAATGGATTCATATCTAGTTGTTCAATAAAGGTATTACCATTTAAAGTAATTGGTTGAGTAGCAGTTTTTTATGTCTATCCTAACCAACATAATATGGGTGTAGCAGTTTTTTTGATAGATGGTATGTGGTAAGTGTTGGCAAGAGACACTATGAATATCATTTGGTGTTTTCATTGATGGAAAACCCAGTCTGTGATTAGATCCACACATCATCAATTTATCCTACTGACAGTTAGATTGCAAACAATTAAGGAAGAACAGAGAATCCGATAGTTTTGGGTTCATCGATTCACATACAAATTTTTAGTTAATATTTTGTGATGCATATCTCAGTGAAGGCTGATCAATGTATTCTTAGTGTTATCTGTAAATCTCAGTGCCTCATATTGATCCATGTGGGAGCTATAAGATCCAGTTAGCTAATTCTTTGTTTTATCAGTACTCGAGCCAACTTCGTGAATATATTAGATCGCGGATGTATGGGAAGTAATTAGTTAAGTATTTTTGTTTTCGTGCATATTTATTTGGGTCCTAACTATGTTGTGGCTAACTGTTGTGGATGTGCATTAAGGTTTAATTATTATTTGAGCTCACAGATGTAAATATTCTTTTGTTCTATTCAAGCTGACATATTGTAATTGAATTCTAAGTTACGGATATATATAAGAGATCATTTGTATCATTTTGGAGTGTGTATGAAGTGTGTGTTGATACGAATTATGAATAAGAGTAGAGTAGAAGAGAGATAATGCACATTTTCACTTGTGCATGAACGATTTGTGTTGCGAGTGTGAGCAGAATAGACCAGAAGTGCAAAATCAGTCTGTAGGATAGAAGATTGTATATTGTGCCTAACTAAAACTATAATCAAGCATATGTAGATGAAATTTTTATCAGTTCAAACTGTCAGATAGTTTTAATCTGATTCTCTTTGTAAGGCAGTGACTCTTCCCTTTGAGCAGTGAGCTCTAGGTAGTGCGCCTGAATGAGTGAATTCCCCACATTGTAAACTTAATTTGAGTATACTCAGATCATATTGTGGATTGTCCATCCACCATGGTTTTTCCCCTAATAGGGCTTCCACGTAAGAATTATTGTGTTATGTTGTGGGTAAATGCACAAAGTTGGGTCCATGAAATCTGGAATTTTTTGCCATATCCAAAAAAATGAAATCAGCTAAGCAAAAATGGGATCTCGATTTTTAAGAATGGGATCCCGATTTTTAAAAATCGGGATCCCGTTTCAGTTCAAGATCTCGAGCCTAAATCATAAAGGGGATCCCGCATTTTAAAAAATGGGATCCCATTTGCTAGAGGGTCCTGAACCGACAGATAGGGAATGGGATTCCGATTTGTAAAAAACGGGATCCCGATCTCGTTTTTTACAAATTGGGATCTCATTTCGTAACAGTATTTATTTTTTTTAAATGAAGAAATCTTCATTTTTACCAACACGCACGAGATCCCTATTTTAGAGTGACATCGACTTCAAAATACCTCCCAGGTACTGTACTCTCCCCCAATTTTGGCATTTTTCATTCCAAATTGAAATTCTTAATAAACTAATTTTTTTTAGCATGTTTATTTCAAATATTTTTATATTTTAAGCATTTTATTTCGTGTTATTGTAGAAATGAGAAATTGTACAAATAGATTAAAAAATATGTCAAATTGTGAAGATTTTGAATAGAAACAAAAAAATAAACCTTGAATTGTATTTTAGAATCAAAATTTAACTTTTGAAACCTGAATTGTTTGATGAAACAAAAAAAATTGTATTTGAAAACCCTAATTGAAACGAAACAAAAAAAATTGTATTTGAAAACCCTAATTGAAATGAAACAAAAAAAATTGCATTTCAAAACCCTAGAAATTGAAATGAATTGAAAAATTGGATTTAGAAACCCTAATCAAGCTTTTTGAAATCTTGAATTCAAATCAAAGCAAAAAAAATGAATTTCAAAACTCTAGTTTGAAATGAAACTAAATTTTTTTATTAAAAACCCTAATTACGTAGAAATTGAAACCCTGAATTGAATTGAAACAATTTTTTTTTCTAAAACCCTAAATTGAAATCAAACAAATCATTTTGATTTTGAAAACCCTAATATTCGAGCTCAAGAAAATTCATTTGAATTGCTTAAATGTTTTAAATTTCATTTTCATTGTATGGAGAAAATGATATGTTAAACTTTAGTTTCAATGTTAAATTATAATTAGATTAGAAAAACTTTCCATTTTTTGTGAAATGAGTATAGTATTGCTATATTAGTTTTCATTTAGAACTATCTTTTATATGAATTTTGATAACTAATTATAGTTCAAATAATTAGTCCTATTAAAAAGATGAAATAAAAATAAAAGAAAACTAAAAACACTCTAAATTCAAAATCTAGCTTCATCTAGGGTCTATGAAACCTTAAATGAGGATTAAATTTAAAATCTAGCTTCATCTAAGGTTCTTGAACTAAAGTTGAACTACTTAAGAAGAAATGGGGTATTTTGATGAAATGTAAATTATTAGGGATGGTAAATAAATCAACTCTCTTTAAAAAATATAGATGCCTATTCTATTAGAGAAAAAATGAGGATTTTGAACAATTAACTATTAGAAATTAAGATTTAAGATATTATCTATTTTGAAGTAAAATATAGTTTTAAAATACATTTTTTAGAAAAATAATGGTAAGAAATATATAAATTAATTTAAAGAATAGAGTTTAGGGCATATTCATAATATTGTTTTTTTGTGAAATTAAATGAGAGGGTTACTTGACACATAGAAATTAACTATTAGAAATTAAGATTTAAGTTAATTAAGTATTGACATTTAAAAACACCTAGGGGTGAGTGTTGGATCTCAATTCTCATGTTCTCATTGGTTAGCCCTCATGATAAGATCAAGTTCATGATTATGGGAATGATTGAGGACAACAGTATTCAAACTTGGAAATGGTGATGCATAATTAGATTAAATTTAGGTCCTCCTATTGAAGTGTTCCTAGCATAGTACTTTCAAAAATTTAAATGATTTATGAATAATGATCAAGTGTAAATAAATGATAAAATAGAGACAATTGAATGCCTTTGAATACTAAGAAAGTTTAGTTGGCTCATTATATATTATTAAATGTGTAGGGGATGGAAAATGTTCAATTTAAATTTTAAAATTTTAATGATTAAATCCATGGTTTAGGATTTACCATATATACTTAGAGGATTGGTCTAGGATTTAAATTTTTGCACTAGTTACCTAGACACTAAAGAATCTAAATATTTTTCTTTTCTAAGTTCTTTTAGGTTCTTTCAATTACAAAAAATCTAAAATAAAATACTTGATTCAACATTAACTAATTTTATATTATACATTTTATATCATAAAATTCATTTAAGTGAGTTTAATATTAATGAAAAAAATGTTAAATAAAATAATCTTATATTCAATTAAAAAAATATCCAATTAAAATATACATCAAACTCAATCTTAATCATACATAATTATGTGTTTCTATTACCGAAATAGTCAATCTATTCATAAAATAAAAAAATATTCATAAACTAGGCACTAACTTGCAAGTCCATTATTCCAAGGGCCACCCAAACTTCACCCTAAGTTCGGTGAACCCTAAGCCCTGAACTCTAAAATCTAAACCCTCAACACTAAAGCATTCATTTTGTCTTAGGACCTTAAAATCAAATTTGATTCCCTTAAGCCATGTCATTTTGTCGTAGAACCTTACTACAAAGATCCCCTTAAGCAAAATTTGATTCCCTTAAGCCAAATTTGATTCTGTTAAGCCATGTCATTTTTTCCTAGGACCTTACTAGACATAGATCCCCTTAAGCCATCCTATCACACTAAATCGTAAATCGATGTCTTAAGGGGTCCTAATATGACATTTCTTAATGGGATCAAAGAAGTTCTTAAAATTTGGTGAAGTTTCCCAAGGCAACCAAATTTAGCAATAATAAGATTGTGCAAGATTATAATATGAATGATATTTCATGATCTAGGTTGGTTAGTTGAAACAAGGCCTATCTCAATCAATTGTTCCACAAGAAAATGTTCTTCACAAAAGCATTCATTTTGTCTTAGGACCTTAAAATCAAATTTGGTTGCCTTAGGCAACTCCACCAAATTTGATTCCCTTAAGCCATTTCATTTTGTTGTAGAACCTTACTACAAATATCCCCTTAAGCCATCCTATCACCCGAAAGCATAAATCGATGTCTTAAGGGGTCCTAATATGGCATTTCTTATGGGATCAAAGGAGTTCTTAAAATTTGGTGAAGTTGCCCAAGGCAACCAAATTTAACAATAATAAGATTGTGCAAGATTATAATATGAATGATATTTCATGATCTAGGTTGGTCAGTTGAAACAAGACCTATCCCAATCAATTGTTCCACAAGAAAATTTTCTTCACTAACTTGCAAGCTCATTATATTCCAAGGGACACGAAAACTTCACCCTAAGTTTCGTAAACCAAATTTAACAATCATAATATCATTCAAGATTATAATATGAATGAGATAAATCATGATCTAGGTTGATTAATTTATGGTTTAGGGTGATAGGATGGCTTAAGGGGATCCATGTCTAGTAAGTTACTAAGACAAAATGACATGGCTTAAGTGAATAAAATTTGGTGAAGTTGCCTCGGACCTTAATGAAATTTGGTTTCCTTGGGAATCTTCACCAAGTTTTATTCACTTAAAAGCCATGTCATTTTGTACTAGGACCTTACTACATAGATCCCCTTAAGCCATCCTATCACCCTAAAACCTATATCTTAAACTTTAAACCCTATAACATTTATAAATTGTCCTATATTAATAGTTAATTGTATTTTCATTCAAGTAACATGCCTTAGACATAAATGAGGCTTACTTATTTTATCATATGTATTCAATTAGGCCATTTATACTGAATGGTTTAAGGGTATTTCCTAAACATGTATCTTACATTTTGAAATTACAAATCTAATGCAGGTTCACTCATATCTTAGAGATCACATGGATTGATTCAATAACATTTGCAGTCCACCTCCATGCCATCCATCTCCACCACCTAAAATTGATGGTGCTCATTTGCAAGCACGAATCAATTCCAATGTTAGAACCATCCAAGATCAAATCATCATTATTCAAAATGAAGAATTTGTCGCACCACCTGTGAGGATGATTGCATATAGGATGCAAACCATTTTTTATACTATCATTGCTATGGATGGGATCTTAGATGAGCATCAACAATGGCTAGAGGAGAGGAGAACTTCTGATTCTGAAAAGGAAAACGTGAATAAATGAAGAGATGCAGTAGAGAGCCACAATAGTTTTTAGATTAAGACAATGATCTTAAATAGTTATGAATTTATGAATTTTGTGAACAATGGATATTTTGTGTGATGAATTTTTAAATTTGGTTGGATGGATATTTTTAGTGACATGAATTTATGATTTTGGTTCTAGATGGATATTTTTAGTGACATGAATTTATGAATTTGGTGGAATTTATGAACTTATAATGATGAATTTATAATAGTATATATTTTATGACTATCTAGTCTGATCATGACAGAAAATTGTGATATATATGTGTGTGTGTTTTAGACATAAAATGAGATTTTTGTGAATGTTTCAGGTTTATTGTTTAGTATGTACACATGTATTAAAATTGCATATAGTTGTGAAATTTTGAAATTTGTATGTATGTACATAGTTTACTTTGATGATGTATGCATGCAAATTATACATGGTATTTTTTATTTTAAATGTATGTAAATGTTAAATTTTGAATTTTGTATGCACATGCTCAAGTTCAATCAATGTATATGTGTGTTTCAATTTTATATGATCTTAATATATGTATGCACATCCTATTTAAACATATTTGCATGTGTGTTTCAAATTTAACTATTTCTTGTAATTTTTTAAGTTTGTATGTTAATTTAGTATAATTTAATGCAGGTGCACACTTATATCTCATATCATGGATGATTTTAACATTGATTATATCATCAATCGACCACCTCAACCACCTCCACCTCCCCCTCCCCCTCCAAATAATATGCCACCTCCACAACCTATTGCATATGATGAGGCTCACTTGTGAGCACACATAAATGATCAAGTTGCATCCATACAAAATCAAATCAATGCTATGCAGAGTCAAGCATTGATTCCACCACATGTTAGACATTTTGCATGTACAATGCAAAACGTTGTGGATGCCACCAAGACCATTGATTCTAATCTAGATAGGCATGGATGAGACAAAGAACAGATGAGACAATTTTATGTTGACGGTCTCTCTAATAAACAAATATTAGACCTTAAAATAACGAAATCCCACCTAGCCCCGTACTTTCTCGACCCCGTTACTTGATAGCCCATTCCTGTGAACAAATCTAGAATATCCATGAGGTGGTGCATACATCCACAGATGAGTGCACATTTTTGGGATCGATGGTATATAGTTTTTGATAGTCACCCACATGCTAATTGGGAGTGCCCATTGTAGTTTTTGAGGAAATTGTATGTAGAGTTTTTTATGGGGAAAAAGCCCAATTATTTTGATTTTAAATCATTTCAGGGTGTTGGTGGTGGCATGCCACAATAGAGGTTAGGGGCAAGGGTTGATCCCCAATTCCCCATGCATGCACAACCTCTTGTTATTGCTCCTGGTCCTCTCATTCCTGCACTTGTGCATCATTGAGCTATGGTCTTGACATTAGGTTCCCTTAGTACACTCGCAGGAGACCTTGATCAGCATGCTTCTACGATAGCGTTCAGGGAGCATAGAGACGATGATGATGGAGGAGTGTTTTATGGAGCTGGTCCAAGTACCACTCCAAGAGTGTCGAGGATCATCCCACATGTATGTACTAGTTTCTATCAAGTATGCTATGGACCTGATCAGGCCACACCTAGTTCAGGTGGACATGGAGATTCTGATGGTTCATTCGGTCACATCAGTTCATTTGTAGAGTTTCTTACAACAAGCCAACATCCTGAGGACACTACTACACAGGTATAAATATGCATCTACACATTCATTTTATAAGAATTTTGATGAATGTTTATATCAAAGTAAAGTTTGCAATACATTTTAACAATCAAATTGTTTGGTGTACAGATGATAATAATGTTGGGGCAATCATTTGTTCCATGATTACATACATCGACACTAGTCCTAATCGGCAACCCTTATGGGGTATTTTGATTTCAATTTTTAAAATTATAAATGAAATGATTTTTAACTTGAGTTTTAAATTAATTATTGAATAACATATATGTTTGAAATATTTATGTTGGTTTAGATGAATTAATCGACTTCCACGTAGATTCCACCCAAGGGGTTATCAAGCACTCCTCCACTATCAGTCATCGTAGACTAGGGGCAGGTACAATTATATTGTAAATTGTTTAACTTACATTAGTATAGTTACAATTATGAATTTTTAATTCACTATATATGAAATATGCATGTACACTTGTAAATATTATAATCTTGTGTTATATGTCTCTATGTATTTCTAGGGCGATACCACAATGAGAATGGGCATCAGGAAAATATTAGATGTTGCAACTACTCGTGAGGCCTCTGATTTTCAGGTTGTTTAAAAAAAATTATACACAAATGTGAAAACTTGAATATATATATATATTTACCTAATTCAAGTATGTACATGCTTTAATTTTGATCTTGTGGGACTTTTTTAGTGTGACTTTCAGCCCTAACCCAGACATAGTTACACCTCTAGGAGGACATGTGGAGTAGGCTCCAGATCAAATGGTAATTTAAATATTTTATTATATTTAAATTCAATTATAAATTAAATATTATGAATATAACTTTAATTTTAAATTTCAAATTGAATATATATATATAATTTGAGCTAATACATGTTTTAAATTCTTTTTATTTTATAGCATGAGACACATCTAGTAGTTGAGAATGTACAAACATGTCCTATAGAAGAGGGTGCACAACCTATGGATATGGTACAATTAAAATATGATAAATTATTTTAATTTCAATTAAATCATTTTTAATTGTAGACTTGTGCATCTAATTTCAACTTTCTTTGTCTTGTTTATGTAGATTGATTCAAAGAATGTAGAGGTTGCTTTAGGTGCAGTAGAGCATCCAAACCCAAATATGATGGTAATTTAATTTTATGATGAATTATAAATTATATTGTCATTAAATATTTTTTCATTGTCTTACATATGATTTCATCTTTCTCTTGTACAGAGTGTTTCAGGTCATCTACATAGTCTGCATGGCATGAAGAAGTATCTTGATTATAGAGACAATACATGACCTAGAAACATGATTTTGTGGGTTATATTTGTTTATTTTGTGGACTATATTTCTGGTTTGTCATGTACTCTGTTGGACTTTATATTTCATGGTTCTTGAGTACTTAGTTGGACTTTAGTTCATGGGTTGTACTCTGATGGAATTTTTTTCATGCGCTTAATATATTGGTTTCATGCACTTAATATATTTACATAAATTATGGACTTTATTATTGTTTGAAATTTTAATTTACACATATACATTTATGCATTTTATGTTCATAGTCAAGATATTAATATAGGACATTAATGGAATTAAATATAAATATGAAATTAAAGTTGAAATTAACAGGACATTTTAATATTTATAGTTTACAAATTTAGTGATCTCATACATGATATGTACATTCAATAATTAGTGATAATTAGTCAATGAACTTATTCAATTCACGCAATCAATAATTACTCAATAAATCATAATTTACAAACAAAAGCAATTCATTTATATACCAGAAAGGATAAAATTTTAAAAAATAAACAAAACCATACAAGATCAGAGAAGAAAATCATTAATAAATTCTATAAATAATAACATCCAACACTAATTTATAAGTTGTCAAAACAAATAACAGTATCGAATACTATCTTATAAGTTGTCAACATAAATAATGGCATTCAATACTAATTTATAAGTTGTCAAAACAAATAATGGCATCCAATACTAATTTATAAGTTGTCAAAACAAATAATAGCACCCAATACTAATTTATAACTTGTCAAAACAAACAAGTACATTGAAAATAAATAAGGGGACATCTTAAGGGGTCCTAATAGGATGTCTTAAGGGGACATCTTAAGGGGTCATAATATGGTGTCTTAAGGGGATGTCTTTAGGGGTCATAATACAACGTCTTAAGGGGATGTCTTAAGGGTTTATATTACATCTTAAGGGGTCATATTGCTTCTTAAGGGGATGCCTTAAGGGTTCATATTACATATTAATGGGATGTCTTAAGGGGTCATAATACAATGTCTTAAGGGGATGTCTTAAGGGTTCATAATACAATGTCTCAAGGGGATGCCTTAAGGGGTCATAATACAATGTCTTAAGGGGTCATAATACAATGTATTAAGGGGTCATAATATAATTTCTTAAGGGGTCATAATACAACATCTTAAGTATATAATTGATTTAACAATAATGTATGCATGATATTAGTGATTTGAAGACATAGTAGGACATATATGTACATATATGTCATCTCAAAACAATGTTTACAAAATCTGGATATGCCATCTCAAACTCATGCCTAGAATGTACTAGGTCTTCACACTGCCTGATATCAAAAAGGTACAAGAAATATCAATGAAATCATCAAAACATACATATTTTAATTTACATATAACTATCTATATGTGCACAACTCAAGTACCTGCATTTAAAAGTATTCCACACATGCGTAGGTTGAATTCACGCATCCTCTCCTTTTTGTTTCAAAGTATGAGATCAATGCAATGATGGCTTAGGGATACAAAAAAGGATAATAAATCAATTTTAACTATTAATGTAGAAGAAATATCATGTAATCAAAACATGTATTTAAATATATTTTAACTAATAATTACCTCTATTTAAAAGGATAATATAAATCTTAAACTATGTTTACCTGTATTTACTTATTCCGTTGTACCATCTGCATCCTCTCTTTTTTGTAATGCATCTATGATTGTCTCATGCTCTTCCATAGAAATTGTCCATAGCACTTTATTTGCAAGTCTTTTGCGATACCAATCTAGTTTTATATTTTTTTCCACCACCAAATGTGAATAATGTATAATTTTTTTATGTGGTTCATAATCTTCAAATGTAGGTAGACCATCCTTCCTTCTCAAGTATTTTCATAGCCAAGTGCCAACAACCACAACTGATCCTATTGGAAAACATGAAAACAATCATCATATAAGTTCTCAAAATTTTCTTAATGGGATCAAAGACTTGTTCTAAAAAATTGCTTAAGGGGATCAAAAAACTTGTTATCAAAATTTTCTTCAGGGGATGTCTTAAGGGTATCATGGTACCTGTTGGATAATGATAGCCATTATCATCTTCTCGAGGTGATACTAACTTATGTTTACTCTCCACACAATGAACCAACCAATATTATGTTTTCTCTTCATTCCCCTCAGGTGCAACAACAACATACACATGCCTTGCAAACAAAAATTGATTTAATAACTTGCACATATCAATATAAATAATTTAGTATTACAAAATAACTTAATAAAGTGAAATAAAATGAAATAAATTGAATTAAATTACCTTCTTGTACAAGGTATGAAACACAATCATAGTCTTCAGATGCAAACACTTGATCATTTTCTTTAATAGTTCTTTCATATTGATCATGTTCTTGTGCAGGTTTCAACGATCTTTGCTCCCAATGTTCAACCCATTTTGTATTTTCACATGCTTCCCAATCTCCTGAGATACAAAACTGGAAAAAACATGCAAGCTCCCTTATCTAGATAGTCCATGTGCTTGTTTTCAAACTCCTAAATGAATTCCATTTAGTAGATCCATTGATTGTCTCACAGTCAACTCTAGGTACAATGTTATCTTCTTCAACCAACCAAAAGAATCGATGAACTCTAGAGTACTCACTTGAACCAGGTGTAGATAATCTTGTATTACACCAATCCACAATCCCACGTGCATCTTTAAATTTTACTGCATCTTCGAATTTTAATTGTTCTCTAGCAAGAATTATTTTGACACACGCACCAGCTCCATCATGTTCTCCTTTACCATGCCCAGCTTAAAAAAACTCCATATATGTTGGACATTAAGTTCTTTGCAAATCCTACTTAACCAATAGAACATTCGAGCATTCTTGAACTACCCCATACAATTATCTTACCATATGAGGTGTTCTTTCATATGGATTCCTCTTTCTCTTAAATTTCTATAAAATATATTGAAACAGTATTGAACAAACCCTAACGAGTGTAATCGGTTGTCACTCAAATAAAAAAGATACTCCCTCAGAACTTTTCTATCATCCTCAGTGCTATCATCTACATGTCTATAGACAATATGGACAAAAATAGCTACTTGCACTGAATTATAATACTTGATTGAATTTCCTCTTGTGGAGCTAGAGTATAATTTTTCGTAAAATCAACCACTTAAAGTATACTACCAATTGGAAATGTGTTTCTACATGTGTGAAATTTTCCATCAAGCCATCGAGCATGTTGAGAGTGCATGCTATATTTTGCTACTATCGTATTCTTAAATTCATTCAGGAATGCATGCAAACTAACTTTTTTTGAAACTAAATCACAACGCTTTCCTATTTTTCCATCTTTTAAAGAATAGTGAACATTCTTAAATCTTTTAACTTCTACTAATTGTTGTCCAAAATCATTATCAACACTTTCATGCATACAAATTCCTAAGATTGAAAGATTTCCATAGTCAATGCATTGTCTAGAAATACAAGAACTTAAATAAATTAATTTACCATTATATCTTTAAAAAAAAAAACTTGAAATAAACTCCCTTATTGCTTTAGGTGGCATATTAATACCACATTCCTGTATAATCATGTTAGTATGCAAGGTACAATGTATATATCAAAAAAACATCATAAAAATAATGAAATTGAACATGCATTTTACAACAACAAGATATTTGTTGCTTATTAATTTTTACATACCACATTTTACATTTTTCAAAAGACCTTTGACTTATTTTAATATTACAGGGTAACACTAAATCACCACAAAATTTTCTATAAAATTCAGTTTGTGTTGTATCTAATAGGTGTTTTGGGTGAGGATTGCAAACTTTGGACCCCAACCTAGCATTAGATGAAACCCTAGTATTATCATGCCAATATTTTTCAATCAAAGATTTAATTTCAACATTCAATTTCATATCAGACATCGGGAGTTGAACACTGAAACTCCAACATTGGTTGATAGGATCATTTTCTATACTTTCTCTTCTTTTTTCCGCTCTTAGCAATGTTTTAGGATGTATTTTTAAAACTTCACTAATAATCCTTACCATTCTTTTATTCAAAGTTTCTTTATTAACTATAGTAGTTGTTATAGCTCTTCTTGTTGCATTTTTATCTTTAGATCAAATTTTTTTTCCAATAGATTGAATGGCACTAGCAACAATACACATAGCATGTTTTACATTTGATTGATCTTTTCTTTTTGGTTTAACAAAAAAGCCTAACCTTTTCATTATTTTCCTCATTTTTTGCATTCTCATAAATTGTATCATTAGTTGACATTGAATTGCAATTTTTTTATGATAAAAGAATTCGTTGTATATTTTATTCGCATGTGTTCTTATTTTCCTCCAAGAAATTTGACCAAGAAGATTATCGAAAACACCACTTTCAATTTTTTTTAAAAGTATTTTCATTAAATTCAACATCACATTCTAGATTTTCATCTTCATCTTCATTTTCATTTTCATTTTCAACTTCAAAACGATTTACATTTTCATCTTAATTTTCATCAACAAAACAGTTTTCATTTTCATTTGCATCAACAAAACGATTTTTGTTTTCATTTTCAACAAAAGGATCATTCTCAATTTAATTTTCAATAAAAGGATCATTCTCATTTTCATTTTCAACAAATTCTATAAAATTTTCATCTCTCTGAATATTATCAATGTCAACATCGTTAATTCCATCATCTTGTAAGACTTCTACATACGGATTTACCATTTCACTAACATGTGGAATTGAAGACATGTCTGGATTTGTGCATATTGAAACATTCTCCATAGCATTGAAAAAGGGATTTGAAGACATAGTAGGAATTTCTTGTATAATCGTATTCTTCTCCAAATCGACTTCTTGCCAATTAGCTTTATCTACAACCATGGTCTCCTCTATGTTTTCATCTTCAATAGTTGTGGAATTGGATGCTCCCCCGTCATTCATTGATTTAATTCCCATTCTTATTTCACTTTGTCTTTGTCAATTTATTCAGGAGTCAATGTCTTCCTCCTCTTATTACGGTTTTATCTTCCATGATTATAAAATTCTCAAGCACAAATGAATGTCAATAGTGAAATTCTTCAAAAAATTCAATCCAAATTGGAAGTTCAAGACCTATAAGGACTAAATTATTCCTCTTGTGTTCCTCAAAACAAGTAGAAAACTAGCACAATTCCACTTTAAAACTGATTTCTTCATGCCTCCTTTGAAAAAATCAATTCATATTGCAAGTTAAAGACCTTTTGTTCCTCCTTTGAAAAAACGAGATCTCTCCTTTGAAAAAATTAATCAAAAATGAAAGTCACCACCTATAAAAATAATGCTTGATGAAAAATAGTCCAATTTTACTGCTCTCGGTCGTACATGTGAAGTTGCAGACTTCACAGTTAAATTTGACAATAAATTTAAATAACATGGTTAAAAAGAAACGGGATCCCATTTTTTTTTTTAATGGGATCTCGTTCCCAATATTTATTGTGGGGACCATTAGCAAAGGAACAGGATCCCGTTTCGTAAATGGGGTCACATTTCCCTACCAATGATCACCATATTAAATATTAGGAATGAGATCTCAATTATAGAATAGGGTCCCAATTTTTTAAAACGGGATCTCGTTCTATAATCAGGATCCCATTTTTTAAAATTCGAAATTAGTTTTGCTTTGTGCTCAGGTTTTTTCCTCGGATTTTAATTCGGGAAAAGAATTGGGAGTCTGAACCTAGGCCTTCAACCTAGTTTGACCTGCAAGTTGAAGGTTCTAACAATGTAAGAGAAAAATATCAAGTTTGGACATATGGCTGATGACTTTTTTGCAGATTTTTTTAATGAAATTAAAACCCATTTTAGATGAGACAATGTAGATTCCAAATATGTAATATTTTTTACAATTGGATTTTTTTTCTATTTTTCAATTAATTTCTGATGAAACTGGTCCATAAACTTTAAATATTAGGGTTTTTTACTATTTTAATAACTTTTGATCAACATAAAATTTTGATGAATGGATTGCATGAGAGAAAACATCAAACAATTCTTTTCAATTTAAAATTTTTTGAAAAAATGGATAACTTTAGTTCATCTTATGCGTGTCGTACACGATGATTTTTCAAAATGACAAATATGCCTAGTAAAAAATTAACAAAAAAAATATATTCAATAAAAAATTACAAAAAAATATCCAAAACAAGCTTTAGTGAGTCACAAGTCTTTTCCCAAAATAATTTAGAAAAATATGATAATTTAGTTCAAAATATGGATGTCGTACATGTGCATGGTATGGTAAAAAAAATGACTTTTAAATAGTGGTTTTTACAAAAACCTATTGAAACTCAATCTGTACAATATGGGTATTAAAATAAATTACATATTTGGAAACTAGACCCCGAGTACAACATTTTATGATTTGTAACTTTTTTGAAGATTTCATCTCTAAGTGCTTCAAATTTTAAGGTAAAATGTGTCAAACTCTGAAAATTAGAGAAAACACTTCCACTTTTTGGCCAAAAAGTGGACTCAACTTCTTGCGAGCACCTGTGTTGTGACTGCTTTCTTCTTGTTCATGGATTTGGGTTGAATGTTGCAAGTAGGTTAATGATGTTATATTTTCCACAACACTGATTCACCCCCCCGCCCCCCTCCCTCTTAGTGTAGCTTGTTTCCAACAATTGGTATCATAGCTAGTTCATCAAAAGAAGAAGTCTAAAAACTTGGGGAGATCTTAAAAAGTGTTTCAATGGATTCAAGCAGTCTTCAAAAACAATTTTTAGTGGCCCTAGACGATCTTGATCAATCAAAGTCTGAAGTTTAGAAATTGCAAGAAAACCTCATGGATGCTGAGAAATTCATTGAGTCTTTGAAAGACAAAATCAACAAGTCCAGAGAGAAGAGAAAGGAACTCTATGATCAGATTAAACTAAATGATAGTAAGAGCATTGAAGAAGAAGAACTCGGTCAAGCCCTGAAGGAAAATACAGAAGAATGTGAAAAGCTTACTAGAGATAATATAGTCCTAAAGCATGAAATGGAATCTATCATGATGAGGATGACCAAGGAGATTGAAGATAGGAAGAGGAATGAAGAGAACCTAACAGAGTCTCTGAAAGAAAAATATGAAGTATGCAGCTATTTGGACAATGAATTAGAACAATATAAAAACAATGAGGAAGTTCTTGAAAATCATATTGATGATCTCAAAGATGAACTTGCTACTACAAATGAATACAAGGAAAAGTTCAAAGTTAGCCCAGCCAAGCTTGACGAACTAATTACCAGTTAGAGGAAAAATGGTGACAAGCGAGGTCTTGGATATGAAGAAGGAGAAAGTTCTAGATCCGTGCAAAGGAGATTAAGACAAGGAAATCAGATGAACAAGTCTGGAAAGTATCCAATAAGACAACCTAATACTCAAAAATGTAATGGATACTATTTCATTTGCAATAAATTTGGACACATGGCTTCTCAGTGTAGAAGTAGGATGAATCAAAGTAGTCCATCATTCCTAGGTCAATGTTCTAATTGCAATAAGTTTTATCACAAGTCAAATGAATGCAGAAATGTGATGAAAAAATTTCATAGAAATTTCAAATGTTACACATGCAATAGATTTGGGCATACTGCTAACCAGTGCAAATCAAAGGGAAATAAGTGGAACAACTGGTCTAGACAGAAAAATGTTGTGTGCTACAACTGCAATAAATTTGGTCACATTGCTACATTCTATTGGAACAGAAGAGGTCCAGTAAATCAAAGAAGGAACATGCAAAAGGATGTTAAAGGAAAAGGAAAAGTCACTACAGATGTGGTCAGGCAGTAGATGCAGAATAAATGGGTGAAGAAGAGTCCCTCTAATTAATAAACTGCACCAGCACCAGAACTTGCTTCTGGTAGTTCATCCAGGAATTAGTTCCAGGCCTTTGGCCTAGGGGGAGTTGTCAAGAAAATATTTTAAACCCCCTGTCGGTAAATGCCACTGGAATGTGGATAAGTTCAGTAAGTGAATAGATGTGCTACAGATGTTGTTGAACCTATTAGAGAAATTTTTATGCAATGTAGAAGGTTCGTAGAAGATTTATCTGTCACAGTGCATGAAAACAATGTAACCAGATCAGTTAGGGTAAATGCATTTATTGTGACTAAAAGGGTTAAGTATGCGAGTGATAAAAATTCATTTGTATCTTTGTATTTTGAAGAAATGAAGTTTGGAGAGCTCTAAGGTGAATTAAGGTGAGTTAAGGTGAAATTCAGGTGAGAAGAAGCTTTTAGAAATCAAATTATGATCCCACGGAAAGGTATTTTTTGGTAAAACTATGTAAACTTGTGAATTGATAATGGCTACTCCACTAGTAGTTGAAGTTAAGGACAGACCCCATCCAAAGCTCAAATGGAATCCTTACAATTTTGTTGAGATCGATCTATTAGGAGCATTTTTATCCATTCTGTATGGTGTGTTACATACAGAGGATATTAGGGTTTACATTCACACAAATATTGAAGAACTGGGAAGTTCACTATGGCTGAATTTGTATAATAATCACATCATAGGTGAAGATTTTTGTGTGAATCTGGAACACAAAACCCTAGAAGCAAACAAATTTACACAAATTGTCAAATTTCCTGTCTTTGAAGAGTTAGAATGGGTTCGTTACATTCTGAGTTGAGACCATGATGAATTCATGTGGTTAAGAATACCTTTCAAAATCACAAATGAGGCTATCAGTGTTGTAACAGGTCTAAATTCTTTCAGTGGATTACCGATTCTGAAATCAGTGAAGAATCAAAGGGTCACTAATGCTATAGGTTCTAGGTATGATAGAAGAGCAATGACAATTGATGACATTGTTGATATAGATGTCAAATTTGCATCTATGGTTATTGGGTACAAGATTTATCATTCTAGCCGAGACAACTCTGTGTTCGGTACTACCATTTATGTTACCTATCAGATGGTAAAAAAAATGTAGACTATGATCTTTGTGAGTTGTTGAGGAGTCAGCAAATGGAAAATCTTGTGAATATTAAGAAGAATAAGAAAAATTATTTCAAGTATGGTAACTTTCTTTTATGCTTATTCTTTTATTTCATGGGTGAGGTTCTGGGATTCAGAAAGATTCATTGGAAAAAATACATACTGGTAGTTGCTCAGATCAGAGATCTCTTTCACAAATATGAAAACACTAAGACAAAGAATGACACTATCTGGGGATACTTCAAAAGTTTTTAGACTATGATGCAACCCAGGGAGAGGATTTCCACTTCCATTGTAGAGAAATACAAGGATACAATTTTCTTCATGGTAGATATTGATCAATGTATGATGGAAGTTGTTGATCCCAGAACAATCTAGATCATGTCGATGGGATATGAACTAGAGGAGCGCATTCTAGAAATGTATGCTAAAAATTTGTTGAGCAAGCCTCTAGATCAATAAGAAGAAAGATTTGATACCTATACTGAAAAGAACATGCAAGTTCACAATGAGCTAAGGAAACCTATGTTAACCAAAAGAATTTGAAAAGAGGTAGAAATATTTGGAGAAAGTATGGGCATGCCCATTGAGAAAATCAGAGAAGCTAGAAAGAAAAGAAAAGAAGTTGAAGCAATAAAGGAGGCAGCAAAAACTGAATCAGCTGGTCTGGCAGCACCATCTACCTGAGTTAGATCGACTAGAAGCTCTGCATCCCATTAAACCCCTGTAGCAAAATCAATCCCTATGAAAACTAAATCTAAGAGATCCGGTAAAGAAGGAAAGAGGAAGAAAGATAAGAGAAAAAGAGTCTATGTAGCAGTTTTTGATGATGAAGAAATAGAATCTGATGAGGGTGTTAAAGAAATCAAACATCAAGGCACCAAGGTAGCAACTGTTATAAAAACTAAAACCTCTGGTGAAGATGTTCAAGCAAAGAAGAAGATAAAAACTGACAATCCAGGTATGTCAGTAGAGGAAGTTGAAAAGGCTTTGATTAAGGATAAAAATCTCAAGCCACTCCATAAATGGTATGAATATTTTGGTGAATCTGATAAGAGAATTCTTGAAGAGGCAACAATAATTTTTTTTGAATATTTTTAATAAAGTTTTGACTGAAATAATGCCAATTTTTCCCAAAAGTTTATAAGATATTTTGGAGATGAGAAGAATCAATTCTAGATCAAAAGAAGAACAAATGAGAGAAAGAATTATTGTTGAATTGTGTCCAGTAGCTTATGTGGAAGAAATAAAGTCAATTTTGAACAAAGCCAAGAAGGAGTTTAAAAGAAAAACAAGAGTGAATAAGTTGATGATTGGTCAAACCAAGAAATTTGCAGAAGAAATAGAACAGATTCTTAGAAATTTTTTGTTAAACAGCAGAATTGATGTTATCCCTGAAGAAACTCATGATGTTTCATCTAGTCTGGAAAAAGAAGAAGAAGAAGAAGAAGAAGAAGAGAAACAAGATGCATCTGAAGGTAGTCAGATTCCTCCTGAAGAGGTCAATACAGAGATGCCTATGGAAGTTGAAGTTCTTGAAAATGTATCAGTTGAGAAAGTAGAGACCCCTAAAGACAAGTCAGAACCTGTAACTGAGGAATTCATGGTTGAAGAGAAGAAAGTTGATGTAAAGATAGTTCATGTAGAAGCAAGAGACACTACAGAGGCAATGAATAAATTCTTTGTAGAAAAAAAAGAAGAGTTTGATCCTGAACTAATTGAAGCTCTGATTGACCTATCTACTTTGATTCCAATTCAAAAGATGAAAGTAGAATCATTCACCTAAACAAAAGCTAGAGAAGAATTGTTGAAGTCCCATATTGAGGACAATGAACTTATAAATCTTGCATTTGGAGTCCTAGAAAAGATAATTCCCACTCATGTGAAAGATCCAACTGGTTCCTCCTTCGATGAACTAAAGAGGCTTATAAACTTAGTAAGTACTCACTATGAGTCACTTGAGAAATCTGCTTTGATTAAAGTTCAAAAGGAATTTGATGCTAAAAGATTAAATGGGCTAAAGGAAATGATTGCTAAGGATAAAAAATTTCTAGCCACCTATGTGGAAAATATCCAGAATGCTTTATCAGAAGGTGTGAAGATTTACAAGTCTTGTTTATCTTTATAAAAATTCATTGATGACAATGAGAAAAAAGTTAAGGATTTGGAAAAATAAGTAGCCACTATTTATGATGCTTTTGATCCTTTAACCAGTAGTGTTGGAAAGTTAGAGGGAGAAGTGATATCTGTGTTTGATAGAATAAAGAGCCTGAAACATGAAAATGACACAATTGATGCAAAAGCATGTGAACCTAGAGGTTTGATTGGCCCAAAGATAGAAGTTAAATCAAGTGCATTGAAAGAAGTAGAAGATACTAAAGCAATGAGTGATCCGGAAAACCCGGAGTCTATAGAGACACAATCCTATTTGGTTTGTGGACATATAACAATCTTGGAGAGTCTCAAGAGAGTTTGGGACACGAATTTGGTTCTACTGAAGAAATATTTTTCAAACATTTTCAAGTTTATCTAATTTTATGAAACCTGTTTTGTACATAAGCAACTTGTTCATAATAGTTTTGTTAAATTTTTGGCATGCAGATTCCTGTCTTTTCCATTGATGTCAAAGGGGGAGAGAGAAGAGTGAAAAATTTATATCATCTTAGGGGAGAACTATATTTTGGAGAAGAGTTTGGTTTTTGAAATTTTGGCACTATAGTTAATGTTGGTACTGATCCGACACTTAGTCATTTTTCACTAAGTGTTGCCATCAATGCCAAAGGGAGAGATTGTTGGCAAGAGACACTACGAATATAATTTGGTGTTGTCATTGATGGCAACCCCAATCTGTGATTAGATCCATGCATCATCAATTTATCCTACCGACAGTCAAATTGCAAACAGTTAAGGAAGAACAAAGCATCTGACAGTTTTGGGTTCATCGATTCACATACAAATTTTCAGTTAATATTTTGTGCTGGATATCTCAGTGAAGGTTGATTGATGTATTCTTAGTGTTATCCATAAATCTAGTGCCTCAGATTGATCCATGCGGGAGTTATAAGATTCAGTTAGCTAATTTTTTATTTTATCAGTATTGGAGCCGACTTCATGAATATATCAGATCATGAATGTATGGGAAGTAATTGGTTAAGTATTTTTGTATTCATGCATTTTTTTTTGGGTACTAACTATGTTTTGGATGACCATTATGGATGTGAATTAAGGTTTACTCATGATTTAATCTGATACATATAAATCTTCTTTTGTTCTATTGAAGTTGGCATATTGTAATTGAATTGTAACTTGTGGATATATATAAGAGATCATAGGTATCATTTTGGAGTGTGTATGAAGTGTGTGTTGATGCAAATTATGAATAAGAGTAGAGTAGAAGAGTGTTAATGCACAGTTTCACTTGTGCATGAATGATTTGTGTTGTGAGTGTGAGAGGAACAGATCCGAAGTATAGAATTAGTCTGTAGGACAGAAGATTGAATATTATGCCTAACCGAAACTGTAATCAAGCATATGTAGATGCCATTTTTCTTAGTTCAAACTCTCAAATGTTTTTAATCTGATTCTCTTTGTAAGGCAGTGAGCTCTAGGCAATGCGCCAGAATGCAAGTGCATTCCCCACATTGTAAACTTTATTTGAGATACTTAGATCATATTGTGGATTGGCCATCCACCATGGTTTTTCCCCTAACAGGATTTCTACGTAAAAATTCTTGTGTTATGGTGTTGTGATTGTTTTCTTCTTGTTCATGGATTTTGGTTGAATGTTAGAAGTACTTTGAAGATAAAGGTTAATAATGTTAATTTGTGCACAACACTGACTCACCCCCCCTCTTAGTGTAGCTTGTTTCCAATACTAAGGCATGCTTGAGTACCCTATGGTTGGTAGGGATCCATTAATTACTCCCAAGGAGGGATCAATTTATCTTTTTTATTCAATTGTAGCATAATTGCCTTGATTTATTATTTAAATAAATCTTAACATAGGGTTCAACACTCTAAGATATACTTGAATAGTTGTAGCTTCAATAGTGGTAAAAAGGGGAACCAATTTTCTATCTAGACTTTCGAATGGTTTGTTGAAAATACTAAAAGTTTTGATGGGCCCTTTTTTAAAATTGATAAATTATTGATATAGTGTTAATGTATCAACATAGATTTTGAATTGGTCTAAGAAACTATCTTCTAGAATTCTCAAGTTGTTTATATATTGTGCCTATAAGTTGAGGTACTAGTTGTAAGCGAATATCCTATGGAATAAGGAAAATTTATGCTTCCTACATCCTAATGTTGAATATTTCATCTTATACAAACACATTTGAAAGCCTAAAGGTGTTCTTCTCTAATTTTTAATTCTCCATAAATTAATTTGGGATATAATTTGTTATGGTTTCTAAGGAGCTCGTGTAATAAATAGACATTTTGAAATAAATAGATAATTTAAAATGAAATTTCTTAAACATGGTTATTTTCACTGATATAAATCTTGTGAGTAATTGGTGTAGGCTACATGACACTACTACACATTTTGAAATTGATTTTTCCTAGATAGAGAAGGTAGAAAGGATTTCTCAAGTATATTTCCAATAGGTTTAATGTTCTAAATTAACTAATAACTAAAATATGGGAATAACCATGGTGTTACACACTTTAATCTTAGTATTTAAGAAATATATGAACCTTTTCAAGAGACAATGGATGTTCAAAATTTCTACCATCAAGGGAAAGTTAACTATTTTATTAGGAATAAAAATAAGACCCCTTTGACTAACTCGACACCCTTGAATCATTATCCAACCCCACCAAATCTTGATACCAATGACAATCCTATACCTTTGTAAGGCCCATATAACATACAAAATCCCAAACAACAGAATATGGCCCACAAGGTCCACTACCTTGTAGAAGGGGGTACAACCTCATTGAATTCTTAAAGAAAATGAGACTAAACATTATTATATTTTACATCTCAACTTCAACAATATAGTTGAGTAAATATTTTAAATATTTTGATAAAATTAGTGAGGCTTGTAGAGGAAGACATTTCCTTAAATTATCTATTTATTTAAATTAAGACTTTTCATATAGACTTGATTCATGACTTGTTATCTTATTTTAAGGACATTGTTTTACAAATGAGTGTTATTTTTCAATGATTCATTGATAGATGGTATGTGGTAAGGCATACTTGAGTACCCTATGGTTGGTAGGGATCGATTAATTTATCCCAAGGAGGGATCAATTTCTCTTTTTGATTCAATTGTAGCATAATTGGCTTGATTTATTATTAAAATAAATCTTAACATAGGGTCTAGTGCTCTAGTATATATTTGAATAGTTGTAGCTTCAATAGTGGTAAAAAGGGTAACCAATTTTCTATCTAGACTTTGGATTTTTTGTTCAAATCACTAAAAGGCTTGATGGGCCATTTTTTAAAATTGATGAATTATTGATATAGTGTTAATGGATCAACATAGATTTTGAATTAGTCTAAGAACCTATCTTCCTAGAATTCTCGAGTTGTTTATATATTGTGCCAATAAGTTGGGGTACTAGTTGTAAGTGAATATCCTATGGAATACAAAAAATTTATGCTTGCTACATCCTAATGCTGAATATTTTATCTTATACAAACACATTTGAAATCCTAAAGTTGTTCTTCTCTAGTTTTTAATTCTCCATAAATTAATTCGGGATAGATTTTTTTATGGTTTCTAGGGAGCTCGTGTAATAAATAGACATTTTGAAATAAATAGATAATTTAAAATGAAATATCTTAAACATGGTTATTTTCATTGATATAAATCGCATGAGTAATTGGTGTAGGATACATGACACTACTACACATTTTGAAATTGATTTTTCCTAGATAGAGAAGGTAGAAAGGATTTATCAAGTAGATTCCCAATAGGTTTAATGTTTTAAATTAAATAATAACTAAATATGGGAATAACCATGGTTTTAGACACTTTCATCTTTGTATTTATGAAATATAATGAACCTATTCAAGAGACAATGGATGTTCAAAATTTCTAGCAACAAGGGAAAGGTAGCTATTTTATTAGGAATCAAAATAAGACCCCTTTGACTAACTCGAAACCCTTGAATCATGATCCAACCCCACAAAATCCTGATACTAGTGATAATCCTATACCTTCTGAAGGCCCATCTAACATACAAAATCCAAAGCAACAAAATGTTGGCAAGAGACACCGCAGTATCACTTTATGTTGTCATTGATGGGAACTATAATCGATGATCAGATACACACACTATCATCCAATCATACCGACAGAAAGATTGAAGATTGGTAAGGTAGAACAAAGTATCTGGTAACACAGTGTTCATTGATCCGTATGAATATTTCAGGTTACTATTTTGTGTTGCACATCTCAGGAAATGATTTTTGGTATAATATCTCTATTACTTCTGAAGCGTAGTGGCTCGTATCAATCCGTGTGAAATTTAGAAGATCCGGTTGACTCATTCCCAATCTTTCTTGTATTGGAGCCGACTTCTTAAGTGTATTATGTCGCAGATGTATGAGAATCATTTAGTTAGGTATTTATGTGTTTGTAAATCTTTGTTTGGGTCCCCTCTATGTCTTAATTGACTTTGGAGGATGTGCATAAAGATTTAATTATGGATCTAGCTGACAGTTGTGATTATTTTAATGTTCTATTGAAGTCGACAAAGTGTAATTGAATTCTATGTTGCACATATATATATAAGATCGTCTGTAACTTTTTGAATTATGTATGAAGTGTGTATTGGTGTGAATTACGAATAAGAGCATAGTAGAAGAGTGGCAATGCATAGATTCACTTGCTAATAGAAGATCTATGTTGTGTGTATGAGCAGAACAAAGCAGAAGTACAAAATTAGTCTATAAGGCATTAGATCTATTATTAAGCTTAAACGGAACTGTAATCAGGAATTTGTAGATGCTAACTTTCTCAGTTCAAACTCTCAGATGGTTTTAATCTGATTTTCATTGTAAGGAAGTGAGCCTTCCTTTTGAGCAGTGAGCTCTCGGCAGTGTGCTTGAATGCAAGTTTATTCCCCTTTTTGTAATCCTCATTTGAGTATACTCAGATCATAATTGTGGATTGGCCATCCATTGTGGTTTTTCCCCTAATAGGGTTTCCACGTAAAAATATTTGTGTTATGGTGTTGTGTTTATTTTCTTGTTTATGCATTATGATTGAATGTTGTTAATTCTTTGAAGATAAAGTTTAATAAAGTTAATTTTTGCACAACACTGATTCACCCTCATGTTGGTTGCTTTTAGTGTAACCAATTTTATCTCCTAATCTACCTATGGAATTGCCAATCCCAATCAAGAGCAACTCGAAGGACTTGGACCAACTGACAAGGGTTTTAATAAACCTCCTACACTTTGGGCTCTACAAAACCCAGGAGGGTCATCGCTTAATGTGTTTACAATCTCTGCAACAAAATTATAAACAACATTAACTATAATAGATAATCTCACTTAATAGCTCAACAAAATGCAATAAAAATGAATAGAATTGGTTGTTCATCATTAATATCAACCATTTGGAGCATGAGATAATTACAACACAACTTCATAGTGAAAGATAATCATTAGTTTTAAAATTGTAGCAAGCTCCAGGTGAACACAAACAAACACTGAATCGCAAAGAACAAATGCAACTTAGACCAGTGCCATACTTCCATTGGAGGAGTCAAATTCACCAATACCTAATGGTTCATAGCAGATTCAACACATAGCATATAACATCTCTGATTATATTGCCTTACAATATCACCAATATGTACCTCAGCTCAATACTACTTACCAAATCCTTGTATAGAACATATCAACCTGCAATCTCATTTAAGCACTTTAATTAACTCCTTCAGTTAAAGCTAAAACAAGAATTGCACACATCACAACAGTGAGATGAACAATATAAACCTTGATTACTTCATTCAAAATTTGAATACACTTGCCCATAGGAGAGACATCAGCCTAGATTTATCAGTTAAACTCAAATGCCAGTACTGTTATGAAACACTAAATCTCCATAAATTCAAATCCTACAATAAAAAGATTCAGAATCTAACTTGCATTTTCTCTATCACTATAGATTTTACAATTTCCTATGTAGGTTCACCCTAGATTTCTGACTTGTTAACTTGATACAATGAGAAAAGAAAAGAATATGTAGAGAAAACGAATGTTCCAGAAGAAGCCCTAAAGTTGATCTATAAATGCCATCTGGAAACATCTTCACCATTCATCATCAAATTGCAAAGAATCTTCTCCTCTCCTGCAACAAACCTATTTTGTTTCCAAAACAGTATTTTCCCAAGTTGTTCTCTAATAGAAAAATGCCCATGTGTATATTCCATTTAATTCACTCAGCTATGTAAAACTTTCCTCTGCCAGTCAAAATTCATTTTCTGCTCTTGTTTCTTTACTTGTTGCAGTTGCATATAATGTTTAAAACATTCACTTGTGGGCTTTAATTTCACTTTACAGAAAGTGAAAACCTTTACAAATTATTTGGGCAAAATATTTTACCTGTGCACCTATATTCACCATTCCACTTTAAAACCACTTTCAAAATGGAATCACTCCTCGAAAATGTTAAAAAAATTAAAAAATGTTAATGTCCTGGGCCCACCATTTAATTCCTTTCATTCTTAGCCCGCACATGTTAATGTATTTTATTTTCATGGGCAACATTTCAATTTTAAAGGTTTTATTCCATTTTAAATAAAAGCCTCTGTATATTTTATTGGGCTACCATAGAACAATTACCTGTGTCTCCAAATTTTGTTTTTGGGACCCACTGCACACTCCCCTCTCACCCCACCATCCTACAATCAATAATCAGTGTGCACCTTCGGATTGTGAAATGGCGGGGACAACGACTGAGATCGTGTTGCATTCACCTTTGTTCTATGATCGTGGATCATCCTCCTACCTTTTCATTTGTGTTTTTCCCTAATCCTTTGTTCATGAAGGCAAGCAATCTTCATTCTGCTTGAGCCCCTTGTTCTCCAGCCTCAAATGCAATCATCAATTCTTTGATGGAAGGCTATGCCCAGTTGTAGGCCACGCCCAGCTCCCCTGTCATTCTTTTAATGTTTATAAAACATGTTTTCGCCAATATCATTTTGGACGCCCCCTGCTCATATTGTGTCCCATGTTGAACTGGTGCGATGGCTGCCAGCACCCATTTTTTGAAGGTCTCCAAAGACTTTTATCATGCTGATTTGGTGTAGCACGGATCTCACCTTGTTTGGCTCTCTGTGCAAACTTTAAGGTGCTGTAGGATTTGGCATTACATCAGCCAAATGCAATGGCCTAAAATTTTCTAAGGCATTTTCAACAATTCCATTTTGCACATCAGCTCTGCAAACCTTCATCTCACCCCGACTGCCCTTCATCTTTCTTTTTCCATCAAGCCTCCTATGCTTTGATGGATATGCATAACCTTTCTCTAAGCCGCACCTCTGCAATTTCCATTTTGTGTGTGCCCAACAACCTTGGTATTGCATGAGACCACATTTACTTGCATTTTGTTATCCTTTACTTTGTTGGGTGTGTGTTTTGTTACCATATTCATCTGCCTATTTCTAAGGCCTTTTCAACATGTGCATTGAGTTCACTTGGGATTCCTCTACACCATGCACAGAGTCACACCCCTCTCCAATATTTTCAACAAAACCATTTTGCATATCTTGCACCCATTTGCGCAAATGCATTTGCCAGAAGAATCCTAAGGTCCTTTACATATCTACCTTATGTGGCATTCTGTAGTCATTGCATTAATAGGCACACATCTAATAGAGGCATTCTATCGAACACGTCAAATATTTCCTCTAGTGCAAACCTTTCTCATAATCTATCCTCTCAATTTAGCGCTGGCAAATAGGAAGATCAATTTTGTATACGCCACTCTGCAGTTGTTCTTTTCACCATCAAGAGAAGAATCTCCATTGGCTGGTGTTGGCGGCCCATACTCCTGCATAAAAACTTCATCTACAATAATAATGGTGCCTTCCTTCATTTACCTAGTGCATTTCCCCCATTCTCCTCTTGACCAACAACAACACCTTGTTTCTCAAGCCTCTTCCAGTATGCCAATCGGTGGTGCCCTATATCCTTGCTTCAAACCACACCTTAGCTAATTGCATCTACTTGAAGGTCTCTAAATCTTTTCACCCAATTCATCGTGTGTATTGCAGTAACAAAGGCGTTTCTATTCATGTTGGTGCCATGCTCATCATTAAAAAAATTTATTAATGAAGCAAGCATAGATTTATATAAGAGAGTCATCACCTCCTAGTAAGGATGAGCAAAGCCTAACTCTTCCATCCTCTCCATTTGTTGCTTTGTCTAGGTTGTCTCCCCCAAATGCATTCCTTATTTGGATGCTTAATTAGATCTCATTTCAAAGATGAGCCATGGTCGCAAGACATAAATATGTATCACATGAAAAAGAAACTTGAACAACATTATCCTTGTATAAATGATTTGTTTGTTTTTATTATGTGGTTGCTCAAACAACTTAGCAAGATTTCATAGTGTTGTGGCTTTATCCCTTGGTAGTCAAGTAAAAAAACTGCCACCTATTCAATGAATTTTCTCCAAGTCCTTTATTAGGGAAGATTTATGAAGAGATTACATCTTTAGATATTTTGAAAAACCCTCTCATCTGCAAGACTCTATGTTTGACTAGAAATCTTGATACTGCATTCATAAACTATGAATCAATATTTAAACTATGTGGCTTACTATTACACTCACACAATTGAGTGCAATCCTAAAGATTTTATCTTGTGTTATGCATTGTAAATTGGAGATCAACAACCATGATGATTCCACACCTGATTTGATCATTGCGAGATGTACATCATAACCATGCAAAGCATGTCGGGCCCATGTGGCCCAACTAAAAAATTTCATTTTCAAACAACTTTTACCCAAATGATCTGATGCAACTTTAGAGTGTTTCCAGATTGAAAACATGAATTGGGCTCTCACTAAAACCTACTTTTAGGCACTTCTACACAATAGTCAAAACTGGTCGAGACAACTCCAGAATTAGCCTGTAAAACAAGTCAAATGGCCTCCGAGAGCAATGAAAACTTACAAGAATGTAGACATTTGACACAAGAATGCAGTGCAACAAACGAATCTTAAAAATGTATCACGAGGTGGAAGATAATAATCCACAAATTTGCTCAGTTGCACTTCTCTGAAACTGCACCTGTTCTGAACCAATTAAAACTCATTCAACTGCCAATTTGAAAAAATAGCAAATCAACTCCTAGCGAGCTGCCATTAGACACATAAGTTCATTTAGGTACCCTGAACATGCGTACAAAAGGAATTTGGTTGAAACATTTCTGATCAAAAGATATTGATGCTCAAAGTTGGCCACTTAGAAAGGCTATCAAGAATGCAGATGCAAAACTAAACAAACTGCATTTGGTTTTGACCTGTTAAAAGTAACAAATCAGATCATAAGGCTCAGAAAACTGACACCTGAGATCATTTAGGTATGGAGAATACAAAATAACACTTTTTTTGACATGAAAGTCAATTGGTTGTGAAATCCAAGCTCAAATAGGAGGCTACCTTACAAAACTAACAGTCTGCAAACAACAGAAAAGTGCAAAAACCCTTCAACTTCACTTTTCAAAACCCTATCAAAAGTTATCATGGGAAGCTAAAAATTTACACACACATTCACATATGTCAACTAAATATGTCTGAAAATGGGCTTTGCATGAAAAATCAACAAGCCTCAATTTCTGACCCTCCAAAGTGGGTCACTCAGACTGATCTTTCAAGTGCACCTCTGAAGGTGTGGAGGCAATTTTTTTTAAATGGGCATCTCAAATTTGCAAAATTTGAGAGTGACATCAGTGGCTCCATTTGGGGATGTATGCCCCCTATGGGCATAGCAAGATTCCAGATCTCTAGGGAGAGTAGACCAAATGTTGAGTCCATTAGGTTTCCTCACACCGCTCCTTTATTCAACTTTGTTTTCAACTTCATCTGGTGACCCCAGGTCACCAAATGAAAAATGGGAGTCAACATTTACCTCTATCAAATACAATTCTATAGAAAGAGTTGATCTCCCTTAACTCATGCTTGCACTTATCAAACCAGAACAACATGAACAACTGAACCTTTGCAAACACAAGTGTTAGGTTGCCTTTGGGCAATTAGAAACTTTCTCCCTATTCAACTTTTTCATCAAGTGACAGCTAAATCAAATAAGTCACATCACTGTTACTTTTTTCGTTTTCTGATTTCATATCAAGTGACATGATTTGAAAATAGTGATCAAGACCATATGAAAGCACAATTTGATCACAATCATCTACCTGATTAAACATGTTAGTACCTCCTATCAGGCAATCATTCACAACATTATCAACATGTTCACAATCACTATGCATCTAAAAGTCACGCATACTTTCAAAATTTTGGTTATCATGTAGCAACAACTTATCACATTCATCACATGGGTCATTCTCAAGCTGAAAACAGCTTGCCTCAATATCTTGCACATTGCCATATTCTATGAAAACTCCTTCCAGTTGACATAAATAGCACTCACACTTTTCTATATGGCTGGAACTATTAGGTTCAATCTGAACATTAGTTTGCATGTCAAAATTACAACCATCACAAGATCTTACCAAAAGATCTTGCTCATCATGCAAACTATCTTCAAGTGCATTCAAAGAGATACACTCATGTATTAGCACACTTTGTAGCTGTCCTTCATCATGCTGGTATTTAGATTCATCAAATATTTTTGATTCATCATCATCTATAGTCATAGTTTCATCATCTTCAGCAATAGAAGAAGGCTCATCCACATAATGTGGCATCAGATCACCAATGACATCCTGGTCATCATTAACATTCTCCATACAAACTGATGCAACATTCAATTCATCTGAGTTCTCAAAAAAGAGTGGATTATCTCTACACACCAACAAGGATCATCATTAATACTAGCTGATGAAAAGGGAAAATCATCAAATAAGGGGTTTTTCCAAACGTTAATTATTGATGCAAACATCTTTGTACCCTCCACACAAGATTTTGAATTTCCCTCAGGATCACTCATTTTGTTATCCTCTAAACAAAAGGTATCAACACATTCAGTGTCACAAGCTTGCTTAACATCAAGAAATTCTAGTTTAGAGGCATAATCAGATTTCTCATTGAAATCAACATCCGTATTCACATTCAAAGGCTCATGTCTAGGCTCATTCAATTCAGCAGACAAAGACTTGTTCAAATCTGCATTGAAAACTTCAATACTTCACTCATTAGATATGCAATCCTCATGGTTATCAATTGTTTCAAACTCATCAAAACAGATTTCTGAATTTGCAGCAACATGCTCACTGTCATATTCATCATACATTGTATCATTACCATCAAGTGATTTCTTGTCTTCATCCTCATTATCATTTTCATAATCAGTTGGTTCATCATTGGAAGGAAAATCAGAAACATATGCATTACACCCTGCATCATGAAATTCATCATCACTGTCAAAGTCAATAGGGGCTACACACAACAATTGAGAGTTGTCCTCATGTGCTCATTCTTGATATTTTGTGGTCAATAGATCTGAAATTTGTTCACAACTTAGTAGATCATTTCTCTGATCTGTCATTTCACCCACTTCCTCTTCTTGACCTTCACTTGAATTAAAAGCACTATCAAATTGCAAATTAGGGTATCCCAAGGTGTCTCCATCATCAAAATCTAAAAACTCAATGGGTTGATCATAAATAGGAGCTCCCCAATCATATGAGACTGAATTGTTGATAACACTATCACACACATAACCACCATTTTTCATAGCAAACAGACTATTCACTTGTTCATTCTTACTCACTTTTGAGCTATCATAACAACAATCCACATTTCTTTGTACTTCAACATTAGACTGGGTATCTTCACTAATCCTGTCATTTGCATCCTCCTGAGGGTAGACATAAACATCTTCTTTATCAAACTGAAAACCATAAATGGTCACCTAATTGTAGCTACTTGTGGCTTGTCTTTCAAACTGGATTTCATCACATACCTCTTTATTTGCAGCTAACAAACTAATGTTCTCAAGAGAGTTCCCTAAATCAAAAAACTTCTTTGTCTCATCATAGAGACTTGCATCAGGACTACATTCCTCACATGTGGAATAGACATAATAAATTGTATCATCACCTTGTTGATCACATTTCTCTTCTTCAAAGAGTGAATCCAACTAACATTCTTTATCATGTTCCTGGCTAAGAAGACTTTTCTGCTGATTTGCATTTGGGTATACTTCCTTTGTGAGTTTTTCAAATACAACTCTCTCATTACTTGATGATACATCCTTCTTATATTCAACCCTCTCAATTTTTCACTTGTTTGAAGACCTTTGATCATTTGTATTTACACAACTATTGATTTCATCAGCATGTTTACCCATAAATGAAGACAACAAACTTAACACATTCAGTTCTCTATTTCTCCAAACCATCTAAAAATGTATAAGCCATTTGCATGCTCAGTATTTAGAACTCATTTAACAATGCACTGGAACCCTCTTCATAGGCCTCAAAATACATATGAATATAGTCAAGAGTGCTAGATCTGAAACTTTCTAGGATTAATGAAAGAGTAACATCAAATCTGTGACTGAAATCAATGCTTGACTCTTCTTTTTGCTTTCTAATCTCTTTTAATATTGTGACAAGATCTAGAGGTTCTCTTGCAAATTCTTTTCTATAAGCATTCACTAATTTATCCCAGCAAGGAAATGACTTCTCAGGAAAACTTAAATACCAATCCTGAGCTCATGCTTCAAGGGATATGACAAAGAATCTCATCCACATATCTTGATCTCCAAATGTATGTTTCTCCATGAAGCTGGAAAAACATTTAACATGTGCATCTCCTTCACAAATATTGTATCCATCAAATCTAGGCATCTTCTTATAAATTTGATTTGGCATACATTCCACTTTGTAATCAACCCATGATAAATCTAACTAAGCATACAATGGGTCAAATGAATTGACAAATGGTGCAATGGCTTGGAAATTAGAGATAGTTTGGGTGTCTCTTGACCGGGCTTTTTGAAACAACTGGTGTCTTTCATCCATCCTTTTAAGCCTTCTTTCATTTCTACCATTCCATTCAGCACTGAACCTAGGCTTATTAACTCTTGGGTTCTTATATTTTGGGGTATTAGATGCTTGAAGTTCATGACACTTTTTGACAAGCTGAACCAAAGTGTTCACTAGTATTGTTACTTTACCTTGATAATCCATGGATATTATAAATTAAGGCTCACTAATTGTGCATAGTTACAAGCATGACCAAATGAAGGATTACTATGACAATGGATGACATAAGGAAAACCTGAGCTTTAATCATATGATAATACAAATGGATGGAAAACACTAAGATACACAAATGAATTCTAACCATCCATATAAGAAAATATTTGAGCACTTAGACAAAACACTTTCAATGGAACTGAAATTACATTCAACAGATCCAGAAAATGGAAGTGTGAAAAGTTAAATTTACTATCCTTTCCCTTTCGTAGTGCTAAATCACTATGTAGGGAACCAAATTTCTTTCTAAGAAGTTCAAATATGGTTTTCAAACAAGATTTTCTTGAAAACCAAAAGTGAAAATACCTGGAACTATTATAGTAGCTGCAAATTGTTCTTCTAATTGGAAAAAATTGTAGATCTTGAACTATATTCACATTTTCATTAGGTTCTTTGGTAGATTCGCCACCTCTTTGTAGAGGAAAAAAAATTGAGCAACTGGAAATTCTTCACAGGTCAAATTTGTTTAAAAACCAGCATAAGTACTGCAACAACTCCTTATCCAACAATATGACATCATATGGATTCCTTCCTCAAACTTGTTAGGGTACTTCATCACAAGAGCTCAAATCTACTTCATCTCTACTGCAAATCCTTTGGTTTGTTCCCAATTCTTCTTAAATAATGCACACTAGTGCATAGATCTCAGAGTCACTAGTCACAATTTGTGAGGTATTATGAAATAATCATGAAGTATGGACAATTATAGACATAACTTACATTGAAAGATGAATTACATTAGACTCTCTGGCAACATTCATGAGAATTGACTCACTTGACAAGGAGATTGAATCTATAATAACAAGCTCATGACTCTATAAGGCTGAATGATCTTCAACAATGTTCCCTAGTAGAGTCACCATTTTGTTGGTTGTTTTTAGTGTAACCAAGTTTATCTCCTAATCTACCTATGGAATTGCCAATCCCAATCAAGGGCAGCTCGAAGGACTTGGACCAACTGACGAAGGTTTTAATAAACCTCCTACACTTTGGGCTCTGCAAAACCCGGGAGGGTGATCCCTTAATGTTTTTACAATCTCTGCAACAAAATTATAAACAACATTAACTATAACAGATAATCTCACTTAATAGCTCAATAGAACGGGATAAAACTGAATAGAATTGGTTGTTCATCATTAATATCAACCATTTGGAGCATGAGATAATTACAACACAAATTCGTAGTGAAAGATAATCATTATTTTTAAAATTGTAGCAAGCTCCAGGTGAACACAAACAAACACTGAATCACAAAGAACAAATGCAACTCAGACCAGTGCCATACTTCCATTGGAGGAGTCAAATTCACCAATACCTAATGGTTCATAGCATATTCAACACATAGCATATAACATCTCTGATTATATTGCCTTACTATATCACCAATATGTACCTCAAATCAATACTACTTACCAAATCCTTGTACAGAACATATCAACCTATAATCTCATTTAAGCAATTTAATTAACTCCTTGATTTAAAGCTAAAACAAGAATTTCACACACCACAATAGTGAGATGAAAAAAACAACCCTTGATTACTTCATTCAAAATTCGAATAAACTTGCACATAGGAGAGACATAAGCCTGGATTTATCTATTAAACTCAAATGCCAGTACTGTTATGAAACACTAAATCTCCATAAATTCAAATCCTACAATAAAAAGATTCATAATCTAACTTGGATTTTCTCTGTCACTATAGATTTTACAATTTCCTATGCAACTTCACCCTACATTTCTGACTTGCTAACTTGTTACAATGAGAAAAGAAAATAATATGTAGAGAAAAGGAATGTTCCAGAAGAAGCCCTAAAGCTGATCCGAAAATGCCATCTGGAAACATCTTCACCGTTGATCATCAAACTGCAAAGAATCTTCTCCTCTCCCTGCAATAAACCTATTATGTTTCCAAAATAGTATTTTCCCAAGTTGTTCTCTAACAAAAAAATTCCCATGTGTATATTCCATTTAATTCACTGAACTATGTAAAAATTGCCTCTGCCTGTGAAAATTCATTTTCTGCTCTTGTTTCTTTACTTGCTATAGTTGCATATAATGTTTAAAACATTCACTTATGTTTAAAACCCCTTTCAAAATGGAATCACCCCTCGGCAATGTTAAAAACATTAAAAAATGTTAATGTCTTAAGCCCACCATTTAATTCCTTTGATTCTTAGCCTGCGCATGTTAATGTATTTTATTTTCATGGGAAAATTTCAATTTTAAAGGTTTTATTCCATTTTAAATAAAACCCTTCATATATTTTATTGGGCTACCATAGAACTATTACCCATGTCTCCAAATTTTTTTGTTGGGACCCACTGCACACTCCCTTCTCACCCCGCCATCTCGCAATCAATAATCAGTGTGCACCATCGGATTACGAAATGGCGAGCAACGACCGAGATTGTGTTGCATTCACCTTTGTTCTCTAACTATGGATCATCCTCCTACCTTTTCATTTGTGTTTTTCCCTAATCATTTGTTCATGGCGGCAAGCAATCTTCATTCTACTCGAGCCCCCTATTCTCCAGCCTTAAACACAATCATCAATGCTTTGATGGAAGGCTATGCCCAGTTGCAGGCCATGCCCAACTCCCCTATCATTGTTTTAATGTGTATAAAACATTTTTTCGCCAATTTCATTTTGGGCGCCCCCTGCTCATATTGTGTCCCATGTTGAACTAGTGCGATGGTTCCCAACACCCATTTTTTGAAATTCTCCAAAGACTTTTATCATGCCGATTTGGTGTAGCACAGATCTCACCTTGTTTGGCTCTCTATGCAAACTGTAAGGTGTTGTAGGATTTGGCATTACATCAACCAAACGCAATGGCTTAAAATTTCCTAAGGCATTTTCAACAATTCCATTTTGCGCATCGTCTCTACAAAACTTCATCTCGCCCCGGCTGCCCTTCATCTTTCTTTTGCCTTCGATCCTCCTATGCTTTGATGGATATGCATAACCTTGCTCTAAGCCACGATTCTGCAATTTCCATTTTGTGTGTACCCAGCAATCATGGTATTGCATGAGACCACATTTACTTGCATTTTGTTATCCTTTACTTTGATGGGTGTGCATTTTGTTACCATCTGCATCTGCTTGTTTCTAAGGCCTTTTCAACATGTGCATTGAGTTCACTTGCGATTCCTCTACACCATGCACAGAGCCGTGCCCCTCTCCAATCTTTTCAACAAAACCATTTTGCATATCCTGCACCCATTCGCGCCAAATACATTTTCTAGAAGAATACTAAGGTCCTTTACATATCTACCTTATGTGGCATTTTGTAGTCATTGCATTAATAGGCACACATCTAATAGAGGCATTCTATCGAACACATAAAATATTTCCCCCAATGCAAACTTTTCTCATAATATATCCTCTCAATTTGGTGCTGGAAAATAGGAAGATCAGTTTTGTATACACGACTCTATAGTTGTGCTTTTAACCATTTAGAGAAGAATCCCCACTGGTTGGTGTTGCCGCCCCATACTCTTGCATGAAAACTTAATTTACAATAATAATGGTGCCATCCTTCATTTACTTGGTGCATTTCCCCCATTCTTCTCTTGACCAACAACAACACCCTATTGCTCAACCCTCTTCCAGTATACCAATCGGTGGTGCCCTATATCCCTGCTTCAAACTACGCCTCTGCTAATTGCATCTGCTTGAAGGTCTCTAAATCTTTTCACCCAATTCATCATGTGTATTGCAATAACAAAGGCATTTCTATTCATGCTGGTGCCATGCTCATCATTAACAAACTTCATTAATGAAGCAAGCAAAGATTTATATGAGAGAGTCATCACCTCCCAGTAAGCATGAGCAAATCCTAACTCTTCAATCCTCTCCATTTGTTGCTTTGTCTGGGTTGCCACCCCCAAATGCATTCCTTATTTGGATGCTTACTTGGATCTCATTTCAAAGATGGGCCATGGTCACAAAACATAAATATGTATCACATGAAAAAACAACTTGAACAACATTATCCTTGTATAAATGATTTTTTTGTTTTTGTTATGCGGCTGCTCAAAAAACTTAGCAATATTTCATAGTGTTGTGGCTTTATCCCTTGGTAGTCAAGTAAAAAACCACCACCTATGCAATGAATTTTCTCCAATTCCTTTATTAGAGAAGATTTATGAAGAGATTACATCTTTAGATATTTTGAAAAACCCTCTCATCTGCAAGACTCTATGTTTGACTAGAAATCTTGATACTGCATTCATAAACTATGAATCAATATTTAAACTATGTGGCTTACTGAACCAATTAAAACTCATTCAATTGCCAATTTGAAAAAATAGCAAATCAACTCCTGGCGAGCTGCCATTAGACACATAAGTTCATTTAGGTACCCTGAACACACGTACAAAATTAATTTGGTTGAAACATTTCTGATCAAAAGATATTGATTCTCAAACTTGACCACTCATAAAGGCTGTTAGGAATGCAGATGCAAAACTAAACAAACTGCATTTGGTTTTGACCTATTAAAAATAACAAATTAGATAATGAGGCTCATAAAATTGACACCCGAGATTATTTAGGTATGGAGAATACAAAATAACACTCGTTTTAACTTGACATTCAATTGGTTGTGAAATCCAAGCTCAAACAGGAGGCTACCTTGCAAAACTAATAGCCTGCAAACAACAGAAAAGTGCAAAAACCCTTCAGCTTCACTTTTCAAAACCCTATCAAAACTTATCATGGGAAGCTGAAAATTGACACACACATTCACATATGTCAATTAAATATGTTTGCAAATGGGCTTTACATGAAAAATAAATAGGTCTCAAATTCTAACCCTCCAAAGTGGGTCGCTCAAACTGATTTGTCAGGTGCACTTTTGAAGGTGCGGAGGCATAATTTTTGAAATGGGCATCTGAAATTTGCAAAATTCGAGAGTTCCATCACCTCCCTCTGTCAGTGTAGCTTTTTTCCAACACAAAATACATCCCACAAAGTCCACTACCTTGTAGAAGGAGGTACAACCTCATTGAAGACTTAAAGAAAATGAGACTAAATATTATTATATTTGACATCTCAACTCCAACAATATAGTTGAGTAAATATTTTTAAATATTTTGATAAAATTGGTGAGGCTTGTAGAGGAAGACGTTTCCTTTTAAATTATCTATTTATTTCAAAATTTCTATTCATTTAAATTAAGACTTTTCATATCTAGACTTGGTTCATGACTTGTTATATTATTTTAGGGATATTGTTTTACAAATGAGTGTTATTTTTCAATGATTTGTTGATAGATGATATGTGATAAGGCATGCTTGAGTACCTTATGTTTGGTAGGGATCCATTAATTTCTCCCAAGAAGGGATCAATTTCTCTTTTTGATTCAATTGTAGCATAATTTGTAGCATAATTGGCATGATTTATTATGAAAATAAATCTTAACATAGGGTCCAGTGCTCTAAGATATATTTGAATAGTTGCAGCTTCAATAGTGGTAAAAAGGGTAACCAATTTTCTATCTAGAATTTGGATTTTTTTGTTGAAAATACTAAAAGGTTTGATGGGCCCTTTTTTAAAATTGACAAATTATTGATATAGTGTTAATGTATCAACATAGATTTTGAGTTGATCTAACAACCTATCTTCTGGAATTCTCAAGTTGTTTATATATTGTTCCTTTAAGTTGAGGTACTAGTTGTAAGCGAATATCCTATGGAATAAGGAAAATTTATGCTTGCTACATCCTAATGTTGAATATTTCATCTTATACAAACAAATTTGAAAGCCTAAAGGTGTTCTTATCTAATTTTTAACTCTCCATAAATTAATTTGGGATAGATTTTTTTATGGTTTCTAGGGAGCTCGTGTAATCCCTTGGATATCTATTCCAAAGGATATTCATGTGGTTGAATGAAATACATTATTAGTATTGGGGCTAATTGTGTAATCCATTTGTACAAAAGTGGGGCTAGTTTCAATCTATATGTTCAATGGGGACATCACAAAGATAAATGATTTGGCATAATTTTTTCCTTTATCACTATCTTGTTTATGATTCTGAGAGGTTTCTAAGAGATCCCCCTTATCAAGGGTTGATCTAGAGATTCTTATATATCTCTTAGGGGAAAAAATATTGCTTATAGTCATGATTAAGGCCCTCCTTCTAGTCCTAATTATTTTGATTGTCCAAATGAGATGATACAACACACACATAATATTTCTATACTACTCTTAAAAGGAAAATAGATCTAGGATATGTGATCTCCAAGCTCTCTATATTTGGGTCACAGTGTGATGGTTTACTTAGATTTTGATGTGGATGATTTTCTCAAGAAGCCTTTATGGTTTGTTAAATTTGTAAATAAATTTGTATTCCAATAAAAAAATTATTCTCTCATTTTTTTTTCAATTTATGATATTTATTACTCTAGTTAATTCTAAATAAAAGTCAAAATATTAGGATAATGAGAAATAAAGGAATCAGATTATGGAATAGTTTCTTCTTAATAATTTCTAACTTCAGGTGATAATACTTGCAGAAATATATTCTAACCCCCTTCAACGAAATCAACATACATTGAATTTAAAGAAAATTAGATACTATCTTAGATGGATTTCAAACTCAACATACTTGATTTTCATCACACATAGATTTAGTAATCATTCTAATTAATTTCAAAGTATTAAATTTTTTAGTATGCATATTTTCTTGTATTTCCCAAAAAAATAACACATAAAGAGCAATATAGAGAACTCTACCATTTGGAGACAAGAAAAAGTGACTGGAAGCATACATTTATTGTTTCACCAAGATTTCTACACCAAATCTTGATTTATTCCTTCCAAAATTTCTTTCTCAAAATACTATGAAATAAACTAAATATTATCTCAATACCAAGATTCAGTATCAAAACAAACATCCTCTTTTACAATATTCAATGGTTCATTTTATAGAGAAAAATAGGGACTATTCACTAAACCTAATCTAAAATTAAAAACTATAGAAAATAAATTCAATTGAATCTATCTAATAAAAATAACCATCTAACTAATAGTTTATATATGCATGAATTTGACTATTATGAACTTTTGGGTTTTAGGTCCATGTAAAACCTATTTAGTTGGAGATATCCTTCTTTGTTTATCTATATTCCTCAATTTTGTAAAAGGGTTTTGGGTCCCTTTAAAACATGTTTTACCTTAATCAAAAACATATGCATGAATTTGAATTTATTTGCATGTCCTAAGAACTAATTCCAAACTACATATCAACTCCATGAAAGAATAGAATTCACTTTATTTCCCAAGTGGAACCCGCATTGCAAATTGTTTATTAAAAAGAAAAGAATAAATTATAAAATAATACATAATCATCCATTTCAATTCCATTTTTAGTTGGCACCAAAATCTATTTGAATTAAAAATATCAAAAAGTCACTCCTAATGAACTTTTATGTTATATTCAATGTATGCATTCAAGAACTTAGTCAATTTTTCAATGTTTGGACTCTTTTTATGATCTAACCTAGAATTTGAATATTCACATATCTTTTTATATAAACAAATCTAGTTATTCATCTATCTAATTCCCTCACCCAAATATGTGACCTCAGCCTTGAGCTCCATCATACAGTCTTGTACATCCTTATCTACATTTACTGGCAATTCCTAGAACTTATTTTTGAATGTATGTTATATCTTTTTAGTAGAGCTTATTGTGGTATCCTCCATGTTGATCACATCTAAATTGATCATCTATCCAAAAAAATCCTCAAAAATTTCCCTTACTCTTCTAAGTTCTTCATGTTTCTTTGGTATGTTTGAGGTAAACCATATGATTAAATATCACTTAAAGGATATAGATTTAATATTGGTTTTAAGAAAAAATTAATCACATTGATGTATTGTATTTTATCTATTAGTACCTTGAAAGGTGCCTTATTCATTTCAATTACTAAAGGTAAACCATGATCATACATATCATCCTATGTTCTAACGAAATATTGAAAATTCCTCATTATCTAATTCAAATGAGAGATCTAGTAGTAAAATTTAAAACCAAAACCTATTTATGCATATTCCTTATCAATCAACATGTCTATCCAACTATCAAGAACACTTTCATTTTGCTTCATCTCAAGAAAAATTTCAACCTCAATATTTTTTTATCAAATTTGGAGCATCTAGAAAATAAATAGGGATAAAAGTTACTGGAGTTATTAAACTCTTCAAAAATTGTTAAGGGTAAATGCATGAAGCTGGGTCCACTTCTCATGGAAGTTTTGGACTTACGAAAAGACGCCTACTCGAGAAAAGAAAAATGGGATTCCAATTTTTATGAAATGGGATCTCATTTTGCTTCATGACCCTGAGCCAAAAATGGGATCCCATATTCTAGAAACAGGATCCTGTTCTAAAATCGAATCTCGTTTCCTAAAAGGTTAAAATTTAAAAAAAAAACTAATGGGATCCCATTTCTTAAAATTTCAATTTTTGGCCAATTTTTTGCCATAGGTTTTAAGTTGGAAAAAAGGCTTGGGGATTCAACCCTTAGATTTGGACTTCCTTTGACTTGCAACTTGAAGGTCATTCTAGTGTCACTAGAAAAGAGTGACTTTGGATATATGTCTAAAGACATTTTGTACAAAAAACTTTAATGAAATTAAAAGCCATTATAGATGAGACTGTGTACATTTCAATAATGTAATTTTTGTTACAATTGGATTACTTTTTCTATTTTTCAAATATTTTTTTATGAAAGAGATCCATAAACTTGAAATAATAGGTTTTGTTTTTTAATAACTTTTTTATTTTTTACATTTAAAAAAAAATGTGTGAACAATCTTTAAAAATTCTTTTCAATTTAAAAAAAAACAAAAAATGATAAGTTTAGGTCTACTTATGCTTGATTCACATGAGGGGTTTAACCCAAAATAGCAATTACGACCAATAAAAATTAATTAAAAAATATTTAGAAAAAAATTACAAAAAAATATCCTAAACAATCTTGATTGTCTTTCAAATCTTTCCCCAAAAGGATTAAGAAAAATACTTTTATTTAGGTCAAAATATGGTTGGTGTACACATACATGGTATGGTGTTGAAAATGTGACTTTTAAACAATGGTTTTTAGACATGCATATTGAAAATCAATTTGTATCATCTAGGTATTAAAATAAATTATATATTTGGAAACTAGACTTTGAGTACTATATTTCATATTAGTGACTTTTTGTAAGATTCAACCTTTAAGTGCTTCAAATTTTTAGGTCAAATGTGATAAATTCTGAAAATCGGGAAAAACACTTCCACCTTTCAGCCAAAAAGTGGACTCAACTTCTTACACACACCCTTAAAGGTACTATAATTGTTCCTTCAACTCCTCTTCATATCCTAATCCTTGGCCATGTGTAGCTTGAAATTTTCCATAGTTTTATACAATGTGACTGCCTCTTCCTCTTATCTTTATTTTCCCTACTTAAGTTACTTGGAAATTGAGGGTTCATATCAACCACATCTTTAATAGCCATAAGGTTTGTAATCTCAATAATTATTTCCCTATTTTGGTTTGTCCTTACAACTAATAATATTTATCTTTACTAATCATCACTTGTACTACTAGTAAATCCAAACGTTCTACATGTTTCATAAATTTTATGGTTGTAAAATCTATCTTAAGCCAAGATGGGCCATCATAAGCATTTTCTATTAATATTTTTTTAGTATCCTATTTTTGTGGTGGTGTTGAAAGGAGCGAAAGAGGTTTCATCAGACCTTTATTACTTAGAGAAGGAGGAAGAGAAGGTACTAGAGAACATAAGAGGATTTTTCTATAAAATCAGCATAGGATATTTATCTTTCTTCTTATTCTTGCTTGTTCTCCATTCCATCCTTAGATTCAATATATATCAATCCCTCTTGTGATCCAATCATTTTTAAGGTTTTTGTGATTTACAAAAATTATTCTCCAATTTGGGGTTGTTATATTACCTCCTCCATTTCTAGTTGCTTTGTAGTAGGTGCAACGGTAGTGCATACATCATTTAATGTTTCTATAGGACGACGTGAGGGAGTCCCTTCTGAGGTTGAGGTGGTATCAAATTGAGTTTTCCCCAATTGATATATATATATAAATATGGCTTAGGTATGGCCACCTCAGGTTTATGTGGAAATATCTTCTTAAGAGGTTGTGCTCCAAAATATGTTGTTACCCTAGCATTTGTTGGTTTCTTTGTCTTATTTTCCTTTTCAAGTGAATTTTCAACCTTGTTCTATAACTTCTTGGTTGACTCTACCCCTTTCCTCTTATACACTTGGGGATGTTTTCTCTTACCTTTCCTCTTTTTACCCTTTCCCTTCTTTAACTATCCCTTTTGGAATTAAATTCAACCAGGGGTAAAATGATTACATTATTTTTTTCTTGTCCACATCATTAACTCTAACTATTTCCTATCTAACTAGTGGTAAAGGCATGCTATCAATATTTTGCAGGTCATAGGAGGGGTCTAGGATTTTTCCATTAATGATTTTAAGGTCATTCCTATGTATTTTATTTTCTTGAGGGTAAGTCTATAAAATTTCCTCTTTCTTGGCTCAAATTCATTATGAAAATCAACCTATAAGTCTTCTATAGCAGTATGATACTTATATTCTAGCCCAAAAACTTTCTTGACAGTTTCATTTGGATCATAGTCAATCCTTTTATTATATAGCTTCAAATTGAGGAAATAAAGTTCTATTTCAAATGCCATAGCACAAATTATGTTTGGACATGAGTAAAACCCCAAAACAAAGGGAAACTAAACTCTAAGCTTATGCTTTTTAGTAAAATTCTTGTGGATTTCTATTATCTTCCTAGTGAAATCTAATAATATAACTTTATCATTGAAAAATATTGGGAGTAAGAATAAAACTCTATAAATTCCAATGGTTTTGATGTAAGTGGACTTGGGAAATTGAAGTAACTAATGTCCCCATCTAGATACCAAATGTTTTTCCTCATCAAAAATTCTAACTAAATCATTTCTTGCCAACTTATTAATAATCAGGTAAATTAAAACATCATGTACTCTCTTGAAATAAACCTTGAATTCCTTTAGTTTTAGTTTTGTAAAATTCTCTCATACCCATTTTTGTCCATCATCTTCCCTTAGAATTCCATCTATTGTAAAACCTAGGAAGTTTCCGTACCTTTCTTGTAATTAGATAATGTAATAAGTCATACAAAACTTATTAGTTCTTTGAACATTAGTCAACTCTTCATGAAGGTTGTCACTCACTATTTGAGACCAATCAAAATATTCTTTATCCTTGATGATGAAATAAATGAATTTATTCATCCATGTTTGGTACACCCAAGACTTTGGTTTTCACCATCAATCCAATAATTAGATCTCCTACTTCTCTATGGAATTCTACACTGGTGAGGTCCTTAAGGGCAGTAATGAAGGATTTTATTGGCTTTGTGAGCCATAAATTGTTGAGATTCCTTACACTTTTTTCTTCCTTTTCTTCAATGTCCTTAAGCACTTGTTCTTTTATGAGGTTGGTAATATTGCTTTGAAGGGTAATCCAAAACTGTGTGTAATCAAATCTAGATTTATATCTAGAATAATTCTTACATCTTGTTGGGTCTCAAAAATGCAGGTTTGAACCACAAGAGGTTTCCAAGCTTTCACAACGCTTTTGGCCAACATACAAGGCCAATTGTTGCAATTGAACCTTCTTCTCTTTAGGTTCTACAAGACCTAGGTGGGTGCACCTATGTGTATGTTGCAGATTTGAAATATATTTTCTGCTCAATCAATCTATTCAAAATGGCAATTGGAATTGAATAGATAAAATCACTACAACTACTAATCCTACTACATAAAAGAAAGAATTTGAATTGTTATTTATTAAGAATTTTATCATCTAGGTTGTGATAGATCAGTGCCTTCTATCCACATGGGCAATGGAGTCAAAAATCAAAAACTGTATATGTTTCCCTCTCTAGCTTAATTCAAGTTGCTAGGCACTTTCAAAATGAAATTCTATGGCTAGCATATGACTTCATTAATTTATGACTTGCATAAATAGTGCTGGGATGTTTCTTTACCAAGCTCTTCTTTAACTATCTAAGAGAAATCCTTAGATCACTGTGACTTATTTGAAAGAATTTAAATCTGACTTGCAGACACCAATCAATTAAACCACGCAAAATGAAAATGCACTTTGATAAATCAGAGATATACTTGATATGCTGATTTAAATGATTAAAGACCTCAAGTTGGAAACCACTAGATAAATAATATAAATTAATATATCATAACAACTGAATACCAGTTTAAAACATCTTCTCCATTGATCTGCTTCAAAAAAGTCTGTACATTATATCCATTTCCCAGTTTTCATTTTGTACAATTATCTAACTACTCTAACTACTCTCCTACTCTTCTGTATGATTTTCAATACATTTATACAATAAAATCAAAGAGTCATGACTCTTCATTTCCCCGTTATAACTGTTTGCATTCGTTGACAAAAATTAAAATATTTAATTGAGTTGCCTTATCAGCAAATTAAATATTTTGATTAAAATCTTGCCTTTTATTTACTTCTTTATACCTTACCATTCCTTACATTTTACTGCCTGAATCTTCCTTTATGTTTACCGCTCTACCACGGGCTTTATTCTAACTGTCAGTGGCATGGCAGTGACTGTTTGTCCTAACTTTCTACCGCCTTACCGCGGTTGACCTTTCCACTCCCCGTGGTGTGGTGGTAACCTTCACCATCTATTTTTGTCCACCGCGGTAGCTCCTCTGACCACTTCCTCGCTGCTTACTCACCTTCTATTGTGCTACCATGATATGTGGTTTGACCGCGTGCGGTGTAGCGATAACTATTCTTTGACCGCCACCCTTCGCTGCCTTGCTGCTTACCGCACTACCGCAGTCACTGGGATGATTGCCAGTGGTACCATGGTAGCCTTTGTGCACCATCGCTTCACCACTTGCCTCTATCCACCATGCCATCACGACCTCTTCTTTGACTGTTCGTGGTTGCATGGTAACTATTTGCTGACCGTCCGCCTCGCCATAGCTGGCCCCACTAACTGTTCATCATGATCGCCATGGTCTATGTTCCCTCACCCATAGTTCCACGATGACTAACTTTTATTGTCGATGTCCCCGTTCACCATGCTACCACTGTTTGCATTTTCACTATCTGCGGTGTAGTGGTAACCGTCTGCGCCACTTCTCTCACCGTCCATCTCCTTACCACTCAACCGTCGACTATGTTTTGTCCCTCCACGGTATGGCAGTCTGACTGTTCCTTGTCATTAACTTATTTCCCACCGAGCTACCATGGTCTGTGGTTTGACCGTGCACGGTGCGGCGATAAGCCTTATCATGACTATGCTTAACCATCACCACTATACCATGAGCCACTTTGCAAAAGGTCGCGGTAAAGTGGTAAACACTATGAAGGGTAAACGATGGCAGTAAAAGGTATTTTTAGCATTGTAGAAGGTGGTGAAATGATAAAAATAGTGAAATATTGGGTTCAAGTGGGTAAAAAGACCTTCTAGTTTTGATAGAAATTTTGGGTTCTAATAGTGGCTCCTGTTGGGGATGAGTGATTTTGCAAATCACTGCAAGAATCGAGAATTTACTGGGAGAGTAGACCAAGCCAAGGAAAGGACATGAAAAATGAAGGCAAAGGAAGATGGAAGGAAATGAAAAGATGAAGATGGAAAATGGGAGACGACCCTACACAACTGTACATGGAAAGAAAATGAATGTTTTTAATAAGAGAATTTCTAAGAATTTCCATGTACTGGCACACCTAAGCCCTTCAAAACTCCTAAAACTATTGTGCATGGAAAAGAACGTTTAAAGAGGTTTGTTTAAGAATTGTCCATGCACTGGAAATCCTTAATCCTCTGTATCTGCTATGGTTTAAAATTCAAACCATAAAGGATGGCCCCAAGCCACCCAAAAGAAAAGCCTATACTTTCCTCTGTCATAGATTTTATTCTGATTTGAGCTCATCAGGTTTCTTTTGAAATTGTCCATTCCACCTATCTTGCTACATGTACTATCATTGAAAACATTCAAGAGATCATTTTGTTCAACCTGACTCTTATTTATTTCATCACTCTGCAGTTCATAATATGATAAATCTTTGTTACCCTCATCACACAAAGCATATCCACATTCAAAAATGAATTCATAAATTTTCACATTGAATCATATGTTACTAAATCATCTAGCAGTTGTACTAGAACCTGAAAATCTAAATGCTTCTCATGGAAATCAAAAAATTATGTCTCATCAATATCTTCTGAAACAATCAAATCAGAAACACTTTCTAGTTCTTTCCTATCACCAGTTGGCATTGACACACACTTTTGATTCATACAGTCATCCTTATATATACTTGAATCAACAAATGTTGAACACTCGTCATCAATGACATGCAAACCAACATCTTTCTCTTGTAGGCAAAAATTGTTCAAGTCACATACCTCTTCTTGGACAGACAAGGATTCTTGATCAACTTCAAAGAATTCTTCATCACTCTAAGAAATACACATGGAGTCATTTGAATTATTACACATATTACTTTCACTATCAAAGCAAATGTATGCTGGACCCAAAAATTTACAATCATCTTTGTGTGTGTATCTCTAGTATTCAAGAGTCAACAAATCTGAAACTTGCTCATTGTTGAGTGAACAGGTCTCTGCTTCCATATCTTCTACTATGTCTCCAACTTCCTGATCTTCATAAGAACTACAAGAATCACCCTGGTATTGATCATTGTAGTCCTCATCCAAGATGTATGATTGATCCTCCATATCATCACCATCTTCCAAATCTGACAAATCATCTTTAGAAATCTCAGTAGCACACGCTTTCTTTGTTTGTTGCATTATTTGATCATCCATGATATCACTATTAGATTTATTGTTTCCAGTATCCATATACCTTGTCCCAAGTATAGAATCAATAAGTTTATTCACTACAACAAAGGCACACTATTTTGATGACTCTGACCAATAAACGGATTCAGGCTTTGATGCTCTTAGAAACTATGCAACAAACGTGGGTCTTGTAGGCCTACAATGAGGAGGTAATTGCATACATATGTCTGTCATCCTGTTGTATAGAGAATTTACACCTTCTCCCTTATATCTCCTTATGTCAAAAAATGAATCTAAGGGAGAAACTCCACATTTTAATTCTGTGATGGATTCTTGGCTTTGAGTATGTGCATATTCAACCTCCTCCTCCTCAAGCTGCTGATTCTGTTAGCTTACAAATCTTTGTCTAGGAAGGATAGGATAAATATTCATTTGATGTGATGACTGAGACACATAAATATTCTGATGTGAATAGGGAATATTACCTTCATTGTCAAAATTCTCAGGTGGCATTTGTGGTGTCCAAGATCTACTGGCATTTGTGTATTCAGATATATCTGAGACGCGTTTAACTCCCAATTGTAGCAATCCTTGATTTAATTGCAGCATTTGTTGGTCCAATTGCAGCATTTGTTGTTTCAATTCCATCAACTCCCTTATTGACTACTACCTCCACACTTCGTCTACCATCTTGACAAGAAAATTGACCAAGTGTTACTGTTCCATAATATCTATGCATTATTTATCAAATTGAAATAGAGTCACCACCTACTTTTCCCAAAAATTAGGAAAATGGAAAGGATTTTGATACTGCTTTGATTTTCCCTAGCGGAATCTCCAAAAAAAATGTAAAACTTTGTTGACTCTATAAATGGGTAGGCTGAAAAAACTTTCTTGAGTATATTCCCCAGTAGAGTCACCAAATTGTTGGATCTAAAAAACACGGGCTTGAACCATGAGAGGTTTCCAAGCTCTCACAATGCTTTTGGCCAATGTACAAGGCCAATTGATGCAATTGAACCTTCTTCTCTTTAGGTTCTGCTAAACCTAGGTGGGTGCACCTATGTGTATGTTGCAGATTTGAAATATATTTCTTTCTCAATCAATCTATTCACAATGGCAATTGGAAGTGAATAGATAAAATCACTACAATTACTACTCCTATTGCATAAAAGAAAGAATTTGAATATGTTATTTATTAAGAATTTTATCATCTGGGTTATGATAGATCAGTGCCTTCTATCCACTATATATGTTTCCCTCTCTAGCTTAATTCAAGTTGCTAGGCACTTTCAAAATGAAATTCTATGGCTGGCATATGACTTCATTAATTTATGACTTGCATAAATGGTGATGGGATGTTTCTTTACTAGACTCTTCTTTAACTATCCAAGAGAAATCCTTAGATCACTGTGACTTATTTGAAAGAATTTAAATCTAACTTGCAGACACCAATCAATTAAATCACTCAAAATGAAAATGTACTTTGCTAAACTAGAGATATACTTGATATGCTGATTTAAATGATTAAAGACCTCAAGTTGGAGACCACCAGATAAAGAATATAAATTAATATATCACAACAACTGAATACCAAAAAGAATTTCACCAGTTTAAAACATCTTCTCCATTGATCTACTTCAAAAAAGTTTGTACATTATATCCACTTCCCAGTTTTCATTTTCTACAATTATCTAACTACTCTAACTACTCTCCTGCTCTTCTGTCTTATTTTCAATACATTTATACAATAAAATTGAAGAGTTGTGACTCTTCATTTACTCGTTATAACCTTTTGCATTCGTTGACAGAATTTAAAATATTTAATTGAGTTGCCTTATCGGAAAATTAAATATTTTGATTAAAATCTTGCCTTTTATTTACTTCTTTATACCTTACCATTCCTTACATTTTACTGCCTAAAGCTTCCTTTATGTTTACCACTCTATCATGGGCTTTATTTTAACTGTCGGCAGCATAACGATGACTGTTTGTCCTAACTTTCTACCGCCTTACCACAGTTAACCTTTCCACTCCCCACGGTGTGGCAGTAACCCTCACCATCTATTTCTATTCACCATGGTAGCTCCTCTGACCACTGGCTCACTGCTTACTCACCGCCCACCGTGCTACTGCAGTCTGTGGTTTGACCACGTGCGATGTAGCGGTAACTGTTCTTTGACCGCCACCCTTCATTGCCTTGTCGCTTACCACACTATCACGGTCACTAGGATGACTGTCAGCAGTACCGCGGTAGCCTTTATGCACCATCACTTCACCGCTTGCCTCTATCCACCGCACCACCGTGACCTCTTCTCTGACTATCTACAGTTGCACAGTAAATGTTTGCTAACCATCTGCCTCACCGTAGCTGACCCCGCTAACTGTTCATCGCAGTCACCACGGTCTATGTTCACTCATTTCATAGTTCTACGATGACTAACTTTTATTGTCACTATCCCTATCCACCACGCTACCACGGTTTGCATTTTCACTATCTGCAGAGTAGCGGAACTGCCTGTGCCACTTCTCTCATTGTCGATCTCCTTACCACTCAACTACCGGCTATGTTTTGTCCCTTCGTGGTATGGTGGTCTGACTGTTCCTTGTCGTTAACTAACTGCCCACCAAACTACCATGGTCTATGGTTTGACCATGCATGGTACGGCATTAAGCCTTATCATGACTGTGCTTAACTGTCACTGTTGTATCGTGAGCCACTTTGCAAAAGGCCGTGATAAAGTAGTAAATGCTATGAAGTGTAAATGATGGCAGTAAAAGGTATTTTCAGCATTGTAGAAGGTGGTGAAATGATAAAAATAGTGAAATATTGGGTTCAAGTGGGTAAAAAGACCTTCTAGTTTTGATGGAAATTTTGGGTTCTAACACATCCTAATCCCTTGATTTTCTTATGTTTGAGTTCTAATAGGTAGCCCATGCCATAATCAATTTTGGGTGTCAACGTGTAGCTAGGAATCTAGTTGTGTGTTAAGCCAATGTTTGCAATGATTCTTCATTGAGGAGTAGCTCCTTCTTCAAAAATTTCTTTTATTGAAATCTTCCAAGTTAATATAGACCAAGTCTCTATATGAAATATTTTGAATAGTGGAGGAATTATTGGACACTTTGGGGACTCCTTCCAACTCATACTTCATTGTTCTTAGAATCTTGTCCAATTTTTCAATAGTCTCATCAATTTCCTTTTTAGTCATTCTACATAAAGAAAGAGAGTGCCTTGTGAATATTTATGTCTTAAGAATCACATAGTTTCTAGTAGGATTTTCAAATATGTTATACCTTTAAAAAGGATGAATTCAAACCTAGAAATCCTAAAAAACTCTCTCTTAATGTTGGGGAAGTTATATATTTTCATTATAAAATATGATAGCTTTCCATATAGAAAGGGCTTATGAGTCAAGTTACAATTGGAACTTGGAACCTTTTTCCAGAGCTGGTGAGCTTTGAGAATCAAGAGGAACCTGGAACTTGGAACCATTAGTTCCAATTAGGTTCTGTATTTTGCTAGGAAATAACATGTAATCAAAGAAATAAGAAGCGAGAATCTAAAGGAACTAGGAACTTGGAACAACGCTCCAAGTTTCAATTATTTTTTGGAGTCTGGTCAAAATTACATGAAGAATTTGATGGAAAGAAAATTTTGAAGACTAGGAGTAACCAAGAATGGTGAGGGGCTACTCCACCCAACACCTACATAGAACACAACATTTATCAATGCTATTTCCACATTATCTTAATTCACTACAAGTAAAATCAACTTCATATAAAAAAAATGGATTATTTGAAGCCACAATTTGTACTAATGGAGTTGCCTTTGAAATATCCATTTATCTCCTTTTATTTGGCACCAAAAGACACCTTAGAATATTCTATAAAGTTTAAAATTCCCCTTTTGTTTTGCTGCCCAAAATTCTAGCTATTCATTTTCCTACCTAGGAAGATATTTATTGAAATTCACATTTTGGTGGCACAACTTCCTAGAGACATAACCTTTAACTCAAGTGTTTGATTTTATATTATAATATTCTTTGTAAGTCTCACAAAGAGATCTATAATTTTGAAATAATTTTAAAATATCATTTTATCCATTTTGCAAGACTTTTTGTAGCTTCTAAGAACTTCAAATTTGAGTTTGAATCCATATTAAAGAAATTTTATAAGATAGAAACTTTAAGGTCTCCCAAATGGTACAAGATATTGAGATGATTCTCCTACCATTGGATACATTTTTTAATTTGTATCCTTGGGGTAAATTTTAGGTCCATACACACCCATTTAGGTTGAATTACTAAAAATAGTAAGTGATTTTTTTTTATCTTTTCAAACTTTTGACTATCTTACACCCCTTAAGTGTCATCATTACACTAAAAACAACTAAGGAAAATAAGGAATAAATTGGGTGATGCAAGATTACCCCTACGCCACTAAATTCTCCTACATCAAATAACTCTTGGAACTAAGTTCCAAGTTCCCATCGTGTTCAAAAACCTAGTTGAAATTGATGAATAGGTAAAGAAGGAAATTTTATTATAAAGTGAGGAAGAAATCATGGGAGGCAAGAACTAGATGGAAAGAATGACTTGTAACTTAGGTTCCAAGATCCAAGTTCCACCAAAAATATGCAACCTAATGGTTTTAGATATGTATTATTATGTTTTGGGCTACAAGAACCAGAGAGAACCTCAAACATGGAACTAATTTCCTAAGTCTTGTTGTGCAGTTTTGCACACACACCCCTCTAAAAGTGGGGACCCTCTTTTGGCTTGGTCTTTTGGCCTGTTCCTGTGGCTTGCCCCCTCCTTGTGCTTATCTTTGAAAATCTTGCGGTATTGGTCCTTGGTGCTTGCCCTCGTGTGTGGCTGCCTTTGTGTTGAGTTCCTAGTGGTTTTGAGGTCTTGTAGATGTCTTCTTTGGGGTGGTCTTCTTTCACCTTCTGTTTTCTCCCTTTTTGTTTTTGTTTGGGTCCTAAGGGTTGGTTTTCTCCCTTAGCTTTCCCTTGTTTTCCTTATTTTCTTTGTTCTTCTAGAGGTGGAACCAGGATGGGACTTAACTTTGAACTCTGGCTAACTTCCTGGTTTTGTTCTCATTCCCATTCCGGATCTGTTTCCTTCCTGTTCCCTTGCTTTCTTATGCACTAGTTTGTTTTCATCCTCGAGGGTCGCTTTCCTCCCTTGGTATTTTCTTCAGTTTATTTTTCCTTCGCCTGTCGGAGGTGGAACCGAGATGGATCCGAATTTTGAACTTTTACTGAGTTCTCGGTTTCATCTTCATTCTTGTTCCAGCTCTGCCTCTCACGTTTTGGTTTCTTTCATTGTTTTGTTTGTCTTCGATCTTCGAGTTGGTTCTCTGCCTATGGGTTTTCTCCGGTATTCTCTTTTTGTTATTCGTTGGGGTAGGGACCGAGATGGGATCTCGTTTTGAACTTTGGAAAATTTCGCATTTCCTTTCCTATTCCCGTTCTGCCTCTGCTTTCGCCAGGGTGGGTTTTGTTTCCGCGTCCACCAGGTTTCCCCTTTAGTTTCCTTTCCTGTTCTTGTTCCACCTCTGCCTAGTTTCCCCTTTGGTTTCCTTTCCTATTCTCATTCCACCTCCGTTTCCATCGGGGTGGGTTTTGTTTCACCTTTGCTTGGGTTCTTGCATGATTATCTGACCTTAGGAACTATTTTGGACCTGCTAGGATTATGATGGTGTATTTGGCATTAATGGTGTCCCATTTGAATGCAGGTTGGATTGAGTTGGGATTTGCAGGATGTACTTTGAAGATTTGGGCGTGATTCGCAGGCATAGTCAAGTACACTTTATAGCTACTGTCACGAGACCCACTCCTGCATGCAAGGTCGGCACGTTTGATTTTCATTAATGGTAGGAAGATTTGGTTAGTGGATTCAACCTATTTTTGTTCGATCTAGTTCATCCGTTTGCCCAGCTCTAGTTCGATTGGTGGCTCGTATTCCTCTTGGTGTTCGTCTGCACTGCTATTTGCGTAGGTGTTCATTAATGTTGGGTGTGACTCGAGGATCCGTCCCCTAGTTGTGTGTGATCCCAGGTTGATCAGATGGGGTCCTTGCTGCATTCATTGTTGGGCAGTGGGTTATTGCTGACTGTCCAGGCTGATCTAGTTGGTGGTCGTGTTTCTTTGTAACCCTAGCTCTATTTCACATGGGCCAGTTGTTATATAAGTATGGCACTCTGCCTCATTTGTAAGGGTTGGTTGTTGGAATAATCAGCCAAGCTGGTTAAGTTGGTTACCAATCAAGTTTAGATAGTAGATTTAGCAGTAGAGTAGCATGCTAGAAGATTAGAAGTTAGTTTTTTTGTATTTCAAGCAAGTGTTGTAATAGACTGGAATTGTTGCTTGAATGTGATGATTTAATACAAAGTGTAGACATTATGTTATGACTGGTGCCTTCTCTTGCATTGAATAATCTTGCATGGTTCTTGTTCTATCTTTCAAATCGCTTGGAAATTTTTGGATGTAGTTTAGATTTAGTTCGTAATGCTGGTGATTTAATATCTAAAGTGTTGTAGCAATCCCTAGTTCATATCTTGGGAAGCTTCTTGATTGTGGGAATGTTGTGCAAGTTCAACCTGTACCTCATATTCATGTGCTTAGTTCAACTATATATATCCATTCAGTCTTATTGAATGAATGCCTACAGCCTGAGAATATTTAACACCTTAGAAGATTGCACTATTCTCTGCAAGATTGCAGGTATAGCCCGAGTTGACCAGGAACTAGTTTAAGGGATTGGTCCATTCCATATCTTTCATCATTTGCATGGTTAATCTTAGAAGTAGTGTTAACATTAGAAATTTTGAAACCCTCATCTTTTGATGTTTCTTTTATTAACGGTCAGAACTTAAAGTTAAAGCATCACCATATCTTAAAATCTGATGAGTTTAGAGCTTCCAGCATTTGTATGTAAGACCCCTTGTGATTACCAGCATATTCAAATTTTATCACCGAGTTTGTTCCACTGCATTATCATAACTTGACACCTATGATACCTTGGGTTTATCTCTTTGTTCATAGAGATCAACCTTTTAAGAGAGATAGGATAACTTTTATTCTTTCTGAGTTGTTGTTGTGTAGAAACACCAAACAACAAGTCTTAGTTCCAACTAGAGTTTGTAGTCCAAGATGAACAATAAATGGAATTCATATGTTTATTAGTGAAATTATGAATGGGAGACAAAACTTGCAGTCCCTAGTGGAAAAGAAAAGGTCATTGCATAAAAATTATGCAATGTGAAGGGAGAATAAAATATTAGAGTAATCATGCATTAGCTAATAATTAATTAATCTTTTATTGATTATTAGTCTAATCCATTTCATGCACTTAAGTTAAACTTAGGAGTTCTTTTTTATATTAATTGAAGTGAGCTATTATTAGACCATTTTGTCTCATCATATAGGATGTTGAAACTTGTCATTATATAATCACTTTATCATTTGGGGTTGTTCCTATAAAGCACTCATCCTCATTGTACTATCTCATAATCTCCACGAAGATTATCGAGGTTCATTATATAAGTTTTTCTTGTTGAGGATATAGCAAATTATTAAATTTTCTACTCTCTTGTGTGGAAGGTGTTTTTAATTTTTTGTTTAATCTTGTGTCTTGTGTTTATTCACAATTCTAACATGCTCACATAAAATTCCCAAACTAGGGTGTAATCCTAGAACTAGCCCCAAAATATACAATACAAAAACAATCAAGCAATTAAAACCAACCATAAGTAGAAATCAAAATATAAACTATAAAAACTAAAACCCTAAGCATGCAAAGTAAATTAGGGAATGCAAAAGAGAAAACAGAATGGGACATTCAAGCCATACACAAGAAGAAGAGAAAAAAAAAGGAACATAAAGAGAAGAAAATAAAAGGAAAAAACATAGAGGAGAACAATAAATATGATCTCACATCACACACCTAATATCATCTATATCTACCTTACCTCAATGTTTCAGGTGTTGAGTCATTCTACAAGGTTGTTTGGTATGTTGGATGTTTGTGCCAGCGTGTCTAGTTGCACATGATTAAGATGTTCTTGAGTTTCAGGTGGTTGCAGTAGTAGTGGTGGTGAATATTAGATAATAATGTTAATATTATGATATGTAGAAGTGTTTCTATGTATTTTGTGAGTCATCTTTGGATTTGTTGAAGTGTGTACTTAAATATTTAAGGGTGTTAACATAGGTTCAGTTGACCTAGCATGTTAGCACTAGTTAAGGAAGTTATGTATTGCATGTGGAGGCTTTCCAAAGCATTTTGATGTAGATTTAGGTCATATATAAGGGTGTGTGTGGTCTACCTTCATCTCTTCCCATTTTGGAGACATTTTGGTGCTGACCTATTTTGAATTTATATGTTTAAGGTGTATAGCTGACCTTGAAAGATGTTTTTAAAGTTGTGAATGGTATAAAGGAAATGTGAATTTTTGAGAAGAGTGTGTGAATTCAAAGATTTTTTGAGATGAAAATTTAATTAGATGTAGATATCTAAAGTGTGGGCTTAATTCATATGACTCCAATGTAGTGAGTAGAAGGGTCTACATTTGCAAAGTACTTGAAGTTTTTGAAAGTAGTGAGTTGGAGGTTGTCAATGGTACAAAAATCTAGTGGTGGATATTTTGTGTTGCTCTGAGATGGATTTATCATTGTAACAATCTTCTTTCTTTCTTATTTCTAATCTGGTAGTGAGCCATTGGTAGTGAGCCTATTGTATTTGGTGTTGCAATTACTTTATATTGTGAGCTACTCACCATGGTTTTTTTATTCTTGGGTTTTTCACATAAATATGGTGTTCTCATGTGTTTGGATGTGCTTCATTATTTTTTCTCATGTTTAAATTCTAATAATATATGATAAGCATTCAATGGTTGTTATGGGTTTAAGGACTAATACATATTTGAATGCTTATGAGAGTTTTAATGTTTAAATGTATAAATTATTCACCCCTTCTCAATTGTCTTGTACATTCAACAATTGGTATGAAGCAAGGTTCCTTAGAAGAAATCTTAATTACTTGAGATAGATTTGATGGTGCACAAGAAAGAGGCTCCTCTATTTGATGGATCAAATTATGCATTTTGGAAGACCAATATGGAAGGTTTCATTTTCTCCCTAGGGTTTAGAGTTTGGAAGTAAATTGAATATGGATATACCATGCCCACAAATGGACTGTCAAGAGATAGCTAGATCAAGACTTATGACAATAATGGAAAATAAAGATATACTCTCTTGAGTGGTCTTGCCAATTCAAAACTTGTGAAGGTTATGAGCTATGAATATACTAAAGAAATCTAGAAGAAGCTATAAAGTGTCTATGAAGGAGATGATAAAGTCAAGCAAGAAAAGATGTAGAATTTGAAGACTAAGTTTGAAACCCTAAAGATGTCAGAGGATAAAGATATTATAGGATACATGCATAGAGTGTACAAAGTTGTCGATTCCTTCAGAGGTCTTAGTGGAAAACTTGAAGAAGATGAGGTGGTAAAAATGTATTAAGAACCCTTCCTAAATCTTATAGTTATAAATTTTATGCTATTGAAGAAGCTCAGAATTTAGATCATTATTCTAGAGATCAGTTGTTTGGTGCTTTAACTAATTTTTAATTGAGATATTCTGGTCCAAGTGATTCAAGAAAAGAGACCACTTTTACAACTAAAAAATTAGGTAAGAATGAGGAATTAGATCTGGATGAGTTTGATGAGTTAGACTAAAAAAATTTGAAGATATTAAAAATGACACTAGAAAATACAAAGGTAAGTTACCTTTCAAATGTTTCAATTATGGAAAGATAGGTCATTATGCTTCAAGATGTCTAGTCAAATCTTCAAATGAAAAATTTAAGGAGAATAAAGGTAAATCAATTAAGAGAAGCTATTATTTTAAAGAAGATGCCAATATATATGATGATGAATCTGATTACCTAGATGATGAAAATGATGAATTCTTGTTCATGGCTCTAAATATTGGACCTAATTCTGCTAACTCTAAGAGATGTATGAAGGAAATTGCTTTGGAAGTAGGTCATAATGTTAGAGGGACTATGGTGACTTATTTTCATGCAAGAGAGGACAAAAACTATTAGATTATTGATAGTGGATTCTCAAATCATATGATAGGTGATAAGAGTAATTTTTTTAAACTTGAGAAGTTTGAAGGTGGTCTCGTTAAGTTTGGTGATGATATATCTACTAAGATATGTTGAAGAGGTTCAATCAGTTTTGATGGAAAGAATAATATAGATGATGTTCTTTATGTCAAGGGTCTTTGGCATAATCTTCTAAGTGTAGGAAAAATGTGTAGCAAAGGATATAATCTTGTGCTTTAGGATGGTGATTGTGAGATTAGAAAAAGCTCTAAAACTCTAGTTGTTTTATGAAAGTGGACAAATGGAAATGTTTATAAGCTTAAGGGTGCTAATGGCTAATTATTTATGACTCAAATCAATGAAAGTTGGATATGGCATAAAATAATGTGTCACACTAATTTTGATAGCCTAGTGACGATTAGTTCTACTCAAGTTGTGAGAGATCTTCCCAAGATTGCAAAGCCTATTAATGAGGATTGCAAGGAATGTTAAGTTGGGAAGCAGACAAAAAAAAGGTTCAATTTCAAAGAACCTTTGGAGTTGGTGCATTAAGACCTTTATGGACCTACAAGAAAATAAAAACTTTCAAGGTGACAAGTATTTCATGTTATTAATTGATGATTACTCTAGAATGATGGGTAAATTTTCTCAAAGAAAAATTAGAAGATATACATAATTTTAAGGAATTTAAAGCTATGATTGAGAATGAAATGGATATCAAAATTAAATTTTTAAGATTTGATAGAGGTGGAGAGTCCACCTCCAATGAGTTTTTTTTTTTTCAAGATCATGGAATAAAGATACATTTGTCATCCCCTAGGACTCCTCAATAGAATGGAGTGGTGGAGAGGAAGAATATGATAGTTCAAGAAGCAGTAAGGATAATTATAAAGGAAGCAAATCTACCAGATGTCTACTAGAGAGAAGTAATTCATACTACAATCTACATACTTAACAAATCCCAATAAAGTACAAACAGTTCAAAGACTCCCTATGAGTTATGGTATGGAAGAACTCCTACTATCAAATATTTCAAAGTGTTTGGAAGCAAGTGCCATATCAAAAGAGATGAAGAAAAATTAGGCCATTTTGATGCAAGATATGATGAAGGAATATTCTTTAGATACTCTACAAAGAGAAAGGCTTATTGGTGTTATAACAAGAGGCTAAAAAGGATTGTTGAAAGTGCAAGTGTCAAAGTGGATGAATAAATACATACAAGCTTACTATTGATAGTTCTAAGGATATGAATTAGATGATTCCTCTTGTAGAGAAGAACATAAAGATGTAGGTAAGGAAAAATAAGTGTTGGTTGAAGAAGAAGCTTTGGAAAGGATCCCTAAGACTCCTAAGTATGTGTAGAAGAATCATTCTAAAGATCATATCATTGGTGACAAAAAAAAGGTGTATTGACAAGAAGAAAGGTTGTTATGATAGAAGAACAAATAAATTAATGTTTACTTTCCAAAATTGAACCTAAAATAGTGATTAAGGCATGCAAAGCTGAATTCTGGATCATGGCTATGAAAGAAGAATTAATGTAGATTAATAAGAAATAAACTTGAGAACTTATGTTGAATACACAAGACAATTGGCAAGGGGTGAACAGTTGTACCTTAAAACTTCAAAACCCTCATAAACATTTAGATCCACATTAACCCAATTAACATTTAATATGTCAATGTGATTTATCATGAAAGAAAATAACATAAATAGAACCAAATCAACACCATACACAAAGAAACGCAAGATTTACATGGAAAATCCAAGCTGGGAAAAACCATAGTGAGGATTAACTCACAATATAAAGTTATATCAACATCGAATATAATAAGGCTCACTATTAGACGACTCACTACCAAAGGCTCAATACTAGAATAGAAAGAAGATATATAAGAGTGTTACAATGAGAAATCTAACTCAATGCAACAAAAAATCCACCACAACATCATCAACACCTTCATAGTATTTTTTAAGACTTGTAGACACCTTTTTCAAACTACATTCAATAATCTAACACACGAAAGCTCGCACTGGAATTTCAAAATTCATACCCTACATCTCTACACTTCACATCATTCACTTCATACTCATCTATCTTAGCATACCTCAACAACTCAACACTTATTTATACCATCTTCAACCTTGAAAACATTCTCCAAGGTTGACTATGCACCTCAACCATGCAAATTTAAATTAGTTTGGCACCAAAACATTCCTATAGTGGAAAGGAATGAAGGAAGGACACAACACACCTTATCTAGGAACCAAATCAACTCATGCACACCACACCACACTTCCAAAAACATCAAAGAAACTACACAATTAGTGTAAGAACCCAAGGTCGGTTAAACCTATGTTAACACCATTAACACTTAAGTACATGCTTCCTCAAATCCAAAGACGAATTTCAAACACCACATAACACTTTAACATGATTTAGAATATTCCATAAACACCCTGAAATTCAACAAATTCCTTCACAACAACTTTCACTTGAATAATGTACACACCCAGTACACTTAAACAACTTTGTCATTCACTGTAACTCAAGAAACTAAATTTTGAAGAACTATACTATGGACAACTTTATCTAAATAAAGATACACTATCATCACTCTTCTAGATCCACAAGACCTGAAACCACTCTGCAAAGAAATGTGGAGCAAGAATATTTCTTCTAGGCACCTCTACAATATACAATTCACACACTAGTGAACACACCTTCCTCTATAAAATGATCCAATACACCAAATTCTGGATGCAACACCTCTGAACACCTATGATAAACATATTTGAACTACACAATCTTATCTTCAACCTAGAAGAAATGTGAATCCAACCAAGAATGCTACTCTGCAACATAGAAAACCATTACAACACAATGTTTCCTCTTTTTATTGAATTTTCTCAAAAACACTTGGAAACGAAGCACCAAAAATATATCATCAATATCTTTAGCACTTCTTCATCACAACCAAGATAACTAGATCACAATAACTCAACCATACATCCATAAAAAAAAATTTATCAAAGAAACACTAGAGATTGACACCAATAACTTACTAATGAAAACATAATGTAACTGTTGGAATCAAGGAACACTAAGAGGAGGGGGTGAATCAGTGTTCAGAAAAATATAACTTTATTAATCTAATATTTAAACCAACTAAAACATTGAACCAAAAGAAAGATGCAAGAACACAAAGTAATCAACCAAAACTCCATAACACAAGGATTTTTACATGGAAACCCTGTTAGGGGAAAAATATCGATGGAAGACCAATCCACAATATGAGTATACTCAAGTATAAGTGTTTACAAATGGGAATGCACATGCATTCAGACACACTACCTAGAGCTCACTACTCAGATACAAAATGAAGACTCACTATCTTACAGTCACTTCCAAAGAACTACTGGAGTATATGAACTATGAAGTAGCATCTGCTAATGCCTGAGTATAGTTTCGGTTAAGCACATTATTTGCATTCTTGACCTTCTGACTGATTCTGCTCTTTTGCTTTGCCTTCTTTAATTCACATCACAAATCCTTTTATGCACAAGTGAAACTATGCATAATCGCTCTACAATCCTTCTAAATTTTCACAACACACATCAACACACCTCACAAATATATCCAAATGATATAAATGATCACTTATATATATCTACAACTAAAGATTTAATCAACCACATGTCAGCTTCAATAAAACACAAAATATTTACAAATTTTTAGCTCAATCTATAGATAATTTTTAATGCGCATCAACCAAATTTGATCACAACATAGTGAGGACCCAAAACAACATGCTCGAGCACAAAACACTTCAACCAATTATCCCACGAAGATCCACAAAACACTATTTTCACTTAGTCGGCTTTCTTGCATTATTAAGTAGAAAATTAATCAGTTGGATCTTCTAAATTTCACATGAATGATCGAGAACCTTGATGATTCTCAGATAGGATAGTACATACACCAAAATATCTTCCATGAGATCCACAACTCAAAATGATATCAAATGATTGCATATGAATCAAAAAACACAACTTTGTCGAATGCTTTGTTCTTGCTTTGACAGATAATGCATTTCTTCAATTTGGCTTTCAGTATAGGCAACTACTGAAGTGTGGGTCGAATCACTGACTAGGGTTGCCATCAATGACAACACTAGATGACATGTACAGTGTCTATTGCTGGCAGTGTATTGATGGCAACACTTAGTGAAAAATTACTAAGTGTCAGATCAGTACCAACATGAATACACTGCCAACCTTCAAAACTTCAAAAAACAACTCCCCCTGAGATGTGTATGACATTTCTCACTGTCCCACTCTCCCCTTTGACATCAATGGAAAAGACAGGAATCCACATACAAAAAATCAAAAAAAAATATTATGTACAAACATGCTTCTACAACTTACATAAACTTGAATATGTCTACAAAATTACTTTTTAACAGCCTCAAACTTTTGTCCCAACTCTTTTTGAGACTCTCCAAAATAGTCATGTGACCATAGAATAAGTAAAATTGCATCTCTGCTGACTCGAGGTTTGTCGGAGCACTGACAACCATAGAATTTTGTGCTTCCTTCAATGCACTAATCTTTGTCTCCATCTTAGGACCAATTAATCCTCTAAGATCGCATGCTCTTTCAACAATTCTACCTTCTTCATGCTTCAAAATTTTTATTTTTTCAAGAAGGGATATGACTTGACCTTCATGCTGCTCACAGAAACTATTAGAGGATTAAATGCTTGATAAATATCTACTAACTATTTCTCATATTTCTTCAATTTCTTTTCAGTGTCCTCAGTAAACTTAGACAATGTTAAGGATGACTTATAAATGTTCCCACCTTCAGAAAAAGAACCTTGAATATTCTTTAGACATGTAGCTAACAAAGATTTATCATTTTCAATCATTCCCTTCCATCTACCGAACTTGTTTGCATCAAATTCCTTCTGAACTTTATCCATAGCTGACTTTTCAAGAGACTCAAAGTGAGTACTTATAGAATTGACAAGTTTGTTCAGCTGACCAAATGGAGAATCACATGAATCTTTGACATATGTAGGAATGATCTTCTCCAAAATACTAGATGCAAGACTTAGCAGCTCATTGTCCTCAAAGTGAGATTTCAATATCTCTTCCCTTGCCTTGTTCCAAGAAAATGATGCCACCTTCAGCTTTAGAATAAGAGATAGAGTGGCCAAGTGAATAGGACCTTCAACCAACTCAGGGTCAAACTCCTCCCATTGTTCTTCCAAAAACTCCTTTGCTACCTTAGTAGTGTCTCTTGTTTCCACAGGAATCTCCTTCACTTCAACCTTATTTTCTTCAATCACTCACTCTTCCTTACCTTTAGGAATCTCAATTGCATCAACTAACAGAACCTTAGGAGCTTCAATCTCCATAGGAATTTTAGTAACTTCTACATCTAGAGGATTTTTAGTGTCCTCAATTGTATCTTCATTCACTTCTTCAATTTTAACCGGATCATCTTGAGCTTCTGAACCAAATGGAACATCTTCACTATGAGATTCTTCAGAAACAACATTATATCTTATTTTCAACAGTACTTCCTTAAGGATTTTCTTAGTGTCGTTTGAAACTTCTTCAGTCTGTCCAATCATCAACTTGTTCACCGTTGTTTTGATCCTAAAATCCCTTTTTTCATCACTTATGATATTCTTCATTTCATCCATTGACATCACCGGACACAGGTCATCAAGTATTTGTTCTCTCATCTGCTCTTCTTTAGTTCTTGAATTCACTCACCTCATTTCCAAGACTTCATACATAATTTCAGGTAATTCAGACATTATTTCAATGAGATTATTATTGAATTTATTCAAATACTTTATTGTGGCTTCCTTAATAATTCTTTGATCAACACTATCAAAGGTGTTAAACCATTCACAAAGTGGCCTAAGATTACTATCCTTAATCAAGGCTTTTTCCACTTCTTCTATAGACATACCTGATTTGTCATTTTTCACCTTTTTCTTTGCTTTCTCTTCATCGGAGGGCTTTTCCTTGGAGAATTTTTATGCCTTTGTACCCTTATGCTTGATTTCTCTAACTTCTTCATTAGATTTAGTTTCTTCATCCTCTGAAACATAAACATAAACTCTTGTGCTTTTATCCTTCTTCCTCTTTCCTTCTCTCCCGGATGTTTTGGCTTGAGCTATTACAGGACTTGATTTCTTTGTAGGACTGGATGAGGGTGCAAAGCTCCTTGTAGTTCTAGATCAGGTAGAGTATGATGCCAGACTAGCTGACTTAGTTCTAGCAGGCTCTCCTTTTTTAACTTCTTCTCTTTCTTCATGGCTTCCCTCACAACTTCAACTGATATACCAAGGGTTTCTGCAAAAGCTTCAAATTCCCTTCTCACTCTCCTGAATATCACAAGCTTCCTTAGTTGATCATGCACTTGTATATCCTTTTCTGAAAAGGTACCAAACCTTTCTTCTATCGAATCCCGAGATTTACTCAACAAATATTCAACATACATTTCCAAAATGTGTTCTTCAACCTCATAACCCATAGGCACTATCCACATTGTTCTAGGTTTTTTTTCTTCCATTAAGCACTAATCAATATCAACCATGAAGCAAATAGTATCCTTGTAATTCTCCAAAATAGACTTAGGAATTATTTCCTTGTCTTGCATTACACTCTAAATTTTTTTAAGTAACCCCAAATAGTAGTTTTTCTAGCTTTGATATCTCCAATTCCATACAAGAAGTCTCTAAATTGAATAGCTACCAGTTTATCACCTTGCCAATGCACTTTTCCAAATCTCGGAACTTCATTCATGAAATAGAAGAATTAGAAGAATAAACATAGCAACAAATTACCATACTTGAAAATGTTCTTATTGTCCATCTTGATTTTCCCAAGGTTCTCAATTAGCTTGCTTCTGAGTAATTCACATAGGTCATACTACATTTTCTTTGACCATCTGGTATGCTGCATAAATTGCAGTACCAGATACAAAATTATCTCGGCTAGAGTGATAGATTTTTTAATCAATAACCATAGAGGAAAATCTAACATCCACTTCGATGATATCATTATGGCTCTTTTGTCAAAATTTGAACCAGTTGCATCTGTGACTATTTGGTTTTTCATGGATTTCAATGTTGGCAACCCACCAGATGAATTCAAACCAGTAACAATTCTTATAACTTCCTATGTAATCTTGAAAGGCTGACTTAACCATATAAACTCGACATGCACTTGACTCAATATATACCAAACCCATTTAGTTTCGTCGAACACGGGAAACTTCACAATTTGTTTGAATTTGTTCTCTTCCAAAGACTTGAATTCAGGTTTTTCACATAAATATTCTCCCATAATGTGATTGGTGTACAAATTTAATAGTTGGGAGCTTCCTAATTCTTCAACATTTACATGAATATATGCCCTAATATCTTCGATATGCACAACACCATACAAAATTGAGGAAAATGCACCTAATGGTTCTGTCTCGATGGATTTTCACGGGTGCCACTTGAATTTCAGATGGGGCCTATCCTTAATATCAACTACCAATAGAGTATCCATTTCCAAAATTTTCAAGTTCGCGAGTTCATAGATAAATACCTTTCATCAAATTAGGGTTTGATTTTTGAATCACCTTCAAACTTGAATCTTCACCAAAGTTTGCTTCAGAGCTCTCCAAAATTCTTCTTCTCAAAATGCAATGTTACAAATGAGAGATATAAATGACTTTATATCATTCACACACCTATCTTTTTATTCCCAATAAATTATTTTTCCCTAGGTCATTCGAATACCCTATTTTCATAGACTATGAAAGAAAATTATTCTACGGACCTTCAATTTTGCATAAATTTCCTCCACAAGAGATTCCAAAACATTTGTGATCACTAATGTAACCAATGCTATCTTCCAAATTCTAGTATCAACTGCTGACAAGGGGGTTAAAATATTTTCTTGAGAACTCCCCCAGGCTAGAGCCCTCAAACTGATTCACAAATGAATTACCAAAACTAGATTCTAGTGTTGGCTCATTTTTTGTAGCCAAAGGACTCTTCTTCACCCATGTCTTCTTCATTTTCTTGCTAATATCATCTGTATTAACTTTTCCTTTTCCCTTTTCATCCTTCTACATGTTTTTTCTTTGATTTACTGGACCCTTTCTATTTTTGCAAAATCTAGCAATGTGACTAGTTTTGTTGCAATTGTAGCACACAACATTTCTTTGTCCAGACCAGTTGTTCCATTTATTTTCTCTTGATCTGCACTAGTTAGCAATATGGCCAAATCCATTTCATGCATAACAACTAACATCTCTATTAAAAAAATTGTTTAACATATTTTTGCATTTAGCTAACTTATGACCATACTTATTGTAATTGAAACACTGACCAGGAAATGATGGACCACTTGGATTGATTCTAATTCGACATTGATTAGCCATATGACCAAATTTATTGCAAAAAAAATAGTAACCATTGAACCTTTGAGCATTAGGTTGTCTTACCAGATACCTTCCAACTTTTTTCATCTGATTTCCTTGCCTAAATCTCCTTTGTTCAGATCTGGAGCTTTCTCCTTCATCATATCCAAGACCTCGCTTGTCACTTCCAGTCCTCTGACTTTTAATTAGTTCATCAAGCTTAGTTGAGCTAATCTTGAACTTCTCCTTGTATTCATTTGTAGTGGCAAGTTCATCTTTGAGGGTAACAATCTATCTTTCAAGCTCTTCTTCATTGTTTCTGGATTGCTACAATTCAAGAGCCAGATTAATGAATCCATCATTAATTCTGTTGCATTCTTCATATTTCTCTTTCAAGGATTGAGCAAGATTCTCTTCATTCTTCTTTATGTCTTCAATCTCCTTGGTCATCCTCATCACTATAGATTCCATCTTATTCTTTAGAAGAACATTTTATCTGGTGATCTTTTCACATTATTTTTTCTTTTCCTTCAAGGCTTGACTTAGGTGTTCATGTTTCATGCCTTTATTTTCTTTCTACTTGATCTGATCACAAAGTTCCTTTCTCTTTTCCCTTGATTCATTGACTTTATCTTTCAATGACTGAATGAGTTTTTTAGCATTCCAGAGGCTTTCCTGCAATTCCCTGACTTCAGATTTTGACTGATCAAGATCATCTAGTACCACCATAAGTTGTTGTTGAAGACTGCTTGAATCTATTGAATCACTTTCCTAGATCATCCCCAAGCTTTTAAACTTCTTCTGAGGAACTAGGATCTAATACCACTTGTTGGCCCATAGTTGTTGTTGCACCAAAATATCAACCTATCAATGTCTAATACAACTTCCATAGTTAATGGATCCTTGAGAGGTAGTTAGTCCATGTCACAAATCCTGAGAGGAGCACTTACCATCTTCCAAAAAACTCCCCCTCAGTATTTCCCGAGGGGATTTGAACCTGACACCTTTCGCTAATACCAATTGTTGGAATCAAGGAACACTGAGAGGGGGGTGAATCAGTGTTCTGCAAAATATAACTTTATTAATCTGATCTTTAAACCACTTACAACATTGAACCAAAAGAAAGATGCAAGAACACAAAGAAATAAACCAAAACACCATAACACAAGGAATTTTATGTGGAAACCCTATTAGGGGAAAATCCATAGTGGAAGTCCTATCTACAATATGAGTATACTCAAATATAAGTGTTTACTAATGATAATGCACATGCATTCAGGTACACTGCCTAGAGATCACTATTGGAGTAGATGAACTATGAAGTAGCATCTTCTAATGCCTGAGTATAGTTTCGGTTAAGCACATTATTCGCATTCTTGACCGTCTATTTGATTCTTCTCTTCTGTTATTCCTGCTTTAATTCACATCACAAATCATTTTGTGTACAGGTGAAACTGTGCATAATAGCTCTAGAATCCTTCTAAATTTTTTCAACACACATCAATACACTTCTCTCATATATCCAAATGAGATAAAGGATCACTTATATATATCTGCAACTAAATATTTAATCAACTACATGTCGTCTTCAATAAAATACAAAATATTTACAAACTGTTAGCTCAATCTATAGATAATTTTCAATGCACATCAACCAAAGTCGGTCACAACATAGTGAGTACCCAAAACAATATGCTCAAGCAAAAAAAAATTCAACCAATTATCCCACAAAGATCCACAACATGCTATATTCACTTAGTCAGCTTTCTTGCACTGTTAAGTAGAAAATCAATCAACTGGATCTTCTAACTTGCACATGAATGATCACAAACCTTGATGATTCTCAGATAGGATAGTATGTACACAAAAATATCTTCCCTAAGATCCACAACTCAAAATGATAACAGAGAAATGCATATGAATCAAAAAACACAACTCTGTCGGATGCTCTATTCTTGCTTTGAGAGATAATACATTTCTTCGATCTGGATTTCGATATAGGCAACTACTGAAGTGTGGATCGAATCACTGACTAGGGTTTCCATCAATGAAAAAACCAAATGACATGTGTAGTGTCTCTTTCCAATAGTAACTAATCAAAGCATCGTCAAAAACAACACCAACTCAATATTAACTACACATCCTTGCAACATGCTCATTCTCATACAATTGACATCAATGAAAAAACCAAATACTCATACTTGCAACAATCTGTCCCTTTGTCATTCATGGAAACACGTGATGTGAAAAACCATCAACAACAAATACAACTTTGATCATCAATACTCTTCTCCATACCAACTTATTATCTCATTTTTTATACTTTATCCCCCTTACACAATTAACTCGTTGCTTTGTTTCACATGACTCTCTCCGCTTTTCTCAACTGAACATTTTCGCATTTCTCTTTCTCTCCCTTATATCTTTTTCACATTTTCCTCCCCCCCTTAGATCAATGGAAAAGGAAAAATTATTTGCATCATTCATTGTCCTCCTTTGATATTAACCATATACTATTCACCACTTCTCTACAACTTCCTTTCCTTTCATGCACTGCATACTTCCCCTTAGGAGCATACACCAAGTTGCATCAATCAACAACCACTGCATAATGGTAGCGCTCATTCATCATGATTACAACAACCAAAAATTCAACTACCTACTCCCCCTGAGAGGTAGCCACCAACATCATTTCGGACAAAAGAATGAATCTTGAGATCTACTAGACTAATGCATCTTCTTATGCATCTAGTTCAAGGAAGGAAGGGCAATAACCCCCAAATTATCCTAGAGATATTAAAGAGTTTCCTTAGGAAGAGCCTTAGTAAATATATCAACAACCTGATCCTTTTTAGGCACAAATTCAAGCTTCACTTCATTCTCTACAACCTTCTCTTTCAAAAAGTGATATCGGATTGAGATATTTTTTCCTTGAATACATTATCAGATTATTTGAAATATTGATAGAACTTGTATTATCACATAAGATAGAAATTGGTTCATCATATACCACTCTAATATCCTTTAAACTTGTGTGCACAAAGATGTAGTTGCAATGTATTCTACTTTTGCAGTAGATAAAGACAATGAATCATGTTTCTTACTTAGCCATGACACCAATCTGCATCCAAGAAGGAATATACCACCATTTGTACTTTTTCTATCATCTACACAACCAGCCCAATCTGCATCTGTGTAAGTACTCAAAGTAAAGTAAGTATCCTTTGGATACAACATTCCATGATTAGGGGTGCCCTTCAAGTATCTAAATATTCTCTTCACTACCGAAACATGTTCTCAAAATATAGCCACAAGAAAAACTACATGCATGATATATGATCTAGTAGTAGTTAGATATAGCACTCCTCCAATCATTGATTATACTTGGTCTAATCAACCTTAGGAGATTCGTCATTTTTTCTTATTTTGCAAACTGTAACCATAGGGGTACATACTAGTTTAGAATTTTCCATTCCAAACTTCTTCAACATTTCCTTGACATACTTTGGTTGTGAAATAAAAATACCTTTGTTTTCCTAATTGATTTTTACCCAAGGAAGAGATTCATCTCCCCAAAAATTAACATTTCAAATGATTTCTATATATCCTCTGCATATCTCTTACACATAGCTTCATTTCCTCCAAAAATTATGTCATCAACATATACAACCACAATCAAGATTTGATATTTTTCAACTTTGAAGTAACGATTGCTATCTGTGGTACCTTTATTGAATCCTTATTGTAACAAGTACCTATCTAACCTTGCATACCAAGCTCTAGGAGCTTTCTTCAATCCATCTAATTCATTCTTCATTCGGTAAACTATATTTGGTTTATATGATAACTAAAATCCTTCTAGTTGTTCTATGTATACTTCTTATTCCAATTCACCATTCAAGAAAGTATACATCACATCCATTTGATAAACTTTGAAATATTTATGTATTGAAAAATCCAAAAACATCCTTATAGCTCCCATTCTTATCACCGAAGAAAATATATCCTCAAAGCCTATTCCTTCTACTTGTGAGTAGCATTTACATACAAGTCCTACCTTGTTTATTATCACTTCTTCACTCCCATTTATTTTCTTCTTCAATACCCACTTAGTTCCAATTGCATCCTTGTTTTTTTGGTCTTGGGAAAAATTCCCAAGTGTGATTCTTCTCAATCTACATTGATTGTTCTTCCATAGCCTTGATCCAATACTCATCCTTGCACACTTCAATCACTGTTTTGGGTTCAACTTCAAAAAGTAAATAGAGATTTAGTTGTTCTTCCATAGGTTTCATTCTTGTTAGTACACATTTGTTCTTATCACCAATGATCTATTCTTTAAAATGATTCTTCTGCACATACTTTGGATTTTTAGGAATCTTTTCTAGAGCTTCTTCCTCTTCAATCTGCCCTTATTTTTCCTCGATTTTTCTTCTTCTCTTTAAGTAGACTCATTTGATTCATATCCATCTATTACCACTGAATTCTTTTGTAGATATTCATCAACCTTGACACTTGCACTCTCAACAATATTTCTTAGCCACTTTTGGTAGCATCAGTAAGCTTTGTTTTTAGTAGAATATCCAAGGAAGATACCTTCATAAAACCTTGCATCAAACTTTCCTAATTTTTATTCATCCCTTTTGATATAGAATTTTCTTCCAAACACTCTAAAGTATTTGACTATAGGAATCCTTCCATACCATAGCTCATAAGGAGTCTTTGTGTTGTTTACTCTTTCTTGTACTCTGTTAAGTATATAAAAAATAGTATGAATTGCTTCTCTACAGAAGACTTCTAGTGGATTTCCTTTTTTCATCAGTCTTCTTGCAACTTCTTGAACCGTCCTATTCATTCTTTCAACCACTCTATTTTGCTGGGGAGTACTAGGGGCGGATAAATACCTCTTTATTCCATGATTCTCACAAAATATGTTAAACTCATTGGAGGTGAACTCTCCACCTCTGTTAGACCTTAAACATTTGATTTTCATATCCATTTCATTCTCAACCATGACTTTGAATGGTTTATAACTATCTAGGGCTTCTGATTTTTCTTTGAGAAAAGTAACCCATGTCATTCTAGAAAAAACATCAATTAATAGTATGAAATACATGTCTCCTTAAAGGCTTCTTATTCTAGTAGGACCAAAAATATTTGTATGAACCAATTCTAATAGTCCAATAGAATATTTTTCTTTGATTTTGAAACTTCTTGTTTTCTTTCTCACTTGAATTTCCTTGCACACAACATTGATAGGCTTTGTAATCTTTGGCAGATCTCTCATAGCTTGAAATGAACTTATTCTCACTAGGCTATCAAAATTGATGTGACACATTTTTTTAAGCCATATCTAGCTCTCATTGATCCAATTCATGAAACAATAACCATCAACACTTTTGAGTTGATGGATATTTCCATCTATCCTTCTAGGAACAATCACAATTTTGGAGCCTTTTCTAATCTCACAAACATCATGTCTTGATATATAAGATTGTATCCATTGCCACACATTTTTCCAACACTGAAAAGGTTATGTCTTAAACCCTAAACATAGTAAACATCATCAGTATTATGATTTCCATCAAAATTGATTGAGCCTTTTCTACATATCTTAGCAGATCTGTCATCACCAAACCTAACAAGTCCTCCTTCATATTTTTTAAGTTTAACAAAATTACTCTTATCACCGGTCATGTGATTAGAGCATCCACTATCAATTATCCAATATTTATTTTCCTATCTAGCATGAAAAGAAGACACCAAAGTGCCTTTAGTTTTAGCACTTTCTTTTGGAGCCTTTTCCTTCACACATATCTTAGAGTTAGAAAAATTAGTTTCATATTTTAAATCCATGAACAAGAATTCACCATCCTCATCATCTCCATAATCGGATTCAACATTAGATATACTTGCATCTTCTCTGACATAATAACTTTTCTTAATCATCTTACCTTTGTTCTCCCTATTTTTATTATTCAAAGCTCTGTTTGGACATCTAGAAGCATAATGAGCTATATTTCCATAACTGAAACATTTGAAAGGTAACTTAACACTATATTTTCCAATACCCTTTTTCATTCTTCTCACAAAGTTAGCTTCTACATCATCAAGATCCTCCTGATCTGATTCCATAGTCTTCTTTGATTTGCCAACCTTAAAAGTAGTTTCAAATTTTGCACTAGTTATATCAAATTCTCTCATTTCAAAAGCAATTAAAGAACCATACAACTGATCTTCGGTATACTTATTCAAACTTTTTAATTCTTCAATTGTAGAAAATTTATCACAATAATCTTTAGGAAGAGTTCTAAGTACCTTCTTTTCCACTTCTTCTTTTAATTCTCCACCAAGACCTTTGATATTGTTGAAAACTTCATCCACCTTATGCAGTAGCTTTTGATGTTTTCATCTTCAAATATTCACAAGGTCTAAAACACAATCTTCAAATTTTGCATCTTAGTTTGCTTGATCTTATCATCTCCTTCATAATTTTTTTCTAAATTCGCCCAAATTTCTCTAGTAGATTTCAAATTCATAACTTTCACCAATTCAAAATTAGCAAGACCACTTAAGATAGCATACCTTTCTTTACCATTATTTTCATAGGCCTTGATCTCATCATCAGTACTCAGACCATTTGTAGGAGCAATGTATCCTCTCTCAATAGATCTCTAGATTTCAAATTCAAGGGAAACAAAAAAACCTTTTGTTTTTGTCTTCCAGAATGCATAATATGATCCATCAAACATAGGAACATCCTTCTTGTATGCCATCCCAGATCTACCTCAAGCAGTTAAGCTTTCTTCCAGGGAACCTTGCTTTGATACCAATTGTTTAATTCACAAGACAACTAAGAGGGGGGGTGAATTATTTGTACCTTAAAACTTTAAAACCCTCATAAGCATTCAAATCACATTAACCCAACTAACTCTTAATCTATTAGAGTGATTTATCATGAAAGAAAATAATAGAAACATAGCCAAATCAACACCATACACAAAGAAACACTAGATTTACGTGGAAAAACCAAGATGGGAAAAACTATGGTGAGGATTAACTCACAATATATAGTAATATCAACATTGAATACAATAGGGCTCACTACCCAAAAGAAAGAGAGACTCATTGCTAGAATAGAAAAGAAGATAGAGAAGAGTATTACAATGAGAAATCCATCTCAATGCAACAAAAAAATCCACCATAACATCACCAACACCTTCACAATATTTCTAGAGAATTCTAGAAACCTTTTTCTCACTATATTCAGCGATCTGGGTATGTGCAGGATCATGATGGGCCAAAAAGTGGTGATATGTAAGTGATATGATGGCCCATGTGGCTGATGACTTTTTTTTAACCCAAATTTGATGAAATGAAAAGGGTTTTTAAAGGATATTCTCAGCTTTCCACCAATATAAATTATGCTTTACTTTGAATTTAATAAATTATTATTACTCATTTTCTAATTGAATCATGACTAAAGTCCTGATTGATAGGCTGATTGAAAAACATCTATAACTTTCAAACGGTATCACATTTTTTGAATCTGAAACATGTGTCACATTCTATGCTTCACATACTATAGGATTAAAAAAATAAAAGTTTAATTTCATGAAGTTTAGATCAAGTTAAGGTGGTCAGACATACGCATTTTAAAATATTTTAAAAGTTGTAATAAAAAATTCATAATTAATTATTTACTTGGAAAAAAATCACAAAAAAATATGCATCACATTAGGACATGAGTCCTCTACTTATATTTAAAATCTTATAAAAAAATATTATCATTTTATTGTGGTTAGGGTGGTCAGACAAACACCTACTTCTTCTTTTTCCCCTAAAATTTAAGTACTACTGCACTGAAATTTCAAATTTTCACGAAATATATTTTTTATTTTTAAAAATAAACCTAGTAGTTTAGAATCTACATTCAATTTTCTACAGATTCCATTCTTACATATTTTTGAAATAATATAGATAACTTATTCAAATTTTTATGTCAAGTTGCCTAACTCTGATTTTCTAAATTTTAATCACCACTTAAGGGCGTGTTTTTTCCATGATGATTTTGCACATACCCATCTAACACATGAAATCTTGCACTGGACTTTTCAAATTCATACCCTGGGTAAAAGCACAGAGTTGTGTCACACTTTATAAAGGAAACGACCAACACTGATCCAACCTTTAAACTTGAATCACTAAAAAATGGATATATGTTTTGAATTTTGAAAAAATGTAAACTAGTAAAATATGTATTTTTTAGTATATTTTATGTTTATATTTTAAAAAAAAATTAAAAAATATTTTAAACTAGTTTTTAATAAATCAACACTATAATTTAGTTGTTGATAAAATGTTGAAAAATGAAGTTGCATGAGACATCAAACTTTTTATAGTAATTTTTTTTTTTTTCTTTCAAATTTTTTGTGTGTATTTAAACTTGAAACTTTAGTGCATGGATATTTTTTTTTCCAATTTTGATAAATATATATTTTTAAATAAATATTAAAATGTGTGTGAATAAAAAAAAATTGTTTCAATTGGACCATCTTGAAATAGATTCTTTTATCTAGTGCATCATATATTTTTCTATTTTTTTTAATAAATTTTAGTTATTTTCCTCGGCATGGTAATCAACCTAATATTTTGTGTTGATAACCTACTTTTAGTAAAAATAAAAAATAAAATATAAATAATAATTAAACTATTAAAATAAATATATTTTTGAATACTACACTTATGGATCTACAAAATGGTATTTTTTTAATTTTTTCAAAAATATTATTTACATTAGTAGGAGTTATTGAAACTTCAAGTTTTTCAAATAATTTTATTTTTTTGGTAAATTAGACTCAAAGTGGTGCTCCATATATTTTCAACCAACAATTTTAGTTGAAACAGCAATGGATGTATCTAACTTAGCTGGAATGAATCTTACTAGATCATATGTTTGACCAAAATTGACTTTTAGTTAGAAATACTTAAATTCAATTATGTTGATAAGTTGGCTAAAAGTGTGACACAACTTTGTGCTTTTACCACTACAACTTTGCACTTTGCATCATTCACTTCATACCCATATATCTTAACATCCCTCAATAAATCAACACTTATTTATACCATCTTCAACCTTGAAAACATTCTCCAAGGTCGACTATGCAAATTCAAATTAGGTCAGCACCAAAACATTCTTGTGGTGGAAAGGAATGAAGGTGGACCATAATACACCTTAACTAGGACCTAAATCCACTCATACACTCCACACCACACTTCCACAAACATCCAAGAAACTTCTCAATTAGTGTAAAACCCCAAGGTCAGTCGAACATGTGTTAACACCATTAACACTTAAGTGCATGCTTCCTCAAATCCAAAGATGACTCACATATACCACATAACACTTTAACACGATCTAGAATATTCCACAAACACCCTGAAATCCAATAAATTCCTTCACAACAACTTTCACTTGAAGAATGTAAACACCTAGTACACTCAAAAAACTCTACCATACACTGTAACTCAAGAAACTAACTTTCAAAGTACCAAACCACAAACAAATTCATTTGAAGAAAAATAGACACACTATCATCACTCTTCTAAATCTACAAGACTTGAAACCACTCTATGGAGAAATGTGGAGCAAGAAAATTTCTCTCAGACTCCTCTGCAATATAGAGTTCACACTGGTGAACACACCTTCCTCTGTGCAACAATCAAGCACACTAAATTTTGGATACAACACCTTTGAAAACCTCTTATCAACATATTTGAATTGCATAAGTATATCTTCAGCCCACAAGAAACATGGAGCCAACCTAGAACACTACTCTACAACACAAAACACCACTGCAACACACTATTTCTTCTTTTTTCTTCTTTTTTTCTCAAAAAAACTTTGAAATCAAGCACCATAAACATATCATCAACATCTTTAGCACTTCCTTATCACCACCAAGCCAACTAAAATACAAAAACTCAACCATACATCCATAAACAAAATCTTATCAAAGAAAAACTAGAGGTTAACACCAATAACTTACTAATGACAACATAATGCAACTAATCAAAGCATTATCAGAGAAAAAACCAACTCAATACCAACTTCAAATCTTTGTAACAAGCTCTTTCTCATACAATTGACATCAATGACAACACCAACTACTCATACTTGCAACTTGTTCTAAGACCATAAAACAAGAATTTGATTGTAAATAAATGGGTATTTTAGAAAAACCTAAATGAGAATGGAAAAATTGTTAGGAACAAGGAAAGTCTTGTGTGTAAAGGCTACTCACAAGCTGAAGGAATAAAATTTGACAAGACTTTTTCTCCAGTGGAAAGAATGGAATATATTAGGATATTTTTGGTGTTTCAAGCACATAAGGATTTCAAAATTTATCAAATGGATACATGAAGTCTACATTCTTGAATGGTCAGTTGGAAGAAGAGGTATACATTGAAAAAATGAAAGGCTTTTAGTTATCAGATGAAAGGCTTTTACTTGTACTTCACCTCATTCTTTGCAACTTTATGTTGAATATTAGTTATCACATGAAAGGATTTTACTTGTACTTCACCTCATTCTTTGAAAGAATCCTAAGAGAAAAAGTTGCAAAGAATGAGGTGAAGTTGGAGTATGCACCTACTAAGGGTCAAGTTGTTGATATCTTCACTAAGGCTCTTTATAAAGATACTTTTGAGTATCTCTAGCAGAAGTTGGGGTTTATTGCCCCTCCTTTCCAATAGATGCATAAGTGTGTGCATCTTTCTGGGAAGCATTTTCAAGATACATTCTTGGTCCTAGATTGATGTTGAAGGTTACCTCTCAGAAGGAGTAGGTAGTAGTGGTTTTTGGTTGGTTCAATAGTTGTTTGATGGCGCTATCCTTTAAATATTTGTCAAAGGAAGCGAGGGTAGAAAATGCAAAGTAGTGGAAAGAGTTGGTTGCAGTTGTTTTCCCTTATAGTTGTTGTCTTTGGGGGAGAATAAGCATAGGTGGGTAGTGACAAAGGCATAGTAGAAGAAAAGAAAATTATGTTTCTCTTTTCCATTGATGCCAAAGGGGTAGAAAGTTGGCTAAAAAATCATATGAAGAAAGTGTTGAAGAGTCCAAATAACTGAGAGGGGGATGAATCAATTATCATAAAATAATTTTCTTGACCTTAATTAATATGGTGCAATCTTAAATCAATCAAAGAATAATTAAAATAGATATGAACATGAAAGCACATAACAACACCATGCACAAAGAACCCCATAATTTATGTGGAAACCTAAGAAGGGAAAAACCATAGAGAATGCTAATTCTTAATTATAAAACAATGGTTAAGGTGAATTTTACAAAGGCTCACTCCCAAAGTGCTCACTGCAAGTAAGTCTCACTGCCCGGCTATTACAACCAAAAATAAAAAGGCTCACTCCCAAAAGAAAAAGGGATCACTTCTAGAAGAATGATGAAAGGGAATCCATCACTGGAAATAACTATCACCAATAGTCACACCTAAATAACCTCACTATCTATTGCCTCCAGTCAAATAATTTCACATAGTATCTAGGTTTTCAAATTTGCATTCACTACACTTGCTTTCACTGAACATAATCAACTTTTACTTATACCATTCCATGCCTTCATAATCTCCTAAGTCGGCCAAACAAAATTTGAATTAGGTCACCACAAAACATTCCCATAGTGGAAAGGAATGAAATGTGGACCATACGGAACCTCCTCACTCAAATCAAAACTCTACATATTAACCATGATATCCAAAACCAAATACATCTTACAATGAAAACAATGTTCTGGGGCACATTAACCAACTTCCAGATTGGTCTGGACCCATAAGAGTCTATCTTAGTAAGTTTCAAAATGAAGGGGACCAGAACAAGCACGACCAAAGATAGATCATCATAGAAAAACATCTAGAGCACACCAATCTAGATCATGAAAGCATCAAAACCGAACCTTAACCAATCAACCAAGATATGTTGACATCAATGACAACCATTAATGACAACAATCAACAACATCAAATTCCAAAAATCTCTCCCTTTTTCATTGAAGGTAACATTCATCAACAACAAACCAAACAACTCAATGTCAGCACCAACAACATCAAGGACCTTCATTTCTTCTCCCCCTTTGACATCAAAGACAAAGGGAAAACAAATCCCTCTAAAAAACTTACTCCGCTACCCCTATGAGGAAGCCATCAAGCATTGATCCAGATAAGAGTGAGCATATGATACCTTGGACCAATGCACACCCTGGTGAAAATTATTGTAGACTAGGAGGGGGAAAAACCCCTAACTTCTATCAGAGATACTCAAAAGTATCTTTTCTCAATAGTTTTGTGAAAATTTCTACAATATGCTCTTTTGTAGGTACATATTCAAGTCTAACCTCATTCTCCAATACCTTCTCTCTCAAGAAGTGATATATGATGGATATATGTTTCATTCTAGAGTGTTGTACCAGATTCTTGGAAATGTTTATTGCACTAGTGTTATCACACTTGATTGAGATTGGTTCATCAAATGATATGCCAATGTCTTTCAACATTTTTTTCATCCACAGTACTTGAGTGCAACATGAGGATGCTGCAATGTATTAAGCTTCAGTAGTAGATAAATATACAAAATCTTGTTTCTTGCTTATCCAAGCAATCAACTGAGAGCCAAGGAAATAAGATCTACCACTTGTGCTCCACCTGTTATCAACAAATCCAACTCAATCAACATTAGTATAGGTTGTCAAAGTGAAATCTGAATCCTTTGGATACCATAACCTGATATCTTCTGTACCCTTCAAATATCTAAAGATCCTTTTTACTGCAACAACATGTGATTCCTTTGGTTCTTGCTGAAATCTAGTTGCTAAACAAACAACATACATAATGTCTAGACAAGTAGCAATCAAATATAACAATCTTCCAATCATTGACCTATACACACTTGCATCATATTTTGGTGAATCATCTTCTTTTGTGAACTTACATCTAGTAATAATAGGTGTACAAATTGGTTTGGAGTTCTCCAATACAAAATTCTTTGATAATTATTTGGTATACTTGGACTAAGAGATTAAAATTCCTTTGATGTTTTGATTTACTTGTAATCCAAGGAAGAAATTTAACTCACCCGTCATAGACATTTTGAATTCCTTCTGCATTTCATCTGCAAATTTTCTACACAAATCATCATTTCCTCCAAAGATTATTTCTTCAACAAAAACCACAACAATCAACATTTGATCTGAGTAAATTATGTAGTATAAATTATTGTCAATAGACTGATTGGACCAAACTGTGGTCTTAATTCACTTTTAAGATGGGTTTGATTTAAACTCTTGGAAATGGTTTCCTCAGTTTATCCTAAAGTGTCAATCCGGGAATGTAGGCTTTTGAGCTTTGTTGTTAATATGTTGAAGAGTTGCAATTAATAAACCAAGGGTTGATGAATGCAAACTAACATAACCTGTATTTAAACAAAATTCCAACTGGCAAACTTCCTGTCACAAATGTGACATGAACCCATAAAGAAATAATTCTACAACAAAAACATATTACTGACATATAACAGAACAAAATTGAAACTCTATGAAGCATAATAAAGAATGTAATATAACCAGAATCAAAGGTATTGGTTCTGAAATAGATTATCTAATTATTCCACGTTTAGCTCTTTATAACTCTGTCCTATAGTACTAAACTGTTCTTAACACTAGTAATAGCTAATTCGATGAAACATGCACACCAACAAATGTTGAATGAATCAGTAAAGATCAGAACAATAGGAATTAATATAAACTAATATGCTTGTGGAAATGAATTACACAAATGCAGAAAATGAACAATACAGAAATGAGAATCAATCAAATAACACAGAAATTGAATAAATCAAATAACCATAAAACACACATTACCACACATATAAATCTAATACTGAGATCACCAAGAACAGAGGAAGTGGGCCCTGCCTTCGCCGGTTATTGAATGATGGAGCTCACAAACATGAATCTATTCCACTCTAGTTCTCATTCTACAGAATTACAAAGATAGCATAAAATGCAGATCTTTTATCACGCAAGTCTGATTTTTTAACTATATATTATATCCCTTTGTTTCCATCATGCATACATATATATGTTGATCATACTATAAATAGAAGATAGGTTTTTTTTTTTGTTCGGCCTACCGGCCACTCACAAACAAGAGTCTAAAATCGATAAAAAGTCGCAGGCCACTTTTAACACTAAATCAAAACAACTTAACTAAAATAACAAGTCTTAACAAAATATTTCTGATTTCACTCCATCAATTCCCTGAGGTCCTTTCATTTGTAATAGCCTTCAACTCTGTTTCGAACTATCTCCTACCATTTGGACACAAAACGATCAGATTTATCATGATTTTCAGTAATTTATTAATCCCAATTTCTTTTCCCTATTTTATTAAATATTAAGGTTCCTTCAGCAAATGACGACATGAATAGGGATAGGGACATAGATAAAAAGGAAATTATAAGGTAAAAATAGTGGACTTATTCTATACTCATCACATACCCCTTTTTAAATACTTGTTTAATCTACCATACTAGGCTCTAGGTGCATACTTCAATCCCTATAAATCTTTCTTCAACCTACAAACAACATCCAGGTCATTTCTGGTCTTAAAGCCCTCTGGTTGCTCAATTTAGACTTCTTCCTTCAGTTCTCCATTTAAGAATGCTGATTTTGCATCCATTTGATAGACTTTGAAATCCTTAAAAGCTACAAAAGCCAAGAATATCCAAATCACTTCCATTTGAGAAACATGGGCATTTGTCTCTTCAAAATTAATACCTTCGATCTGAGTGTAGCCTTTGCAAACTAATCTTGACTTGTTTCTTATTACTTTTATGTTTTCATCTAGCTTGTTCTAGAATACCCACTTTGTTCCAATTACATTTTTGTATGCCAATCTGGGTACAAGTTCCCAAGTCTGATTTTTCTCTATCTGATCAAGCTCTTCTTTCATTTCCTTCACCCAATTTTGATCATTGCATGCTTCTTCCATAGTCCTAGGCTTATTTTATAAGATTAAACATAGTAATACTTGTAAATACCTTTGGGTTTTAGTTGTAGATGTCAGAGCCTCCTTTGTCTCTTCTTCTTTCTTATGCTTCTTTTCTTTGTCATTTGAGTCATCTGATTCATATTCAATATGCCTATTAGTATTTCTTTAAACATCTTCATCCAATTTCACATTCACACTTTCAATTATTTTATTCAGTCTCTTGTTGTAATACCGATACGATTTGCTTCCTGTAGAGTAGCCCAAAAATATACCTTCATCAACTCTACTGTTAAACTTTCCAAGATTGTCCTCATCTCTTCGAATGTAGAATTTACTTCCAAATTTTTTGAATTACTTTACTGTGGGAGCTCTTTCATGCCATAGCTCATATGATGTCTTTCCATACCTCCTCCAGAACAATACTCTGTTAAGAGTGTAAATTGTTGTGTGTATCGCTTCTTTCCAGTAGACCTCTATTAAACCTGCTTCCTTGATCATTGTTCTAGTTGCTTCTTGAACTGTCTGGTTTATTCTTTCAACTACACCATTCTACTATGGTGTGCTAGGGGTAGATAGTTGTCTTTTAATTTCGTGTTTCTCAGAGAAATTGTTGAATTCATCAAAAGTAAATTCTCCTCGTCTATCATATCTTAAACACTTGATTCTCCTGACAACTTCATTCTCAACTCTTGCCTTGAAAATATTGAATTTTTCTAAAGCCTCTGATTTTTCTCTTAAAAATGTAAGCCAGGTTAGTGTGTTATAATCATCTATTAAAATCATGAAATATCTCTCACCTTGTAAGCTTCTTGTTCTGGTTGGACCACATAGGTCAGTGTGTACTAGGTCCAACAATCTAGTAGATGATTCTTCTTTTCCTCAAAATGTTCCTCCAGTTTTTTTCCTTCTTGATATCCTTTGCAAATAATGTTGTCTGGTTTGTCAGTCTTGGAAAGTCTCTGACTGCTCTTGTTGAACTTATCCTTACCAAATTGTCAAAGATTATGTGACACATCCTCTAATTATAGGGCCAACTATCATTTCTCTAAGATAATAAGCATCTCTCTCTAGCTCCTTCCAGTTGATACATATTCCCACTTGTTCTTTTTCCTACTGCAATAACATTTTTTGAGCTCTTTCAGATCTCACAACCATCATCCTGAAATACAACATTATAGTCGTTCTTGCACATCTATCCAACACTTCAAAATATTATGATATGAAACCTTCACATAGTAAACATTGTTAGTGTTATGTTTTCCATCAAAGGTAATTGAACCAATTCCAACAATCTGTGTCATTTTATCATCTCCAAATCTAACAAAACACCCATCATATTTCTCAAGCTTCACAAACTTACTTTTATCACTAGTCATATGATTCAAAGATCCACTATGAATCAACCATTCATCTCTATTTCTTTTAACAAGTAATGCAACTTCAGTGTTATCATTAGATTCCAAAAAATATTAGAGATATCAAATCTAGGTTCATCCTTTTCCACCAAAAACAAACAATCCTCTTGATCTGATTCATCATCTGAAATACTAGCATTTTCATTAACATAATAGGCCTTCTAATTGATTCTTTTAAACTTTTATCTTGTTCCTTTTTCTAGACACCTAGATGCTAAATGACCAATATTTACACATCTAAACCGTTTAAGGGGTAACATACCTTTGTTCTTGTTGGAACCTTTCTTTCATTTTCTTGTGAATTTTGATTCCAACTTGTCTGAACTTTCAATATTCGGATCTTCTTTTGTTTTTGTGGCTTTGAAGGTTGTTTCAGATTTATCCTTTTCTTTTCCAAATTTCCTCATCTCAAAAACGGTCAAGGTGCCAAATAGTTATTCTCTAGTGAATTTCTTCATATCATAAACTTCCTCAATAGCTAAGATCTTGTCATTGTAGCTCTCTGGTAGGGTCTATTGTGCATGTTTTGAACATGCGCCCCTCCATGGGTAGGGACCCCCTCTTTTTGCTCCTAACAGGCTACTTTGCTCTCATCTCATTTTGTGTGCCCCTTGCTTGGAGCGTAAATTGCTCATGTGTCGTCAAATGATTGAATTCCCTTGACCAAATTCATGTACCTGAGTTTCATTAAGTCTTCTGATTTCATGGAAGTGCCTCTCTAGGTTTCGGACCTTCCACTACCATCCGAGGACTTTGCTTCCAGATTGTTGTCTTTATGTTGGTCATTTTCTTTTCATCCGCCATCCACTGGTTGTTGTCCTTCTGGCCTCCAGGTTCTGGACCTTTTGCCACCATTCGATAACTTTGCTTTCAGATTGATTTCTTTCTACTGGTTCTTCGCTTTTCATTTGTTGGCTCACATCCTTTCGATCTTTGGGTTTCGGACCTTCCATCGTCATCCAGGAACTTTTCTTCTAGATTGTTATCTTTTCGTTGGCCGTTTTCTTTCCATCCACTGGATTCTGTCCTTCTGGCCTCCGAGTTCTGGAACTTCCATCGTTGTCTAGGAACTTTGCTTCTATATTGTGGTCTTTCCGGTAGCCATTTGCTTTTCGTCCGCTGGCTTACATCCTTTCGGCCTCCGGGCTCCGGACCTTCCGTCACCATTTGAGAACTTTGCTTCCAGATTGTTGTCTTTCCACTGGCCATTTGCCTTCCGTCTGCGGCTCATGTCGTTCCAGCCTCTGGGTTTCGGACCTTCCATCACCATCCAAGAACTTTCCTTCAAGATTGTTGTCTTTTAGCTGGTCGTTTTCCTTCCGTCCACTGGCTCATGTCCTTTCGGCCTCCGGGTTCTGGACCTTCTGCCGCTGTCCGAGAACTTTGCTTCTGGATTGCTTTATTTTTGTCTGCCTTCCATCTACCTTTCGTCCACCTTCTATCCACTGTACGTCAGCCTCGTGGGTCCCAAAACTTGAAACTCTGCCCCCGTAATTCCGTTTCACCTTGGTTGTTCCAAATAGAAAACTCTAGACAACTTTCCCTCCTCGTGGCTCTGGGTGCCCCAATTATGATCCAAACGTCTCTCAATCTAGAAGTGAACTTTCACCCACATATTGAAATTGGACCCTCTCCTGCATGAACTTTTCAAATTCCAAATTTGAAGCTGGGAGAAATCATTCACGTCACCCTACCCTATTCACCCTTTTAAACAACATTTTGGTCTGGGAAATCCGTCCTCTTGGGCCCGGATCGTCCAAACTGCCTCCAGTAAATTGCTAATGGCAATTTACACTAAATATTATGATCTTTTGATGATGCATGGGTGAATCTAACAAGAAGTTTGCAAGATTTGACTAACATTTTCCTTGATTTGTGTATGAAAGCACTTTTGACACTTCATGTATGTAGGTTTCAAGAAGCCTACCGCGGGTCTGTCGGGGACACCCATTGAGAAAGATAAACAAGAAAAAGCACGTAGCTCCTGTCATCATTCATTTTATGCTCACCTCTCTTCATAGCACCCATCAATAGAGTTGGCATTAGAAGAAGGCTTGTGCCAAGGAAGTCAATGACAAAATGCAAGGGGGTGGCCTTGAAGATGCATAGGGGAGTTTCCCTACTTCTCACCAGATGATGATGATCTTTAAGGATTTGTCTGCCTAAATCAGAGGCAACCAATCCATTCATGTCAGTCGTCGACAGACCCATTTGATCTAATGAAGAATGTTGCAAGGCCATCAAGCAAAGGGAAGCTTTCAGGTAGTTTCAACTACAGTAAAAAGGGAAATAAGCAAGAAGACAAAACTGCTACAGCACCTAGGCACTACAAGACAAAGTAGGGAAAAGACAAAAGATGTATTTTGAATTGATTAATATTGTGGGGTAGGTGAAGCCCTAATGTAATTGAATCTGAGCCACACAATGTAATTCAATCCTATCCATTCATTTGGGCTTTGGAAAACTATAAATAGGGGTCTCCCCCTCATTTTTAAAAGGTTGGAGAGCTAGTGTGAAATCATTTTGTAGAAATAGAAAGCAACATTGCATGATTTATGGGTGTTTCCTTTTGAGTTTTCTCATTATGTGTGCATGGTTCTACTTCCCTATTAGTTTAGTAGTTTTTTTTTTTGAAGGGAAGTGATGATGGTGTTTGTTGTTACAGTATTTGATGAATTTCTAGCTCATTCTTTTTGTGGTTTGTTGATGATGAATCACTTTGTAAAGCTAGTCTGAGATTTTTTACTTTATTACTGCAACTTAGTTCACTTGCATGTTCATGATGTGTGTATACAAACTAAAAATTTGTAGTCCTTAGAAGATTGAACTAGTTTTGTGTAACTGTAGGGTCCTTTTGGCCAAGCAAAACTCAGTTTAGGGAGTTTGTCTACTGTAGTAGCCTCCATGATCACTGTTCATTCATAGTTTCAAGTCCAAGAACTTACTCTCTTCCTTGCTCTTTTTTCCTTTTTTTACTAAGTAGTGTTAGGCAAGGTTCATTGCACATTATAAAGCTAAATCTGATGTTGAAATGGAGTTCTATACTATTGTTTGAACCTCCAGCAAACACGCAACAACTCTCCCACATTAAGAACTCCATTTGTAGATCCAACTTCCCCACTTTGTAACTCATCTGTAAGTCCACCCTGTGATTCCAACAAATCACATGAAACAACTGAGATATTCCAAACACTATCAAGACTTGACATTAGAGACCTTGGGATAGTGTTCTACAATTTGATTGTGGAAGATTATCTTTTAAGAGAGCTGATGCACCTATGCATTACCTATGTTGAGAAGTGCATAAAAAACACATCAACAGAACTGGCGCTAGAAGTAGGGCATGACATGTTGAGGCTACAAAGCTGAAAGTTGGAAGTTGAAACGGACACTTTCAAAGAAGAAATTTGAGATAAGGAGATCTCTTTTAATGTTGAAGCTTAAAATCATAAAATTTTGAAGGCAAACAAAGTTGAGCTGAGATGGAGCAGCATTTACAAATCAACATCACTCAGCTACATGCAGATTTGAACAAGAGATTGAAGAGACTATTGCAACAATTTGCATTGGTAGATAAATGTAGGATCCATTGCACTTGCAGGCATAATGAATTGGAGTGTCTAACATTCTTGGACAAAGGTGAAAGAGTCTTGTAAGGAGAAATTCCCTTTTGGGAAATATACCAGCCCTTGGCTCCCGAAGGTCCGGAAGAGGAAATGGCTAATATGTTAGCCAAGGAATTTGAAGAGTTGATCCAAGAATGTTTGGGCAACAAAGACAGACCAAGATTGGAGGAAGTACTAATGTCAAGTTGGTGCAAATTCCACAATGCACCACATTTAGAATTCATTTGTCCATCATGTGAAGACATCATCACTCGTGTCAAGGGAAGTTTGAACAAGTTGGAGCAACCAAATCTTAATGAAGGTGAGTCATCCCATGAGGTAGGAGAGTTGTCAACATTTGGAGGATAGAAAAGTAAAGATGAACCAATAAATTTGACACAAGTTGTTGTTGGGGCAGGAAACATAGAAAATGAAAACCAAGAAGAACAAGTAGAGTGCCTAAGGGAAGCAAGTAGTCTGGATGAAAATTCAGCTAGAAAGAAATCAAAAGGTTGTCCGTCCATCAATGAAAGGCAATCATCCACTCAAGAAGAGGAATGGTTGGCAGTTGAAGATGAATTAATTTTTTTTGCAACAACTCATGAGGATGCTGAAAAACTAGAAAGAGGAAAAGGTTGAGAGCTTTGGAACAACAAAAAATGATGATGAGAGTATAAGTGAAATCAGATTAAAAGACCTCTCTTTCATCAATGATAGTGATCGAGAATCTGGAAATGAAAGTTTGGAGGAGTGGGAACAACCACTCGCCACAGTTTTCTACCATCAAGCTTCTTTTTCAAGTGATGATGAGGGCCTACTAGCGGAAAGATATGACTAGCTCATCTCCAGGTTGGCAAAGGATTGGTCTGAGCTGAAATACCAAGTGGATTCAGAGGTGCTACTACTGCTGAATTGGTGTAGACTTCATGATTCATCACATTCGGAGTTCACATGTAGACTATGCCAAGAAGCCATCAAGCAAGTCAAAGAACAAGCAAAGAAGCCAAACACACCATTTCTCGCAATTGCTTCAAGGATGGAATGTCATGATCAAGAGTCTAAGCCAAGTGATGACTCAGTTGAAGGCATGCCTCAAGAGGATGTTGGGACAACAATGGAAGAAGGACATCAAAGTAGTCTCAAGCTTCTAAGAGATGAATTAGATCAAACAAGAAGGTTGTCCACCAGTCATCAAGAATTTCTCCCTCTTCAAGAGCATTTGTGCACCATGGATGATAGACTTTATGAAAAGTCCTTGGAGGGAGATTGTGTAGTGGATTTTGGTCCCCTTGATGGGGTTCCATCAATTGATGACTTCTTTCCATTAGGATTTGTACTACAAATGTATGCTCATGCTGAGGAAGAGCACATCCCAAAAGATGGTAGCGATGAAGACATACTCCTTGAGTCTCTGAATGGTGATGCACTAGAGTTTTTGGATTGGAAGAGGGGTTCCTTCTCCATCTATAGTGATAGTGAGAAAGGGGGAATGAGTGAACGTCATGATGAGATGCATGAACAACAAAGAGAAGAATAAAAAGGTGGGGGTGTTGAGATAGATGTCAACATAAATGAAGCACTTTGTTGACTACAAGATGCAACTTGGAGTCCTTCTGCCATGATCATTGTTGATCCTCCTTCAAATTTAGATGGCTGCAATAGTAAGGATTCGCACATGTCATTGTCCCATGAAATTGAACACCATATAAATAAGGACAACGCTTGGGAAAAGAAGTGGGACAATGTGCTTCCTTTTGAGGATAACAATCAAGTGGACACTTAGTTTATAGAAGATCAATGAGATGAAGTCTATCTTCTTGAAGAACAACTGACAGGGATTGTCGATCCCACACACGATGTCAAAGAAGTGTTTTATGCCCCATTCTCCCTACCTTATGTAGGCTTGATGCTTGAAATTATGCATCCTCCACCATGCATGCCCGACATTGCTAATGCAAATACTGACGATGCAGTGCTCGTTCTCGATTGTCAAATGCTGCCACCTCCATGTGACAACATCCAGGTTAGATCCTTCCTTGCTCCTATTGATTTTCATAGCTTTATTTATCATTTTGATTATGGGAATGAGGGTAGACAAATGTATTTATGGATTAACCATGGGTTTAGTGAACCTCCTCAATTGCTGATTTTCCCTGACCGGGTGACTGAACTTGAGTGCTGCAATGTTGAATTTATTTTTTCAGAATATAAAGATAAATTTGCATGGTTAAGAATGATAACGATTGCCCATTTTCTTGTGAATACACTACAAAATCCAATGAGTGTTGACATCAGTTCACCTTTCCTAAACATAGTGCTTTGTAAATATCTCTTTGTACATAGCTCATTTTTTAGTAGTGTAGGTTTCTTGTAAATGCTCCACTTTCCTACTTTCCTTAGGTTAGTTTGTTTGTTGTAGGTTGCTTGCTTTAGAGTGGTTTCTTCATTGTTTTCTTTTGCTGTCCCACTTTGGTTGGTTTTGGTGTCTGCTTTTCGTTTGCTTTCATTTGCTTTTTGTTTGATCTCACTTTGTTGCTGCTTTTCTTGGGGTCCCTTTTCTTTTGGTCGGGCACATCTATGCTCATAATAACCATCTTTATTGCTTGGGGTTGTTCTATATATTTCTTCATTAAACTCTAATCAATTTTTCAGAGTGGATGGTGAGGATCTTTTGTTAGTGTCAAGTGATCTAGATGTTTGATTCAACGAGGATAAGTCATTGGTTGGTTTGATTCTGATGTATTCTGGAATCTTATATCTCTCACATATTTTAAGAATCTAGAGGTTGTTGTAGGTCCTTTGTGAAGTCTAGTTAAGTGAAAAAATTAAAATTCTACTTCAGCGCCACTATGATTCTTAGCCTTGAACGTGAGCTTCAAATCTTGCGGATTGAAATAAAAAGACTTGAAAATTGAAAATCAAAAGAAAAGAAACAAAAGAAAGAAAGCAAAATATTGAAAATTAAAAGAAAAGAAGTTCAGCATTTTAGGGGTATCTGAGCAACTCTATCGAGGCTATGGATGCCCAACCGATAGTAGAGAAATGTTTGGGAGAATCACAGTGACAACCTCGTCAGGGCTATGGACGCTTGATTGGCAGCGAGACAATATCCTGGATGCTTTTGGAGTTAGAATAAACTATGTTCAGTTGACAGAGCTTGGGTTCCTATAGAAACTCAAGGATGGGAATCAACACAACTGCACACACTTGGATTTTCAGCATACTGAAGGTTGGATTAACTAGTGGTTTTGATCCTATGGTTGAGTGTCTAGCTTGTTTTCCCTAGTGTGAAGATCAGAACCATAGATTTTGGGTTTAGGATTCCAGTTTGTTATCAAAATTCTCTAGAGCATTTCCCTAGTGAGTCGCAACTTGTTGTGCATGTTTTGCACACATGCCCCACCATGGGCAAGGACACCCTCTTTTCGCTCCCGACGGGCTACTTTGCTCTTGTGTCATTTTGTGTGCCCCTTTCTTGGAGCCTAAATTGGTCATGTGTCGCCAAATGATCAAATTCCCTTGACCAAATTCACCTACCTGAGTTTCACTAAGTCTTTTGATTTCATGGAAGTGCCTCTCTAGGTTCCAGACCTTCCGCCGTCATCTCGGAACTTTGCTTCCAGATTGTTGTCTTTTTGCTAGTTGTTTGCTTTTCGTCCACCATCTGTTGGTTTCCATCCTTTCGACCTCTGAGTTTTGGAGCTTCTTCCACCATCCGAGAAATTTGCTTCCCGATTGTTGTCTTTCCATGCTGGCCATTTGCTTTTCGTCCGCTAGCTCATGTCTTGTAGGCCTCCAATTTTTGGATCTTTCGTCACCATCTGGGAACTTTTCTTCTGGATTTTTGTCTTTTTGTTGGCCATTTGCTTTCCATCCACTGGCTCACGTCCTTTCGGCCTCTAGGTTCCAAACCTTCCGTCGTCATCCAGGAACTTTGCTTCCAGATTTTTGTCTTTCCACTAGTCATTTGCCTTTCGTCCATTGGCTCATGTCCTTCCAGCCTCTGGGTTCCAGACCTTATGTCGTCATTCGGGAACTTTCCTTCTGAATTGTTGTCTTTATGCTTGTCATTTTCCTTTTGTCTAGTAGCTCATGTCCTTTCAGCCTCCAGGTTCCAGACCTTTCACCGTCATCCAAGAACTTTTCTTCTGGATTGTTTTCTTTGCGTCTGCCTTCCATTTTCCTTTCACCTGCCTTCTGTTCGTCGACCATCAGCTTCCCCGGTCCCGAACCCCAAAACTCTGCCCCCAAAATTCTGTTTCACCTTGGTTGTTCCAAACAACAAACTACGGACAAATTTCCCTCCTCGTGGCTCCAAGTGCCCCAATGATGATCCAAACGTCTCTCAATCAAGAAGCGAACTTTGACCCACATATTGAAATTGGACCCTCTCCTGCATGAACTTTTCAAATTCCAAATTTGAAGCCGAGAGAAATCATCGGGGTTGCCTTGCCTTGTTCATCCTTTCAAACAACATTTTGGCCAGGGAAATTTGGCCTCTTGGGCCTGGATCATCCAAACTCCCTCCAGTGAATTGTTAATGGCAATTTACACTAAATATTATGATCTTTTGATGATGCATGGGTGAATCTATCAAAAATTTTACAAGATTTGACTAATATTTGCCTTGATTTGTGTATGAAAGCACTTACGACACTTCATGTATGCAGGTTTCAAGAAACCAAATGCGGGTCCATCGGGGACACCCATTGACAACGTTGAACAAGGAAAAGCACGTAGCTCCTATCATCATTCATTTTATGCTCACGTATCTTTGTAGCACCCATCAATAGAGTTGGCATTAGAAGAAGGCCTATGCCAAGTAAGTTAATGAAAAAATGCAAGGGGATGGCCTTGAAGATGCATAGGGGAGTTTTCCTACTTCTCACTAGATGATGATGATCTTTAAGGAGTTGTCTGCCTGAATCAGAGGCAACCAATTCATTGATGCCAGTTGGCGACAAACCCATTTGATCCAATGAAGAATGTTGCAAGTCCATCAAGCAAAGGGCAACTTTCAGGTAGTTTTAGCTACAATAAAAAGGGAAATCAGCAAGAAGACAAAACTGCTACAACACCTAGGCACTACAAGACAAAGTAGGGAAAAGACAAAAGATGTATTTTGAATTGATTAATATTGTGGGGTAGGTGAAGCCCTAATGTAATTGAATCTGAGCCACACAATGTAATTCAATCCTAGCCATTCATTTGGGCTTTGGAAACCTATAAATAGGGGTCTCCCCCTCATTTGTAAAAAGGTTGGAGAGCTGGTGTAAAAGCATTCTACAACAATAGAAAGCAACATTGCATGATTCATGGGTGTTTCCTTTTGAGTTTTCTCATTATGTGTGCATGGTTCTACTTCCCTATTAGTTTAGTAGTTATTTTTTTGAAGGGAAGTGATGATGGTGTTTGTTGTTACAGTATTTGATGAATTTCTAGCTCATTCTTTTTGTGGTTTGTTGATGATGAATCACTTTGTAAAGCTAGTCTGAGCTTCTTTACTTTATTACTGCAACTTAGTTCACTTGCATGTTCATGATGTGTGTATACAAACTAAAAATTTGTAGTCCTTAGAAGATTGAACTAGTTTTGTGTAACTGTAGGGTCCTTTTGGCCAAGCAAAACTTAGTTTAGGGAGTTTGTCTACTGTAGTAGCCTCCATGATCACTGTTCATTCATAGTTTCAAGTCCAAGAACTTACTCTCTTCCTTGCTCTTTTTTCCTTTTTTTACTAAGTAGTGTTAGCAAGGTTCATTGCACATTATAAAGCTAAATATGATGTTGAAATGGAGTTCTAGATTATTGTTTGAACCTGCAGCAAACACACAACAACTCTCCCATATTAAGAACTCCATTTGCAGATCCAACTTCCCAACTTTGTAACTCATCTGTAAGTCCACCCTATGATTCCAGCAAATCACATGAAACAACTGATATATTCCAAAGACTATCAAGACCTGACATTAGAGACCTTGGGATAGTGTTCTACAATTTTATTGTGGAAGGTTGTCTTTCAAGAGAGGTGATGGACCTATGCATTACCTGTGTTGAGAAGTGCATAAAAAACACATCAACAGGGTCATCAGAATATTCTCCATAACATCTTCATCTATTAGAGTGCCTCCTTGATTTTTGACTTCATTTACTGCATTGTCAAGGGTATGTGTAGGATCATCATGGAAAAAACAAGCCCTTAAGTGGCAATAAAATTTAGAAAAATCAGAGTTAGGCAACTTGACGTAAAAAACTGAATAAGTTATCTATATTATTTCAAAAATATGTAACAATTGAATCTGTGGAAAATTGAATGCAGTTTCTAAAATACTAGGTTTATTTAAAAAATAAAAAAATCTATTTGGTAAAAATTTGAAATTTCAATGTAGTAGTACTTAAATTTCAGGAAAAAATAAGAAGTAGGTGTCTGTCTAACCACCCTAACCACAATAAAATGATAATATTTTTTTTATAATATTTTAGATATAAGTAGAGGACTCATGTCCCGATGTGATGCATATATTTTTGTAATTTTTTTCTAAGTAAATAATTAAATATGAATTTTTTATTACAACTTTTAAAAAATATAAAAACTCGTATGTCTGACCACCTTAACTCGGTCAAAACTTCATGAAATCCAATTCATTTTTTTAATCCTATAGTATGTGAAGCATATAATGTGATGCATGTTTCAGATTCAAAAAATGTGATATAGTTTGAAAGCTATAGATGTTTTTCAATTAGTTTATCAATCGGGACTTTAGTCGTAATTCAAATAGAAAATGAATAATAATTACTTATTAAATTCAAAGTAAAGTATAATTTATATTGGTGGAAATATGAGAATCTCCTTTAAAAACCCTTTTCGTTTCATCAATTTTGGGTAAAAAAAAATTCATCATCCACATGGTTCATCATATCACTTACATACCACCACTTTTTGGCCCATCATGATCTTGCACATACCCTCAACTCCCTGAAAGTAGCTTTCTATATCTTCACCTTCTTCATCCTCAAGTTTTCATATTTGTGCTTAGTTGTCAGCTTCTTTGATAATTTGACTATAATTTCCCTCATAGATTTATTTCAACTTTTCCCAAACTTCATAAGCAGTGCTCAATTAAATAACATTTGTTAACTCAGTCTTAGATGAAGCACTATAGATTGCATAGCTTTCTTTTTCATTTTCTTCATAGGCTAAAATCTCATCCACAATATTAGGACCATTTTTCGGTACATCATATTTTGTCTCAATAGCTTTCCAAGTATTGTAGCTTAGAGAAATCAGGTAACCTCTCATCTGCACTTTCTAGAAACTATACTCAGATCCATCAAACACAGGGATTGTCAATTTGTGTGCCATCAAATCTACCTTAATTGGTTAAGATCTTAGACTTTGAGGAACCAAAGCTCTAAAACCAATTGTTGAACAGTCCAGATAACTGAGAGGGGGGTGAATAAGTTATCATAAAAAAAAATCTTGACCTTAATTAATCCAGTACAATCTTAAATCAATCAAAGAATAATTAAAACATATATGAACATGAAAGCACATAACAACACCATGCACAAAGAATACCAAAATTTACATGGAAACCCAAGAAGGGGAAAAACAAGGAGAATGTTAATTCTCAATTATAAAACACCGATTAAGGTGACACTAGTTAAAGTGATTTTTAGAAAGGCTTATTGCCAAAGTGTTCACTGCATGTAAGGCTCACTATGGGTGGGCTCACTACCTGACTATTACAACCAAAAGTAAAAAGGCTCACGGCCAAAATAAAAATGGCTCATTGCCAGAAGAATGATGAAAGGGAATCCACCGCTGGAAATAACTATCACCAAGAGTCACACCGGAAGAACCTCATTGTCTACTACCTTTGGTCGAATAATTTCGCACAATATCTAGGTTTTCATATTCACATTCACCACACTTTTTTTCACCAAACAAAACAAAATTTTACTTATACCATTCCATGCTTTCATAATCTCCTAAGTTGGCCAAACACAATTTGAATTAGGTCACTACAAAACATTCACATGGTGGAAAGAAATGAAACGTGGACCATATAGAACCTCCTCACTCAAATCAACATGCTACATATTAACCATGATATATGGAACCAAATACATGTTACAATGCAAACAATGTTCTAGGGCACATCAACCAATTTCCAGATTGGTCTGAACCCATAAGAGTGTATTTCATTAAGTTGCAAATGAAGGGGACCAAGAAAAGCATGACCAAAGATAGAGCATCGCAACACAACATCTGGAGCACGCCAATCTGGATTGTCAAAGCATAAAAATCGAACCTTAACCAATCAACCAAGATATGTTGACATCAATGCCAACCATCAAAAGAATCACATTCCAACATAAAGGAGAGAAGTCATGTAAAAGAGAGAATGTAGATCCTTGTGCAAGGGGGAAGAGTGTGCACTAATGTATAATATGTCTTGCTGATCAAAGTTGTTGGTTGTTATTGATTATTTTTCATATTAGGTGTTGCAATCAATGACAAAGGGGGAGATCATTGGAAACTTGTGTTGTCATTGATGTAAATAGAGCATTGTTGCATTGATTTCAATCCTTGAGCAAGTAAGTGTGTTGGTTGCATTATGCCATCATCAGTATTGGCACTGGTGTCAACCTCTAATGTAGCAATTATGATTAAGTGATTGTGGATACAACCTATTGCGTGGTTGATTTGTTGATAAGGTGTTGTAGATGTTGATTTGGTGTTTGTGATACTTGGTTTTCAAGTGCTTTTGAGAAAATTTAAATAAAAGAGATTTCAATGTGGTTGAGTGATGCTTTTGTTTGTGCTCCACATTTCTTCAGTATTGAAGCTATGATTGTGCAATTTGGATATGTTGATCAGAGATGTTAAGAGTTGTTATATCCAAAGTTTTAGGTATTGGATCATGTGGTAGAGTAAGTTGTTTTCACCAATGTGTGAGCTATTTAGTAGTGTTGTCTCAGAGAATGAGATTGCTCTACATTTCTCTATAGTAAAATTTCTAGTGTTGCATATCTAGGAATGTGCTTATATCATCTATATCTACCTTCCCTCGAAATTTGAGGTGCTAAATCATTCTACAAGGTTGTTGGATATGTTGGATGTTTGTGCCAGTGTGTCTGGTTACACAAGATGAAGATGTTCTCAAGTTTTAGGTTGTTTTAGTAGTAGTGGTGAACATTCTGATGATGTGAAATATTTTGAGATGTTGTACAAATGTTGTAAAGTGTTTCTATGTGGTTCACAAGTCATCTTTGTATTTTTTTCAAAGTGTGTACTTAAATGTTTAAGTGTGTTAACATAGGTTCGATTGACCTGGCATGTTAGTGCTAATTAAGGAAGCTATGTGTTATATGTGGAGGATTTGCGAGGCATTTGGGTGTATATTTAGTTCCTAGATAATGGTTTTTTTGGTCTAACTTCATCTATTCCCACCGTGGAGATGTTTTGGTGTCAAACTCTTTTGAATTTATATGTTTAAGGTGTATAATTGACCTTGAAAGATGTTTTTAAGGTTGTGAATGGTATAAAAGCAAGGTGAATTTTTGGAGAAGAGTGTGTGAATGCAAGGATGTGTTGAGATTTGAATTTAATTATATGTAGAGATATAAAGTGTGAGCTTAAAGCCTATGACTTCAATGTGGTGAGCATAAGGGTTTACATTTGCAAAGTATTTGAAGTTTCTTAAAGCAGTGAGTTGGAGGTTGTTGATGGTGCAAAGTTGTAGTTGTGGATATTTTGTGTTGCTTTGAGATGGATTTCTCATTGTAAAAATCTTCTTTCTTTCTTCTTACCAATCTAGTAGTGAGCCCTTCTTTCTTTTGGGTAGTAAGCCCTCCAGAAGTGAGCCTATTGTATTCAGTGTTGCAATTACTTTATATTGTGAGCTAATACTCACTTTGATTTTTCCCTTCTTTGGTTTTCCAAATAAATTTGGTATTCTCATATGTTTGGATATGTTTGCATTATTGTTTCTCATGTTTACATTCCGCTAATGCATGATAAGGGTTTAATGGTTATTAAGTGTTTAAGGACTAATGTAGATCTGAATGTATATGAGGGTTTTGATGTTTTAATGTGCAACTAATTCACCCCCCCTCTCAATTCTCTTTTGCATCCAAAACTCCTTTCTTTAGTTCTACAATATATATCCTTGTGATCAAACTTATTACATGCATAGTAGTAACCATAAAAGGAGTGGGAGATCACACCATTATGTCTTGGAGGCACAAATGAGTTCTTGCTCACACAATAATTTCTTCTTGCCTTAGATCTACAATTAATAACATTATGACCAAACTTATTGCAAGAATAATAGTATCCATGAAAGTATTCATAGAAATTGGGAGTAGCATTTTGTCTAGGAGGGAATCTCTTGAAGACTTTCTTCTAATTGCTAACCTTTATGAAGTCATCATCCAATTCCTACTTCTCATCTTTGGTCTTCTTAGATTCTTCAACATAGGCCTTTTCTATTTTTATTTTATGGATATATGTCTTTGAGTTCTAACCTTTTTTCAAATCCAACACCACCCTTATTCTTCAAAGGTCTTTGGCAACTGATTATATCATCGAGGATATTGGTGCTTTTCTTGAGTTCTAGGCCCTTTTCTATTTGATCCTTTTCTTTCTCCAATTCATTTCTCATGGAGATAATTTCTTCTTCAATATTGGAGCATTCAATTGATTTGTCATTCAGCTTAGTTTTCAAACAATCTACAACCATTTTTCCTTCTTCAACTTGAACTTTTAAATTGATTATTTATTTTGACTCTTTAAATTTGATCTTAAATTATCTATTTTCTTTTCTTGTTGCATTTAGATCTTGTAATGGTGAAATATGTTCTCCTTCAAAATATACCTCACAATATTCTTCATTAAAGACTATCATGTCTTTATTTTTATCATCTTTCAAAGGATTCTTATCATTAGTCAATGCTTTAGCTCCCATGTGTTCCACTCCAAGATCTACCATAGCTATTAGGTTGTATCAAGGCACTTGGCTTTGATACCAATTGTTGAACACATAGAAGTACTAAGAGGGGGGGTGAATCAATACTTAATTAGATTCTTTTATCCATTAGAAATTAATCACATGAAAATCATGACAGGTAGAAGGAAACATAAACATGCAACCGTAAAACTAGATTTATGTGGAACACCCTACAAGGGAAACACCATGGTGAGCCAGTTGCTTGGATCTACTGTCCAAATCCAACCCTAGAGATGTAAAACAAAATTTACAACAAGTTTTATGGCTTTAACCAAAGGAATTTTACAACTCCCTACAAAATATAACACTTACAAAAGAGGTTACAACCTCCACATAGTACTACAATATTTAAACACTTTTGTTACCTCTAGCTTACTGCTTTTGTTACACACATAGATATAACTACTCAAAGAACTTTGCTACCTTCAACTCACTACCTTGAGCAAACATTCTCACACTTATACTCACACATGCTTCTTTGCATTTTCAGATACACTCACTGTTGGGCTATCTGGATTGATCTTCACCACATTTCATTATAAAAATGGATTCTATGGATTTCTTATTTACACATTATATTTTTAAAACACTCGCCACAAACACACCTTTTCAATAGATTCAATCTTCTATTTGTATTATTTGTATCCTCTGGAATCTTGAAAAAGTTTCTCCTTGTTAGTCAAGATGAGGCAAATAACATGAGACATGCATCGACCATAACAAGTCAGCCCAAAAAAAATTGTGATAGGGGAGAATCTCATGCAGTTCAACTGAGAGGTGGTCATGACCTATTCATCATAAAATACATCTTCAAAACTAGAACACACTTCCAAACGCTTGGCACAACCAACACAATATATTAAGTCATCCTCACAAATATACAATCTTCCATGCATCGATTCCATACCAAGGGCGGTATCAAAGAAATCAAACAACCTTATGAGGATCACTCCATGATAATTATATGGCTTGTGAAAACATTTCTCTACACTCCTTTTACTATTATAGATCATTTTGTGTTGGCACAAACACTTAATACTCAAAATATCACTTCCAGGGTTACCATTGTATAGGAGAAGATCTAATACCAACTTGTAGTTCTCACAAAGAATACTATGAGCCTCAATTATGCTTCTCATAACCTATTTTCTTAGTTTTGGACAATTAATTGCTCACACAAGTCATTAGATCATCACCAAACCAACCTTCCAATTTATCGAAACATAGACAACACAATTTTACCTACAGAATCTCTGTTCGTGCACAAAACCATATGAAACTTGGGCTGAACAAGCACACTATCTACATGAATATAAATCCAAAGTTGTAAGACATAATAAGATGATGTGGTGAAGTGTGGAGACTTTCTATCCTTCCTTATGCAACCATTCGCACAAACTTGACATGTTCCTACACTATTAGTACTAGAGATATTTGTGGTAATACTTATGCTTTGAAACTTGGAACATGAATACCTCATAGCTATGTTGAACTATCCTCCAAATCGTAAGGCCACATCTTCATCTGCAAAGAAATGTGGAGCATTTGACTAAGTAATTGTGGTGTAAATCTTTGTGACTTTGACCCATTTGAAGTCTTTTATTAGGTACATATGTAACATTACATCAAATCATATTGACAAGAGACATCCAACCATGAACTTCAGAAGATAAGGTACAAATGTCTACCAAGGACAACATTACAACCCTTCAACATAACTCTTCATTAAGGACAACATACAAGTGCATGCAATAGCAACACAAGTTAACATCAATGACAACACACTAACAACACATTTGTCAACACGAGGTGGGTTTCTTATTGATAGAGTTAGAACACAAACTAACCTAAAATCCCACTATTAGGTCAACCATGTTAGAACTTAAGAGTACATTTTTTAGTAGATAGAGTGAGGTCTATCATTGGTGGATTAGGTAACACAATCTTGCCCCTTTAATAAATAACTAATGCAAACCTAATTTTATTCTTTAATAAAAAATAACACATTGAACCCCACATCAAAACATAATAAAAAAACCATTCTCAAGTACCAACAAAGGATGGGATTCATGACCCTACATGGGGTTGACCAATGGTTTATTTAGCCTTTTAAGGGTAGTCCGAAAACACCTAACACCTTCTTATCAAGACTTTACAGGAACAATGGTCAACAATTTGACAATAAATGCTGAGACTGAAAATTGATTCATGAGATAGGAGATAAATACTAAAAAGAGCTAGATACACTTTGTAAAGCTTTCTTAGTACTAGATTTCGTATGGTGTTTCTGATTTCATAGCTGGTTTAAAAAATTAATACTGGATGGTTCTATTGACAGGTACGAGATATTGATATATACACTTCCTACGATGATCCCTAAACCTATATCTTAGGGTACTTGTGAAGAGTCATAATTGCATTGGGTGTAAGTCCTTTTAATAAGAAAACCATCAAAATAAAAACTAGGTACTCACATTGATCATCCCATCCTTATATTTTTTCATAACAATAGATTAGGTGGATACTTCAGTGCTGTTAATCTATATAAGCAAATCTCCATTCAATGTAATTCAAATTCTGTCACCATGGTGTCATACTGCTACGTGCCTTTCATGTCAACAGTGTTTTTATGGTTCTATCAGTCAACCCGCAATTTCAGGAATCAGTACTTGTGTCCTCACCTGCTACTCAATCAAACACAAACAAAAATAAACCCACAAATATATATATATACATATATATATACACACTAACTACTGGGTTTATAAGAGCAAGTATTGAAGATAGATAAGTAAGCTTCTGCCATGGCAGATCAATAGGCAGTCTGATAAAAATATATATATATCTACCCTCACTGACATGAACAACAACCATACTGATATATGAGATCATGGTGCAGCAGCCGAGATGGGTTTCAATTTCCAGTGGCCTGAATCCCTAGAATAAAAAACAATATAGCTACCTGTATATCAGGCTACAAGCTGACAATTAATAGCCATTGCCTGTTCTGTGGTTGTCTTCCGGTCATGTCCTATCTGGTTGGTTACATATTTTATTCCTGAAAGTTTGAAACCATATATGATGTAACTTTAGTTGAGGGCTCCATGCTTCTCGATAAATGAACACTGAAATTATCATGGATTTGGTCCACGTAGTATGGATTTTCACATTATAAGGACGTTGTCCTTTCTACTGACTGCTCCTGGAGTTGTTGGTAATGTAAGGTTCAGTTATGACATTGATAAAATATTGGGGTAGCTACAAATCTGATTTCCCGCATCCTATGACAAATCTTCAACTTCAAATTCTTGTTTGGAGGGAGCTTTCATTGTTCACCAAATCTTCATATTATTGTAAAGGGAGCTTTCATGGTCTATACTTAGTAATTCTATTGTTTGTTTTATGTTATATTGGATGAATGTTACAAATGGATTGTCTAAATTTAAGAATGTCATTTTAATTGTACTTGTTGATATGAATCTTATATTCATTATTTTACTATTTTTTCATCATTTTAGATTAAAATTAATTTATGTTTCAGGATTTTATGTTTTTTTAGTTAGGTTGGTCAAATGGTAGTTGCAATTTGAAATTCAAATCTCTCATTTTGGTAAACCAACATTCTAAGAATATGATAGTTTCTTGTACAATAATGTGGCAAGGAGTTGTGTGTCTATAATTTGTACCTAAAGTCATTAATGTGTACTGAACCTTCATATTATTATAAAGGGAACTTTCATATTCTATAAATAGTAACCCTTTTTTTTTTTGGTTACATTTGATGAATATTATAAATGAATTGTCTTAAAATTTAAGAATGTTTTTTTTAAATGTACTTATTGATATGATTCCTATGTCCATTACTTTTGACCATTTTTTCTATTTCTTAGGATTTATGTCTCCTTCTATTAGGTTGGTCACATGGTGGTTACAATTTAAAATTCAAATATCTCAATTTTTGTAGACCAATATTCTAAGAATATGATAGTTTCTTGTAGATTATGTGAGAAGGAGTCATGTGCTTAAGATTTGTATCTAAAGACATTAATGTGTACCAAACCTTCCCTTTATTATAAAGGGACCTTTCATACTCTATAGTTAGTAACTTTATTTATTTTTTGTTATATTAAATGAATTTAATAAATGAATTTTCGTAAATTTGAAGAATGCCTTTTTTATTCTACTTGGTGATATGGATCCTGCATCCATTGTTTTTGACATTTTTCTCATCACTTTAGAGTAAGACTAATCCAATTCTTAGGATTTATGTCTCTTTTGATTACGTTAGTCACATGGTAGTTACAATTTGAAACAAAAATACCTTAATTTTATAGACCAACATTCTAAGAATATGATAGTTTCTTGTACATTATGTGGCAAGGCTCTGTCGTGTCTCTAGGATTTGTATCTAAAGACATCAATCATTCTCATTTTTAGGTCAAAGATCAAGAGAAAACAACTTGCATTTAGATTTAAAACATCACTTATAGGTTTAGCATTTAACTAACCTTAGTTTCTTCAATGTATTGAGGTATATGTTGCATGTTCTTGATCTTGTTAAATTGTCCATGAGATATGTTTATTATTAATAAAAATGCAGCAATCTCATCTATGTATATATAAGGCGCTTAAAGGTTCTTTATAATACCACATATTTCTTAGATGTATGTATAAGCATAAGGAAACATATTCAATAGATTTCAAAGATTAAATTGAATAATGAAAATAATAGTGTGGGAGAAAACCGTCTAAATATTAAAGTATGTAGGAGCATGTACAAATCATTATATCATTAATCACCTTTATATTAGGCTCCTAAGCACCATTCTAATACAAATCTTAGTTTTTGTGTTTCTTCTATTACACCTTAACTAGTCAAAGTAGTCAAAGTTTATATCATGACAAAAACAAAGCCATATTCCCTATTGTAAGTATGAGGTGTTGTCATTGATGCCAACATGTATATCTATTGGCTGGTATTTTCATTGATATGGGGAGATCATTGCATGCATAACTATATGTTGAGGATATTGAGAAAAATCTGACAAAGGAAGATTGCTGCAGAGTATGCTTGTATAGCTGAGATATTGATGAATTGTTGTGTGTACATGGAGATATCTATTGTAGAGTCTGAAGGTAAGTCAAAATGAAGTAATGAGCTGAGATGATGTTTTTGGTAATTGGTTTCCAAGTTATCTTGGGAAAATTTGATAAACATAGTAACTAGTGTGTGCAAGTATTCATAATGTGCTTTGGTATTGTACTCCACGTTTCTTTTGTGTTGATGTTGGATGCCTATGCAGATCTTACAATTTATTCATGATTTTAGAGGTTGCTATATTCAAAAGTTGGGTTTTTGAATTGTATAGTGCGAGATAATTTCACTAGTATGTGAACTAGGTAATTATGTATTATTTGATGTGGTCTGGGAGAAATGTATTTGCTCCACATTTATCCACATCTTTGTGTTAGTACCTTTTGTTTTGAAGAAGTGTTGATGGTATTGTTATCTTACTTGTGTTAGGAAGATTCAATGATTGGTGTTGTAGAAGACATGTTTTAGTGTTATAGTGTATGACTATATCTAGCAGTGTTGTCTAATTGTATAGAATGATAATATTCTTCAGGTGAAATCTGTTGTAGAGGTTTTGGATATATTCCAAAGTGATTATGGGTTATTTTAGATTGTGTTAAAAAGATGGTTGTCCAAAACTTTTAGATCAATTTGTGGAAGCATGTACTTAATGTTTTATTGTGTTTAACACTAGTGTTGGCCGACCTTGTGTTAACACTACATGTGAGGCTTGTAAAGCGCGTTGAAGTGTGTTTGGATCTATTTGGCTCCTAGTTAAGATTTTATGTAGGTCACCTTCATTCCTATCCACCACGGGAATGTTTTGGTACCGACCTATTTTGAATTTGTATGTATAATGACTAGTGATCGACATTAAATAATTTTTTTGAGGAAAAGCTTGATATAAACATGGTGTTGTGGTGAGATATATGAGGGAAATAAGTGAGAATAAAGATAGATGTGATATCGATGCTAGTGATTTGTGTGATGTGAATTTGAGCAGACTAGTGTGAATTTCAATGTTAGGGTTCCTAAAAGCAGTGAGGTGAAGGCATCCAAAATCATTCATGCAAGGTTGTGAAAGTGTGTGAGCAATTGTGGTGTATTCCTTGTTGCATTGAGAAGTGTTCTTTGTGTAACATTCTTCTTTTATATTCTTGTATTATTTATATGGTAGTGACCCCTGGTTGTGAGCCTTTTTGGACATTGTGTCCTATTCTGACAGTGAGACCTTTTGTACCAGTTTTGATATTACTTATATTGTGAACTAATCCTCACCATGGTTTTTCCCTCATTTTTTTTTCCATGTAAATCTAGTGTTCTCCTATGTATGGTGTTATGATTTCAATTTTTGTTATTTACATTTCAAGTTTAATCACTTGAACATAATAAGGGTTTAATGAATGCATGTGGATTTGATTATTGTTGAGGGTTTTTAAAGGTTTAATTTGCTACAACTGATTCATCCTCCCTCTCAATTGTCTTGTTTATTTAAATAATTGGTATCAGAGTGACGCTCCTTGGAGAAGAGCTTAACCACTTGAGGTAGATGCAGGATGGTGAACAAGGTTGTTTTGGAATGTCCTAGATTCAATGGCACATATTATGCATTTTAGAAGACAAAGATGGAAAGATATATGTATTCTTAGAGATATGAGATTGAGAAAACTTATTAGACTCCTTACACTATACCTTAGAATGGTCCAAGTAAAAACATAGAGATTAAGGCACATGAGATCAATGCTAAGGCAAGATTTATTATTATGAATAGTCTTTCAAATACTAAATTAGTAAAAGTTATGAGTTTAAAGACTGCTAAAGAAGTTTGGGGTAAGCTAGAAAGCATTTATGAAGGAGATCCAAAGTTCAAACAATAAAATTTGAATTTGAAGGCACGGTTTAAAATGATATGGATGTCTAAGGATGAAACAATTAAAGGCTACATACAGAGAGTTGATAAGCCGGTAAGTACTATAAGAGGTCCTTGTGCAACACTAAAAGAATCTAAAGTAGTAAAGAAAGTTATCGTATCTCTTCCTCATTGTTATAGTGAAAAGGTATTTTCTATTGAGGAAACTATAGATTTTGATAAGTATTCTAGAGATCAGTTGATTGCTACACTAACTACATTTGAAATGAGGAAATTGAAGAAAGGTACAAAAGTAGAGACTGCTTTCAAGGTTTGTAAATTAGAAAAGTCTGAAGATTCAGATGGAGAAACTCTTGATGATGTGGAAACTAACTTTGTGAGAATGAAGAAAAAGGGCATCGATAAGTACCAAGGTAAATTAACTTTCAAATGTTTTAGTTTTTTTGGACTCAAGGGAACACTGAGAGGGGGGGTGAATCAGTGTTCTCAAATCTTAACTTTATTAATCTGATATTTAAACCATTTCAACATTAAACCAAAGGAAAGATGCAAACACAAAAATAAATCATCCACAACACCATAACAAAAGGATTTTTATGTGGAAACCTTGTTAGGGGAAAAACAACGATGGAGGTCAATCCACAAATTGAGTACTCAAATATAAGTTTTACAAAATGGAAATGCACTTGCATTCAGGCTCACTACCTAGAGCTCACTACTCAAAATAGGAAGGCTCGTTGCCTTACAAAATATTTAGATTAAGACCATCTGAAGGATTGAACTAAAGTAATGGCATTTATTCATGCCTAGTTATAGTTTCGGTTAGGCACATTTTTTGATCTCTGACCTTATCTCTCATTCTACTCTCCTACTCCACTTTGCTCTATAATTTTCATCACAAATCCTTGCACAAATGAATTTTCATTACTATACTTCTTAATTTCACAACAAATACTAACACACTTATATATATCCACAACTAAGGATTCAATCATGTATATGTTGGCTTTAATAAAACATAAAATACTTTTCAATGGTCGACTAAATCCACAAATGATTTTCAATGCGCACCATCCAAAGTCAGTCATAGCATCATGAGGACCTAATAAACATGTTCAAGCATGAAAATATTTAAATAATTACTCCTTAAACATCTACAACGGCTATATCCACCAAGTCGGCCTTCTAGCACTGATAAACATAAAAACAATACATTAGATCTCCTAATTCATACACCAGTGAATGCACACCCAAATAATTCTTTGGATAAGATAGGATGAAAATCAAAATACCTTTCTTTGATATCCACAACTTAAAATGATAAGCTGATAATGCAAATAGGTTCATCTTTAGTCGGATACCCTATTCTTCACTCTGTCTGCCGATATGGATAAATACTGAAGTGTGGACTAGATCAATGACTTAGGTTTCCATCAATGACAACACTAGAAGCCATATGCCAACAATCTCCCCCTTTGGCATTGATGGAAACACTTGGTGAAAAATGACTAAGTGTCAAAACCAATATGAGCACGCTACCAAACTTCAAAACTTCAAAACATAGGTCCCCCTGAAATTGATAAGGCATTTTTCACTGCTCACTCTCCCCCTTTGACATCAATGAAAAACACTTATTCAATCTCCCCCTTTGAAATATGACCAAAAAATTGTTAATTCAAAACTGATTCAAAATTTGAAAAAAAAAGAGTGTGATTGCTACTGAGTCAGAAGATTATCTTGTGATTTTCTTTCATCTCCGGAAGAAACTTCTTCCATGGTTCTACTGCAATCCCAATGATTATGATCATGCTGTTGATTTTGGATGTTTGGTTGATAATATCAATGAGGGATTTCAGAATTGTGACAGTTTCTTCAAGTGTCTCTCCTTTCCACAGTATCTCAATCATCTATTCCAGTCTACATTTTGTTAAGTCCTTTACTTCCCAAAAAGTGTCCACAAACTTGTTTCTGGTGAATTGAACTTTTGTATTCTCAAACTGTAACTCTTGAATCCTTTTCTTGATTTCACCATCCTGATCTTGAAACATATCAAAAATTTATCCAATCCTATTCAATTTTGTTTCAATTTGCTCCAACTTTTCTTTGTATTTCCCACCTGCACGAGGCCAATGGATGTAATATTTGTAGATGTTGTTGTACTTATGCATTGACTTAGCTCATTCATTTTCCCTTTCAACTTGGTAAGAGATACTTTGTACTACTTCTTCAGATGTAAGATTACTTCTTCTTCTTCCCTGTTTTGAGACCCAGAGTCCATGATTTCCTTGATGCATTCAATCATTTCTTCTTGCGAAATATTTTGCAAAATCTTCAATTTGATCTAGTTATGCACAATATGAGCACTTAGTACACTTAAAATCACATCCTGTTCATATGAAGGTCTGATAGACCATAATTTGGAAATTTTTTGCATCCCACCTTCCTCATGAATAAGTTGTAGTAGTTTTTCCTTGGTTAAGTCATCTTCATCCTCACTTTCTTCTATCTTAGCCTTTTCTTGTTTCAGTTCGGGTGATTCTGGTTCTTTTCCCTTGGTGTCCTCAGTTTCCTTATCAGATTCCTCATCTGGTATATCCACAATTTCTCATTCTTTTCCTTTTCCTTAAATTTTTGGAATCTTGCATGCCAGAGGAGTAAAGACAACAGTTTCTTTTTATCTTTTTCTCTTTTCTTCTTTCTCTCCATCTCACCAGAAGAGGAACCAACTTCAAGTATCCTTACCGGAAGAGAAATACCAACTGAGCCAAACTTTCCTAGCAAACCTTTAAAGAAATTTCCATATTCTTGATCACTGTTTTCCACAATTTTAGAATATGTATAATTTTGTTTTGCACACCGGTTCATTTTCTTTCCACATCACATTATTTTTCATCGGTAAACAATTCAAAAATTACATTAATAGACATATAATCAGAGTACCAAACCTAAAAGGGTAATCTGTCATCTTTGTTAACTGCACATTCTCCATCAGTTGATCTTTTAGCAATCCACAAAGGTTAAAATCTTGATCTTCCATTATCATTTTGTGTGAAATGTAGACCATGCCTTCTGAAGTAGCACCTTCTTTGTTTTTGAAGAAGATTTTGTAGGATATTACATGCGTGATGTATCTTGTCACAAAGTTTTTGATTTTCAAGATTATTAGTGCCCATTGATCTCCAATAACTCCAAATAGGGTTTTGACTTCTTTATTTTGGATAGACTTATTTCTCGGTATATCCCCAAATTTGTATAATCTAGTCAAATTTCCAATTAATTCTTTCAAAATGGGGTAAGGTTTATCCAGAAATGGAAAGTCATCATTCCATCTTCTCAAAATAAACTTAATGATTTTTCCATTCTCAAAATAGGGAAACTCATTCCAAATGTCCAAATTCTTGTGTTTAGCTTCTTTCAACCATTTCAATTCATCGGACGATAAAACATTCCTTACGGCTCTAATGATTTCATTGTTATACTGATCTAGATTAATCATTCCTTTGATTTTTTCCATTTTTCCTTTCGTACTCATGTTTCGTTTATCTCAACTACACACCAAATTAAAGGAAAAATTATGAAGTACCTGATTAATTAGGGTTTTGTAGCCAAGATTCCTTCATTCCTTTAAGATTCTATTGCAGAGCACTCTCCTTCTTCTTCTCTTTGATAAAGTGGAAAATGACGGTTTCAACATGTCTTTTTATAACTTCACACACCTAAATTTTGTTGTAATAAATTATTTTCCCCTAGGTGTTCTAGATAGCCTATTTTCTCAGACAACGAGAGAAAAATTATTCTGCAAACCTATGATTTCTTGAATTTCCTTGTGAATGCTTTCCAAAGCATCTGTAGATCATTAATACATCTTATGATAATATTTTGTTTTCCGATACTAGCTTACAAATGGGGGGAAAATGATTTTCTTGAAAAACTCCCCCTAAGCCAATGCCCTGAAATTAGTTTTCAAAGGAATTATCGGAAGCAGGTTCTGGTACAAAACTATTTCCTACATCAGACTCAATATTTCTTACCCATGTCTTCTTCATTTGATCTCTTATTTCATCCACAATCACTTTTCCCTTTTCTTTATCATCTTTCTGTGTATTTCTGCCTTTGTATGTCAGACCTCTTTTATCCATATTTTTGTTTCTGCAGAATCTTGCAATGTGACCATATTTGTTACAATTGTAGCACACAATATTTCCTTGTCTAGATCAATCATTCCACTAATTCCTTCTTAATCTGCATTGGTTAGCAATATGCCCAAATCTTCCACAAGTATAACATTCAACATTCCTTCTATTGACAGAGTAGTTTGACACATTTCTACATTCAATTGACTTATGACCAAATTTTTTGCTAATGAAACACTGACCGAGGAATGATGAATCACTTGATTTAATTTTACTTCTACATTGAGCAGCCATATGACCAAATTTATTGCAATAAAAATAGTATCCATTAAAATTTTGAGCATTAGGTTGCCTTATCGGATGCCTTTTTTATTTGTTTATCAAATTTCCTTGCCTGAAATTCTTTTGTCTAGATCTGGAACATTCTCCTTTCTCATATCCAAGGCCTCACTTGTCATTTCCATTCTTCTGTCCTTGAGTCAGCTCATCAAGCTTAATTGAGCTAATCTTAAACTTCTCCTTGTATTCATTTGCAATAGTAATTTCATTCCTGAGAATAACAATCTATTTTTCAAGCTCTTCTTCATTGTTTTTGGATTGTTGCAGTTCAATCTCCAGCTGAATGAATTCTCCATTTACTCTTTTGCATTCATCATATTTTTCTTTTAAGGACTAAGCAAGGTTCTCCTCATTCTTCTTTCTTTCTTCAATCTCCTTAGTCAGCTTCATCACCATAGATTTCATCTCATGTTTTAGGGTAGCATTCTCTCTGGCAAGCTTTTCACATTCTTCAATTATTTCCTTCAAGGTTTGATTTAGGTGAACATGGGTACATGTGTAGGATCATGATGGGCCAAAAAGTGGCAATATGTAGCTGATATGATGGCCCATGTGGCTGACAATTTCTTTTACCCAAAATTGATGAAACAAAAAGGGTTTTTAAAGGAGATTCTCAGCTTTCCACCAATATAAATTATGGTTTACTTTGAGTTTAATAAATAATTATTGTTCATTTTCAATTTTAATTACAACTAAAGTCCTAATTGATAAGATGATTGAAAACATTTATAGCTTTCAAATGGTATCACATTTTTTGAATCCAAAACATGCATCACATTCTATGCTTTGCATACTATAGGATAAAAAAAAAGGAATTTCATGAAGTTTTGACCAGGTTAAGGTGGTGAGACATATGATTTTTTATATTTTTTAAAAATTGTAATAAAAAAATCATAATTAATTATTTACTTGGAGAAAAATTACAAAAAAATATGCATCACATCGGGACATGAGTCCTCTACTTATATCTAAAATATTATAAAAACAAAATTATGTTATTGTGGTTAGGGTGGTTAGACAGACACCCACTTCTTATTTTTTCCCTGAAATTTAAGTACTGTTGCATTGAAATTTCAAATTTTCACCAAATAGATTTAAAAAAAAAAAAACCTAGTAGTTTAGAAACTAAATTCAATTTTCTACAGATTATATTGTTACATATTTTTGAAATAATATAGATAACTTATTCAAATTTTTACATCAAGTTGCCTAACTTTGATTTTCTGAATTTTCATCACCACTTAAGGGCCTATTTTTTCCATGATGATCATGCACATACCCACATCATCCATGCTTTCGCTCTCTTTAAGATTAATTTGATCACATAGATCCTTTCTCTTCTCCCAGGATTTAACAATTTGATCCTTTAGTGTCTGAATGAAGTTCTCAGCATCCTTAAGATTCGCTCTTAATTCCTGAACTTTTGCTTTAGATTGATCAAGATCATCAAGCGCTAGCACAAGCTATTGTTGAATACTATCAGATTCCATTACATTCCAAGATCCACCTCAAGCTGCTAAAATCCTTCCAAGGAACACTGCTCCGATACCAATTGTTGGACTCAAGGGAACACTGAGAGGGGGAGGGTGAATTAGTGTTCTGAAAACCTTAACTTTATTAATTAGATATTTAAACCATTTCAACATTAAACCAAATTATAGATGCAAACACACAAATAAATCATCAAAAACACCATGACATAAGGATTTTTACATGGAAAGCCTATTAGGGGAAAAACCACGGTGGAGGTCAATCCACAATTTGAGTACTCAAATATAAGTTTTACAAAATGGGAATGCACTTGCATTCAAGCTCACTACCTAGAGGTCACTACTTAAAATAGGAAGGCTCACTTCCTTACAAAATATTTAGATTAAGACCATCTAAAGGATTGAACTAAAGTAATAGCATCTATTCATGTCTAGTTACAGTTTCGGTTTGGAAAATTTGTCAATATTTGACCTTTTTCCTAATTTTGATTTCCTACTTTGCTCTACTTTATAATTCACATCACAAATCCTTACACAAATGAATTCGCATTATTATACTTCTAAATTTTGCAACACATACTAACACACTTCGCATCTCCTATATCAAAATGATATACCCGATCACTTATATATATCTGAAACTAAGGATTCAATCATCTATATGTCGGCTTTAATAAAACACAAAATACTTTTCAATAGTCGGCTAAATCCATAAATTATTTTCAATGCGCACCATCCAAAGTTGGTCATAGCATAGTGAGGACCTAAATAAAAAATTTCAAGCATGAAAAAATTTAAACAATTACTCCTTAAACATTTGCAATGGCTATATCCACCAAGTCGGCCTTCTAGCACTAATAAACAAAAAATCAATGCATCGGATCTCCTAATTCATACACTAGTGAATGCATACCTAGATAATTCTTTGGATAAGATAGTACAAACATCAAAATACCTTTCTCTGAGATCCACAACTTAAAATGGTAAGTTGATAATGCAAATAGGTTCATCTTCATATAGATACCATGCTCTTCACTCTATCTACCAGTATGGATAAATACTGAAGTGTGGACTAGATCAATGAGCTAGGTTTCCATCAATGACAACACTAGAAGCCTTATGCCAACATAGTTGTGGTAGTATAGGTAATTATGCTTCTAGATATTCTAAAAGAGATATAAACATTAAAAATAAGGAGAATAAAGAAAATATGATTAAAAGAGCTTACTATGTTAGAGAAAATGTTGGGATTAAGGATGATGAATTTGATTATGGATATTTTGATGATAATGAATGTTTTATTTTGGCTATAAAAGAAGAATTTGGTTTTGCTAAACTTGAAAGTTGTGTGAAGGAAAGTGGTCCAAATATTAAGGATAAGTTTGAAGGTACTTTGGTATCTTCTTTTCATGTCAAAGAGGAAAATAATTTTTTTGGTTTTTTATAGTGGTTTCTCTAATCACATGACCAAAGATAAAAGTAAATTTATTAAACTTGAAAAGGATGATGGAGGATTGGCTAAATTTGGAGATGATTCAGGAGCAAAGATTTGTGGAATATGTTCAATAAATTTTGATGACAAGCATAATACTGACAATGTTTACTATGTTAAAGGTTTAAGACATAATCTCTTGAACATTGGAAAAATGTGTAGAAATGGATATAACCTTGTGTTTAAGGATGAAGCATGTGAGATCCATAAAAGATCTAGAACTATGATTGTCGCTAGTAAGAGAACATATGTAAACATCTATCAACTTAAGATTGTTGGTGAGCATTGCTTTATTTCTCAGATTAATGATAGTTGGTTATGGCACCAAAGGATGTGTCACATGAAATTTGATAATTTGGAAAAAATTAGTTCAGTCCATGCAGTGAGAGATCTATCAAAAATCACAAAACCTATCAATGTTGTTTGTGAGAGTTGTCATTTTGGAAAACAAACAAGGAGTAGCTTTAAAGGAAAGGAACAATCTGCTATCAGACTGCTAGAATTAGTGCATATAGATCTTTGTGGTCTTATAAGGGTGAGAAGTCTTTAAGGTGAAAGGTACTTTATGCTTTTGATTGATGATTACTCTAGAATGTCATGGGTTACTTTTGTTAGAGAAAAAATATGAAGCATTAGATAAATTCAAGGCATTTAAAGTTATAGTTGAAAATGAAATGGATTTGAAAATAAAATGTTCAAGGTCTAACAGAGGTGGTGAATTCACCTCCAATGAATTTAACAAGTTTTGTGAAGTTGACAAGAGGTATTTTTCTACCCCTAGAAATCCTCAGAAGAATGGAGTTGTTGAGAGGAAAAATAGAACTATTCAAGAAGATGCAAGGACTATGATGAAAGATGCAAACTTGTTGGAAGTTTATTAGAGAAAGCGTATCCATACTATTGTTTACATACTTAACTGAGTTCAAGCTAAAGCTAGCAACACAAAGACTCCCTATGAGCTATGGTATGGAAAAATTCCTACTATGATGTACTTCAAAGTGTTTGGAAGCAAATGCTACATCAAAAGAGAAGAGGAAAAAATAGGAAAGTTGGATGTAAGGTTCAATGAAGGTATATTCCGTGGATACTCTATTAGAAGCAAAGCTTATAGATGTTACAACAATAGGCTGAGAAGATAATTGAAAGTGCAAATGTTAAAGTTGATGAAAACCTTTAAAGTTCAATTTCAGTGGATGGATATGTATCAGATGAACATAACTGCATAATTGAAGAAGAAAAATTTGATGAAGGAGAAGTGCAGAATGAAGAGGAAGAAGCTCCAAAGAAGACCCCAAAAATTCTAAGTATGTGCAAAAGAATCATTCTGAAGATCAAATCATTTGAGATAAGAGGAAAGGTATATTGACAAGAAACAAAGCTCCTAAAGTTGAGGTAAATCTATGTTTACTTTCTAAATTTGAACCTAAATCAGTTAGTGAATTATGTAAGGATGAACACTAGATGAAGGCAATGGAAGAACTTATCTAGATAGAGAAAAATTAAACTTGGGAATTGGTTCCTAGATTGGAAAATAGAAACATAATTGGAACTAAATGGGTATTGAAGAATAAGTTATGAGAATGGAGAAGTAATAAGAAAGAAGGAAAAAATTGTGTAAGGGTTACTCACAAGTAGAAGGTATATATTTTGAGGAGACTTTTTCTACTGTGACTAGAATGGAAGCTATCATAATTTTCTTAGCATTTGTAGCACATACGGATTTTAAGTTCTAACAGATGGATGTGAAGTCTTCCTTTCTAAATGGACAATTGGAAGAAGAGGTTTACATTGAATAACCAGAAGGTTTTCAGTTGACAAATCAACCAGATATGGTATGTAAGTTGAAAAAGGTGCTATATGGTTTGAAGCAAGCTCCTAGAGCTTGGTGTGCGAGATTGGACATGTATTTGATACAAAAAAAAATCAATAAGGGCTCCACAAATAGTAATATTTATTTTAAAATTGAGCAAGACAAAATATTGATACTAGTTGTATATGTGGATGATATTATCTTTGGTGGAAATGAGGATATGCGTAATAAGTTTGCAAGAGAAATGAAGAAATAATTTAAGATGTCAATGTTTGGGGAGGTGAGTTTCTTTCTTGGGATAAAAATAAATCAAATAGATAAAGGGATTTTTGTTTCACAGTCTAAGTATGTCAAAGAGATGTTGAAGAAGTTTGGAATGCATGACTCCAAACTTGTATATACTCCTATGATGACTAGTTTTAAATTTAGCAAAGATGATGATTAACACAAGGCTAATCAGATCAAGTATAGATCTATGATTGGTGGACTGCTATATTTGACTAAGTTACTAGACTGGATATCATGCATGCAGTTTGTCTTGTGGCTAGATTTCAAGAAGATCCAAAAGAAACACATGTTGCAATAATAAAGAGAATATTCAAATATTTTAGAGGCACACTAGATTATGGGCTATGGTATCTTAAGGACACTGATTTCACATTGACTACTTATACAAATGTAGATTGGGTTGGTTGCATTGATGAAAATAAAAGTACAAATGGTGGTGCATTCTTTCTTGGATATAGATTGGTATCATGGTTGAGTAAGAAACGAGATTTAGTTTCTTTGTCTACTGTAGAAGCTGAGTATATTGCAACAATATCATGTTGTACACAATTTTTGTTGATGAGACATGCACTGAAGGATATCAAAGTTATGTATGATGAGCCTATATCTATCTTCCATGGTAATACAACTTGTGCAATTAAAATTTCAAAGAATCCAATAATTCATTCAAAGACAGAATATATCTATCAAATATCACTTTTTGAGAGAGAAGGTTATGGAGAATGAAATAAAGCTTGAGTATGTTCCTACAAAGGATCAAATTGCTGATATATTTACTAAGGCTCTTCCTAAGGATAATGTTGAGTATCTTCAAGAGAAGTTGGGGGTTATTTCCCCTCCTTTCTTGAACTGGATGCATATGGAGATGCATCATTCTAGTGGATCTATGTATCTATATATTTTCTAGATTAATGTTGGTGGCCACCTCTTAGGGGGAGTAGGTAGTGTAATGTGTTTCCATTATGTTGTTAATTTGGTTGGGTGTACTCCTAAGGGGGAGTATTCAAAGAAGGTAATTTTGGTTCAATGTTAAAGAAGGAGAAAATTCAAAATACTTTATCCTTTTCCATTGATGTCAAAGGGGGAGAGATAATCATGTGAAAAATTCTTATCTACTCAGAGGGAGAAAGAGAATCAATGGAGAAAGTTGTGTATGTTGTCTAATCATTATTGACAAAGGGAGAGAGACTCCTGTGAGGGGGAGAGTGTTCAAGAATATTGTGTAGGTTGTGTTGTGTTGTCTTTGATGGTTTTCACATCTTGTGTTTCTATCAATGACAAAGGGGGAGATTTTTGTAAGTATGAGGTGTTGCCATCGATGTCAATAGGTATGTCTATTGGCTGGTATTGTCAATGATGTGGGGAGATTGTTGCATGCATAACTATATGTTGAGGATATTGAGAAAATTGTGGAAAAAGAAGATTGATGCAGAGTATGCTTGTATAGATGAGATATTGAGGAACTAATGTGAGTACATGGAGCCATCTTTTGTAGAGTTTGAAGGTAAGTTAGAATGAAGTAATGAGCTGAGATGATGTCTCTAGTACTTGGTTTCCAAGTCATTTTGGGAAAATTTGGTAAATAAAGTAAATAGTATGTGCAAGTGTTCAAAATGTGCTCTGGTATTGTGCTTCGCATTTATTTTGTGTTGATGTTATGCTTGTACAAATATTACAAGTTATTCATGATTGTTAAAGGTTGCTATATTTAGAATTTGGTTTTCTGAATTGTTGTACATTATGATATAATTTCACTAGTATGTGAACTGGGTAATTTTGTATTATTTGATGTGGTCTAGGAGAAATGTGTTTTCTCAACATTTCTCTACATCTTTTTTTCAAGAACTACAGTTCTAAAGAAGTGTTGATAGTGTTGTTTTCTTACTTGTGTTAAGAAGATTCGATGTTTGGTGTTATGGAAGACATGTTTTAGTGTTAAGATGTATGATTGTATCTAGCAGTGTTGTCTGATTGTATAGAATGATAATATTCTTTAGGTGAAATATATTATAGAGGTTTTGAATATATTCCAAAGTGATTATGGGTTATTTTAGATCCCATTCAAAAGACATTGGTCATCTAGAACTTTGAGATCAATTTTTGGAAGCATGTACTTAATGTTTTATTGTGTTTAACACTAGTATTGGGTGACCTTGTGTTAACACTACATTCAAGTCTTGTAAAGCATGTTGAAGTGTGTTTGGATCTATTTGGGCCCTAGTTAAGGTTTTATGTAGGTTGCCTTTGTTCCTATCTACTACAGGAATGTTTTGGTGTTGACCTATTTTGAATTTGTTTGTATAATGACTACTGATTGACATTGGAGAAATTTTTGAGGAAAAGTCTAATATAAATAAGTATGGTGTTGTGGTGAGATATGTGAAGGAAAGAAGTGAGAAGTAAGAGAGATGTGAGATTTTTTCTAGTGATGTGTGTGATGTGAATTTGAGCAGATCTATGTGAATTTCAATGCTAGGGTTCTTGAAAGCAGTGAGCTGAAGGAATACAAAATCATTCATGCAAGGCTAAAAAAGTGTGAGAAATTGTGGTGGATTCCTTGTTGCATTGCAAAGTGTTCTTTGTGTAACATTCTTCATCTATCTTTTTGTATTCTTTTTGTGGCAGAGAGCCCTAACTGTAAGCCTTTTTGGACAGTGTGTCATATTCTAGTAGTGAGCCCCTTTGTACCAATTTTGATATTACTTATATTGTGAGTTGATCCTCACCATGGTTTTTCCCTCATTGGGTTTTCCATGTAAATCTGGCATTCTCTTGTTTATGGTGTTGTGATTTTAGTTTTTGTTATTTGCATTTCAAGTTTAATCACTTAAAAAGAATAAGGGTTTAATGAATGCATGTGGATTTGATTACTATTGAGGTTTTTTGAAGGTTTAATTTGTTACAATTGATTCACCCCCTCCTCTTAGTTGTCTTTTTAATTTCAAAAATTCCCATCTATAGATTTTTAATTCACTATGTCAACATATAAATATATATTTACATGTTTAAGTTGCTTCTTGTAGTGTCAAAAATTGTCACCCTTGACAATATCATGTTAGGTTTAGCTCCCCTATGTGCATATAAATGCTAATCATTTTATCATTTGAAATCCTAAAAGAAAGAAAGCATATTAAATTGAGAAAATTAAGTTCCCTAAAAGCATTCAAAAGTAGTCAAGAGAAGAATTATCGATATTTTTTAGCATCATTCATTCATTTAAGCATCATGTCATGTGTTATGTAAGTTTTTCTGATGTTTTGTATACATTTTTTGTGTGAATACTAACACTTGTAAGTATTTAAATCAATTCAAGTCAAGTGACAATTGATCCTTGAAGGTGATGAGTATGAATTTAGTCCATCAAGGAGATTATATCCGAGTAGTGAGTTACATAGCAAGTTATGAATTTATTACTTGTTTATCATTAGCCTTTATCCAACCAAGGATAGGCTCTATTTTATACAATAATTTTCCATTATGGAGCTAGGAATACCAGCACGAGGTTTGACTTAGGCAAACCCCTCTATGGCACAACCCTTTCCCTTTTTTGTGTGCAGGTTATTGAACTAAAGTGAATTGGAGAAATATTAAGGACTATGTGCTCATTTGTGTATTCAAGCCTATAAGTTTTCAAAGCATGAAAATTGGATTTCTCATCAATAGATGAAGTTTTGATAATACCCCCGAAAGAACAAGAGCTACATACCAGGGAACTCAATCCTATACTTTTAGATCTTTCAAAAAAGGAAGATAGTTCAAGGTACACTACACCCTAGACTAGCCAATTCAAGATTAAATTTATATTCCAGGTTCCTTTATCTATCTTCTGAATGTTTGGATTCTATATTTTTCTTGTTGTATTTGATAAATCTCAAAATTCATAAAATATTGTTGCATTTTTATAATTTATATAGTTAGTTCATTACATCATTCAAAATTATTCAATTAACAATCACAAACCACATTATATCATTATCAACACAATGACTATGCACAAGGATTAGAACACTAATTCACCATTCTAACTCTTCCTATTAGGTTTTGTAGTCAAGTGGATTTATGTTTCTTTATCTACAACAAAGGCTAATTATATTGAAAAAAAATCTTGCTGTGCATAGGTATTATAGATGAGACAAAAATTGAAGGATATCATAATAGTGTATGATGATCCAATTTCTATCTTTTGTGATAAGACAAGTGCAATCAATATTTCAAAGAATCTAGTGATGCATTCAAGAACAAAGCATATATCAATTAGGTATCACTTTTTGAGAGAGAAGGTTGTGGAGAATGAAGTGAATCTTGAATATGTACCTACAAAGGTTTAGACTGTTTACATATTTACTAATGCTCTTCTTAAGGATACTTTTGAGTATCTTTGGGAGAAGTTGGGGGTTATTTATCCTCCTTTGAACTAGATGCATATGGAGATGCATCAATCCAATGGATCTATGGATTCATTCTTTTTCTAGACTAATGGTCGTGGCTACCTCTCAGAGTGAGTAGGTAGTGACATTGTTGCAGTATGGAATATACATTTTTATGGTGCAAATATTGCTAAGTTGATTGGTGTGTACTCTTAAGGGGGAGTATTTAGAGAAGTTGTAAGAATCATGGTTCTATGTCAAAGGAGGAGAACAATGCAAAATATCTTATCCTAAGGGGGAGAGAGAGAAGTAATGTGAAAAATTTTGTTTATATGAAGTATAAAAGGGAGAGAATGTACTAAGATAGTTGTGCAAAGGGGAGAAAAGAGAAAAGGAAATACGTATGTTTAGAGCTATATTTTGTCTTTAATAGTTTTTCACATCATGTGTTGCTAGAAATAACAAAGGGGGAGATTGTTGTAAGTATGAAGGTGTTGTCATTGATGTCAACAAGCATGTTACCATTGATGTCAACAAGCTTGTTACCATTGATGTCAACAAGCTTGTTGTCATTGATATCAACGAGCATGTGTTGTCATTGATGATAGTTGTGTAGTGGTTGAGAAGAGATTGTTGCTTTGATTAGTTGTATTATGTTGTCATCAGTTAAGTTGATGATGTTAACCTCTGGTGTTGCTTTGATAAGTTTCTATTTATGGTTCAAATGTCGAGGATATTGATAAAATGGATAAAATAAGGAAACTGGATGTTGCAAAGTGTAGACACTAAAAATTGTTCTAAGGCCTACGACTCCTAACTTCTTCATCTTTTCATAATTGATAATTAAATAATTGTAATTATTTAATTATTTCCTAATGTCATAAGTCTTCTATTAATTAAATAATTTTAATTATTTAGTTAATTCATTTCTATCTTTATGAATTTCCTTGATTAATTAAATAAATTTGATTTATTTAATTACACCACTAGTTAAGTCCCTTTCTTTCCAGAATTAATTAAATTCTTATTTATTTAATTTTTATACCACTTTCCATTATAATTAAATAATTATTTTAAATTATTTAACTATCCATTAGCCTCTTTTGTCATAAATTATATAATTTTTTTTTAATTATTTTGGTCCACTCTCTTGAATTTTGAGTTAAATTATTATTTAATTCAAACAGGTCCCTTTGTCACATTCTTCTATAGTTAAATAATTATTTTAATTATTTAATTATTCATTGGCCACCTAGATTAAATAATTTTATTATAATTTAATCTCCTCTCACCTCTTTGTTTGTGCCAATCTTATCTTCCACATCAAGTCCTTATCTATTCATGTCTCAATTAACCTTGACCCTTGATTAAATTATTTATAATTTAATTTTGACCATCAATCCTTATAATTTCACCCTAACCCTATTCCACACTACATCTTTTATTCTTGGCCATTGATTACTGATATTCAATCTTAGCCTTTCATTCAAAATTGTCTTTCCTATAAAAGACCTCTATCATAGTCATTTTTAAATTCATCTTAGAGATCTTGGAGAATCTAGAAGTGATCTATACAAGCTTATACAATTATATATTATCTTGCTATCAAGTCTATCAACATCAAGTCAAGTGCATCCATAATCAACTGGAATCTTTGATATTTTTCTTAGTCATTGTCAAAGGCCTATTTGAATACTCAAAGATCTGAGGGAAATTATCATATTCAAGAAAAATGGAGAAGTGCAATGAAGGTGAATCAATGGTGGTATGAAGAATCTTTGGTAATATTGTTCCATGTTTTATGTTTTTATGCTTATTTGTGCTTCGTTCTTTATTAGAGTTTGATTTATATTCATTGTTGCCTAACCTTGATAATTTTAGCCTTGATTACAATGGTGAACCTGACATGAAATGAATTTTTGCAGATTTTCCTAATCTTATATTTGTAGAAGTTGATAAAACTCAACCTCACAATCCCCAAGAATCACCTACAATCAATCACCTATCACATGAAACAAATATCCAGAACAAACAAGAGGATGTTCTATAAACCCTCAGAGAAAATATATGCAAGCTAAAACTAGAATATGATTATTGAATGATCTAATAATTACAATGTGATCGATCCTTATGAGGAGATCAAGAAAACCTAAAATTAGGAAACCCTAGTGTGCACACTTAATAATTAATAAATAATAATTAATGTTCCTAAGTTTAGATTAAGCAACCTAAAGGAATATTAAATTAATTAAGTATAATAAATTATTACTCTAACACCCCCCCTTAAGATGAACTTAGGGAGTAGCTAAAACACTAGAAAAAAGGTTCATGAAAGCAAAGATGGGTCCCGACAACAAAGGCCTGATCAGGTACCCAAGTACAAATGCAATGCAAACTAAACTAACTGGGGTAAAGGAGAAAACCCAGTGGGAACAAAACTCCTCCCCAAAATATAATGCAAAGAGAAACTAATTGATGAAAGATGGAGGACTCCATAAGACCCCCAAAGGACACCATCTATCACAAAGATAAATAAAAGAACCCCCCTAGAAGAGAGGAAGAAAGAGACCATAGATCCCCCCAAAATGAAGTAGCCCCAAAATAATTAAAGAAACTGTAACTCCTGAAAGAAGTGAGAGGGAAGAGGTTGAATGAAAGCAATTTTTGAAGGTGAAATAGGTGTAGCCCATGATGTCTCCACAAAAGCAAGTGTGACCTCAAAAAATTAAGAAGTCAAGTTGGGTGAAGACTGAATAGGAACCTCCAAAGATGGATGATCAACTGGATCCTGCTACACTGAAATGGAAGAACCCACATCTAGAGTCATAGAAGTATCAACAACTACAATAGTAGGTGAAAGAGATGGAATGGATGGCTCAAGAGGAGGATTTGAAGTGAGAACTCCAATGTTCAAGTAGCCAAATGTCTCCTCTGAAAGATGATTCACACTAGAAGTGTGATGAACAACTGTAGGAACAAAAGCACCATTAGTAGAAAAATATACAAAGGAAGACAACCAAGATGAGTGATCCACCACCCCAGTAGCAATAAATTCTCTACTCTCCAAGTCTCTGATGATAACTGAATCAGGTGTGAACTCCACAGACCTCCCATTGCCTCCATGTGATATCTGATATATAGAAAGAATGTTGTTTGTCAAATGAGGAACACACAAGACATCCTGAAAAGTGTTGTCCCCAAAAAATATAGAGCCCTTCCCCATAACACTCATGTATGTATTATTTCCCATCAAAATAGAAGACATAGTGTGAGACTCAAAGGAAGTGAACATAGTCTGTGTAGAAGCCATATGATGAGATGCTCTTGAATCTAGAATCCATCTCCCTGATCCAAGACTCAAAGAAGCACAAAGAGCATGCCCCTTCATATTTGATGAAGTATGCAAACTAGTTGTCCCCTTGTCATGCTGCACTGAAGAAGAAGAAGAAGGAGGGGAAGGAGATGATGTAGACATCCTAGAAGGAAAATCAATCTAATGTTTTTGAAAAAGATTCTTCAGCTCATCAATGTCCTTCTTGTAGCAATTATGTTCTGCATGTCCTTCTCTCTTTCAATATGCACATGGGCCCTTATCCTTCCTAAATGATTTCCCCTTAGAAGAGGATGATGAATCTAAGGACTCCTTTTACTGCTCATAAAATTTGGAATCCTTTTGTCTTTGTTTCTTTCCTTTTCCTATAAAATCCTTCTGATATATAGGCTCCTGTGATGCAATAAGTGCCTGTGATCAAGAGGGATTCAACTTGCCCATATTGGCCAACTTGGCCTGCTCTCAAATGAGAGAAGATGTAAAATCATCAAAAGAAGGCATAGTAAATCTAGTACCAACTGCATCCCCAGTAGCATAAAAGGTAGAAACAAAAACTGAATAATCTGGTCCAAGTTTAGAAATAATGGACAATATCAAGTGAGAGTCTTCCTTCTGAACACCACACTATGACAACTACAATCTAAGAGACTTGAGTTTGGTGAAAAACTCCTAGATGCTGTCAAAATCCCTAAAATTTAAGCCAATAAGCTCATTCCCTAACTAAAACCCTCTCATAGTATCATGCTTCCCACAAAGACTGCAAAGTAATCCAAACCTCATGGGGTGTAGTGCAAGAATCAATATGAAAAATAAGGTCAGAAGAAAGAGAAAGACATAATGTACCATAATCTTTATCACATCTATTAAACCACTTTCTCTTTTCACCAACACCTATAGGTTTAGTTTTTGTACCCATGGTTACCCTGTACAACCCTTTATGTTTCAAGTGAATCTCCATTTGTTTTTTCCAACCAAAATAGTTGAATGGAGTAAGGGGTGCAATATTATGTGTATCCATAATAGAAAACAGAAATATATACTCTCAAATTAAAAAAAATACTTGTTGATCTCAAAAAAATAGCCTTATTGCATGCTTCCCAAGAAAATAATTGAAAAACTAAAGGCTGAGATCAAATAGTAATATCAGATATTTGGTAAAAAAATTCTAGAAAAACAGGTATGAGATCTGTGTAGAGCACTGAATCAGCTTTCCGATGCCTATTTGTTTTCACAAAACGGAGTTCGAACGCAAAAGTTATTCCACCCGGACTAAAAACAACAACTTTTGGCTTTGACAGGTGAGAAAGGCACCAAAACTGGAAAATCAAAAATTCTAACCTCCACCACTACGATGTTCATCGAACTAGATTTCTGAAGATATTTCTTTTTCGAAAAATGGCCTCCGTTTGCAAAAGTTATTAGAAAACGAAAATAAGGCCTCTAAAAGGCACTTTTAATGCTAACCAGGTGCAAAATTTTGGCACCTTCTGCTTCAGCTGTCGGTCCTTCATACGATCGTGGCAGGGGCTAGGGTGGGCCGATGATTGGCAGTAGGACCCTAGCGAGGGTTGGGCTAGGCGATGGGGCTGATCATCGGGCGCTCGCTCCTCCACAGGACCACAGTGGGCGCTTAAGCCCACGCGGGCTTGAGGGACCAACGACGGGGTGGGCGGCCGACTGTGGAGGTGTGTAGCTTGGTGGTGCCGCTTCAGAAAGCCGCCAGTGGTGGAGAAACCCGGTGGTTACCGCCTAGATGGGTGGCACAGTTGGTTTAGAACAGGCGATGCAATTTTATTTTTTTTATCGCTTTTCGCAAAAAACTTGCCTTAAATTGCATGTTGGGGAGGCCGTACCTCTCTGGTAAAATGTTTTTGCCATTTTTTTTCAACAGATCCAAACTCAATGAAACGAAAGGCATTTCTAGGGTTTTTGGGCATTCTGAATGTGATGAAAACATCCGTTTGGCCCAAAAATGCACAAAAAATATGCCTATCCTCATATGCACAAAGAATCAAGTTGGCTTGAACCCCTTGCATAGAAAAAGACACTGTGAGAGAATATCTTCAAATCAAAAATAGGCAGCCATAGGTCTGGAGCTCTGATACCATGTAGAAGTTGATAAAACTCAACCTCACAGTCCCCAAGAATCACCTACAAGCAATCACCTATCACATGCAACAAATATCTAGAACAAACAAGAGGATGTTCTGTAAACCCTCAGAGAAAATATGTGCAAGCTAAAACCAGAATATGATTATTGAATGATCTAATAATTACAATGTGATCAATCCTTATGAGGAGATCAAGAAAACCTAAAATTAGGAAACCCTAGTGTGCACACTTAATAATTAATAAATAATTATTAATGTGCCTAAGTTTAGCTTAAGCAACCTAAAGGAATAAGTGACTTATTCAATTAACCAATATGATTAAATTAATTAAGTATAATAACTTATTACTCTAACGATATTATTATTTTGTACAAAAATTCAGAGACTGACATTTTGCAGCTAGGGTTGGAGACACAAGCCTAGGGCTTGGAAAGACTTGACCATATCTCTTAAACGACTACAATTTTTTTCATAAAAAATAAAATTGAAGGTTGGGGACAATATCAAGAGCCTTCAATCCAAAAATCAAAATTTTTGGATCAGTTTTTTATTATTTATAATTTTATTATTATTTTTCATTAAAAATTATTTTGAGAGAAAATTAGTGAATTTTTCAGATTTGTTTATATTTTTGGAAATCTCTCCAAATTCTAATGGGGATCTATTGTTTATGTTTTTAATTTGGATGAAAAATAATTAGACATAAATTAGATCTTTGAAAATTAGGGTTTTATAAAGATTTGATTATATCTCACAAAGGGTTGTAGATCTTTTCACAATTTTTTTTTTCTAGGTTTGGGATGATATCTAGAGCTTTCAATAAAAAAATAAGAATTTTTGGGTCTATTTTGAATTTTTATAATTTTTTAATGATTTTTCATGAAAAAATAGTTTTGGGTGAAAATTAGCAAATGTTTCCAATTTCTTTACATTTTTGGAAATCCCTTAAAATTTCAGTAAGTTTCTATTCTCTGTGTTTTTTTCTTTTTGATGCCAATATTTAAAAAAAAAAAATAGATTTATCTTGACTAGCTAACCCTCTAATATTAGTGATCAATTATTTTGTTAGGGTTTTAGCTTTGTTGTTGGTTTTCTTAATGTGTAGAAAAATAAACTCCTCAAAAGGAAAGTTGGATCAAGTGGAAAAAACATTGGAACTAAAGAAAATCCAAGTGCACACATTTCAACTCATATCTTCATCTTGATCTTCTTCACAACATCACACTTTCAATTTGGGCTTACAAAGAACAAGTTTCTTCAAAACTATACTTTTAATTTGTGCTTAAAAAGAACAAGTGTCTTCTCACAATCATACTTTCAATTTGGGCTTTAAAAATAACAAGTGTTTGCATTGCTTGGTGATCTTGTTTGTGCTTGGAGGTGTGTATGCTCTTCCCTCACAATTCCATATGATCAAATGGGAATAAAAAACACTCTTCAACACTCTCATTTTCACATCACATATTTCAATTTATAAGGTTAATGAACATTTCTTTTATGATCAAATAAATGTGTATGCTCTATGCTCGCATTATCATATGATCTTGGAGATCAAAAGCATTATTTACATCAATTTTTTGTAACCTTCTTAGGGGGGCTACCTAGAGAAGTGGTCACTCTAGGGGATGACCTCAACTCTAGTGTTCTAGTGGAGTATAAATAGTGGGGGGTGAATCTAAAGACATATTTTGTAAGTAGAATCTTGTCAATCATGGCTAAGCCCAAAAGAACTTTATACCTTTGGGAAGTGAAGGTGGAGTGTGGGTTACCCTATCCTCCTGGCTATTTGGTATTATTCTCCTTTCAAATTCATGGAATTGGGCCTCATGTAGCTTCAAGGTATATAGAGGACATCCTTAGATCGTTGTGCATCCTAGTTTAAGACCATTGGCCAATCTACCCACTTGAATAATTGTTAGGATTGTTCTTGTTCTTGTAAGTGTCTTCTTATCATAATAATTTACAATACACCTTGCATCAAATCTTGTCTTGTGTGTGTGAATGCGTATTCAAGATTTTAATCTTAATCAAGCAATAAAAAAAACCAAAAAAATTAAAAATTCAAAAACATTAGAAACATTTAAAAAACAAAAAAATCTAGGTTTCCTCCAAGCCAAGCTATCCACATCATTTCCAAGTCAAAATTCTCATCCTCATTTTCCATCCTAATCTGAACTCACTACCATGTCTTCAATTTATCTTGATATACTTCATAGTCAAGTTGAATACCAATTAATCTTCAATGGTCAAGCCCAAAAATCCTTAGACTTCAAAAGACAATACATCAATCCTCCATACCAACCATCCATGATCTTTAGTCCTCCATCCATCTACCCTCACTACTAGAAGAGTCACTTAACATAATCCATACCATTGATCCACAAAAAAATCCATTCTAGACATCCTTATCCTAACCTTGACAAGGGAAACCAACCTTCCACCAATCCATTCCAAGTCTCCACATCCTATCATAATCCATCATTCACTAATCCATCCCAATCTACGACCCCATCCAATAAAGATACATTTATCCATGAAAATTCTATAGCGAGGTCCAAAATCACATTCCATTACCTAAACTTTAGATATATGTCAAAAGGAAAATCCAAATAATGACATCATAACCTTGTTTATGTCAAGATCAAAGTATTTATTTTGATCTTATTCCATCCCATGATCCTATCCTTAAGTCCATACAATTAATCCTTCTAGACAATCATGTCACCTAGGACAAACCTATCTTTGACCAAGATCCTACAAATGAACAAGAAACCCAAAGTGATCTGCTTATTGACCTTTATACCATCCATGATCAAACATTTGAATTCAATCCTATCCAAACTCCAAACACCTCTATTTCCCAAAATGAGACACTTGCCTCCTTTGGACACATAGATTTAATCAAATAAATGACATGGATCAAGTCATATAAAATATAAAAAGGCTACTATGAATCAATAAGAACATAAACAAGCTACCATGGATCAAGTCAAAGAAGAAGATGAAAAAGATACCATGGTTCAAATTGACATCTCAAATGACCAAGAAGGCACAAAAATGACGAATGATAAAGAAAAAATATCCCACCAACTAGGATCATCCACCTTTTTCAAAGGCTTTCTTGTAGATGAGAAGATTCCAAGCATTAGTTTCCACATACATAATGATGGGTTCACATCTTGCTTCCAAAATAACAAATACCCCATCACAAATAGAATATTTTAGAGTATGTGGTATCAAGAAAGAGGACTAGGTCTACATGAGCAAGGCATTCAAGAACCAATACAATTTTATGAAAATCCTAGACATTAAGGTCTTGGCTATTCTTCAATCAGAAATCAAATGATGTTAGTGATACCTCCATGATATTAGGGGACACTTTATCCAATACAAACATCAAAATGGGGGCCATGAGTAATACTTGTCATAAGGTTGCTTCCAACACTCCTTCCATCCACACCATAAACTGACATTCCAACATAGTTAAAATCATCAATTGGAACCAACAAAAAAAAAATTACTACAAGCCTAAAGCCTAAAATTAAATACCAAAGGCCATTGAGTGCAAAAATCCAAGTGGAAAAATAAAGTTAAAGTGGATCCCAAAGAAAAATGGATCAAGTAAAGAAAAGAGTTCAATTGCTATATCCAATAAAAATGTGGAGCCACAAGAAAAGAGGTCTCCCACATATAAGAAATGTCCACCTCCTTCATAATTGTCATCATTCAAGGCATATAAAATTCATGGTTCTAAACACTATCCCAATCAAAATTCCAAACTCCAATCACCACCCCAAGTTTGGAAAATAAAAATTCCTACATACAAAATGCCAAATAGTCCATCCACACCTACCATCATCCATCATAATCCTACATATTTCCTAAAGTCTAAAAATACGACATTACAAACCCATCACATTTTGGCAACAACTCTTTATCATAAGAACTCTCATGGAACTATATCACAATGGGTGTATTTCGATAAGGCTAACCTGAATATTAGAAAGGATCACAATGAAATTGATCAATTGTATACAAGTGCTATGATCCTGACAAGAAAACTAATTCGCAAAGGTTACTATTTTCATATCATGACACCAACATCTATCCCAACACCATCAAAGTGATAATCTAGAAAAAAAAAAAAAATTGTCGCCTTGATGAAAACCTGCCAAATAGGCATCTTGGTGACACCAAAAAAGAGAAAAGAAAAGAAATATTAAAGAGAAAAATTTCATCCAATAGTGAAAATCGTTCTTATGGTTCTTTGGATAAGTACCATGATGAAAAATTGGCAAACAAGCATCATGTGTAAGAGAAATTATCTATGTGGGATATTACACTTGGGGGAAAGTTGTCTCATCTCCCATACCTTTATCATGAAATTTTCCATCTGTCCATTTACTCCATATTATTCCCATCCATTTTCCTACCTACTTTGATCTTGACAAGGACTAAGGTACAAACATAAATTATGCTTTGGGAATTTTTTTACGTGTTTATCCTTTGGTTGTACACTATTCATGAAATATCATGTCATTGCTTTCATAGCATTATCCAAACCCATACCTTGGAGAAAAAAATTGTCCTTATGCGAAATAGTCCTTGGAGACCATATGATAATTGTTCCAACCAATAATCCACGTGTCTACTATCTTTTACCAAAACCACCCATCATATTTTCATACCTATCACATGTCTTGGTTTTCCCTTGTCATTGGTTCAAGGATTCTAATCTGCTTATCCAAGTCCCCTCCATAATCCTATCTAGTCTTAAGGTTAGTCATTCCAAATTAAATCAACATAATCCATACAATATTGCTATGTAACCTAGTGCATCATCCAAAACATTCCTTGGCTTTGTTTCTAACTTTTTGTAAAACCTTGATCCTTTAGTCACATTATTGTCATCCTTATGTTGTTTTAGGACGTGTCCTTCCCACGTAAAACAATATTGAACCACAAAAAATGAAATAGGGAAAGAGGATTCCCCAATAGGCCCCTAGGGTTTTCCACCTAGGAGCTAGTTGGTACAAATGCCTCTTTCGTGCTAAGTATTCTTGGTGTTCATTCAATATTATGAGCTTAAAGGTGTGTGGTTTGTGTGATATGGAATGCCCTAAATTCTAAGAAATGATAAAAGGGACTAATTTTTAATATTAGACTAAGAAAATCGAGTATGCTAGAAAACACATTCTGATATACAAATGACCTAGGAAACATAAACAAACTACTATAGAAATGAATAGAACTAAAGAGGTGAACTTGGAAATGAAATGTGATGCAGAGAGGCTTTGAAAACATTCAAAATTTACTACTGATGTTGATTGGGACACTTGTGCCAATCTAGGTGACTTCGTCCTAGATCTGGAAAAACTACCCAGAAACCTGTTTCTACCATATGGGTGTCTGAATATGCAAAAATCAGTGAAAGGCATGTCTAGTGGGGCTAATTCACCATTAGTGGTGACTTAATCTACTTATATATTTTTGGGAATTCAGAAGGGGAAACAGAAGCCCTCGGTCTGCACTTCGGTTCTTCATAGGTGTCCGCTTCTAAAACTCTAATTTCCAGACTTGAAAGTGACTTTTAGTGGATGTTTTGAATTTTCAAGCTAGGATGGGTATTCAAAAAATATTCAAATCCTTCAATGTACCTAAATTTGCAAAACACATCAAGAGGAAAATCTTGTTGAATGTTAGGGCATGGGGGTTTGCCTTGGTCAAACCCATTTTAGGTAACTAAACCAAAATGAAGATACAACATAATGGAGTATGAACATGAAATAAAGGATTTAGTACCTTTCCATGATGGTTGATCTTGGGTTCCTGCAAAAAAGGTTAGAGTTTTCATCCCTTGAATACTTTAGAAAGATGTCTTGATGACCTAGGATTCTAAAACCCTAGCTTGCTTGAGAAGAGTAGTGGATGAGTGATTGAGAAGATTGAGTGAGTGAATAGAATGGGATGGAATGGGGATCAAAATGAGGGGAAAGACCTTTATTTATACATGTTGTGACCTAATTTCCCAAAAATACTGCATCACAAGCTGACCTTAGGATTTAGGAGATAATATCTGGCCATAATTTTGAGTTAAATTTGATTTTTATGCCACATGGGACTAAGTCGCCCAAGGTGGCGACTTAGTCCACTTGGGAAAATTTGAGTGGATGTTAGGAATTAAAATGTGATTAATGTTGTTTAATGAGATTGTCTTTTGAAACACACTCAATTAGGACCTATAAGTGCATTAGTGGGTCAAGTTATCCTGAGAAAGGGTCAAATTATGATGATGAAAAGGTTAATTAAGGGCTAAAATCTCTAAAATTGTCCCTTTCTTCAAGGGTATACAAATTTTGGTGACACAAATATCATCATCATCATTATCACCTATTAATTGGTTTTCAACTTGACTAGGATCAAGATCATGGTTGTCATTGGATTCTTGTGTCTGCTTGCTCACTTGTTTGTAGGCATCATTCACATGCATTTGTCACGATCCTTATAGTCCCCCTTCATTTATAAAAAATCCATCCTCCATCATCTTCGTGTCTTCCATCTAACACTTGGAATCCTGTGTCTTTTCACCTTCCATAACACCTATCCCATTCCACCCCTAATAAATTGGTCTTATACCTGATTGGGGGAAAATACTTGACCTACATCAGGGTAAACCCACAAAAGTGGTTTACAATTCGAGTGAGGAAGGAGACGTTGCAAAAAAATGACCCCATGCAAAAAACAATGGTTTTTGGGGTTCAAACGAACTTATTGGTTCAAGTAAACTAAAAGAGGGTTTGCTAGAACCAAGGTTCTAGCAAACCCATTTAATGATGGGGCCCACCATTCCTGAAAAAATTCCAAAATAAACAGCTTGTGGAAAGGGAGTTTGCTCAAACCATGGTTCGAGTGAACCCCTAGGAGTTTGAGCGAACCCCCACATGGTTTGCTTGAACCCCCCTTTTTGCCCCCTTCTCCCCTCAGGCAACAAGAAAAGTACATAATTTTTCTCTTCGAAGCTCAAGTTGAGGATGAAAATGGAGTAGACTTCATAGACCCAACTAGATGATGGTAGTCCTTGGAACGAGCTATCCAACGAATATAATTTTAATATGTTTTGGTTTTATTATGTATTTGTTTTTTAGTTTTATTAAACATAGGTATTTCATCAAAAATAAAGCTCTTTATTCTACACATGTGGAAAAATAGCAGATTATAATTTTTTTTTGAAAAATATGAGTGCACCAGATATTGAAGTCCTTAATCCAACAAAATAAAATTGAATTTTGATACATACAAAAAAAGTTACGTTGTAAATGGTCCGCTTATGTCTAAATTGTATAGGTTTCACTTCAAAACTTGATTAAGGAAAAAATATTCAATAAAACACTTTGAGACCAATTAGAAGCACTAGATATCGTAGTTACAAATCTAAATTAAAAAAAAAATAGAATTTTATCCTTCATGGAAAAAAAGTTATTTTGTATACAGTGAGCGTCACTCCTTAAAAATGTTGTTTACTGAAAAAAACTAGTTTTCGAAGGAGATGGAAAAATAAGTGCAATATGATTCCAAAGAATTTGAAAAAAATATATTTAGAATCTACAGAAAAATTTCACAAATTACTAGTTTGCATTATCTTCAAATTCCTCATGGTTTAGCTGATATAGGTGCCCAAAAGTGAAGATTTAGTTAGAAAAAAAGATTTCAATGTCCATTTTGGCCAAAAATTATAATTTTGTATTGTCGGATCACCCATCATTGGATCCTACATTTACTATCAGAGGTTTATTATCAAAAAGAAAAAATAATCATAAAATGACAAAAAAGACAAAAAAATCATAAAACCACAAAATCTAGAAAAATGAAAGACATGCCAAAAACACAAAAAACATCTAAATAATTACAAAGATCCCAAAAACCTAGAGTCAAATTTAGTCATCTTAGTCCAAGTCTGATCAAACTACATTGCCTCTATGACTAAACGTAGGCAAGTCCATCTATTGATGTGCCCTCGAGGCATTAGTTTAGTCATTTTAGGTTTGTCAAATAAAAATTATGACTCAATCCTTTGTCAATAAAAAAAAGTCATGTCATGTTGAACTATGAGGTCTACACACATTGTTACATAGGCAAGGCCATCTATCAATGAGCCCCTGAGGCCACTTAGGTCGGTCCTTTAGGGTTTGTCGCATCAGTCATAATAAATCAAAAATTGTCAACATATTTGTTGAAACATCAAACAAGTCACGTATCAACAAGACAAACAAGTCAAAAAAGTCACCTAGTCAACTTAGTCAATTGTCAAAATTGTTAAGCAACATTAAACCAACCTTAAACATTAAACTAGACAAACTTATGTCATATACATGATGTGTCCTTGAATCCAGACATTGTCATTTAGTCAAACTTGGTCATTTTCCTTATATAGGTGGTCACATGATTGAAACCAAACTTGATGTCTTATATAAAATGTTTCCTCTCCTGAAACTAGGCCTTGTCAAATAATCAACCCATCAATCACCTAGTCAATTAAACGCCAAACAATCATATTTTGGCACACTCTGAATGGCTGTTGACCTTGTGGTTTGTTTTGTCTTATATTTTTTATGATTTTTCTTTGAGTCAAGTTACTAGCTTCCTTAAGGATGTCCCATGAAGGATTTAGAGGAGCGATGATGTCTCATGACTCTTTTATTTGACAGTTGTTTATGGATTGCCTTGGCAAAAAGAATGGGGCAACTTGGCCCTTACTATGAGTTAGGGCATTCCTTGTCAATGACTATCTATTTTCTAAATGGATGACCTTGCACACCTTGGTCTATGTCATACCATGGTGTTTTTTGTCCATTTTTCATATTTTACAACCCACTAATGATTAAATGCAAGGCCTATTATGTACTTGACAAAATATTGAAGTTCTTCTATAGTAGCATCCATTTTTTTTGTGCTAACATTTCTTCTACCCTTCATCCTATAGTCTTCTCATCCATTTTGAGAGCACACTCATGTTCTTGGAGCCCAGATGTCCTTTCGAGGGGGCATACCAATACCTCCCCGTCATCCTTCCTCATCTTATTCACACAGGGGCATCTTTTGATTGAGTTTTTTTCACACAATGCGATAAACTGCATTGCATCAAAGAGGAGCAAAATGTAGACACTAAAAATTGTCTTAAAGCTTGTGACTCATAAATTCTTTGTCTTTTCATCATTGATAATTAAATAATTGTAATTATTTAATTATTTCCTAAGGTCATAAGTCTTCTATTAATTAAATAATTTAATTATTTAATTAATTCATTTCTATCTTTATTCTTCCTTGATTAATTAATTAAATTTTATTTATTTAATTACGTCACTAATTAAGTCCCTTTCTTTCCAAAATTAAATAAATTTTATTTATTTAATTTTTATAATACTTTCCACTATAATTAAATAATTAATTTAAATTATTTAGTTATTCATTGGCCTCTTCTATCATAAATTAATTAAATTTTATTTATCTAATTTTCTCCACTCTCTTCAATTTTGAGTTAAATTATTATTTAATTCAAAAGATTCCCTTTGTCACATTCTACTATAATTAAATAATTATTTTAATTATGTAATTATTCATTGGCCACCTAGATTAAATAGTTTTATTATTATTTAATCTACTTTCACCTCTTTGTGAGTGCCAATCTTATCTTCCACATCAAGTCCTTATCTATCCATGTCTTAATTAACCTCCACCCTTGACTAAATTATTTATAATTTAATCTTGACTATCAATCCTTATAATTTCACCCTTACCATATTCCATACTACATCTTGCATTCTTGGCCATTGATTATTGACATTCAATCTTAGCCTTTCATTCAAAATTGTATTTCCTATAAAATATCTCTATCATCGTCATTTATTCATCTTAGACATCTTGGAGAATCTACAAGCGATATATACAAGCTTATGTGATTTTATGTTATCTTGTTACCAAGTCTATCAACATCAAGTATGAAAGTGTATCCATATTCAATTGGAATCTTCGATATTTTGCTCAATCATTGTCAAAGGCCTATTTACATACTCAAAAATTTGAGGGCAATTATCATATTCAAGAAAAATGGAGAAGTGCAATGAAGATGACTCAATGGTAGTATGAAGACTCTTTGGTATTATTGTTCCATTTTGTATCATGTATTTATGCTTATTTGTTCTTCATTATTTATTAGGGTTTGATTTATATCCATTTATGCCTAACCTTGATAATTTTAGCCCTGATTTACACTGTAAATATGTTCTGGCTTGCAAAGGTGTTTTGATTTTTCTTCACATTTCTTTTGGGTTGAATATATTCTTGTGTGGTTTGGATATGTTGGATCGAGATGTTCAGAGTTTATATATCCAAAAGTTTAGTTTCTGGATCGCTGGTTAGAGGAGGTTATGTTCACCAGTGTGTGAATTGGTTTTGCACATTTCTCTACAATTTCTATTTAGGTCTTGCAATTCTGAAGGTATGTTGATGGTTTTTATCTCTTCCCTACGTCAACAAGATTTGTTGTTTGGTACTTCGAAAGTTGGATTTTAGAGTTGCAGTGTTTTGCAGTGTAGGTTGAGTGTACTAGGCATGCACATTCTAAAGGTGTGAGTTGCTACAAAGGAGTTTGATGAATTTTAGGTTGATAGAGGAGTATTCTAGATAATTATGAAGTGTGGTATGTGGTTCACAATTCATCCCTAAATTTGAGGAAGTGTGTAATTCAAAGTTCAATGGTGTTTGCATGGGTAACAACCAACCTGGTGTTTACACTACATTCAAATATATTCAATAACTTATGAAGTCATAGTGTGGCATGTGAGAGTTGGTTTGGGTCCCACTTAAGTTTTATGCTGGTCCACTTTCATTCCTATCCATTGTGGAAATTCGTAATGCCGACGTATTTTAAATTTGTAGAGTGTAAAGTGAGTATAGTCGACTTGAAGATATTTTTCAAGTTGTGGATGGTATAAATGCAAGGTGAATTGATGTGAGATAAGGTGTTTGAAAAATATTTGAGTATTGTGATGTGAAATTGATTGCAAAATTTTGAAATGTAGTGTGAGCTATAATGCAAGGTTGCTGAATGCAGTAAACTAAGGTATCTTGATCTCTTGGTTGCTAGTGATGTTGGAATTATTGTGGTGGAATCTTTGTTGGATTGAGAATGTGTTCTTTATTTGACATTATATCTTATTTTCTTCTTTCTATTCTAGTAGTGAGCCTAGGCTATGAGCCTTTTTGAATAGTGTGTCCTATTTTTCTAATCCTCACCGTGGTTTTCCCCTCATTGGGTTTTCCATGTAAATTTGGTGTTCCCTTGTGTATGGTGTTAGTTGTTTCAATTTCTATTATCTGATTTTTATGTTCCAACATTATAATAGATTAAGGATTTAATGAATGCATGTAGATCTGACAATTGTTGAGGGTTTTAATGTTTTCATTTGATACAACTGATTCACCCCACTCTCAATTTTCTTATCCATTCAAGAATAATGTAGAAAAAAATATACAATATATGACGAAGTTTAGAAATAATTCCCAAGATTATTTGTTTATCATCTTTCTTGATTCTACACCACTCCAATTAAAATCTAACAACTTTTAAGTTTTTGAAGAAGTCTTATATGGTGTCAAAATTGAAAGGAATCAACCATATGAGTTTTTTCTCCAATTGATGACCCCTTAACTCATTATTCTTATCAAATCAGGTTTCCAAAGTGGTCCACACTACATTTGGTGTAGTGGCAGATTCAATGTGAAAGAGAAGGTTAGGAGAGGTTGACATGCACTGACTAACAAAGTCTTCATCATATTTTTTAAACCATTTCATCCTTTTTACAACATCTTGAGGCTCTATTTCAAGTCCCATTGTAACTTGATGATATCCATGCCTTTTAAGATATATTATCATCTTAGATTTCCATTCAAAATAGTTATATGGAGTTAAGATAGGAAATGTAGATGCATCCATGATTTCAAAGAATTAGATTTCAAAGAGGAAAGAAAAGAGAAAAAATAACACACAAGACACCCCCCCTTTCCACTAGTCTAAAAAATCAACCCCCCAAAATATTACAAAGTTGGCACTTTTTGATTAGTGCGATTAAAATGATTTTACTAGATTGAAATAAATTTTAGGCCTTAAATGGCTAGAATTACTATTTTTGATATAAATTAAATCTAATACAAACTCTAGAAAAAAAACTTGTAGCTGAGTATTAATCTTCAATACCTTTCCAAGACCTATTCATTTTTAAAAAATGGAGCTCTAAGGAAAAAGATACGACCTTTTGAAGGAAAAAATGTATCAACTTCAATCTATAATATCTAATAAAAAATAAATAATACTTTATCAAGACCTCCATGTATGGAAATTTATCATTTTCAACTTTTCATCAAGTATTCTTTTGTAAAAAATTGACACCCGAGGAAATATTTATGTAGTTTTGAAAAATGTTGAATTTTCCTCATGGGAACTACTTTTCTCACAAAAAATATCTTGCTTCTGACTTAATTTATATAAAATTTATTATGAATTCTTAAAAAATTAGCATATACTTAGATAGGTTTTCAACCCTGCAAAGAAAACCCAAAAAGCATTTTTCTTTCTAGCAAGAGGAAGATGAGTTTCTAATACAAATTTAACCTTTGAATTGTAAAACAATAGTCAAACTATAGTATTCTAATAGATATTTTTATAGAATTTTATTACCACCTAAAAAACTAATAGATACCCTAAACATATTTTTGTTGCTTTAAGAGAAGAACCCATAAATGATTTTTCTATTTTATGAGAAGAAGATAAGAATTTGATGAAAAAATGAAAATGTTTGGAGAAAAATAATTTCAAACTTTGATTTGTTATTGTGCCCACCAATATCTGATTTTGGTGAAATCTAAAAGTTGAATCTGGGGGTCTTAGTCTGCACTTTCTGCTTCTTGAGGTGTCTAGATCTAAAACCTTGATTCTCGGCCTATAGGTGCCTTTTTGTGTAGATTCTTAACCTAACCATTAAGGAGATGTCTTCAAAAAGTTTTCAATCCACTCCTCAATGATTTCCAAGCTTCCAAGGTACCTAAATCTGCAAACACACAAAGAAGGAAGAAGAAATGTTGATTGTTAGAGTATAGGGGTTCGCTTGTGTCAAACCCCTTTCAAGTAATTAAATCAAAATGAAGATAGAAATTAAATGAAGCATGAAACAATGGAGCGATGGAGTTTACCTTGCCATGATGATTGTGTTGGTAACACAAGGGAAGACAACTCAGAGGGGGGTGAATCAGTTGCCACAACAATTATACTTATTAAACGTATTCTTAGATTTGATAAATAAACATGAAAGCATAAACCATCACCGCATAAAAAAACACACACAACACAAATATTTTTACATGGAAACCTTGTTAGGGGAAAAACAATGGTGGAGGTTAGTCCACAAGATTATACTCTATTAAAATTATTATAAATGGGGAATGCACATGCATTCAAGCACATTGCATAGAGCTCACTACTCAAATACAAAAGTCTCATTGCCCAAATCAAGACTCACTATTTTACAGTCACATTCGGATTACATCCAGACAATTTTGAATTGAGAAAATAGCATCTTCTAATGCCTGATTGTAGTTCTGGTTAAGCACATAAACACTTTCTTCTCCTCACTCTTCTTCACACTTTACTTCTACCTTCGAAAGATTAGAACATTATTCTTACACAACACACATCATACATTACACACCATACCCTAAAATGGTATAAATAATCGATCATATATATCTGCACCTAAGGATAACATCAACTACATATTGGCTCAACAAAATATGAAATGTGTACAAACTATCAACCCAAATCAATAAACAATTTATCAATGTGAACCAAACAAAGTCAATCAAAACATAGTAAGGACCCAAAACAACATGTATCAAACATGAAATACCTTAAACAATTATGCCTCAAAGATTCACAACATGCTACAATCACCTTGTTGGTCATGATCAGGAAAAACATGAAATCACAGAAGAAAATCACCAATCGTGAGCACAACAATCAATGCGAACCAACAACACAGATAAAGCATCATATAGAAACATCCACAAGCATCATGAATCACCACATAAGAATCCACAACAACTCAAATTACTAGAATCATATCATCTTCTTTCAAGAACACTAACTAAAGCAACATAGCAACTATTAGAACATAGATACTCATAACTTAATCAAATCTTCATTCAAACCTCTGAAACTTCATGTGGATAAACTAGATATAGTTTTCAACAAACCCTTTAATCTACAACTTCTTATCATCAATATATTGAGCTATCCATCATACTAAACTTCACTACATAACCAACAACCTACAACTTATTTTATTACAATTTTATCAATATACTCGACATATATAGTCTTAAAGACATTAATGGAAATAGTGTTGACATAAATGACAACCACATATCAATAATATCCAACAATCTCCCCCTTTGGCATTGATGGCAACACATGATGTGAAAAACACCATCAACAATACTTTCTCTTAGCACTCTCTCCCCCTTAGATTTTGACTCTTTTCTCCTTAACTCTTTCACATTTTTTCATAAGACTCTTCTCCCCTTTTGAAATCAATGACAAAGATACAAATTATCTTTCTCCACACAAGATCTGAACCACATTTATGAGCATTTGACTAATCCCCCTAAGTAGCAGCCACCGCCACATCAATCTGAATCACAAGATATTACTATGAAATGCATAGACTGATGCAAGTCATTGCATCTTAATTCTAATTAGGAGGGTTAATCACCCCTAGCTTCCCTCTAAGATACTCAAAATCATCCTTCAGCAAGGTCCTGGTAAAGATTTCTACAATCTATTCCTTAGTGGGCACATACTCCAATCCGAATTCCTTTTTACTGACCTTCTCTCTTAAAAAGTGAAATTTAATAGATATATGCTTGGTTTTTTAATGCAACAACAGATTCTTAGAAATTTTAATTACACTTGAATTATCACATAATATAGAAATAGGTTCATCATACACAACTTTGATATATTTCAACATATGCTTCATCCATAATACTTGAGTACAATTATTAGTAGAAACAATGTATTTTGCCTCTGCAATAGATAAAGAAATGGCATTTTGCTTCTTACTCAACCATGAAATCAACTTCTTTCCCAGGAAAAGTGCACCACCAAGTTAGTACTCTTTCTATCATTCACATCTCCCACCCAATCAGCATCGTTAAAAGAACTCAAAGCAAGGTGATCTTCTTTAAGATACCATAGGCCAAAATCAACTCTCCCCTTCAAGTACTTGAAAATCCTATTCACAACCGTCACATGAGTTTCCTTAGGATCAACTTGAAATCTTGCATCAATGCATATGACATTCATGATATCAGGTCTAGTTTGGGTCAAATAGAGAAATCCACCAATCATGGATTTGTATCTAGTCTGATTTATTTTAGGAGAATCATCATATTGTGTCAATTTACATCTGGTCACCATAGGTGTACCAAATGGCTTTGAATCTTCCATACCAAAATTCTTTAGCAATTATTTCACATACTTGGATTGAGATATAAATATCCCTCTATTAGCTGAGTAATCTGCAATCCCAAAAATAATTTCATTTCTCCAATCATAAACATCTCAAACTCACTATGCATCTCATCAGAAAACTTCATGCACAAACTATCATCTCCTCTAAAAATGATATCATCAACAAAGACTTCAACAATCAAATCTTTATCATGATCAATCTTGAAATACAAATTACTATCCACAATACCTTTATTAAATCCAATCTTAACAAATACTTATCCAATATGGCACACCATGCTCTTGGGGCTTGCTTAAGTCCATACAATGCTTTCTTCAACTAGAAAAACATATCTCCCTAATCAGTCAATTGAAATCCATCAGGTTTCTCAATATACACTTCTTCATCCAGTTCACCATTTAGAAATGTTGACTTGAAATCCATTTGATAAACCTTGAAGTTTTTGTAAGCAACATAAGCAAGAAATCATCTCAAAACTTCAATCTTAGCAACAAGAGAAATTTTTTCTTCAAATCAATTCCTTCCATTTAAGAATATCCTTTACACACTAGTCTTGCTTTGTTTCTAATAACTTCACCTTGCTCATTCAGTTTGTTTTTAAATACCCATTTAGTTCCAATTACATTTTTGTCCTTAGGTCTAGGAACAAGAAAATGTATCATTCTTCTAAGCTTACAACAGTTCTTTCATTTCTTCCACCCAATTGTCATCTTTCCATGCTTCATTGACACAATTAGGCTCAGTCTTTGAGATCAAACAATATTCTTCTACATTTCTTCTCCTAGTTTGAACACCTTTGTTCTTATCACCTATAATCTGATCTTCTGAATGATTTAGTCTTACATATCTTGGAGTCTTAGGGTGTTCATGAACTTTAGGCTCTTGTGATCTTACTTCTGCACTTTCACTAGTTTCTTCCTCTTGATTTTCCTTATAAACTAGAATGATTTGACCTTGATTTAGAGTCTAAACTTTCTTTCCTTTATTTGAACTATCATTCTGATCATTTAAATCATATCCGCAGGTTCTGGATGGTCTAACTATGTCTTCATCAACCTTGACATTAGCACTTTCAATTAATTTCCTCAATCTCTTATTGTAGCACCAGTAGGCTTTACTTTTAGTAGAATAACCAAGAAATATTCCATCATCACTTCTAGCATCAAACTTTCCTATATCTTCATCTCTTTTGATATAGCATTTACTCCCAAATATTTTGAAGTATCTAACAGTAGGCTTATGACCAAACCATAGCTCATAAGGAGTCTTACCAATATCACCTTTGACATGTACCTAGTTAAGAGTGTAAACAATAGTACTCATAGCTTCTCTCCAATAGATATGCGAAAATTTTCCTTCTAGCATCATGGTCCTAATAGCTTCTTGAATTTTCCTATTCTTCCTCTCCACAACTCCGTTTTGCTAAGGGTTCCATGGGGTAGAAAATTATATCTTTATCTCATTCTCTTCATAGAAAAAATTAAACTCATTGGAAGTGAATTCACCACCTCTATCAGATCTCAGATATTTAATCTTCAAACCTATCTCTATCTCAACCATAGCCTTAAAGATCTTGAATTTCTCTAGAGCTTCAGATTTCTCCCTTAAGAAAGTAACCCACATCAATCTAGAATAATCATCAATAAGGAACATGAAATATTTGTCTCCTTGTAAAATTCTAACTCTAGAAGGACTTGATCAAATTAGGAAGATTTCTCACTGCCTAAGTATAAATTATCTTGACAATATTGTCAAAGTTTACATGACACAATCTCTTATGACACAACCATATTTCATCAAATTAAGCAATCAAACAACTTTTACTAGTAGAACTTAGGTGAAAGATATTACCCTTTGTTTTTGTACCAGCTACAATCACATTTCAAGAACTCCCCAATATTCTACACTTTCCATCCTTGAATTAAAGATTGTATCCCTTGTCAACCATCTGTCCAGCACTTAAGATATTATGCTTCAATCCTTCCACATATAGAAAATCATTAGTATTATGATTACCATCAAGAGAAATGGATCATCTGCCATGGATTACACTAGCTTTGTCATCACCAAATCTTACAAAACCACCATCATACTTTTCCAAGCTCACAAATTTACTTTCATCACCTATCATGTGATGAGAGCATCCAATGTCAATCACCCATTCATTTTTTCTTCAACTCTGGTAGCTAGAGCTTTCTCCACATTTATGTAACTAGTAGATTCAGTAGGTACTAGATAATTTTCCTTGATAGCAAAAAATACCCATTGATCCTCACTTAAATTCCCTTTATCAGATTCATCATTTGTCACACCTTCATCAGTAACATAATAACACTTTCTTTGGAATCTAGGCTTGTTAGGTCTTGGCTTAAGAACTCTTTCCGGACACCTTGAGGAAAAATGACCTATCTTATTGCAAGAAAAACAATTAAGAGGAAATTTCCCTTTATACTTGCCTTCTCCTTTGGCTACCCTCTTGACAATAAGTGCTTCAAGCTCATCTATTTTTCTCTCTTCTTCTTCAATCTCTATCATTTCCTACTCATACTTGGACTTTTTTCTAAAATATATATTTTTTTGGATCATATCTCTGATTATCTTTTCCGAAGAGAGAAGCTTTGAATGGAGATTCTATCTTAAGAAGAGGTTCACCAAACTCACTTAGCTCAAAAGCAGCAAGCTTACCAATCAACATGTCCCTGGTTACATTTGTCAAAGTCTAAATCTCCTCAATAGGAACAACTTTGTGTTTTTATGAAGCATGCAAGGATTTGAGCACTTTAGCAACAAAAACAACACAAAAATATCTGCATAAAAGAAGTGATGTTGTCATTTTTGATCATTCTTAACATTTCATATTTCCCTTTCAGGCTTTGCAACTTAGCAATCTTCACATTGTTGGAATCAAGGAACACTGAGAGGGGGGGTGAATCAGTTTTCTACAAAATTTAACTTTATTAACTTGATCTTTAAACCAATTATAGAATTGAACCAAAAGAAAGATGCAAGAACATAAGGAAATCAACCACAACACCATAACACAAGGATTTTTATGTGGAAACCCTGTTAGTGGAAAAACCATGGTGGAGGTTAATCCACAATTTGAGTATACTCAATATAACGGTTTACAAATGGAATGCACATGCATTCAAGCACACTGCCTAGAGCTCATTGCTCAAATACAAAAGGTTTTCTACACAAAAGAAGACTCAGTCTTACTATCATATCTAGAAGACAACTGGAGTGGATGACCTATGAGATATCATCTGCTAGTGCCTGATTATACTTTTGGTTAAGCACATGAACACTTTATTCTACTCACTTTTATTATTCCTTCGAAAGATTAGAACATTACTCGTACACAACACTCGCACATATCACTCTCCACTTCCCACCATGCCTCAAATTCTATAAACAATCGATCATATATATCTTCAATTAGGGATAACATCAACTACATGTCATCCCAAAAAAATATGAAATGTGTACAAATTGTTGGCCTAAATTAATAAACAATTTATTAATGTGAATAAAATAATTTCAGCAAAAACATAGTAAGGACCCAAAAAAACATGTCTCGAACACGAAACACCTTAAAAAATAATGTCCCGAAGATCCATAACATGCTACACTCATCTAGTCGGCCTTTCTGCACTGTTAGATTGAAAATCAGTACACCGGATCTTCTAAGTTGCACACCAATCAGTGTGAACCCTGATGGTTTAAGGATAAGTTAGTTCATACATCAGATGACCTTCCCTGAGATCCACAACATAAAATGATAATAGAAAATTTCATATGAGTCAATTTACACAACTTTGTCAGATGCCCTGTTTTAGCTTTGACAGATAACACATATCTTCACTCTGACTTTCGGTATAAGAAATTACTGAGATGTGGATGGGATTACTAAATAGGGATGCCATCAATGACAACACCACATGAATTGTGTAGTGTCTCTTTCCAACAATCTCCCCCTTTGGCATTGATGGCAACACTTACTAAAAAATGACTAAGTGTTAGAATCAGTACTAACATGAATACACTGCAATCCACAAAACTTCAAAAAGATTTGTATTCACAACTCCCCTTGAGATGAATATGAATTTTTTCACTGTCCGACACTCCCCTTTTGACATCAATAGAAAAGATGATAGTTGGCATACCAAAAATCATACAAAACTATATATGTACAAACATGCTTTTCTAACTTACATGGACTTGAATATGTCTACAAAATTATTCTTCAACAAGCTTAAACTAGTGTCCCAACCCTTTTTGAGACTTTCCAAAATAGTAATGTGACCAAAAAATAGGTAGGATTGCATCTCTGCAGACTCAATACTTTCTAGATCACAGAAAGCCATAACATCTTGTGCTTTCTTCAATGCACTAAGCATTGTCTCCATTTTAGGACCAATTAGTCCTCTAAGCTCACATACCCTTTCAACAATTTTGTCTTCTTCATGCTTCAAAATTTTAATTTTTTCAAGCAAGGATATGATTTGACCTTCATGCTTACTTATAGAAACAGTGAGAGGATCAAAGGTTTGAAAAATATCTGCTATCTGTTTCTCATATTCCTTAATTTTCTTCTCAAAGACCTCAATGAATTTTGACAAGAATAAGCATGACTTGTAAATATTTCCACCTTCAAATAATGCACCTTGAATGTTCTTTTCACAGGTAGCTAATTCATTAGCAATTATACACTTTAATCTACTGAACCTGTTTGCATCAAATTATTTTTGGACCTTATCCTCATCTAACTTTTCAAGAGACTCAAAGTGAGTACTTACAGAGTTGAAAATTTTCTTCAGTTGACCTGAGGAAGAATTAGATTAGTCCTTTGCATGTGTGGGAATGATCTTCTCCAACATACCAGATACAAGACTTAGCAGATCACTATCCTCAATGTAAGATTTCAATATCTCCTCCCTTGCTTTGGTCTGATAAAATGATGCCACCTTCAACTTCTGAATAGGAGATAGAGTGGCCAAGTTGATAGGACCTTCAACCAATTCAGGGTCAAACTCCTCCTTTTGTTCTTCTAAAAACTTCTTTACTGCCTTAGCAGTGTCTCTTGCTTCCATAGAAATATCCTTTGCCTCAACCTTATTTTCTTCAATCTTAGATTCTTTCTTGACTTTGGGAATCTCTACTTCTTCAGATGACATATGTTTAGGATCTTTAGTCTCCATGAGAATTTTAGTATTTTCCATATCTAGAGGATCCTAAGCTTCCTCAATTGTGTCTTCTTTCACTATTTCCATATTAACCCAAACATCTTGAACTCTTGGACCAGATGGAACATCCTCATCATGAGTTTCTTGAAAGACAATGTTATATTTGTTCTTCAACAAAATTTCCTTAAGAATTTTCTGTTTATTTTGCTACTTCCTCAGTCTGTTTGGTTTTAACCTTATTCACCCTTTATTTTCTCTTAAAATCCTTTTAGGCTTCATTGAGGATTTTCTTCATTTCTTCTATTGACATTATCAGACATAGATTGGAAAGTATGAGTTCTCTCATTTGTTCATCTTTAGTTCTTGTATTTAATCTCCTCATTTCTAATACTTCATATCACCCCTTAGGTAACCTTGACATTATTTCTATGAGAGTCATATTGAAAATATTCAAATATTTTATTGTGGCTTCTTCAAGAGTTCTCTGATTGACACTATCAAAAGTGTCATACCATTCAGAAAGTGGTTTGAGATTACCATCCTTATCTACAGTCATACCTGATTTATCATTTTTCACCTTTTCCTTGCCTTTTTCTTCATCAAAGGGCCTGTCCTTAGAGACTTTTGATGCCTTTGAGCCCTTATGCTTGATTTATCTTCTTCATCTGATTTAGTTTCTTCGTCATCTTCAACAACAACATAGACTCTTGTGTTTTTATCCTTCTTCCTCTTTTCTTCCCTTTCAGATGTCTTGACTTGAGATATAATTGGGCTTGATTTATTTGTAGGACTGGATGAGAGTGCACAACTCCTTGTAGATCTAGATCTGGGAGAGGATGCTACCGGACTAGCTGACTCAGTTCTAGAAGGCTCCCATTTTTCAATTTGTTCTCTTTTCTTCCTAGCTTCCCTCACTGCTTCAAGTAATATGTTGAGGCTTTCTACAAAAGCTTCAACTTCCTTTCTCACTTTCTAGACTATCACAGGCTTCCTCAGTTGATTACGCGCTTGCATATCCTTCTCTTCAAAGGTATCAAACCTTTTTGTGAACCCCTAAACCTACAATTGCACAAAAACAACAAATAAATCAAGATGTTAGATCATGTGCAAGAAAGAATGAAGGATTCCCCATGAAATCCATTTACTAAAAACTTAAACTAGGAAAATGAAAAATAAAGTATGAAAATGCAAATGAATCCTAATTAAGCAAGAAAACTTGTGATCCCATGGGGGAATTGGTGCCAATTGATGTGTCAAAATTGAACCTTTCCCAACTCCTAAATTGAAAATTTGATGTGTGTGGATTGATCAAATATCCTCAATGAGATTTGAGCATAACCTAGCTATGGAATTTGAAAATGAATATGTGGAATGATGTGCACAAAATTGACTCTCAATTTTAAGAGAGTAACTTTGCATGAGATTGTGGATGAATAATGAGAAGATAAGCCTTCCATTTATAGATTTGAATTTGGAAGAGAGAGCAAGATATGGGCAATGTGGGACTATCTTTCACCCAATGGCCAAATGCCACTTGTCACCATGTGAATGGTTGATGTTTGTGCACATTTTTGCCAAAGTGCCAATAAATGCAATTAGGTGGAATTTGAAATTGAGGAAATGACATGTGAGAGGGAAAAATGAATGAAATAAATGCCACTTGGCTCAATGCACAAGGACATATAAGAGGAGTGAAGGCTTTGTTGGAAGTACCCATCCACTTGGACTTTTTGAATTCAAACTTGAGGGAATATTCCCTTTATATGCCATGTGAGGGAAAATAGAGATTTAATAAATGAATTAAATCTATTTTCATGTGCAAGTTGCATTCTCTAGAAGATATTAGTCATAGGGATTAACATAATCAAGATTTGATTAACTTAATAGGAGGTTAGGCGATTTGACCATTTTGACTTAGCTTTTACGATTGATTTAAATCAAAATGAGAAGAAAGATTAATTAAATAAATGTTTTTGATTTATTTAACTAAAAGGGGAAATTTTAGATTGAATTAAATAAGGTTTAATTTATTCAATTTAATAAGAAGACTTTAGAGACTTTAATCAAATAAAATGATCTATTTAATTAAACAGAGACATTAGGTTAATTAAATTAAATTGACTAATTTAATCAAGAGAGGAGAAAGACTTAATCAAATAAATAACTATTTATTTAATTAAGAGACAAAAGGTGATGATAATCTAAGAGTATTATTTAAGAGGAAATATCGTTAGTAATCAGGATCAAGTGTGCCGAACCAAATTGTATATTTTCCATGTCTCCATTTTGCCCCTCTTTGAAGCAATGTACTTGTATTGATTTAAAGAATAAATTGTTGTGATTAAAGTTCAAAATTTCTTGATTTTTTTAGATGCCCCACTACTACCCCAGCAAAAGGATATTGCTAGTATATTGCCCCCTCGAGAAATTGGATGAAAATTTTGATTTTTGGATGATCTCATGAAAAAAGAGGACAAGGTGTCTGATAGGTTCAAAAATACCCCAGATTGCCAAAAAATGCATTAAAACACCAAAAAAGATGCAAAATGGCCCTCGCTTGGACAAAAATGGGATCGGGAGACCAAAACTCTAGCTAGAAGGTAAAATTAGGTCAAAAAACCCTAATTTTTAGGATTAAGTAGACATTGAGAGGTCAATTTCAATACATTTGCATACTTAGCCCTTTTAAAATTTCACACTTTGAGCTCTGAGTTCTGGTGAAAATGTCGCAATGACATCTTCCTAGGCACGTGTCGGAGAGAGTACGAGTGCACCAACGGCCAGTCAGCGTAGGACCCATGGTATGTACCCCTATCCGACTTTCAATTTTTTCATAGTACATGCATTAAGTAGGGTCGAAATTAGTTTTAAGTTGAGGGGCACTCTATAGCATCATTGAAAATGCTTTGTCAGCATCGTGCGGTCCTATATTAGGCCACATATGCAAATAGCACCGCACGTTTCAGTTTGGAATTTAGGGTTTTCCAGTCAAATTCCACTGCATGTGAAAATTCAACCATGTGGCACAATTAGGAATTTAGGGTTTTGCCACAAAGTCGACTGCATATGAAAATAGCACCACGTGACCCACGTTGGAATCTAGTATTTGCAAACCTTGCTGCCACATTTGAAAATAGCACCGTATTTTCTATTTTAAATGCGAAAATTCAACGTGAGAGGCATATTTTTTATTTTAACCAGAACTTAACACAATGGCTTCCCTTGTGCAGGAGGCTCTTGATGTACTTCACTAATTACAGAATAGATTGCCAGTGCTCAGCAGATTGCAAGGTATGCGTGAGCTGGTTAAGGAGCAGCTTAGTGCCCTTTGTCTTTGGTATGTTATGTATGTCCCTCCTGTTTGGGCGCACTTAGGCATGATGATAGCCTTGGCCAAGCAGTGGCACAACGAGACTTCTTCTTTCCATATCCCTATCGGTGAGGCTACCGTTACCCTCGAGGATGTCTGGAGTATCCTCTAATTACCTATCCATGGAGCCAGAGTCATCTACGATCTAGATGCCGACAGGGATGCTTGCTATGGTTTTATGGAGCTTGATGAAATTCACTTCTCTAATGGGTAGATTGACTTGGAGAGACACCGTGGCAGCGTACTCGTTTATAGGTTGATCATTGCTACTATAATTTTAGGCCTTGTGGCACCCGATTGACAAGGCTGATACTTTAGTTGAGGTTGGGGACTGGCATGGGAGTAGATGGTCCATCACAGGGAGTGCTTTGCTTGGGGATCAATATTGTTGGCCTCTTTATACATGGATCTTCATGAGTTTGCGTACCTAGATATCAGGTCCCTTGGGGCTGGAGTTACTCTTTTACATGTCTGGGCATGGGAGCGGATCCTAGTGGTTCTCCTAGATGTCACACCAGTTATTCTGGAGACTAATGATCTTATTTTTTGGTGGTACGGCGAGGCACAGATCCATTTTATGCACACTAGCACAGGTGGTCTTGCACACTGGTGATGAGTTCTTGATGAGATGAGAGAGTTCATTTGGAGGCCTTATATGGGTATTCGCCTATGGTACGATGATTTTTAGCAGTTGTTCTATGACCGCCAAGACAGATGGATGTAGGGCCGAGAGCACACTATGATTGAGAGATATCTTCCAAACAGGGTGGCTCGACAGTTTGGAGAGATGCATGATAGGCTCAATGAACAATACATGGCGATATTTTCCCATACAACTAGAGACACAACATTGGGCCAACCCATTGCAGTAGCTGAGATAGTGTCCTCTTTAAAATAGTTGGTAGCCCAAGCGTGGCTATATGATTAGGTGCCAGTAGATGCAGGGGTGATTCCAACATACAGAGCTTGGTTCATGCCTCCCTTGAGATTGATAGTTCTTGGTACAGTACTCCCACGGTGGAGACCCAGAGGTAGGATAGCTGGCAGAGGTAGAGGATAGGGTAGAGGATAGGGCAGAGGAGGAGGTGGACCACCTCCTCATCAAAAACCTCCTAGGGATCCAACACATAAGTCACCTACCTGAGTAGGGGGGGAGCATGGTCATCTAAGAGTAGTCCCACAACAACAGCCAGACCATAGAGATGCACTAATCCAGCAGTTGTAGGGTTAGGTTCAGGACTTGACAACAGAGAGAGATCAGACTAAGCAGTAGGTTGTAGCCATTACTACCGAGAGGGATCAGGCACAATCTGAGAGGGATCAAGAGATTGGTTGGTGGAGGCAGCTAAAGAGCACAACTTCATCATCCCGAGGCTGGTCAGTTGCTCTATAGGCATACCGAGAGGTGGTCAGAGAGGCCGAATATTATTCATGGCACTATAGACAGGCAGTGCTAGCAGCAGGCCAAGTGTGAGATTTCTCTCAGTAGATAGGGATGATGCTCCCAAAGGATCACAGTGAGAGGCAGGTGGTAGAGGGCAACAGCCAGTAGGGCTAGCCCTTTGATTACAGACAATTACTATTTTTTGATTCATGGGCCTCGATTACTTGCCCTTTTTTGTACTATATACGTTGATTACACACTTTATTCGATTTTGTATCATGATAGTAAATTTTTTTGATGATATATATGATATGTTTTTCCTTTATGAAATGTTTTGTAGTGTATGATATGCATTTCTTAATTTCCTATATGCTATTAGATGTTCCTATTTCTTATGCTCATGTGATATGATGATGTTTCTAATGGATGTATTTCTCTTTGTATCTTTTTCATGCATTTTTAATGATGATCCTATGAATGTGATGTATGTTAATAATGGCGTATTCATGTGCAAGTGGTAATGGATGTTAATGATTATGTATGATGTAATGATTTATTAAGATGCTTAGAATAACAAATTTATATTATTCCTCATAACTTAAGATAATGATATGATGCAATATGTTTCTTATGCTAATGATCTGGTGGATGTAGAGTGTATCCATTGGTGATGTTTCGATTACTATCATGATACCATGTTAGTATGAAAATAACATAGAAGAACTTAGAATCAATGAGTTAGTTAGGATGATAGTGATTTGCTTACTAGGAGTTGGGATTTTCAAAGGGTCAATTGTGATATGTTTGATAGCACACCTAAGTACGATGCATCAAGGTATGAAGGACCAGGATGGTGTGGTACCTAGTGTGGTGGAATTTGACTTGACAATTAGATAGGAGTATTATTGTTCATACTTAACATGCATAGTTCATTCAGGATGTAGTTCAGACATTCTAAACATCTCAGGGCAAAACATAGGAAAGAAAGCTTTCTTATGTGGTCAACAAGATACCTAAAACATCCTCTCCAAAAACCAAAAAAAGTATAGATGGCTAAGTTATTTTACAACTGTATCCCACAAGTACAGTAGATAAAAGAGATAATGATCTTTTCCCTATTCATTTCTCTCTAAACCTATTTTCTTTAGGCATCATCGAGAGGTCCTTGGAATGAGCACAAAATAAGATAAGCCAAGAAAAGACCAAATAAAGAAAAAAAACAAGCTAATGTTATTCATACCACTAGCCAAGGCTAAAATACTATGGGGCACCTCATGCTTATGTCCATCGTGGGAAGGATTCATCCTAGGACATGTTGTGATCAGGGTTTTGATTGGACTGATTAGGTGATAAGCTATTGATACTCCGATTTGATCAACTTGCTTGCTTACTGACTTAGAATTTTGAGACTCTGACGATTAGATGTTCACTTTTGGACCTTCTAGACTTGCTTCTGACTGACCTACCAAAGGGTGATGATGATGATTATCACGGGTGAAAGCAAGATGAAGTGGATGCACCATTTTGGATTTTTCAGATATTTTGAGGTTATTTTTGGTATTTTCAGATGTCTTACAAATGTTTTTGGTCTTTTCAAGATTTACGATGAAGAGACTAACTAAAAGACCTATCATAGGGGTCTCGGGAGCTGATCCATAGATTAGCCTTTCCTACATTATATACGTAGAGACCACGTAGTTTGAATGATGATAGACTTGTCTCAATGATGAGATAGGTGGGCAACGGGTTGCCATTTTATTGTGACAGATGCCTAAGGACTAACCTAAACTATCTCGGGGGATGGTCAAAGATCAACCCTGCCTATTGTCAAACTCAAAGACGATGTAGTTTCGATAAGGTGGAAGACTAACAAGACTCAATGATGAATGTTTTTGAATTTTTTTTTACATTTTGATATGTTTTTGGATTTTTCTGATATCCTAGGAAGAGCGCGAAAAATATACACAAATCCAATCCAGTGCCAGTTTCAAGGACATGCCCCTAGCATTAAGTGATAGACTACTTCAATATAGGTAGGACAAACTGACCTTAGGAATATGCCAAGTAGTACTATGGTGGAATATGGTATGGGCACCAACTCAGGCTATAGTATGGATGCGAGCGGATGGGTGGATAGAGGATTAATGAAATGTGATGGAATGAATGAGTGAGTTGTGCAGATCTTGGTTGATGGGGAGTGTTTTATTTATAGTTGACATCTGTTTTCCAGGTTTTCACCAAAGTACTTGTCCAAAGCCCCACCAAAGTGGCTTTCACTAGAGGACGGTATTTTTATTTACTGTTTTCAATCATTTTTTTTATTTTTATTTTTATTTTTGTATTTTTGGATTTTTTTGTTATCACCAAGACACCTGTTTGCCAGGTTTTCATCAAGGTAACCATTTTTTAAGGACATTTTGTGATTTTTCTATAGTTTTGGTTCTATACCTTGGAAGTTCTTAGACAATTTTTTTTGAGATGGGAGCTATTCAGAGGCTCCTGCACATGCTCGCCTTCTGGTGTTGCTAATTGATATGCTCCTGATTTATAGCTGGTTGTGATGATGAAAGGTCCCAATAGGTTGGATTCAAATTTACCTTTGCTCTCTAGATTCGACACATTCCTTTAGTTCTCTTTTAGCACGAGTTCATTGACTTGGAAGGTGCATTGCCTAATCTTCTTGTTGTAGTTGTGTTTCAGGCGATTTTGATAGACCTGTAGATGGTTAAGAGCATCCATGTGTCATTCATCTAGTAGCTCTAGCTCATTCAGGCATGAGACCCTGTATTCTACATCTGTGATGAGGTTTTGCAATGATATTGTTAGTGACGGGAGCTCATTCTCGATTGGGAGGATGGCTTTTGATCCGTAGACCAAGGAGAATGGGGTGGCTCCTGTTGGCATGCGGATGCTAGTGTGATAGGCCCATAAGGCAAAATTTAACAGCATATGCTAGTCATGACCAAATTCATTGACTGTTTTCTTAATAATCTTCAGAATGGTTTTGTTGGTAGCTTCTGCTTGGTCGTTGCCTTGTGGGTAATATGGAGTGCAAAAGTGATGTTGGATTTTGAATATTTTGCACAAGTCATCGACATCCCGATTCTTGAAAGGTGTCCCATTATATGAGATAATGGATTGTGGGACACCATATTGGAAAATGAGATAGTTCAAGATGAACTTGGATATTTTATTTCTGGTGATGTAGGTCATGGGAATTGCTTCGACCCACTTTGTGAAATACTCTATGGTGGTGATGATGAACTTGTGGTTGTTGGATGCGGTGGGTGTGAATGTACCTACGATATCGAGCCCCCATTGTGAAAAGGGCCATGGTGTAACAAGAGGATGGAGTTCCTAAGCCAGTGCATGAATAAGGTCTCCATGCTGCTGGCACTATAGACACCTTCTGAAAAAATTCATGTGCCTCTCTTTCCATTGTCGGCCAATAGTACCCAATTCTTAGTAAATTCTTGGCCAAGGTCATACCACTCGAGTGTGAACTGCAAGTGCCATTATGTACCTCAGTCAGAGTAGTCAGAGTATTCAGGACTTCCTCAGGTTTTAAGCAATGTAATATGGTTCCATCAATGCTTCTATGGAAGAGGGTTTCCCCTAGGATGACAAAACGTAAGGACCTTTTGACAAAGGTTCATTTGAGGTTCGAGGTTATATCGACTGGGAGGACTCCTAGTCTCAGGTAGGTGTAGATGTCATGATACCAAAGATCACTAGGACTAGCGATTTTGTACGCATATTTCGACTCTGGTACTTTGAAATTGGGTATGAGAAGCTGCTCTATCAAGAATTCATGTTTTGAGACATTGCAAGGGATTCCAGTAAGGATTCAATTGTTGCCATGGCATCAACTGCTCTATTGTTTGCCCTTGGTATCTGCTCAAAGGTGATATAAATAAAATATTCTTTGAGGCTTTCTACTAATTTCTTGTATGTTATGAGCTTATCATCCTTAGTTTGGTATTTTTCATTGAATTAGTTGATAATAAGTTGTGAATCTCCATAGACCTTTACTGCCATGATTCACCACTATTTTGGAATTTTGAAACCTATGGTTAAAATCTCATACTTTGCAATGTTATTGGTATAGGGGAATGCCAATTTATAAGATCTTGGTATGCAATGCCCCTATGGGGTGATAAAGAAGACACCGGCTCCTGATCCATGTTGTGTGTGGGAACCATTGAAGTAGAGTTTCTAGTGATCTGCTATGCTGATATTAAATATGGACTCGTCTGGAAATTCTGATATGAGTGGATTCTTTGCATAGATGGGAGCTTCCGCCAATTGGTTTGCAATGTCTTGTCCTTTGATTGCCTTTTGATCCACATATTCAATGTCATATTCTGATAGTATCATGACCCACTTAGCCATCCTTCCTATGAGCATAACTTTTGATAGTAGATACTTTAAGGGATCTATCTTGGCGATGAGTTTGATTTTGTGTGCCAGCATGTAATGTCAAAATTTTTGTGAAGCAAACACTACTACTAGAGAAGATTTTTCAATGAATAAATAGTTTAACTCATGCCCAACCATTGTTCTGCTGATATAATAGATGGCTCTTTCTATTGTTAGAGTAATTGGACATTTACTTTATTAATTAAACAATATTTTTTTAATTACGTAAAATTCGCTTTTACCTCTTTTTCACTTAAGCTATCATTAGGTGCATAATAATTAATTACTTTATTAATTATTATTGTGCAAGCCTAGGGTTTTCCTTTTTAGGGTTTTCATCTATATATGGTTGCAAACTATCTTTTGTATCATTATTCATTTTACATTTTTCAGATGAATACATTGCTCCACATTCTTGAGCATTTCCTTTGTTGCCTCTCTTTGCTTCTCCTTGTAACAGGTTATTTGCTTGCAAAGATCTTTGGGCTCCTATGAAGTTGTATCTTCTCAACTCCAATATGGTATCAGAGCTTCAGATTTTCAGCTGCTTGTTCTTGTTTTGAGATTTTTGCATTGGAAGTAAATCTAGGGTTCTAAGGTTTCTTCTTGTGGATTTAGCATACTCTGAATTTTAGGTTCACTTTGGGCCCAAATGGATAGTGCCATTGGATTTGTAGCACCCCAAAACCCCTAAATTGACTGTCAAATCGTCGATTTTGGTCATAGTAAACCAGGGTTGTAAAAAAAAATTTAGGGTTTGGCCGTACGGCCCCCTCAGAAAAAAAATTCGCAAAAATTTTTTTTAAAAAAATAAAAACCTAAGGTTTTTATTTTAATTTTTCGGCGGCGCATTGCAAATTTCATCGGCGCCCATCTGCCGCGAAGCGACCACCATCCGTGCTCCGCTCAGTCGCTCGTGCTCCGCTTGGCTATGCCCACCTCGCACTCCGCCGGCTCCATCCACTAGCCACTCTGCCCGCCATGCTTGCCCACTCCTCCAGCTCAGCTGCTCCGCACTTGTCCAACTCGGCCGACCCCGTCGAGCTCTCCATCGCCGAGCTCGCCGACCCCGCAGGCTCGCCGACCAGAGTCGGCTCCTCCAACCCCCATGGGCTTAACACCCCTGCCGCCCGGTCACATGGGTGACCATGGGTCTACCGCCCTAGCCCCCTAGTCTGCCTAGGCGACCAGGGGCCATTTTTTTTAGCCCCCAGGTGCTAAAGGGGTCTAATAGGGTATTTGTTTTGCTCTCTCACGAAATCGGACATAACTTGGGCGTTTTAGCTCCGTTTTTTGAATAGAAAGAAGCGTTGGAAAGCTGGTTTCGGCACTAATGTGATGGTGTAGGTATTTTCATAAATTTTTTAATATTCTAGATATTTTTTACCAGTCAAAGTGAGGTCTTCTTTCTTCAATTTCGGGGTCATAGAAGGTGCAAACGGACTCCATTTTTCAAACTTGAATAGGCGTTGGAAAGCTCTCAACATGCTCTATTCAATGATGCGATTTATTTTATCAAAATTTTCACCAAGTACACAAGAATTTTTTTTGAAGTATTTTTTGTTTATGCATTGCTTCCTTCTTCTCAGTTTGTACTACGGTTTGGGTTTATCTTTTGTGGGGGGTGTTTTTTTTCTTGCTTTCTATCATTTATATTAGAAAACCAAAACACCAAAACTCTCAAAAATACAAACCCTTCTGCATATTTTGTCTATTCTAAAAGATCACATAATAAAAAAATAACACAAGTACGTACAGGTGCAAGGTTTCATGGCGGACTCTTCAGTTGAGCTACTCACATCACATAACTATCACACTTGGAAGTCTCGCATGATGAGGCTACACAGGTCATGAGGGTTACGGTCTTGTTTAGATGAGGTTCAACCTCAGTTGCAACGTCCTTTTGAGATTATGTAACACAGGAACAAGATGGATGATGCTATGGGTTTGTTATGCATGCATGTTTCAGACAATATTTTGTTTCACCTTGATGCTTTGCTCACTCCTCGAGCCATGTGGCTGAAGTTTGAGACACTTTTTGGGGCCATTAATGAGTTTTGCGCATTACAGATTGAGGCAGAGCTAACTTCATTGTTACCTGATTCATTTCCCACTATTGAGGATTTTTTGAACAAGTTCAAACTATCAGCACTATTTTACAGGGTTGTGGAAAGAACAAGATAGACACAAAGTGCATTTACTTGATTATTTGGAAGCTTTGTGGTCCATTTCAGATATTTGCTTCCTCCTTCCACTCCACCATGGATGGTTTGGGTGCTAGTTTTACCATGCCTACCTTTGATTTGTTTTGTGATCATTTGTCTCGGGAACAGTCTCACCTTTCTTAGATGGATATGCTCTCAGGTTCAAAGAGCAAAGCATTGGTTGCTCAGTCACCGAAGGGGAAATAGAAGTAGAAACCGAGGCCCAAGAAATATTTTGTAGGCAATGAGCATTCCTACAAACCGCCTCCTATGTCTGATTCTAAACCACCATTTAATCTAAAACATGGGAAATATTCGATGTCTGGTGAGTCTTCCTCCAAGACTAAGGAAAAATCACGAGACACTTGCAGTTTCTGTGGCAAGCAAGGTCATCTAGTTTCCAGGTGTTGGAAATGATTAGAGGCTTTAGAGGATGCCATGCAACAGCAACATATCTCCCCACCTCAGTCTTCTTCTTCCTCCACCATAGGGAAAGGTCATGCTCTCACTACTAGAGCATCGACCAATGGGTCCACTTGGATTTTAGACTCTGGTGCTTCTCACCATATGACTCACACTCAGCAGTTGGTCACTTCTCTTGCCTCTTGTGGTACTTCACAGATTGCAGTGGGTGAATCTTCATAGCTTTCCATCTTGGGTTCAGGTTTTGTCTCTTTGGATGGGGGCACTCTACAGGATGTTTTGGTTGTTCCTGACATCTCAACGAACCTCTTGTCCATTTATCAGATTTGCCACACTGGCTCTGGTAAGATAGTTGAGTTCTCATCACATGATGTGGTTATTCGGGACCTCCATGACTCTGATTTGGTTGTGGCTAATGGTAGTGTTGTAACTGCATCTCGTCTTTACAGATTTGATGGATTTGCGCCTTCTAAGGGTACAGATTCATCTCTTATAGCACATCTAGATTCGGTGAGTAAGCTTTGGCATGAGTGTTTGGGCCATGTAAATTATAGATATCTTCAGCAGATGAGTACACAGTCACTTGTTCTTGGTCTTCCACAAATTTCCTACACTGACGGTGTTTGTCATGGTTGTGTGCTTGGCAAGCATCATAGGGATCCCTTTCAGAAGGAAAGTACCACTCATGCTTTGGCACCCTTGGAGTTGATTCATAGTGACCTCATGTCATTTCCCACTCCTTTTTCAGGGGCCAAGTATGTACTCACATTCATTGATGATTTCTCCAGACGCACATGGTTGTACTTTCTTAAGTACAAGTCTGATGTCTTCGATTCCTTTCATGTCTTCAAGACATTTGTAGAGAAGCAGTCTAGGCTTTCTATCTGGTGGATACATACAGATAATGGGGGGGAGTATGTGAATCAGGCCTTTAGAGATTTTTGCACTAAGCATGGTTTGTAGCATTAGTTTTCTATTCCCTACACCCCTTAGCGGAATGGTATCGTTGAGCGAAAGAACAAGACTTTACGAGAGATGGCTAATTGTATGATTCATTCCAGGTCCATGGATTCATCTTTTTGGGCTGAGACAGTCAATTGTGCCAACTATATTCAGAATCAAATGCCTCACAAGGTGATTCGACATATGACTCTTGAGGAGGCTTGGTCTCATGACAAGCCTGATATTTCATTATTTGGAGTCTTTGGTAGTGAGGCATGGGATTTTATTCCTGATGCTCAAAGGAGAGCTATGGAGGTGTATAGGTTGTTTGATCTTGATTCTAGAGAGGTCCTGTTTCGACGGGATGTTCAGTTTGATGAGCGCCTTCCTCCAGTTGATACCCTGTCTCTAGTATCCACTTCACTACCTAATCCACCCACTATAGCTCTTTAAGATTATTTTGAGGATCATTCTGATGAGGATATTGATGATCCCCCATCTCCACCTCCACTTGCTCCACCTTAGAGGCCCAAATGGGCTTGCTTTACTATTGAGGCAGCAGGATCTATGGCCGGTGATCCTTCACACACTCGTCGCACCCATTCTCATACTGCAGGTTCTAGTCTTTTGAATCATGCTCTTTCATAGGATCCTTAGAGATTTTCAGAGGCAACGGGTCACCTTGAGTGGGATAGTGCCATGGAGGAGGAGTATTCTTCTTTGATGAGGAATAGTACATGGGATCTCTGTCCTCTTCCTAAGGGCAGAAAGATGGTTCGATGTCAATGGTTGTATCGCACCAAGTATGCTGTTGATGGTTCTATTGATAAGTACAAAGCACATCTTGTTGCGAAGAGTTTCTCATAGGTTGAAGGTATTGATTACTCTGAGATATTTGCCCCTATCACCAAGATGAATTCTATTCATTTTGTACTATCACTTGTAGCTTCTAGAGGATGGCTCATTTTTCAGATGGATGTGAAGTGTGCCTTCTTGCATGGTGACCTACTGGAGGAGATCTATATGGAGCAGCCTCAGGGATTTTTTCATGATGCTTCTTTGGTTTGCAGACTTTAGCGTTCATTATATGGTCTCAAACAGGCCCCTCAGGCTTGGTATGAGAAGATGGACTCTTTTTTGCTCTCCACTGGTTTCACTCACTGTCATTCTGATCACACGGTCTATATTCAACATCTTGAGGGTGAGATCTTGATTCTTGTACTATATGTTGATGATCTTCTCATCACATGTAGCTCATCCTCTATGATTCAGAATTCTCAACTAGCCTTGATGGAGCAGTTTGAGATGACAGATCTCAGCCTTCTGCACTATTTTCTTGGTCTTTAGGTGATTCAGTCTTCAGAGGGGATCTCCATTTACCAGTAGAAGTATTCTCTTGATATGCTTCAATGCTTTGGCATGCTTGATTGCAAGCCTGCCCCCACACCTTTTCATTCAAGGGTTGTTTTGACTACTACTTGCCCCACTCCTTTAGTAGATTCTACACTTTATAGGCAGTTGGTTGGTAGTTTGTTGTACATGACTCACACTTGTCTTGATCTTTCCTTTGTGGTTGGTCTTGTCTCTCGATTCTCACATGATTCTCATGAGAGTCATTAGCAAGATGCCAAGCGTATTTTGAGGTACATTCAGGGCACCACTTCATATGGCATTCACTACACATTAGGGGATCCTCACATTGTTGGCTACACTGACTCAGATTGGGCTGGAGATGTCAATGATCGGAAGTCTACTTCTGGATTTGTTTTATGTCTTGGCTTTGGTCCTATCACATGGTTGTGCAAGAAGCAGACTGCTCATGCATTATCATCTACAGAGGTTGAGTACCGAGCTGTTGTGCTCGCTAGTCAGGAGATTTTATGGCTTCGTCAGTTGATGACTGAGTTTGGTTTTCCTCCTGATAGTTCCACTATTCTTTGGTGTGACAATCAGAGTGCTATACACATTTTGTGCAACCCGATGGAGCATTAGTGGATGAAACACATTGAGCTTCATATCCATTTCATCAGACAGTTGATTCAGGATGGTTCTCTCATCTTGGAGTATATTCCCACTGCCGAGTAGGTTGCAGACATCTTCATGAAACCTTTTGCATCTCCACGCTATCTTCAGTTGCGCTCTATGCTTGGGGTGAAGGAAGTTGTCCTTGGGGGGTCTTTATGAGGCCTTCCTTCCTTCATGTTTCTTTCAGCATGTTCTTCTATCTCCTTTTGGAGAGAAGTTTTTCCCACTGGGTTTTCTCCTTTTCTCCGTTTCATAGAGATTTCTTTGTACTTGGGTACCTGATCTGGCCTTGTTGTCGAGACCCATTGCTTTTGCATTTAGTAGCTTCTTATAGGTTTTAGCTTCTCCCTATGTCTATCTTAAGGGGGGGTGTTAGAGTAATTGGACATTTACTTTATTAATTAAATAATATTTGTTTAATTATGTAAAGTTCCCTTTTACCTCTTTTTCACTTAAGCTAACATTAGGTGCATAATAATTAATTACTTTATTAATTATTATTGTGCAAGCCTAGGGTTTTCCTTTTTAGGGTTTTCATCTATATATGGTTGAAAACTATCTTTTGTATCATATTCATTTTACATTTTTCAGGTGAATACATTGCTCCACATTCTTGAGCATTTCCTTTGTTGCTTCTCTTTGCTTCTCCTTGTAACAGGTTATTTGCTTGCAAAGATCTTTGGGCTCCTATGAAGTTGTATCTTCTCAACTCCAATAACTATCCCATTTTCATCATGCTAAGCTAAAAGAGCACCCAAGGCTACTGTTGTTGCTGAGATGTATAAGATCAATGGTTTTCCTACAGTGGGTGGCATTAATATTGGTGGCATTAGTAGATATTCTTTGATTTTGCTAAATGCGTATTCACATTTTTCATCCCACTTGTATGCTAATCCCTTGTGGAGTAGATGTGAATATGCAATTTGTTTTATCTTCCAGTTGCGCTATAAACCTCTGAATGGACTGGAGTCTACCTTTCAATATACTGAGTTGTTTCAATGTCCTTGGTGCTTCCATGTTGAGGATTTCCTTAACCTTTGCGGGGTCCACCTCTATTCCCCTCATAGACACTATGTATCCCAGATGTTTACCTGATTGTACCCCAAAGACACATTTCTTGGGGTTGAGCCTGACCTTGTACTTATCCAATCTGTTAAAGATGTCACTTACGGTTGCTATGTGGTTTTGTCTCTTCCTTGATTTTTTCAATGTGTCATTCACATAATCTTCAACAGTTTTGTGTATCATGTCATGGAAGGTTAGTGTCATGGCCCTCTGATATGTAGGCCCTAAATGTTTTAGCCCAAATGGCATCATATTCCAATAGTAGGTGCCCCATGGACATGTAAATGAGGTCTTATGGTGGTCCTCATTTGTGATCATTATCTGGTTATATCCCAAGAAGCCATCCATCAGTGATAGCATCTCATGTCTGGCTATCATGTCCACTATCAGATCAATTTTAGGTAGTGGAAAATCATCCTTAGGACATGCTTTGTTGAGGTCTTTGAAGTCTGTGTAGATACGAATGCCACCATTTGGTTTTGAAATTGGTACAAGGTTGGATACGCACTCTGGATAGTTGATCGAGCGTATGAAGCCAAAATTCAGAAGTTTCTGTAATTCTACCTTGACTAGAAAGGCTATATGGGGATGCATTTTTCTTAATTTTTGTCTTACCGGCTTCGCTCCAGGGTAAACAGGCAAATGATGAACCACAACTTTTGGATCTAGACCTAGCATGTCAACATAGGTCCATGTCAAATTTACCTTCCTTTCCTTTAGAAATGCTGCTAGTAGTTCTTGTTCTTCTGCTAGAAGTGACTCAGCATAGAAAGTGATTTGTGGTGCTCTCTCTATTCCCAAGTTGACAGGATTACACTGTTCTGCCAAAATTGCTAATTTTTCTTGATGCAGTGCAGTAGGGTTGAAATTGAATCTTTCATCCTCCAGCACCTCAGAGAGGTTTTCACCATTGGATGCATCCTTTATTTTTACTATTTTGTGGTTAGAGAGTGCCACAGTGTGGTTTTCACTCAATAACTCCGAGCTTATTCTTGTTATTTTTCTTTAGCGACTGAAGGACTCAATCGTCTCCACGTAATATGCTTGAATGTCTAATGTGATGTCAAAACCTGCCTTGTGATCCTTACATAGAACTGCATCCCTTAGTCCCATGAATTCTGAGAAAGCCTCATCGTTTTTGAATGAGTCTAGAATTGGTGGTCCTCGTTAGTCATGATCGATGATTTGAGGGTATACTAAGTTGATTTTGTGGGTTCGTTGGTTTGACTCAGCAAGTGAGGTACTAATCATTAGTAAGGAGGAATACTCAAAGAGCATGGGAAGGCCTGCTATGGTATCATCCTCGTCACTACTGGCATAGACACCAATTACGTCAAAAGTGAAATTGTCAAGTGGGATACCTATGTATATAGGTGGTCTAAGGGTGGTTGTCAATACTTGGGGAAGGGACTTGATTGCCCTACTAGGAGTACCTCTACCACGTATAGTTCTACTCGGGGAAGTACATCCGAGGCCAAGGTTCCTCATTCTTCTTTCTGCAATGATGGGCTCCATCCATCCATCACTGTTCCTTCCAAGGCTTTCGTTTCTATTGTAGCCCATACCAAGCATTATTTGTAGCCCTATGTTGGCTTCATCCATAGGTAATGTGGGTGTGGGTCCTACATCACAGTATATTGTTCTTGAAATATCTTCCTCACCAACATTTTCTTGACTTAGGTCTCCCCAATAGAAGAATCCAGAGGTGTCTACCCTAAGGGTGTGGATGGGTGTTTCGGTTGATTGAGGTTGTCCATGCGATCTAGGAGATTGTGATAAATCTCTTACAAAAAATGCACTCTTCTTCATTATGTAGTCTCTACATCCATTTTCCTAGATCATGATTTTGATGTCAGACATATCAGGGATGGCGGGTGTCTCTGTCGCAGAAGTGGAGGCAAGGTTAGATGGGTCGATGTATGCAGTGCATGGACCTTCATCATTTTTTGGCACTTGGGGTTTTTTATAAAACTTGGCTTCCAAGATTTTGTAATAGACAAATGGTTCGGGATCCCTGTGTATAGTGACTTCCTCATTTTGGTACAAGAATTTGATGCATTGATGATATGTTGAGGCCACTAATTTCATTTTGTGGATCCATGAACATCCTATGATGATTTTATATGGTAGGTCAAAGTCAAGGACCTGATAGGTAGTATCCATGGTTGTTGGTTCCACTTGGATTGGGATTCTAATAGTGCCCTGAGACACTCTTTCTTGATCATCATATGCTCTTATAGTAATGATTTTTTTCTTCTTAATGTAATCCTCAACAAATCCCAAGTTCTTTATAAGTTTGAGAGATAAAATGTTAAGGCCTGCACCTCCATCCACCATGACCCTTTTTACTTTATTTTTGTGAATTAACACTCACAGATGAAGTGCGAGATTATGAGATGGCTAGGGGGGGAAGTCTTGATCAAGGAATGTAAGGAGATTTGGTGTGTTGATATTACCAACCATAGCCCAAAACTATTTTGTGTCAAGGGTGGCAGAGACGGTGGATGCCGCTAATGCTTCATCAAGAATTTTCCTATGGGCAGCATAAATTTTTAACAGTTCCATGATGGAGATTTTTGTGGGGGTTCTCTTTAGTTGGTCGATGAAACTATAGTAATAGGAGACAAATTTTGTATTTGAAATGGGGGTCTTAGATGGTTGTGGTTCCCCTATAATGGTGACCTTTCTGCCATGTGTGGTGACTCCATAGTCGGTGTTCGCTCCTTTGACGTTAATGACCATGACCATTTCATCTACACATGCAACTATCTCTTCATACACTAGATTAGCACTAGCATATTTTTGCTTCCCTTTGTTGTTACCCTAACTATTTCCTTGATTATGATTTGGCATTGGATTTGTGAATATTTTGAGGTCATGGATTCTAGTTGGTTGTCAATTTTTATGATCTTGTCCTCGATAAGCTCTTGGATGATATTATTTAGCCTCATGTAATTTTTGGTTGTATGTCCCTTGATCTTGTGAAAATCACAAAGGAGGTTTTCATTGTACCATGGCGGTTTGGTCATGGGTTCCGCATATTTCTCAGAGTTGGAGACTTTGATAAGGTTTTCTTTGACCAATTTCTTCATTATGGATTCAATTGATTCTGCAAGAGCCAGGAACTTCCGCATTTGATTGGGTGCAGCGCTCTGCAAAAATAGAGAGTTCAGGTGCGACAAAGTTTTGCAGGCGCTGTAGTTTGTGACTCAAAATTCATTGCTGAGTTTGGGATATTTTAAAAAATTTTGAGTGAGAAAGTGGGTGCAGCGTAGTTTTGAGAAAATGTGGTGTGATATAGTGTCATGCCTAAAAATGTGGTGCAATACAAAGCCGTGGGACTAGGTGCGGCTGAGTTTGGAACTGCAGATCTACGGCGGAGTTTGAAGTTTTGAAAAATATTGATGCGAGAAGCAAATGCAGCGCAGTTTGGGTTATCAATGGTGCAATATAGTGTCATGCCTACAAATGTGGTGCAATATATAGTCATGGGCCTGTAACCTACAAAAGAAAATGAGAAAAACATGAAATTTTAAGAAAACGTGATTAAAAATTGCTCAAGCCCTCCTAGCACCAAAATTTGAACCCCTAAATCTGTAATTGCACAAAAACAACAAACAAATCAAGATGTTAGATTATATGCAAGCAAGAGTGAAGGATTCCCCATGAAATCCATTTACTAAAACTTAAACTAGGAAAATGAAGAACAAAGTATGAAAATATAAATGAATCCTAATTAAGCAAGCAAACTTGTGATCCCATGGGGGAATTGGTGCCAATTGATGTGTCGAAATTGGCCCTTTCCCAACTCCTAAATTGCAATGTTGATGTGTGTGGATTGATCAAATCTCCTCAATTATATTTGAGCATAACCTAGCTATGGAATTTGAAAATGAATATGTGGAATGATATGCACAAAATGGACTCTCAATGTCAAGAGAGTATCTTTGCATCAGATTATGGATGAATAATGAGAAGATAAGTCTTTCATTTATAGATTTGAATTTGGAAGAGAGAGAAATATTTAGGCAATGTGGGACTAACTTTCACCCAATGGCCAAATGCCACTTGCCACCATGTGAATGGTTGATGGTTGTGCACATTTTGGCCAAAGTGCCAATAAATGCAATTAGGTGGAATTTGAAATTGAGGAAATGACATGTGAGAGGGAAAAAGGAATGAAATAAATGCCACTTGGCTCAATGCACAAGGACATGTAAGAGGAGTGAATGCTTTGTTTGAAGTATCCATCCACTTGAACTTTTTGAATTCAAACTTGAGGGAATATTCCCTTTTTGTGCCATGTGAGGGAAAATAAAGATTTAATAAATGAATTAAATCTATTTTCATGTGCAAGTTGCATTCTCTAGAGGATTTTAGTGATAGGGATTAACATAATCAAGATTTGATTAACTTAATAGGAGGTTAGGCGATTTGACCATTTTGACTTAGCTTTTAGGATTGATTTAAATCAAAATGAGAAGAAAGATTAATTAAATAAATGTTTTTTATTTATTTAACTAAAAGGGGAAATGTTAGATTAAATTAAATATGGTTTAATTTATTCAATTTAATAAGAAGACTTTAGAGACTTTAATCAAATAAAATGATTTGTTTAATTAAATAGAGACATTAGGTTAATTGAACACTGATCAATGTCAACCATGAAGCAAATAGTGACCTTATACTTTTCCACAATATATTTAGGAATCCTTTCCCTAGCTTGTATCACACTTTGAAAGGTTTTGAAGGAGCCCTAGATAGAAATTTTCCTTGCTTTGATATCTCCAATTCTATATAAGATGTCTCTAATTTGAACAACTATAGGTCTGTCACTTTCCCATTGCACTTTACCAGCTCCCAGAACTTCATTCATGAAGTAGAAGAATATGCACAATAGTAGATTGCCATACTTGAAAATGTTCTTCTCGCCCTTCTTGATTTTTCCAAGGTTTTCAATTAGCTGGCTTCAGAGTAACTCACATAAGTCATATTCTGCATTTTCCTTGACCTTTTGATTATCTTTTCATCAAATCACCTTTAGACTTGTATCTCGCCGAAACTTGATTGTAGGTCTCTCCAAACTTATTCTTCTCAAAATGCAAAGTGATGAATGAGGAATAGATGTAACGTTTTATTATTCACACACTTAACCTTTTATCGCAATAAATTATTTTTCCCTAGGTCTTCTGTATACCCTATTTTCATATTCTGTGAAAGAAAATTCTTCTACGAACCTTCAATTTTGTGTAAATTTCCTCCATAAGTGTCCTACAAGATTTGTAGATCATTAATGCAATTGTTGAAATTTTCCACATCCTGGTACCAACCACCAGTAGGGGTTAAAAGATTTTCTTGAGAGCTCCCCCTAGGCCAGAGGCCTTAAACTAATTCCTGGAGGAATTTTCCATACCAGATTTTGGTGTTGATTCATTACCTGCATCAGAAACACTCTTCTTCACCCATCTTCTTCATTTGATTCCTGATCTCATCCATAGTAACTTGTCCTTTTCCCTTATCATCCTTTTGCATATTTTTCCTTTTGTTTACTGGACCCTTCCTACTTCTACAAAATCTTGCAATGTGACCGAATTTGTTACAATTATATCACACAACATTTCTTTGTCCAGACTAGTTATTCCATTGATTTTCTCTTGATCTACACTAGTTAGCAATATGGCCAAATCTATTGTAGGCATAACATTTGGCATTTCTATTGAAAAATTTGTATGACATATTTCTACATTCAATTGACTTATGACCATACTTATTGCAATTGAAACACTGACCATAAAATGATGGACCACTTGGATTGATTCTACTTCTACATTGGGTAGCCATATGACCAAATTTATTGGAAAAAAAATAGTATCCATTAAAATTTTGAGCATTAGGTTGTCTTATCAGATACCTTCTATCTTTTCTCATTTGATTTCCTGACCTAAATTTCCTTTGACTAGATTCAGAGCTTTCTCCTTTCTCATATCGAAAACCTTGATTGTCACTTGCAATCTTCTAACTTTGAATCAGTTCATAAAGCTTAGCTGAGCTAATCATGAACTTCTCCTTGGATTCATTTGCAGTTCAATCTCTTCTTCATTGTTTCTAGATTGTTGCAATTCAAGCTCTTGCTAATTGAATATGCTACATTCATCAGATCTCTCTTTCAAGGATTGAGTAAGAATCTATTCATTCTTCCTTATATCTTCAATCTCCTTGGTCATCCTCATCATAATAGATTCCATCTCATGCTTTAGGACAAGATTATCTTTGGTGCATTTTTCACATTCTTCTTTCTTTTCCTTCAAGGCTTGAATTAGGTGTTCATCTTCCATGCTTTACTTTCTTTCTTCTTAATCTTTCAATGATTGAATAAACTTCTCAACATTCATGAGGCTTGCTTGCAATTCCTAGACTTAAAATTTGGACTAATCAAGATCATCTAGTGCTACCAAGAGTTGTAGATGAAGATTGCCAAAATCCATTGAATCACCTTCTAGGATCTTACCCAAGCTATTAAACTTCTTCTAAGCAACTAGGCTCTAATACCAATTGTTGGAATGAAGGAACACTGAGAGGGGGGGTGAATCAATGTTCTACAAAATTTAACTTTATTAACTTGATCTTTAAACCACTTATAGCATTGAACCAAAAGAAAGATGCAAGAACATAAGGAAATCAACCACAACACCATAACACAAGGATTTTTACGTGGAAACCCTATTAGGGGAAAAACCAGAGTGGAGGTTAATCCATAATTTGAGTATACTCAATATAACTATTTACAAATGGAACACACATGCATCCAAGCACACTGCCTAGAGCTCACTGCTCAAACATAAAAGGATTTATGCCCAAAAGAAGACTCATTGCCTTATAATCATATGTAGAAGACAAATGGAGTGGATGAACTATGAGGTAGCATCTGCTAATGCTTGATTATAGTTCTGGTTAAGCACATGAACACTTTCTTCTGCTCACTTTTCTTCACACTTTTCTTCTACCTTCAAAAGATTAGAACAATATTCGCACACAACACTCGCACATATTGCTCTCCACTTCACACCATACTTCAAATGGTATAAAGAAATGATCATATATATCCATAATTAGGGATAACATCAACTACATGTCGGCCCAACAAAATATGAAATGTGTACAAAATTTTGGCCCAAATTAATAAATAATTTATTAATGTGAGTCAAATAATGTCAAAAAAGAAATAGTAAGGACCCAAAAAAACATGTCTCACACATAAAAAACCTTCAAAATTATGTCCTGAAGATCCACAACATGCTACACTTATCTAGTCGGCCTTTCTGCACTGTTAGACTGAAAATTAGTACACCAAATTTTCTAACTTGGACACCAATCAATGTGAACCTCGATGATTCAAGGATAAGATAGTTCATACATTAGATGACCTTCCCTAAGATCCATGACACAAAATGATAAAAAAAAAATTCATGAATCAATTTACACAAATTTGTCATATGCCATGTTTTAGCTTTGATAGATAACACATATCTTCACTCTGACATATGGTTTAATAAATTATTGAGATGGGGATGGGATTACTGACTAGGTTCACCATCAATAACAACACTAGATGACTTGTGCAATGGCTCTTTCCAACACACATGGGTATCACCTTCATACAAGGTTTCAAACTTTTTCTAGATCTCATAACCAGTCTTCAACTCCATTACATTTGTCATCTTGGAATCAATCAGAGCACTCAACAATGCTTCCTTAGCCCTGATATTGTACTTGACTTCCTTAATCTCACCTACAGTAGAAGGACCATTCTGTGGGATGATATATCTATTCTTTGTAAATTTCTGGTAAGGTTCACCAATGCATCTCAAATGACACTCCATTCAAGTCTTCCAAAAAGAATAATTTGTTTCATCAAATCTTGGACTACCCTTTTTATGTGCCGCCATCCCAAATCACCTCAAGCAGTCAAGCTTCTCCAGAGGAACCTGCTCTAATACCAATTTTTGGCAACACAAGGGCAGACAACTGAGAGGGGGGTGAATCAGTTGTCACAAAAATTATACTTATTAAAATTATTCTCAGATCTGATAGATAAACATGAAAGCATAAACCATGGTGGAGGTTAGTCCATAAGATTATACTCTGTTAAAAGTATTATAATTGGGGAATGCACATGCATTTAGGCACACTCCCTAGAACTCACTACTCAAATAAAAAAGGCTCACTTTCTTACAGTCACATTCGGATTACATCCGAAATATTTTGAACTAAGAAAATAGCATCTTCTAATGCCTGATTATAGTTCCAATTAAGCACATAAGCACTTTCTTCTGCTCACTCTTCTTCACACTTTACTTCTTCCTTCAAAATATTAGAACATTATTCACACACAACACACAACATACATCACACACCATACCCTCAAATGGTATAAACAATTTATTATATATATCCACAATTAAGGATAACATTAATTACATGTTGGCCCAACAAAATATGAAATGTGTACAAATTGTTGACCCAAATCAATAAATTTTTTATCAATGTAGACCAAAAAAGTCAGCCAAAACATGGTAAGGACCCAAAACAACATGTCTTGAACATGAAATACCTTAAATAATTATTCCTCAAAGATCCACAACACGCTACAATCACCCTGTTGGCAATGATCATGAAAATCATGAGCTCACAGAAGAAAATCACCAATCGTGAGCACAACAATCAATACGGACCAACAACACAGATAGATCATGATATAGAAAAATCCACAAGAATCATGAATCCTCATAGAAGAATCCACAACAACTCAAATTACTAGAATCACATAATCTTCTTTTGAGAATGCCAACTAAAGCAACATAACAACTGCTAGAACACAGATACTCATAACTTAATAAAATATTCATGCTGACCTCTAAAACTTCATGTGGATAAACTATATATAATTTTCAACAAACCCTTTAATCTGCAACTTCTTATCATCAATATATTGAGCTATCCATCATACTGAACTTCACTACATCACTGATAACTTGCAACTTATTTTATTACAATTTTCTCAATATCCTTGACATATACATCCTTAAAGTCATTAATGGAAATAGTGTTGACATCAATAACAACCACATATCAACAATATTCAACAGATTGATCTTGAGTTGCAACAATAGAGGATTCAACCCTTGGATGCTTCTTGAGAGATGTATTAATGGCTTAGAATACTCAAAACCCTAGATTTCTTGAGAAGGAGAGATGAGTGATTGATAGGATTGAGTGAGGAGAAAAATGAGACTTAGAAAATGAAAAATGAGGGGAAAAACCCTTATTTATAGAAGTTGTGCCCTAATTTCCCCGAAATAACACCACACAAGCTAACCTTAGGGTTTTAGAGACAAAATCTCGAAAGAATTTTAAGCCACATAGGACTAGGTTGTCCAAGGTGGCGATCTAGTCCATTTGGGCATTTTTCATTGATTTTCGAGGATTAAGGCATGATTATTGTTACTTGTTAGGATTGTCTCACAAAACACACTAAAGTAAGGTATCTATGTGCATTAAGGGGTCATTATAGCATAGGAAAGGGTTGAAATAGTGATAACAAGCCTAGGAAAGTGTTAAGATGTATTGCAACACCTTACAACACTTTGGCACAATTCTTGGGAAGGGGTAAAAAGAGGTTGAAAATGGTCCAAAATCCATAGGCAAGGGTCCAAATGAGTGAAAAGTGTCAAAGGCTACACTTTTTGTCAACACACTATTAGTTTCAAATCTCTCAAAAAATTAGATAACTAAGTTATACTAGACGAATCCACTTTTGATACCATGTTACATTCTTCAAGAAGTGAGAATCAAACCAAGATCTAATGTAGGTAGTAGATTACATGTAACTCCAATCAACAGATGATAGAATATCAAAATAGTAGAGTAGAGATGGAATCTGAAAAGAGAGAAAATAGAGATAATTTGAGAATACTCTCGGTACTCTCACTAATTTATCACTAAACTAGTGTTCAGGTGAAAGTAGAGTGTTCTATATATAAAAAAATGGGGTATATACATCTAAGAGGTGCATTAACTCCTACTACCCATAAAAGGTGAGAGGTTTTACCTACTTTTGTAAATGACAAAATATTGGCATAGCCTCCTTAAGTGAAGAAAAAAGAAAGGTTATGAGAGGTGACACATAAAGAAAAAAGAGGGTGAGAAATCCAACTACCCCATAACCTACTCAAGTAAGGAGAAAATATTAGTTATGAGAGGTGGCACAACAAGCCAAAAGAGGGTGTATAACTCAACTACCCATGTTTGGGAGAGAATGACACATGTAGCTGATTTATTTAACCACGTTTTCTCATAATAACCACATATAATAAACCTAAGAAAGCTTAAATAATATGTGTAGGAAAAAATAAATACCCATAACATATGGAAAATAAAAAACCTATGCTAACCTGATCATTAACCCTAGCTCCATTCAAAATATTCGTCCAATCTCACCCATTTGTGGTTCCTCCATCCTTATCAAAAAATCCATTGAAGCCTCCCTACTCCTTGTTATCTTTTCCACTAAACAAAACATAGAAATATTGATACCCATTTATCTATCAATCATTCCTAACCAAATATGCCCATGAAATTTCTCTCTCTTTTCACTCCATCTTTAGCCTGATCGTATACTAGAAAAAATTACCACTCTTAATGCTTTCACCATATTAGGAGAGGTATTGAAAACCTTTGATAGGATCTTGTTGCAATATTGTCTTATAGTCAAATAAAAAATGCATGCATCATTACTTTATTGTGTTTTTTTTTAGTATACATGCACTTATGATTTAATCCTTAGGGAATTTCATATCAATTCTATCATATTTCTTATATCATGGTGTATTTTTACATCTACCTATTGGCATTTTTCTTATATAGCACTTGGAAACAATCATATTTTTTTTTTGATATAATCACGCATTCTATTAAGTGTCATCAAGTTGCTTAAGAATTTCAAATGTTTTAAGATTTTTGTAGCATTCATCACCACACATTTTATATAATCAACTACCCCTCTTCATTTTTCAGGAACCCTTTTATATTTCATCCCCACATGCTCTTCTCTCAAGGAGAAATTTCCTTAACCATCATGCCATAACAATATCCTTTTAAAGAGGTCATATGTAGATACCTACATTTTACCATCCTAATTTCACCACTACCTATAATTAATTCTACATATTAGTTCATCATAATTAATTAACTCTAGCATCATTACATTGGTTAATTAATTAAATTAATTATTTGATTGTATCATATCATCACATTCTAACAACTAATTAATTATCATTATGTGGGTATGTGCAGGATCATGATGGGCCAAAAAGTGGCAATGAGAAAAAATCATGTTTTGAATCAGCTCAAAAACGCGGAAATGGCCTAGTTGACTTTTCTAGGTTCGGGTGATAGTACTTCTACCATAACCAAAAACCAAAGGTAGTTCCCACAAATTGGATATCCGACAGCCGACTCTTTAATTTCATTTCTCACAGTTTGCTGCGGGCGCAAGAGGAGAAAACCAAATCCGATATTCGTTCTGATCCGATATCCAATTTGAAAGGTATGTATTTAGTTTTTTCAATCTTTTAATCGACTTTTCAATAGATTTTGTTAAGTTTAGGTAGGTTTTAATAAAAAAAATAAAAAATACAGTTTTCTATTGATTTTTTTAAAAAACTAGAGTTTACATTGATTTTTTATTAAAACTTAATATTTTGAAATGGATCTTGATTGAAAATTAGTGTTGTTGATGTATTTTTATCAAAAATAAGAGTTTGTTATCGATTTTTGTGAAAAAGTATGGTTTTTTTCGGATTTCTATTAAAAACTAGGGTTTTTTACAATAATTTCATTTATATTGTGTAATTTCAATTAGTTTAATTAGTTTTTAACTTTAATCAGGTATTATGGCTGCGAATGTAAATCCACAAATGCCAAATGCTCCACCACCTCCACAACCACCAATTGAAGACTTAATTGGTGAAAAATTGGGGCAATTGAAGGGCATTTGTGAAATTTATTAGACAATGCCTCGATTGAGAGATATGAAAAACACATTGAAAGAAATAATTAAAATAATAGAAACCCTCTCCACCCAACATAATTCCTTTTATTCGTGGCGAGACGACATGAGGGAGTATTATCAATGTGGATTGTTTTATGATGATGTGAAAGATCTCCAAATAACCAAAGCCCAAATAGCCTCTTTATTCATTGACCCCCGCACCGGTTTGCTAGTGAATGTTAATAAAATAAAACTTTCCATAAAATGGTGCATGCATAGGGACATTGTAGCTAACTTTTGGGATTGTTGGTGTATGGTTTTTGATAAACCACCGAACAATAATTTTGACATACCATTTTAATTTATTAAAAAAAATTATGCTAAGTTTGTGTTAGGGCATCATGTCAATTACTTTGACATTAAACCCTTCCAGGGCATCGGTAGAGGTATGCCCCAGGCTAGACCAGGGGCAGTTAGAGTAGTCTTGCGCCCAAATTTTCCCCTTCATCCCCTTCCTCCACCACCTCCAATATATCATCCAAAGATTATCGAGGATGCATCCACATAGACTATTCAAGCTATTCACTCTTTGAGTGGTCATTTGGTTTCACATGCTTCTACAGTAGCTCAACCACATTTTGGTTATGTTGGCAAAAGCTTGAGTGCTACTGCATCATCCTCCTCAGGTCCACATATTTGTGTGCCACATGCTTTCACTATGTGCCACCAGATATGCTTAGGTCCTCTTGTATAGCCTGCTGAGCATCCCTTGGACACTTCTGATTATGACCTCCATGATGTAGAAATTATAGATTAATTGCAGGGGAGTGGAGCGCACCCTACAGAGTCCTCTCCTGCTAGAGAGGGAGATGCTGAAATAGTGACACAGGTAAGATTTAAATTGTAAGTTCATAACTTCCATTTGCTTTTAAATGAATATTAATAAGAGATAGTATCAAGTACTAATATTTATTTACATGGTCTATTTAACAGTTGATGTCTGAGGAGGAGCTCGCACAGGTGACTGATAGCACCCTTAGGGCCATTTCATTTGGCTTGGACACACACGCAGTATATATTTTTGCACTCACTCGTTTGCATTCTATATTATATACTTTCTTGTAATTTGAATTGTCATTAATGAAATTATATAATAGCTTATATGTTTATCTTGTTTTCCTCCTATAGGAAATACCTAGTGTGAGTGAGGTGCAGCCTCATCCAGACTATGGAGCCGCAAATATAGATAAGGGGAAGGTAATTGAACTCAAATTGGATTGAATTAATATTTTTAAGATCTTATATTGATTATACATATGTCGACATAGATTGGTAGTTTCATATGTACTTGACAATTATATTTACAGGCAATTATGAGCTTTATAGATATGTTGACAAGGGACACACCGCCTAAAGGAGTAGTTATTGGAACACCTCAAAGAGTAGGTGTTGAAACACCTCAAATAGGAGGTGTCAAAACACCTAAAGGAGATAAAGAAAAAGATCAACCTAAAGAGTTACATGTGCTTATTTTATTTTGTGTTTGGTAAATAAGTTCTTATTACCAATAATCATATGCTAACTTGGATCAATTTTATGTTTTTGTTGACATATATAGATTGGCATTTCAAAAGTTGATTTGGTATATTCTAGGACTCCTGACCCTTTGAAGAGACGTATATTTTAGGTAATCAAGATTTCAATTTTAGAGTTCAATTAAAATTTAATGTATATTGATTTTGATATTAATTATTCGATTTTAAATTATATAGTATAACTAATCTCAATTGTGGTTTGAAATTTTCATGTGCAGCTACCTTTAGAGCCAACGAGTGCTTCAAAGAGGCTCCATTTTGATGATCCACCAATAGTTTAGGATGAGATAGACATTTTGGCATGTAAATTTTGAATACATATTGAGATGGCATATGCCACATTTTGTAAAACTTTGTTTGAGTTGGCATCGATGCCATTTTTGTATATGGACATACACTTGATTATTGGATAATTTGATATATAGAAATTGACAATCGAAATTTAATTTGTTCCTCATGTGCATGATTAAACTCTTTGAAAATTTTATCTTGAGCAATGGTTAAATATCAATGTACAATAGTGGTAGAATTGGCTATGGATGCCAAGATCTATGGACCAAATAGAAAGCACAAAGAAGAGAGAAAATAATTTAACAAGAATAAACTGTATTCAATGTCAATGAAAATGGAATTTCTTGATTTTACAATGAGAGACCCCTTGGTTATATAGCCAAGGTGAGAACATAGGAGTGCATAAGATTATGACAAGTGTCGTAATCTTATGACATGAGACAAAAATGAAAAGCTATCACTCCACCTAAAGTGGCAAGGTGATAATGTGATAACCACCACAAATAGTGGATCTACCACAAAAGGTGGAAACCTAATCACATGATATGTCCATGAAAGGTGGAGGTGATAAAGTAATAAGAAGATAAGTCCACCAAAGGTGGAAATTCTCCAACAACTCCTATGTGGTCCTTGAGTAAACTTAACTAAGGTGTAATTATGACCTAGGACAAGGTACAAAACATTTAATTACACGAAAACCCCCCCTTAAGTGCAACTTAGGGAGAATGTACACAAATGCAAACAATGAAAGATGGGTCCTGGCAACTAGGCCATGTTAGGTACCCATGTACAAATGCAATGCAATCTCTCACAAACGGAGAAAAGGAGAAAACCCAGTGGGACAAAACTCCTCCCCAAAAGAGAGATGAAATACAATAAGAATATGCTCTCAATCATGAATGAGAAGGTAAAAACCCCATGTGAGGAAAAAGACCCCCCCATAAGAGAGAAGTAGAAGAGAGACAAGGCAGCCCCCCCTCAATGTTGAGTCTCCTGCAATGATGGTAGAAGCTCGACATTGAATGCTGAAGATGATCCAATTTCGCCGAACAACGTTCCTCCCCTTAGGAAGAAACAAAACCAAGGATGTATGCAGGATGAATGATGTCTCTAAATGATGCTCAAGTATCTCCATGTCGATGCCAAAAGCTGACACACTCCAAACAGGCATTCTAGGCCACACTGCTGAAGAGTACAATCCAACATCTAGTAGAGAAGAATGTAGAACATGATCCAAAGAGAAAGATATCCCCTCCAAAGAAAAGAAGCCTCCTCCAAATGTTGTCCAAAAGTATCCACACTCATGTCAAACTGCAAAGAATGATCATGTAGAGAATGAACAAGAGGGTCAAAGTGTTCCCTCGCAACAACTGAAGAAGGAGCATCTTCATCAAAGAGAAGATGGATGTCATCAATGATGTCCCCCAAATCTGCAAGATGAGACTCCACAAACAAGTCTGAAATACCTGTCAAGAAGCCATCCAAAGTAGCCATATCTAGAAGACAATGTATGTCCTGCTGCACTGAATCACAAGGAACCCAAACTGTGGAATCACAAGCATCATCAACTACAACAGTAGATGGAGGAGATGAAATGCATGGCTCAAGTACTAGATCTGATGTGAGAACTCCCAAGTTCAAGTAGCCATATGTCTCCTTTGAATCATGGTTCACACTAGAAGTGTGATCAACAGTCGAAGGAATAATGTCACCATCAGAAGCAAAATCTACAAAGGTATACAACCGAGATGAATGATCAACCACCCCAGTAGCAATGATCTCTCTACTCTCCAAGTCTTGAATGATGACTGAATCAGGTGTGAACTCCACAGTTCTCCCATCTCCACCATGTGTAATCTGATATATGGAAAGAAGATTATTCGTCAAATGAGGAACACACAAAACATCCTGGAAAGTGTTGTCCCCAAAACTAATAGATCCCTTCCCTATTACACTCATGTATGCATTGTTTCCCATCAAGATGGGAGACATAGAACAAGCTTGAAATGAAGAGAAAATAGGCAACGAAGATGCCATATGATGTGATGCTCCTGAATCTAGAAGCCATCTACCTGATCCTGGACTTGAATAAGCACAAAGAGCTTGACCTTTATATCTTGAAGTAGATGCTTGACCTTTGTCTTTAGACTGTTTTAAAGAAGAAGGAGAAGAAGGTGATTCAAAAATTCTAGAAGGAAAATCAATTTGATTCTTTTTGAGAAGATTCTTCAACTCATCAATGTCCTTCTTATAACAATAGTGTTCTTCATGTCCATCCTTTTTGCAATATGCACAAAAATGCCTCTCCTTCTTAGATGATTCCCCTTTGAAAGAGGATTTTTTCTTTGTTTGATCTGAATGTGGATAATTATTTTCTTTCTTTTGTTTGTTATCTGATTCTAATTCTTTCACTTGATTAACCAATAATGCCTGAGATTTAGTAGTCTTGATGAGACCCACTGAGATAAGCTTTTGTTGCTCATGTATCAACATCTCAGAAAATGATTCAAATGAAGGTGTAGTATATGCAGACCCCATAGTCAATCTATGAGTATGAAAGCTAAAAACAAAAGAAGCATAATCAGGACCAAATTTGTTCATTGTATTGTAGACCAACTGAATGTCCTTCTTATCAATTCCACATGCTTTACATTGCTCTCTTAGATCATTAACCTTAGTGATGTAGTCTTGGATGTTGTCAAAGTTTTTAGGATCAAGGCTCATCAAGTCATTATCAATTGGATAGCCTCTTACTTCATCTTTAGTACCATACAATGTTTTCAATTTTTCCCAAGCTTCATGAGAAAAAATCTTGAGAAACAAGTCTATGAAGACATCCAAGAGCTTTGGTATGTTTGATCATCCATTTTAACTTTTTATCTACATCTATAGGTTCAGGTACCTTATTTTCAACATATAGAGAGTGACCTTCTGTCATTAGGATACTCCATGCATTTTGATGCCATATTGAATAATTATATGATGTGAGTAAAGGAACCTTAGAATGATCCATGAAAATGAGAGAGTACAAGCAAACAGATCAAAAGAATGCACCAATAGACCCCCCCAAATCACTCAATCAAGAAACCCCCCAAGCAATATCTGATTTGGCACTTTATACTTAGTGCATTTACAATTTCCACTGCCAAAAACAACAAAGTGGACTTTGATTTTGGTACATGCAAATTGCCAAAATAGGCTACAAACTCATAGTGAAAAAATTACAATAGATCAGATAAATTTGATCACACTACTAGAAAGTACACAAAAAATCATGCACTTTCAAAAAAAAAATGGCACCCAAAAACGTTACCATAGGAGCAAGTTATGGGCTCCAAAAGTTCCCAAAATGAGGACGAAGTAGCAATACCTATGAGAATCTGAAATTTATGGAAAAACCAAAAGCCAAAACTGAAACCTGATTGCACCATTGTGTAGAGCACGAAAAATTAGCTCAAATAAAAAAAAATTGCTCGAAAAAAGGAGTCGAAATGAGCAAGATATGAGCAATTGAAGATCAACTACAAAATCAAAAAGCTCAATGGTGAAGGAGCCAAAAAAATTCATACAAGGGGTGACATTATGCTAACGCCAAAAAAACATGAGCTTAAAATTGATGGCCTGCCGCCCGTCGCCCAAAAAAAAAAACCTTGCTAAGAAATGCCCACGAAATATGCTCTTTTGTCGACCGGAATATTTTGTGAAATTTGTGCTAGTATATTCTGCTGGTTCTGGAATATGCTCTGCAGGTTGATGGAATATTCTAAAATTCGTTGCCTAGAATCTTTTCTACTAGAATATTCTATCCGCCGGTGGAGGGTATAGGGAGGTCAGATTTTCCATGGAGATCGCCGGTTTAATTGTCCGTCGGTACCTACCGATTGTTGACCGAAAGCCGTGTGGGAGGGACGAGCCTGCACGGAGCCCAAGGTTGCCCACTCTTGTGGTGCCAAGTGGCGAGGGTCGGGTGGCTGTGGTACCCTCCTGGTATCGCAGGTACCTGCTGTACTTTGCAAGTCTAATCCGCAGAGAACTTTTTGGATTTTTTTTTATTTTTTTTATTTCAAAAAAAACTTTTGATTTTTGATTTCTCAAAAAAAAAATTAATACAATTTTTTTCAAAATGATTTTTTTGAAAAAAAATTCCAATTTTTTTCTTCTTAAATAAATTGTACTGTCACAATAATGGCGACCTGGGGGCCGTACGGCTCTTTGACCAAAATTTTTTTGCCTCACCAGATGACTTGCTCCAAAATGGATGAATGGACAGTCGATCTTAAGGTTTTCGGCCCTTCTGAACGCGATGGCAGGGTCGGATTTGACCCAAAATGCTCCAAAAATGCATCTACCTTCATAGATTTGACCTCGTATGTCCGATTTGGACAAAACAAAAGGCAAAATTGACTTTCTTGAACCTTCCAGACGTAATGGTGAGCTCAAATTTGCACTAGCAAGCTCCGATATAAACCTACAATAAAGAGCCAAAAATGGAACCTCCCCAAATCTGGTACCTCTCTTCAGAAATAGACTCTCCAATGGCACCCAACCTGCTCTGATATCATGTTAGAATTGGCTATGGATGCCAAAATCTATGGACCAAATAGAAAGCACAAAGAAGAGAGAAAATAATTTGACAAGAATAAATTGTATTCAATGTCAATGATAATGGAATTGCTTGATTTTACAATGAGAGACCCCTTGGTTATATAGCCAAGGTGAGAACATAGGAGTGCATAAGATTATGACAAGTGTTGTAATCTTATGACATGAGATAACAATGAAAAGCTATCACTCCACCTAAAGTGGAAAGGTGATAATGTGATAATTGTAGACACATAAAAATGACCTAGGCTTGCAAGCTCTATTCCTAATCTTTTCTTTCCAGCATAATTAAGACATTTTAATCATGTCCCTGACTCACTTTCGACTATTAATTAAATAATTCATAATTATTTAATTAATTCATATCTGATTATTCTTCATGATTATTAAATAAATAATATTGTGATTATTTATTTAATGCGTCACTAATTGTCTAAATGTCCTCCTATAGTTAAATAAATTTCTTAATTTATTTACCCCTTTATGTCTTCCTATTTATTAAATAATAATTTTATTTATTTATTTAATTATGTCACTAATTAAGTCCTCTCCTTCCTAAAATTAAATAAATTCTTATTTATTTAATCCACCTTCCACTATAATTAAATAATTATGTTTAATTATCTAATTATTCATTAGCCTCTTCTCTCCTAAATTTGGTCCACTCTCCTGAATTTTGAATTAAATCATTATATTTAATTCAAAAGGTACCCTTAGTCACATTCCTCTATAATTAAATAATATCTTTATTATTTAATTCCCACCTAGATTAAATAATTTTTTATTTAATTTCTTCTAAATCTTATTTATTTAAAATAAGTCCCAACACCTAAATTAAATAATTTTATTATTTAATTTCTCCTATTTATTGTGCTCATTTTAAATAGATATTATTTATTTAAAATAAGTCCATCTTTTAAATTGCCTCTTTTAGTAAATAATTTAATTTAAATTATTTATTGTCACGACCCCACCCCTTTTGAATTAAAATAATTTTAATTCAAAAAGTCAACATCCCCTCTTGAATTAAATAATTTTAAATTATTATTTGATTCCCCAATGACTCTATTTTTCGTGCCCAGAATCTTTTGTCACATGCATTGTCAGCCCTTGATTTGATTTTCTAAAAATCAATCTTGTCCATTCATTTTGAATTTGACCTAATGTTGCCCTAACCCTAATTGTGGGTTGTCATTTTGAATCTTGTCCATAGATTCTAGGGCACTTATCAATCTTTAATCTCATCCGTCCATACAAAATTGCATTTTCTATAAAATGTCAATTTTGTCTTCATCTCTATCTTTCTCTCTCTCATATCTTTTGATATCATCTTGCATTTTCGTATTTTATCATCTTACTTAGAAATTATTATCTTCTTCCACTTTCATACTTTTAGCATTGTTAGTTTCATTTTGACATAGCATTTTAGATTTTATTGACATAGCTTAGACATTATAGATGCTTACTAGTTGCAATAGAGTATAGTATTGCATTTAGGTCATCCAAATCCTTCAATATTTTCTTAGGGCTTGTCATTTCTATTGGCTTGCTCTTCTTAGATCTGAGGGCAAACAATTTATTTTCAGCAAATTAAGAAGGTGTAATGGAGGTTAGTCATGGAGGATGAAGACAATCTATGAGATTGTTCATCTATTCCTTTACACTTCATTACCCACTTTGGGTTTTTATGTTCTGCATATTATATTGCTAAACCTAGGAAAATAACCCATTATTACAATAACCACCACAAAAAGTGGATCTACCATAAAAGGTGGAAACCTAATCACATGATATGTCCATGAAAGGTGGAGGTGATAAAGTAATAAGAAGATAAGTCCACCAAAGGTGGAAATTCTCCAACAACTCCTATGTGGTCCCTAAGTAAACTTAACTAAGGTGTAATTATGACCTAGGACAAGGTACAAAATATTTAATTACACCAACAAATAGCTTAAAACTGAATGATTATATTATGTAGTTTATATTTATATCGTTGATTACATTGCATTACACATCTTTCAAACTCAAATCATTAATTCACATTGCATAACTAACAACTAGATGTTCATAGATGAAAAATTTTCAATTACAATATAGTTCTTACAAAGTCAACCTAAGCAGTTATGCAATTACTTCACATTGCATAACTAAAAACTATGAGTAGTTGTCAATTGCCTTTGTTTGTCATTGAATTCTATGAGACCATGTTTCTTTGAAGTTTTTTTTCAAATAGTCCACTGCCTTGTCTATGCTACCACATTTTTCATACATGATAGTGATCACATTAAGTTGTAATAAATTAAATGACAGCCTATGGCTATTTAATTTATACTCATTTTATTTAAATGGATGAGGCCGACTGGTGTAGGAGCACCACAAAGTTCATCTAGGAAAGTTGACTAGAAGGTTATGAATTGGCAATTTGCTTAGGCCAAATGTAGCAATATCTTCCTATTTCTTTGAGTTTGTGCCTTAGAGGCATTTGAGAATATGTATAGTGTTGGTAAAGGTCATGTTGACCACTTGTTAGGTTGAGGTTTGACTACAAGGATGATTTAAGACCTTTGTAGACCTTCCTAGGTGTTATATTCTCTAAAATTTTGCAAATAAGGCCTATTGGAAGCCACAAGCGGCCATGGAGCATTTAGGACCAAACTTAACTAAATTGTAAAACCTATATATGGTGTGCCTCGACCTGTAAGTAAGGTTGGGAAGCTTTTGCATTATTAAAAATTTATGAATACAAGTTAAGACAGTGATAAGGTTGTGAAATTTTCTAAGTTTTTGTTTTGAATTGGTGTGTTCAGGAGTGATCATGGCACTATGAGTTGATGTAGAATGTAGTGTAGTGGTATTTTAAGCTTTTTGTGGCATTATTTAGTTAGTGTGTTCAATTTCCAAGCGTTGCATTGTAGTTAGTTTGTTTCTTGCAGTTGCTGATCTAACAGACAGTCTGTGAAGAATGGAGGTTTAGTTCACCTTCCCATTGTACTTAGTGTACAGTCCTTTGGGAATTATGACTAGGATTCATGTCTGTAAATAGGATAGGGTTAGGAGTGGTTAGGAGTCAAGGTATCATTGTGGAAGTCTTCTCCTAGGCGAGCCTGACAGTGCCTGGCTAGGAAAGACAAGAAGTGCATAGCACTTGACTTGCAGGGGTGTCTATCTCTTGGAAAATCATGGTGTGGAGAGGGTAGGTGTATGCCTTGCCAAGGCTTAGGAAGAAGGAAGAAGCTCCATCAACCCGTTTGGTGAGAGGAATTCTTATCAGTCTGCAAAGAAGACAAAAAAGATCTAAAATAAACTAAGTTCTTGCTCATTTCCAGTTTGAGGAACTGTACGGACAAAGGAGACTTAAGATTCCATAAATTTTTGAGAGGTGGCATAGGAACTAAGAACCTCAAAGAAATATTGGTGGTGCTTTGGAGAACTTAGAAGAATAGGCCTGATCTCTTGGAGATGGAGACCTAATTGGGCTCATTCGCTAGTAGCCTTTTTAACCCTAAATGGGGGTTTGGTGGAAGTGACTTGTAAATAGAGTTTGGTGAACTTTCAAGAACCATAGGAGGATGGTTTGAAGCTATTGGAAACATCTCTACACCCCTGCAAAGCTAAGTTTTAGTTCTTGTAGTATGTTAGCCTTTAGGGTAGATTAAGGGCTAAGGAAGAGTTGAAGCATTGCACCAAGGTTGGCTTGGTTGGTAGAATTTGTCTTGATAGATGGGTTATCAAGGTGAACCAGGGGAACCTAAACAAGCAATAGGTCCTATAGGTTAAGGTGGTGGAGTGTGAAACCATAGGGGTCTTCCCAAGCAAGATCCAAAGCATGGAACAATGATTGTTCCATTCAACCCTACCCTATCACCAACCTTCCTTGATATTATTTTGTAATTTATTATTTTCAAGAGAGGCCGACCTACTTGAAGAGTCACCTTAATTTGTATAAATACAAGGTGATGTTTGTTCATTTCCTAAATCAAGTTCATTCAGCATAATTTGAAATCCAAGCAAATGTTTGCACTTGAGCAACAACGCTTCATCTTGTAGCAGCAGACCGATTTCAAGGAGAAGCATATTTGATTGCATCTTTGCATCTATGAGAGGTGCTATTATTCATTGTATCAAATTCAGCCATGACCTGGGCCTGAGTTGTAAGAAAATTTCTTGTTGTGTTTATTGTCTTATGTGTTTCATTTTTTGAGTGCTTTCAGTTGTATTATCTTATCTTTAAGTTGAAATGGTCATATTGTTGATGACAAAGATTTGACCATGTTGGCTCTTAATGGTCTTCCTTCATCTTGGGAGTCTTACATTCAAGGAATCAACATGAGATCAAAACTTCCCAAGTTTTATCGGTTGAGGGCTTACTATATTCAAGGGGAGTCAAGGTTGGTTGCGAGAGGTATTGGACAAAGCCCTACAAATGAAGATATTCATGTTCTTTTCGCTCAATCCTCGAAGAAGGAAGGAAAAGGAGGAAAGAAAAGATGCTTCGAGAGGAATGGAGATAAAGGGTCAGATGGTGCTATTGCATTCAAAAAGAAGTGGGACCTCTATCGTGTTTATTGGGATACGATTTGCTCAATGTCAGTCAACTTGGATTTAACATTGGTAGCTCTACAAACCTATTCAGAATAGAGTGATTTGAAGAGGAAATCAATAAATATCAAACTCGTATGACCTAACGGACTATTCCAACACATCCGAATGGGTACGTTTATGCTAGGTATGGTTCTCTCTTGCACCCAAATATGTCGACTCGCTCTAAGGTGCATTGCAATGACGTTTTCCCTTAAGAGTCCAAAGTGCTAAAAGACAACAAACTTTCACGGACTATTTCTCAGAAATCATGATGCTTACAGACCCTTCATCTGAGGATATGGGATCGTGTTGAGACCATCTACAATAACCTCTCTCGGTTTTTGCTATCTCGAAGGTGTTTTCCCGTGGTGATGAGTTTTCAGTTGAGGGAAAAGTTGCCAAATGCAAGTAGTGTAAACTTGCAAAGTGGTGCAACTTTCATTCTCAAACTCGTATGACCCAATGGACTGTTCCAACACGTCTAGATGGGTAAATTTACACTAGCTATGGTTCTTTGTTTCACCCAAATACGTCAAATCGCTCTGAGTTGCATCAGAGCAACATTTTCCCTTAAGAGTCCAAAGTGCTAAAAGGCAGCAAATTTTGACGGACTATTTCTCAGAAACTATGATGCTTACAGACTCTTCATTTGAGGATATGGGATTGTGTTGAGACCATCTATAATAACCTCTCTCATTTTTTGCTATCTCAAAGGCATATTCCCAGGTGATGAGTTTTCAGTTGAGGGAAAAGTTGCCAAATGCAAGCAGTGTAAAGTTGCAAAGTGGTGCAACTTTCATTCTCAAACTTGTACGACCCAATAGACTATTACAACATGTCTGTATGGGTACGTTTACGCTAGGTATATTTCTATTTTGCACCCAAATACATTGAATTGCTCTGAGCTGGATCGGAGCAACGTTTTCCCTTAAGAGTCCAAAGTGCTAAAAGGAAGAAAACTTTGACAGACTATTTCTCCGAAACTGTGATGCTTATAGACTCTTCGTCTGAGGATATGGGATCATGTTGATACCATCTACAATAACCTCTCTCGCTTTTTGCTATCTCGAAGGCTTTTTTCTGTGGTGATGAGTTTTCAGTTGAGGGAAAAGTTGCCAAATGCAAGCAGTGTAAAGTTGCAAAGTGGTGCAACTTTCAATCTCGAACTTGTATGACTCAATGAACTATTCCAACACATCTAGATGGGTACGTTTATGCTAGGTATGGTTCTCTTTTGCACCCAAATATGTCGAATTGCTCCGAGTTGCATTAGAGCGACATTTTCCTTTAAGAGTCCAAAGTGCTAAAAGGCAACAAACTTTGACGGACTATTTCTCAGAAACCATGATGCTTACAGACTCTTCGTCTAAGGATATGGGATCATGTTGAGACCATTAGGTGCATGTCTAAACATTATGTGTACAAAACTAACAATCTGAATGGAATTGTACTACTGAGATTGTACCTTGTTTTGTGGTTGCAATGTGTAGTTTTCAGCAAAATCAACCACTGATATAATAGTTCCAATCGGAAAAGAGTCCTTACATATCCTGAATTGTTGATCCAACCACTGAGACCTATGACTTTGCCTTGCATATTTGTAGAAAATATTATCATTAAAATCTGAAATAAAATCAGCAACACTACATTCTTTTGTAACCAACTCGCATCTAGAACCTTCACCTCCACTCTACAGAGTATATTTGACTATCTCATATCTCTTTTTCTCAACAAGATTCTTTCTGAATTCATGTTCCAAACTCTCATGAAAACATTGAACAAACTTTGACAAGCCACCACATTGTGAGTACTTCGCATTTAAACAATCATTTCTATACAAAAAGGAACCATCATCCCTAGAACATAAAAGTAGATCTAGCAAGTCCCTTGATGATTTCGGAAGATGCATTGCACCACACTCCTACAAAATTTCATTAGTATGCAAAGCAGAATGGATATAGCATAATAGTTCATGGTACATTGAAAACTGCACGTGGTATTTGCAACAAGAAGTATTACGAATCTTAAGAGGCACACAATAGAATGGCTTCAAACCTTCAAAAGTTCTTTACGAGATTTCCATATTTGGATGTGTTTGATTAAATTTGTTGAACAACATTGTTTGGCTTGATTCCAAGAAATGTTTAGGATGCGGTGTACAGTCTCGACTGCCAATTCTTAACTTAAAAACATCCTTTGTATTGGGTGATACTCTAGAGTTATCATGCCAAAATTGTTGAATTGCCTACTTTACATTATCGGTTAGCTTCTTATCAACATGTGTAAGCCTTCCGGAAAAAGCCCATGTATCATTTTGAAGAGGATCATCTATTCTTTCTCTTCTTGTAAGTGTTATATCCAAAGTTTTACGATTTAAGTCAAAATAAATACAAGTTTGTCTCATAAAGTGAGCCTTTTTCAATTGATGGCTTACTCTGGCAGTGCTAATGACTCTTTGAGCAGCTCTCTTATCTTTTTCCTTCTTATTTTTTCCAATAGACTTGAGAGCATTAAAAAGATTTTTGACAATAATAGAATTTTTTTCGGTCCTCTTGTTCAGATGAATCTTCAATTTGGCTAGCAAAGGTCTCATCTTTTTCATCTTTAGCAATTATACAAAAAGTTGGCATTGCTCGGTCAATGTCTTATCTCTAAAATATTGGTTGAAAATTATTCTAGCCCACAACCGAATAGTTCGTGTTGACCTCTTGCCTTCAAAATTGTTTATAATGTTATCATCAATTTCAACTAACCATTTAGGGGTACTTGAAGGTCTTGAATTTGGAATACCTCTTTCTTCCACACAAGGTTCTTAATTTCTCATCTAATCTGGTGAAACATAATTTACACTTGCTTCAATATTATGTTCAACATCTTCATTTCCAACATTTTCACCTTGAACATTTTCAATATCAATTTGAACAATTTCATTCCCAATTTCAATATCATGTTCAGCATCTTCAATTCCAACATTTTCATTATCAATTTCAATATTTTCATTCCCAATTTCAATATCATGTTCAACATCTTCAATTCCAACATTTTAATTATCAATTTCAAAATTTTAATTCCCAATTTCAATATCTTGTTCAACATTTTCAATTCCAACATTTTCACCTTGAAAATTTTCAATATCAATTTGAACATTTTCATTCCCAATTTCAATATCATGTTCTACATTTTCACCTTGAACATATCCAATTTCCTCTTCACTTGAAAGACCATAGGGCTCAGGTTCACCAATATTTAACATACCTTGTCATTTCTTTCTATGACCTTCTCTATCTCTTTGTCTATATCCTTCAATTTGTTCTTTTGTCAACTTTCTCTTACGTTTTTGCTTCTGACGACTGCTGCTCCCCATTATACCAAATAAAAGATGCTAAAAAATCAATATGTATGACAAATTTGAGTACAAGAATCTCGTAAAAGTTTATCTTTGTCTCTTCCTATCTAAAACCGCATGTTTGTCACCTGCAAAGTGTTGCAAACTAAATGCAGGGTCCGTTGGAATGCACAAAAATGGCCCACAAATCGGATATCCGATTTGTACACACATAGACCAAAGGGAGACGGAGAGGGAGAGTGGGGGAGGGAGAGTGGGAGGGAGAGTGAGATGGAGAGGGAGAGGGAGAGAGAGGGAGAGAGGGAGAGAGAGAGAGAGAGGAGAGGAATGATTGAGTGAGAGATTTGAGAGAGATAGAGGTGGAGAGAGCGAGAGGGAAAGAGAATATTTAAATATTTTATAAATTGGTAATATATATATTTAATTATTTATGGATTAACTAAAATATTGAAATAATATTAAAATATCTATAGATTAACTAGAATATTGAAATAATATTTAAATATTATACATTTAATAATATATTAGATATTAAATACATAATCCGGTAAGAGATTACCATAAATTATATATTAAATATATTACATTATAAACTTAATTGCATTTTAAAATAATATATTAAATATTGTATAAATTGTTTTAAAACTAATATAAAAGATATCATATATCGAATTCAAATCCGATATTGGATTCAAATCGGATATCCGATATTTTGACACAAAATTTAATGCCTTGGTATTAGGCTTGGGATTTGGTTCGGACCTGCCAATCCTAAAAGTCAACACGTAAAACATGTTTAACAACTTACCTTGTTTTCCCAGACTTCGCCCATGTGGGTGACGACTTTTATTTTACCTAAAATTGATAAAACGAAACAGGTTTGTAAAGGAGCTTCTCAGCTTTCTACCAGTATAAATTATATTTTCATTAGAATCTAATAAATAATAATAATTTATTTTTTATTACAATTATGACTAAAGTCCTGATTGATAGTCTGATAGAAAAAAATCTATAGCTTTCAAACGGTATCACATTTTTTAAATCCAAAACATGTGTCACATTCTATGCTTCACATACTATAGGATTAAAAAAAATAAAAATGAATTCCATTAAGTTTTGACCAAGTTAAGGTGGTTAGACATACGCATTTTAATATTTTTAAAAAGTTGTAATAACAAATTCATAATTAATTATTTATTTGAAAAAAAATTAAAAAAAAATATGCATCACATCTGGACATGAGTCCTCTACTTATATCTAAAATTTTATAAATAAATATTATGATTTTATTATGGTTAGGGTGGTCAGACAAACACCTACTTTTTATTTTTTCCTTGAAATTTTAGTACTACTGCATTGAAATTTTAAATTTTCACCAAATAGATTTTTTTTTTACAAAAATTAACCTAGTATTTTATAAACTATATTCAATTTGCCACAGATTCTATTCTTACATATTTTTGAAATAATATAGATAACGTATTCAAATTTTTATGTCAAGTTGCCCAATTCTGATTTTCTGAATTTTCATTGCCACTTAAGGACCTTTTTTTCCATGATGATCCTGCACATACCCATGTAATTCTATTCTATTCTATTAATTAATTAATTATTTTTTTTAAGCAAAAGGCATTACACCGACTATTTATATTATATAATAAAAAAAATTACAATATATCATGTATGTAACTACAAAGACAAAATGTCAACTTCTTGTATGGAAAAATAGCCGACCTATGCTATTTAGCATGATAGCACTTTGACATTTTCAAATTTAATTAATCATTTTATAATTAATCCACTAATCCCTTCATAATTAATTAATTATTTTATCATTATTAATTAATTAATCAATTCCAAACTAAATTCATACACATATAATAAGTTGATTATGTAATTATTCTCTCAACATGTCTAAATAATTAATTTTCAAAAATCAACCTCTTTCACTCATCAAATCATGCAAATTTTAATTCCTTAATTTATGCTTCAAAAGTCAATATCTTTCACTTATCAAATCATACAAATTTTAATCCTTAATTTATGCTTCCCAAATAAATCAAATAAACCAAAAGTCATGCAAATTAGTAATTAAATCAAAATCAGAAAAAATAAACTCAAGTTTCTAAATCAAGTGAATTGTTCTCAACCATTCGTCTCTTTATCCACAAACCTATGAATCCCCCTCATATTTCCTAGATCAAGAGGACATCTTAATCAATCAATCATAACTACAAAAATCTTACTGAATTATTAAAACAACCTTATTCATAAAGAACGCTAAATCTTCTTTTCAAAAAGAAAGTATTTTAAAAAAGAAAGCACTCAATCAAAATTTACTCATAATTTAAAATTTGATTTCACTTCATATTGTTTATTATTCTAGATTCATTACTCACAGTTATCCAACATTATAAAAGTTATAATAAAACTTTATTCTACTTTTAGAAAACTAATTATAACTTGTCAATATTCTATGTACCAATGCAATAATACAGTTCAGGAACTGGGAAAGATGAAGATAATGTAACCCATCAATGGGAATTATTTTGGCATGAAAGATGCGTCCTTCAAAATTGAATCCACAAACACCCATCAGCAACAAATTGGTGTCATCCCAAACATTTCAATCGAACATAAAGTGGCCAGCTGTTGTAAAATCCTGAATACCAACCACCACGCACAATCCACTGTACTCATAAAGAAACAGTGCAATATTTCACTGAACAGAAAAGTGGATTAAAAAAAGTGGGTACGAACCAATCCTTTCTATTTTCCAATGTATTATCATTCTCCCCATTACAACTTTGAAATTTTTAATCTTTGCTGGATATTGGAGTGATTTCATTGGGTTCCTTCAAGGCGATGCTAAGTATATACAAGTTCATTTCCTTTGTCATGAGTAGTCACAGTCTTCTTTTTTATGGATCTGGTATCACTTTCACCACAATGACACATCCATTCAGAGGTTCATCATGTTCCTTTCACTTCGTTGGGAGGATGCTATCTATTGTACATTATCTCCTTTAGATGATTGTGTGGTTGTTTTCACTTTTACCCCGGGTCTCAGTCATCTCAGGCCAGCTTTATACTTCACCAAGAACAAGCTCTTGATAAGATAAATACATTGCAATTGAATTTACATGATATACTAAACTCAATGAGAAAGTTTGATATACAAGAAAGAGTTGTGCAGAACGATTACGCCATAACTTTATTACTTGATGCTTCATTGACATTCTAGATCTTATTAACTATAAAAAAATGTTTAGCTGTTGCTATTCAACAGAAGCTACCATCACAGTCACCAACCATTTTGGATTTTGACATCTAATGACATTTCTACGGTGTGTTGTTATTAGAGAGGTAAGAGCTTAATGCACAAGGTTATGTGGGCTACGCAATGATGCACAAGAGATGAAGTAAAGTTGGTACCAATTTTATTGCAAGTGAAGCTTGCATGTCCATTCAAATTTATTCAAATAAACTGTCTCAAATCAAATAGGGTCTATGAAATGAATAATAGTGTTTTGCCCACAAGAATAGGGTTAGTGTAAGATATAATTTTTTTAAATAAATAAAATTAATTAGTCACGTGATTTAAAATTTCATGTAACAAATTATCATATAAATAAATCACACATAGAAGTTATGTTTGTGAAAGGGATTATAAAACTACATACCATATAGTTATGGTTTATAAAAAATTATATTAACCCAAGGTTATTTCTACATCGTACACTAGGTTCCACTATTAGAATGAGAAAAAAAAGTTAGAAATGATTGTCTACATAAGGGGACAATCATATCTTTTAATTACGGGCTACTTCAATTTTTTCACACAAAGAGAAAGCAAGAATATGTGATATATTAAGTGAATGAGGTACCTATATAACTCATCTAGTGATCGAACACAATAATGGTAAAGATAATAAGGCATCAAATTTCATTAGTAAAATATTGCTTTATACACTCATGATGACATTAGACTTGCATAGCTGAATCTTTCCTAAATAGGAGAATCTAGAGTCAAAAATAAGAATTTCATACAACACAATGCCAATCTAGTGCAAGGTAAATAGGTTCCTAAATTTTATTTAAGTGGTGTGCTTCTTTCCAAGCTCAAAAATTTAATGTACTAGATGGTACACCTTCCCAACCACTCATCTATGGGACCCACTACAATAAGATAGATGGACAGTTGGGCATTGAGAAATTCAAGTAATACTAAACAATATTTTTTATTTTGCATGCATGTATACATCAAGAACCATATCAAATCATACATTCCTTATCCCCATTTCTAAGCCCCAATTCAAGGGTACTCCCCTCACATACACACACACATGCTCTAAAACCAATTGATGGAAGGATACTCTGCTCACACACATTCTCACAACTATAAATTAAATCCCTTATAAAGGGCACTCTCCCTTAAAAGAAAAAAATGCTCAATTGAAATTTTTACATAAATATGAAATGAAAGAAACTCCATTAATTTTTCAAAGTCTAATTAATTTTTTTATTATAGTAAAAGATATTTCAAAACATCATTCGAATCAACAAACAATAACACTAAAATCCCCTCAAAAGATTACTCAGTCAACAACTGCATTCTTAAAAACTAGACAAATTAGACACAACATTATTGATTCAATTTATTAACCAAACAACTACAAATTTGAAATTAAAGTCAAACAATGGTCTTAAAACCTCATGTCTACAATAAAAAGGGTTGTTATACATCACCTATATAGACATACATATTTGGATTTAGACTAAGAAGAAAAATAATGCAACTTCACTACTACCTGTAGCTATGAAACTTCACAACTTAATAACTCAATGTAGAATCTAATTTTTTCTTCCACTCTTAGCCTTCACACATATGAAAAAACACTTCAAATCTATTTTACATTGTTGTACAATATGACTCCATGGCCTTAATATGCTTCTCTTATATGTTTATCTACATCTCCACTCTATCTTGTTGGGTATAAAATGATTTTTTTCCATATTTCAACTTAAATATGTTCCCAAAAAATCAAAATGATGTAACTCCCATTTTGGACACCAACTTTGATTCTTCTAAAGTATTTCCCAAAATCCCATATGCTCAAATTTTAAAATATTATTATTTTATTACTTGAAATCGCATAAATCACCAAATATTGTGTAGAGAAATCTCTAGGATTATTCCCCTCAATCTCCATGTATTATTTGGTTATTTTTAATTTAAAAGTAATCCTTGGTAGCACTTGGAACTTGCATGAAATATATTAATTGATTTTCCAACCGTCGGTGTAAGAAAATCAACATACAAGGCATCTAATTTGAGTGATCCTTCATAACTCCTACTAACATGTCATAATTGTTTTTTGAATCCAAATATTATTTCCTCCATCAATTTCCATTACCCCATGTGTAGAAATATTTAAAAATAAAATATTAAAATAAATTCTCACACAACAACTGTAATTGAGCTCTTGGTTACAGTCGATAATAATAAATATATTGAGCAAAATTATAGATTTATTCACATGATCTACAAGATAAATTATCGAAAATCAATCAAACATAAATTATTAAAAAAATCTAGTGAGGTAAAATTTCTTGTGGACTCAGATGCTCCTACATCAAGCCCAAAAATAAGAAGCCTAGTTTCTACATAGTTATTAAAGCTCTACCATTTATCAAAATGGATTTAGTACTAGAATGTTTGGCTATTTATTATGGTGTGTAGGTTTTAAGATATGGTTATCATCTATGTTTATATGAAAAATTCATAGATTAAATAATTGGGCATGTTTTCTTCAACCATGTATCATGGGTTTATTTTGAGCTACCTAAACGCATCTTTTCTAATTGCAAGAAAAAAATTGTCAATACATTTTGGGAATGTTTGTGGGAGAGATTAAATATATATAGATAGGCTCATCCATAACTTTTAACTTATAAATAGACTACCAATAGATGGAGTGAGAAACATATTTCTACAAATACTATGCATCTACACTTGCATGCCCCTATATACTTGAGTTGAAATGCCTATTATACATCTAGCATTCCTATAATAGAGCTTGTATAGTTTGATAGGACATAGTGGTTTTTATCATTGTTTTGGATTTAATCCTATTTAATACACCCCAACATATGCTACTAAGAACTATTATGCATGGAGTTAGAGATAGATGAATCAAAATTAGATATAACACATAAATCTCTACACCACATGTTAAGATTATTTTTTGTTATGTTCAATAAATTTTCTCTATGACATGCATCACTCATGCTAGTGATTGACTATAGTTGCATCTTAATAAGAAATGATTCAAGGCTCCACATTAATATGAATACCTTGTGCTATGTTCTGTACAACAATCTTGGCATATTTTTTTAGATTTTTTTTATTCTTAATATACCACAATTCTTGGGTTTACATCTTGTATTATTTTTACAACTTCTTAATATATATTTTTATCATCTTATTTATAAACATCACTTCAACATCATTTAAACATGGATCCTAATAGCTAGTATAAGCTATCTCCGTTCTCTCTCCTTGTGATATTGGAGATATGGAAGAAGGTCACCCTTTTTATTACTAGGGGTTTGATGCAAGAGAGCTTGCATGCAACTCTTTGCACTTCAAACCTCACACAAGTATTTGATGCAATAAAACTAAAAAAGATACCAAAATCAACAACACGAACAATTCTTATTAGCTTAACATCACTTGAAAATCACTATGCAATACATACAATGGATGAGAAATACAAAGGCAGCCCTAAGGACTGATATTACATGAAAAATTAGAGGTAAATGCCTTGTTATAGGAAAAAATAACAACTATAGGAATTCCTCCAATCCTCTTAATTCTAGCAATCACCTTCCTGCACCTGCACACAACTTCTGGAAATCACAACACACAATCACCAATGTCTACAACAAATGTTTTGTCACTGATTTTTTCCTTCGAAAATAAATCTTCAAGTCTAAAAATTTCTCCTAGGAAGAAGTTACACCCAAGTCTCTACTTGCCAAAAATCTGGACCAACTATCAACAATCCTCCAAAAACAATTCATAAAAATAAAATCCAATACACCAAATCCCATGCCCCCTTTCCTAGAAAATAAGTTACAAGAATAAAATGGCCTTCTTGCAACTCCTAATGCATGTTGATTCCATTCCTTACCAGCCAGGCCTCCATTAGCCAAAACCTCTATTCCTCAACTCTCCAATTTGAATTTCCAATTAAATTTTTCATCTCCATTGGGCCTGGGCATTTGAATCATGCCTATAGCATTATTTTCATTAGTTAAAAATTCAAATATTCTTCAACTCCCAAAATCCCATGCCTAACTTTCCTTTTTGGCAATTAAATAAAAATAATATTATATATGGCACACTTCCCAAGGTGAAATTCAAACCAAAATAGATCCAAGTTATTTAATATTATTTTTGGACTCAACAACCTTAAGAACACTCCAAAATATCGATTAAAATAAATTCACAAAAAATATTGAAAAAAAAATCAAACTTTGCTAGTTGGTTGGCAACCATGGATGCACTTACATCAAACACCCATGGTAGAATAAAATTGACCCTTTCACTTCTTAAGAGGTTAACCAAGGTGAGTAACCTTAGCTTCAAAAAACCATGATGAGACTTCTATAGGTCTCCCAAACCATTTTACCAAATACTCCAAAATCTTGTTTGTATCTTATGCTCTTACTCACCTTGTTGTCCAAAATTGTCTCTATCTTCTTCTTCACCTTTCCCTACAACTTGATGTCTCTTCCATACTTCATTCTCCCTCTCTTTCTCCCTCTTTTCACATAAATTAACTCCCACCAATTTACACTATGAATTTCTAGAAATTCATAAGCTTTTATTTCCTCTACCTTAGTTAATTCATAAAACTCATGCATTACCACTTCCTTTGTCTCTTCTCCAACAACTTTTTCCTCACCAATTTTTGTGCTATCATGGTGTTCCTCTTTCCCCTTACCTTCTAGAAGAAAACCCTCAGCTTCAACCTCCTTTTCCTTTGGACTCACACCAATGTTAGTCAAATAAATAAGAGATTTGCCTCTCCTATCTTGCAACAAACTATCTGTCACAAGATCACCAATCTCTTCATAAAAAATATCAACCTATACTTGGCCATCTCCTTCCAAAATTTCAAATATAGTACCTTCATCTACCAAGGCTTTTATGTTTGCAACATCCTCTTCTACACTAGTCTTCCCATGCTCACATAAATCAACAACAACAAAAATATGATTATACCTCTTCTTTCCCCATTGAAACCTTCACCCTACCCATATTGAATGCATTCAATGATGCTACAAATTACATTATTAAATCATGATATTCATGCCCATCCACCTTCACTAAATATTTAATACCATCAATCAAACAATTTCTAGTGTTATTACGTATCTTTCCTTCGTTGTTACTCAATGGTTTCATCTTGTGCTTGATTCCATCCTTCATTAAGGAGTATGTATTGGCATACCCATCGCGTACTGCACACCTGTCAAATTTCCAAGGTCTTCCTAAAAAACATGACAAACATCCATAGCTATACTATCACACATTATATCATCATAATACTGTCTTATCTTAAATTTAACCAAACATTGTTTGTTAACCAAAATCTTCTTTTCATCTTGTAACCAAGAAATCCTATATGGATGTGGGTGCCTTCTTCTCTCCAACTTTAATTTATTTACCATTTCCTTAGAAATTAAATTATGTGTGCTTCCAACATCAATAATAATATTACAAACCTTACCTTCACACTTACATCTTGTTTGGAACAATCTTCTCCTTTGATCTGGTTCCTTTCCTTCATTCATTAGGGCTCTTCTTATAACAAGTGATTCTCAATTTTTTGCATCTTCTGAGTGCAAAGACTTCACATCTTATTTATTTATATTTTCTACCCTTACATCATTTTGAGTCCTTATTCTTGTTCCTTCTTTATTACGAGGGTAATCATATGCTCTATGCCCGTCTTTTCCACACCTGAAACAAGTTCCTTGGTAGCTTCCTCTTCCAAATCCTCTACCCAATCTTCCTCTAAGTCTGATTTTTTTCTCATGGGACTGGTTTGAACTCTCACCCTTCTCATATTTTCTATCCTTAATGTCTTCAATCTGATTTAAATTACCCTCATTTTTCTGCACATAAGATCTACCCTTTCCCTTTTGCTTATTCTTAAATTTTCTATTTAGCTTTTCCTCAAATTTCAAAACAAAATGATAAGCTTCTTCCAAATTAAAATTCTTACCAAACTCAATTCTTCCTAGATGTTCAGCTTTATACCATTGATGTATATCGATACCTTCTCCTTTCTAGATTCTAAATGTCTTTCTCTAATCAAGAGAGTGTGAAACTCCTTAGTGTATTCCTTGACTGATTTTTCTTGTAGTCTCAATCCATGCATATTCTTTAACAATTCAAACTTATAATCCATCTGAATAAATTGTCCCTTTAAATTCTCAACCATTCTACCCCACTATGTAATCCTTTCCTTTCCTCTCGTACCTCTTTCAATATAAACTTATTTATACAAAATTTTAGTGTGTCCCTTTAATTTAGTTTTTGCAAACTTTACCCTGTTAGGATCCTCAATCTCTTCAAATTCAAAGAACTCATCCATGCAATTTATCTAGTCTATTAATTCTTTTGGATTCAAGCTTCCACAAAATGTTGAAACCTTCATCTTTATTCCCATCCCAATTTTATAAATAGCTCCCAATAATATGATTTCTCCAAGATCAATTTCATTTTGTGCTTCTTCAAAAATGGTTCCTCATCCTCAGCTTCATGTTCACTCTCATCTCTTTCTATGTGCACATCGCTCTTGCATAGGTCTTCTTGTATTGTTTCAACTTGAATTCTAAATTCTATGAAATATTCCATGTTAGGAGGGTCTCTACCTCCACCTCTACCCCTTCCTATTGGGGCCACTCTTGGAGGCACTTTTATCAACACCCACGCTCATAGGTCCTTTTACATATTGCCTCTCTTTGGTGCTCTACGTACAAACTTTGGAAAACCTAATCTAATACCATTTATGTAAGATATATTTCCTACAACTCTCTGCACTTCAAACCTCAGATAATTATTTGATGCAATAAAATTAAAAAAGACACCAAAATCAGCAACACAAGAAATTTTTCGTAGCTTAGTGCCACTTGCAAATCACTATGCAATATATAAAATGGAAGGGAAATACAAAGGCAGCCCTTAGATCTATTATTATATGAAAAATCAAAGGTAAATGCCTGGTTATAGGCAGAAATGACAACTACATGTATTCCTCCAGTCCTCCTCTCAATTCTAGAAATCTCCTTCTAGCACTTGCACACAACTTCTAGAAATCACAAAATACAATCACCAATGTTTGCAAAAATGTGTTGTTTCTGATTTTTTCCTTCCAAAAGAAATCTCCATGTCTAAAATTTTCTTGTAGGAAGATGCTACATCCAAGTCTTTACTTTCCAAAAATCTTGAACCAACTATCAATAATCCTCCAAAACCAATTCACAAAAACAAAACCCAAAAATTCTATCAAATCCAATACACCAAATGTCATGCCTCTTTTCCTAGAAAATTAGTTACAAGTAGAAAATTACCTTCTTTCAACTCCCAATGCATGTTGATTTGAATCCCTACTAGGCATGCCTCCACTAGTCAGCATCGTTATTCCTCAAGTCTCCAATTCGAATTTCCAATTCAGATTTTCAAATCCACTCAACCTAGGTGTCTAAATAATGTCTATAAAATTATTTTCATTAATTACAAATTCAAATATTCTTCAAATCCTAAAATACCATGCCCATCTTTCCTTTTTCACAATTAATTTGACACGCTTGCCAAAGTGAAATTCAAGAAAAAATAGGTCCAAGTTAGTTAATTTAATTTTTGGACCCAAAAAACTTAAAAGCACTCCAAAATATCCATTAAAATAAATTCAAAACATAATTTCAATAAAAATAAAACTTTTCTAGTTGGTTGGAAACCATGGATGCGCCTACATTAGGATTTGTGGAAAGAAATAAACAATAGGATAATTAGAGTCCAAATAGAATCAACAAAGAAGTCTTAGTAGTATTAAAAATAGTCTACAAGAGAATATTAATGTGCAAGATTTTGGTTATTCCAAAAGGATGCCCTTTGTGCGCTGCGAAATTTACTTAACCTAAAGTGAAAAATACAAAGAAGATGCAAGGAAAGAGAAACCGCAACACCACCTCGGATAAGGCCTATGTTAAACTTGAACAAACATAAGAAAAGAAGGATATTACCTTGCTCAAGTTGATCCTTTGGTTGGGCCTGCTGATTGTTCGATGTGTGTGCTCCAAGGATGATTTGGGTAGCATAACGACTTGTAAATGCTTGATTTGGATACAAGATGGCTATGGAGATTGAAATCTTGAGATGGGTTGTGAGAGATTGTGATAGATTGTGTTAGGGTTTCTAGAATGTGATTGTGAGAATGAGTGATTAGGGTTGCATAATGGCTAAGATTTCATCATTTAGCAAATGGAGATGGAATGAATGGTCAAGATTCATTCTTGGCCAAGTACAAGAGATCAAGGGTGGAGATCCAAGGTTGACCAAAAGGAATTAAAAATTATTTTCTAATATGCATGGAGAAGACAAAATAAATTAAATATTCCTTGAAAAGAATTGGGTTAATAAATGGAATTTAAAATTCCTCAAAAACTACCTTGAAAAGACAAAGGGGAATTAAAAATTTCTTGGGGGATGGGGAGAGTTGACTAAGGGATTGATTATGATAGCTAATCAATGATTAGGCTATGCAAGTACATGATTAGAGGAAGGTTAGGTGGGTAAAAGAGATTAGGGGCCAACTTGAAAAATTTGGAGGATATGACACATTCCTAATCATGGATTAGGAATGTGCACATCCCTAATGAGGGGATTAGGCAAGGGGATTAGAATTAAGGATGGATTAGGATGGATGTGACATTTGAGGGAATAAATTAAATAAATAGAAATTATTTATTTAATTTATGAGATAGATGATAAAGTATTTAATTAAATTAAATACCTTAAGGATTTAGAGGAGTTTAGGGGTATTAATTAAATAATAATGATATTATTTAATTAATGCGGGTAGGAGGATATTTAGATGAAAAGGGATAAAATTGACCAAATATGAGTGGTCAAATTTAGGTGTCTATATTTTTCCCCTCTTTGAGATGGTGTTATGAAGTAGCATCATTTCAAAGAAGATTAAAAGATAACACTAGGTAGAAGATGATTAGATTGGGAAAGATGCCCCAATCATTCAAAGGAGTGACTAGGAGGAAAGATGATGGGGGTGAAGATGAAGATTAGGAATTGAGGATATCCCCTCAAGAGGACATGTGGGTTCAAGAGAACGCAAGTGTGCTCTTGAAATGGATGAGATGACGAAAAGGTTAGATGGGGAAGATGATAGAGATGATAGATAGAAAAGAGGATGGTAATATGAAAAGACAATAGAAAACACAAATGGATTCAAGGAAAGATATGATGTTTCCCTAGTCAAGCTACAAGCCATGATGCATTGATCATGGATGGAGTGTTGTTGATGAGGGAATGATATATCTTGAAACAAAACAAGGATAGGTAATGATACATCCCGATGATGAGAACAATGAGTGTTGCTGATGAGGGAAGGATACATCCCAAAACAACACAAAAGGATAGGGAAGGATACATCCCAATGATGATGATAGGGAAAGATACATCCTGATGATGATGAGGGTGTTGTTGATGAGGGAAGGATACTTTCCAAAACAACACAAAAATATAGGGAAGGATACATCCTGATGATGATTGGGTCAAGGCTTGTAGAAAGGCTGGGAACAAGACCAAGGATGTGATTAGATGATTTGTGTTGGATTTTATGGATTAGGATTGGATGGAGATGCAAGATTTTTAAAATGCATGAAGATGATGGGGGGAAAGATTCTTAGAATAACAAATCACTATTAGCCTAAGTAGATGGATGAAAAGATGCTTAGAATAATTAATCTTTATTATCCTAAGCAGATTGAAAAGATGATGATATGATGAGGATGAAGATAGTGACGGGATGAAAGTGGATGGGATAGATAGATGAGAGAGAGTGATGAAGGATGAATGGATAGGGGGATTTGGATAGATGAATGAATGGGAGATGGTGAGATAGTGGATAGTAACCAAATCAAGCAATGTAATTGTTAGACGCTATGACACCAAGTAATTAGCACTTAATTTGATATAGAATGAGATATTATGCACCAGGGTATGAGGAACCAAGGTGACATTGTATCACATGCATAGGAATGACACAACAAACAAAAGGGTAGTCCAACATCCCAAAGTCATGAGGAATTTGGTTGGGCCTAATGTTGGGATAACCACAAACACAAAGGATTCCCCAACGTAACACAAGAACTTAGGGATCTTGGTGGGTACTACGTGGGACAACCAAGAAGACAAAAATAGATAAAAAATATCAAGATATGCCCCTATGTTTACCATTCAAAGCACACCATGATATGATGGATCATGGAAACCCCGACAAGGTATGATCGGAAGCTCAAATGATTAAAAAAATGTCAAAAGCATCAAAAGATCACAATCAAATTCCAAATGTCCTTTGCCAAAGGATCAAAAGGATAGATGGGATTGATGAGGTTTGTTAGGAAGGATGCATCCTATTGAGACCAAAGATGGGGACTAAGCTAGTTGATCAACATGATGTAGGATATTTGAAAATAACTGAATCTGATGACAGTAATGACCTTTGCTTGTAAGCACTAGCTAGGATAGGGACGTAATTGATGATATGACAAGATGACAGAATGCAAGATAGACACACCCTAAAGACCTAGGGTCTTGAGGGTTGATTAAAGATCACCCTTGCCTACGTGAAAGCGCAAAGCCCTTGTATTTTGACAAAAGACAATGGATAAAATCAGAAAGAGGAAAAATGGGAACCATGTTGAGGACCAAGATGGATGGAAAAATGCCCTGGGGGTAGATCCAATGCTAGATCAAAGGATCAACCTTTCCTATGTGAAAGCATAGGGGCAACGTATTTTGACACAAGGCCATAAATAGAAAATGGACAAGGGATGATGAGATGACCATGATAATTGGATACAAGGATGGAGCCGATATGATGAGCTAGGATAAGCCATGATGTGATGATTGATATGTCGGATGTAGATTGTGTTAAGCTCAAGAATGGGATAAATATCCAAATCATCAAAAGATGAATTAGGAGGATGATACGATGGATAGATGAGTGATGAAGAGTGATAGGATATTAGAAAGATGTGAGAAATAGATAAGAATGAGGATAGTGAGATGAATGGCATTGGATTGCATGGGGGTAGCCTATAGCTAGATACCAATGACAAGGGACCATGAGATGGAATGAAAATAGATATAGAGGAATGGATAGATAAAGATAGGGAGATAGAAAGATGTTAGGATGGATGGATAGAGGGATAAGGATTTGGAAAGATGGATAGGAAGATAAGGATGTTGAGATAAGGATGAAAAGATGGAAAAGGACTATTAGATGGGTGGATGGGAAGATAAGGATTTGGAAGAGGGAAGGGATTAATGGGATGGATGGATGGATGATGTCACCAAGGACTATGGCACAAAGAACGAGATGCCCCACTCTAGATATTTTGTGTGTGATGAGACAAAAGGGATGGAAGATAGTAGGATGGGTGGACAATAGGAGATAGACATATGTGGGTAGGATGCATGGATAAGGAAGGATGATGAAGGAAGATAAGGGAATGTATTCCAAGAGATATCCAAAGCATGTAAATATATGTGCCTCTGTCTTGAGCAAGATCACAAAGGAGATGGAGGGACTAGATATAAATGGGATATGATGGATAGGATGTAGAAGATAGGTGGATGTAAGGGATGGAGGAAGGGGATGCATACATGGAAGTTGCCCCTAATTGTGGAAGTAAAATGGATGGGGGATTTACGTATGATGCATGTTTTCCAAGTTTTCAACATGGTACTTATCCAAGGCGTTTGTTTTCCAAGTTTTCACCATTGGATGAATTATTTCTCTTTACTACTTTTTTTTGGATTTTTTTACTTTTTTTGAATTTTTTGGCTAGTAAGCAGGCAAAGATGGATGAAGAGAGGAATATGGATAAATAAATTTGAAATACATGTGATAAGGGGATGGATGAAGGACTTAAGCATCAAGCTCCATATGAGGTAATAAGAGCCCATGTATAAAGTGACTATTGGCTATTGGTATAACCTTATTAAAATGGATGAATTATGCAAGAGGACGAACTAAAGGGATTTGATGGGGAAGATATGGAGGATAGTGGATAGGATGTTGGAAAGTGTATGGATGGAAGGATAGAGTGGGCATGTGATGGGGGAAGGTGTTCAGGACCAACATTGGCATATGTGGTGGAGAGTGTGGGGATAATGGAGAAGTTGTGATAGTGAATTTTGGGACATAAGACCCAAAATAGATTTAGGAGATGGAGGATGCGAATGATTTTTTAGTGGATTAGCAACTTTGGATGTCATTATGGATTTTTCATTTGAATGCATTGTATCTTTTTTCTTTGGGATCCACATGGCTTTGATTTTAGCTTTAGTGGGCCTTGATGGCCTTTGGGTTTGATTTGGCTTTTGGATTTGATTTTTCTTTTCTTCAACATGTCATTTTGAGGGGACATGAGGAGCTTTAGATTCAAGTGGATGATAGTATTTATGCATGTTTACCTTGGCAGCCAAAGTGTGCTTAGTAGAAATGGGACAGGTGTGAGGTGGTCGATGATGTAGAGGAGATGTCGATGGAGGGATAGATGTAGGCATTTGATGATGACATGTGGGTGGAGGATGTGAGATAGTGTGCATGGAGGGGTGCCTTTGTTGATCCCAATTAGGAGTTATGAATCTATGATTTTAATGAGATGTGCTAGGGATAGGTGATGGATGGATGAGAGGATGAGTAGGATGAGATGGAGGAGGTGATTTTCGGATATCAGGGCCCAAAATGGATGATGTATATGGAGGATGTGTGAGGGTGAATGTTGGGACATAAGGACCCAAAATAGATGTAGTGGATGGAGGATGAGCGATGGTGGATAAAGGGACATAAGGGCCCAAAATGGACGATTGTTTTGAGGTAATATGACAGAAGAGGGGGGATGGCGACAAATGGTTTGGTAGAGCAATGGGAAGTGCCTCTTATTCCTTTATAAGAGGATTGCTTAGGATGTATGGATGTGGTACCAACATTTTTGGATTGTAATTATTGGGAAATATATCCAAGACCGTGTGCACCTGGATGTTCTTTGACCTAGATGGGCTCTAAAATACCCTACTCATGAAGGCTTAAACCTTTTCCTTAATAGCTCATGTTCTTGAGTATGTGAGCTATGGTAGGATGTTTATTCTTTTGGAAGCATGATGCAAGGCTATTATTGGGTGGAGGAGGCTGAGTGGTGCATATGCTTTGTTTTTCTTCCACAAGGAGACCACCATGGATGAGTGTAATACTACCAAAGTGATATAGGAGTGGTGTTGGGATGGTAGGGATAGGCGATGATGAAGAATCATGAGATGGAGATGGTGGGATAGAAACATCTTGGTATAGAGAAGTGAGCGATAAGGGATCAAGAGAGGCATTATATGGTATGATAGGATCTGGATTGGTGACAATAGGTGATAAAGGCTCATGGGAGGGAGTGATTGGATCTGGAAAGACAAGGGGATCACAGGATGGAGCAGATGAGATAGTGTGATCTTGAGATGGAGTGGATGGTGTGGTAAGATCATGACTTGATGGAGGATAGGGATCTTGAGATTGAATGGATGGGAGAATATGATCTTGGGATGGACTAGATAGGGAAGCAAGATCTTAATTTGGAGGAGGGGAGATGTTGGTAGGCTTTGGATCAAGCTCTTTTCATGACTCATCTAGTGTGGGAGGCATGATAATGGAGGAGTGTTGGAGGGACTCCTCAAATGGGGGAGATGAAAGGATAGATTATTCATGAAATCCATGGGATTGGACTTCAGTGAGATAGGGGCTAGAGGGAGCAGATTGGATTTAGGTGTCTTTAAGGGTTTCAGTGGTTCCCGGAGTAGAAGATGGTGATTCAATGGATTTAGTGGGTTTGATGGGTTCAACAATTTCATTGGTGCTAGGAGAAATAATAGGAGTGATAGGTGTAGGATGGAGGAGGGCCTCATCACTATTGATCATGCATGATGGAGTAGTAGGGCATGGTTTCACAACATCAAGATGTGGACTTGGGGATTTCTCTTTTGTCATGAGTCCTTGGACTATATTTGGAAGGAGATTTTTGGGCATTATAGGTTCAAGTGGGGTGATGGGAATGGATGGAGAATTAGGGATTGATGGATTAGGATTAGATGAGTGGATGGGATTGGATGGAGGATTAGGGATGGTTGAAAGGCTAGGATTAGGGATTAGTGGATTAGGATTAGATGAGTGGATGTGATTGGATGGAGGACTAGGAGTAAGTGGAGGATTGCAATATAATTCACTAAAGGGGGGAGTGGTGCAAGAGGGTGTGGATGTTGGATTAGGTTGAGGATATTGGGATGGTGGATTAATATAAGAGGACATGGATTGTGGATTTATGTAGGAGGATGTGGATGTTGGATTAGGATGGGAATATGTGGATGTGGGTGGTGGATTAGCATAAGAGGACATAGATGGAGGATTAGGATGGGAAAATTGGTATGGTGGATTGTAGTAGGAATATTGGGATGGTGGATTAGGATAGGAGGATGCAGATGTTGGATTAGGATAGGGAGATGTGAAGGTTGGATTAGGATGGGAGGATTATTGGGAGGGTGGATTACAATAAGAGGACATGGATGGATTTGTATAGGAGCATGTGGATGTGGGATTAAGGTAGGGATACTGTGATGGATAATGAAGATAAGGATAGGAGTATGGGGATGATGGATTACAATAAGAGGATGTGGATGTGGGATAGGAGATAAACATAGTGGGAGGAAATGGGGAATATGTGGATGGTGAGGATACAAGATATCCCTAGTCAAGGGTAGAAAAATGACTATTATGAGAGGTGGATGAAGGCATGGGGGGATAGCTCATAGGAGTGATTGGATTTTGGGAGGTGATCAGAAAAAGCTTTCTAGCAATGATAGCATCAAGGGGATCTATGTTATAATCATCTTGACCAACAAGACTTTCGTTATTGTCTTCAATGTAGCTAGGATGCCCCTTGACTAATATTTTTTGTTGCACATGAGGTGGATAAGGATTCATGATGCTATATGGAACATATACATATGGAAAATATGGGAATAGATTGATTAGAAGTAAATGATAGATGATGAAAGATAAGTAGGATGGATTGGAAGAAGATGGAAGAATATATAGGTGGACTAAAGCTCAAGTTGGTATTCAAGTTAAGCTCAGATGAGGATTGGATTAAACCTTAGATTCAGATGATGGGATTAAAGATTAGATTATAATTGGATTTGATGTAATATTATGACTATATTGAAGCTCAAATTATTGTTTGAAAAGGTCTAGGTGACACGATTGAGAAAAATCAAAAATTAAAAAATTTCAATTTTTTTTTTAATTTTTTTTTATTTCATAGTAAATTGTGTTTTAAAAGGTCTTCGAAGAAACATTTGGGGTTGAAACTTGTGCTGGAATTTATTAATCTTGGAGACCTTTCCAATGGTGTAAATGGTTTTGAATTCTGAGCACCGAGTAGAAAGTTATGACCCTAACAAGTCAGGGTAAATAAATTCCTAATTTGTTTTGAAAATTGGATGGTTTGGGGGTGAATAGGAAGAGAAGTGATTAGATTATGGTTTTGGACTGAGGAATATGTAGGCTATTTGTGGCATGAAGGATTGACCCTCTGAATTTTGTGTGGGAAGCGAATCTGGATGAAAAAGCGGATTTGGTTGAAGAAGCGGAATTGGTCGTCCATAGGAAGCGAATTTGGTCGAAGAAGCGAAATTAGTTGTCCATAGGAAGCGGATTTGGTCGAAGAAGTAGAATTGGTCATCTGTAGGAAGCGGATTTGGTTGAAGAAGTGGAACTGGTCATCCGTAAGGGGCGGAATTGGACGTCCGTAGGGAGTGGATTTGGTCAAAGAAGCGGAATTGGTCGTTCGGAGGAAGCGGATTTGGTCATCTGGACAAAGTGGATTTGGTCATTTGGAGGAAGTTGATTTTGTTGTCTGGAGGAAGCAAATTTGGTCATCTAGAGGAAACAAAATTCATCATTCGAAGGAAGCGGATTTGGCTCTTCGGAGGAAGCAGAATTGGTTGTCTGGAGGAAGCAAAATTGCTCATCTGAAGGAAGCGGATTTGGTCATCCAGAGGAAGAGGATTTGGTTGTCCAGAGGAAGTGGAATTGGTCATCCAGAGAAAGCGGATTTGGTCATCCAGAGGAAGTGGATTTGATCATCTAGAGGACATGGATTTAGTCGTCTGAAGGAAGCAGATTTGTTCATTCAGAGGATGTAGATTTAGTCATCCAAAGGAAGTGGATTTTTTCATTTGGAGGAAGAAAAATTGGTCATCCAAAGGAAGCGGATTTGGTCAACCATAAAAGGTAGAATCACCTCTCCAAGTAGATTCACCCCTTTAGGTGGAATTGGTCAACCGTGAAAGTCAGAATTGCCCCTTTAGGCAGAATTGCTCAACTGTAAAAGGTAGAATCATGCATCCAAGCAGAATCGCCCCTTTTGGTAGAATTGGTCAATCGTGAAAGGTAGAATTGCCCATCCAAGCAAAATTACCCCTTTAGGTATAATTGGTCAACCATGAGAGGCAGAATCGCCCATCTAAGCAAAATCACCCCTTTAGACAGAATTGGTCAACCGTGAGAGGCAAAATTGCCCAAACATGCAGGATTGGTCAACAATGAAAGGCAGAATCACCTCTCCATGTAGATTCACCCAAATAGACAGGATTGGTCAAACAGACTAGGCAGAATCGCCCTTTCAAGTAGATTCGCCCAAATAGGGCCTAAAGAAACACCCTTTCAAGCAAGATTGGTCAAACAAACTAGGTAGAATTGCCCTTTCAGGCAAATTCACCCAAACAGACTAGGCAAAATCGCCCTTTCAGGTGGATTCGCCCAAATCGACTAGGAAAAATCACCCCTATGAGAAGCAAGGGGGAGACTGTGAAAAAGATGGCAAGCATGAAAAATAGTAGACAAAAGGCTAGACTGACTCGATCGAAAATAAAAGTAGGCAACACAATCCTAAGACTAATGATAAGGATGTCTACCTATGCTGAACAAGGCTATCTCGTGAGTCCCTGATATACGCATAGTACATGGGGCACAACCATGAACACTAGCCCATCACAAGCGTGAGTCGGGAGCCCCAACAAGATACTAGAAACTCAGACCAACTCTTCACGTCTTATTTAGGTATCACCCTAGCTTCAACACTCTGCCAGACATGATGTGACTAGATTGAGGTATAACTTTCACTCTCCCCCTTTATATACCCTATTGGTAACACATGGCTGGGATCGTCCCCCAGGTGATGAAATCCTAGGCAGGTCCCACTAAAGGAAGAAGATACTAGATGTCTCGGTTGGTCCCCATGCTCGCATGAAGCACAAGGGGAGAGCATTGAAACACTAGGATTCTCTGGGTAGACGTGACTAGACAAGAGTGAGCTATGATTTCTCGTCACCCAAGATCGCCAAGAGGCGAATCGAGAGTGGATACACTAACAACTCACTCACAAGCACAAAAAATAGTGGTATATTGACCCTCTAGTTAAACTACGGGTGCCTAACTAGTATGAAAAATGATAAACAATATAACTAAGGGTCTTACACCGATCATCCTGTAGAAAAAGCATTAGAATTCTTGTACCATCGATCTTGGATGAACAAAGACAAGCTGCATAAATGGTTAGGGGAAAGCAAGGACACTCACAAATAGCTGAGTTAGCAAATTAGTAACTGAAAGCGGAAGAAAAATGACACAAAAAATGAAATATTAAGGTTTCAGATTCACCTTAGATTCGCCTTTGTGTGAGGTAAGTTCAACCCTCTATTTGCAGATGCAAATTCGCTTGTTTTGGGGTGCAAAAATGCCTGTCCAAGCAAATTCGCCTCTTTTAGCAGATTCACCTCTTCAGAGCTGGCAGATTCACCTTTTTAGGTAGATTCGCCCCTTTAGAGCTTGCAGATTGACCTTTTCAGAGGGTGCAGATTCACCTTTTCATGTAGATTTGCCTCTATAAAGGGTGTAGATTTTCCTTTTCATGCAAGTTCACCTCTATAAAGGGTGCAAATTTTCCTTTTCATGCAGAGTCACCTTTTTAGAGGGTGCAGATTCTCCTTTTTCATGTAGATTTGCCTCTGTAAAGGGTACAAATTCACCTTTTCATGCAAGTTCGCCTCTATAACTGAAATCTGAACCTGCAAAAAGGTAAACAACAGAGGATGTGAAAGAAATGACCCATGATGTGGGTCCCATCGGGCATGCTAGAAATGTGTGCTACAAAATTTACTTAACCTAAAGTGCAAAATGCAAAGAAGATGCAAGGAAAGAGAAACCACAACACCACCTCAAACAAGGCCTATGTTAAACTTGAAAAAACATAAGAAAAGAAGGATATTACCTTGCTCAAGTTGATCCTTTGGTTGGCCCTGTTGATTTTTCGATGTGTGTGCTCCTAGGATGATTTCGGCAACATAATGGCTTGTAAATGCTTGATTTAGATACAAGATGGTTGTGGAGATTGAAGGCTTGAGATGGGTTGTGAGAGATTGTGATAGATAATGTGATTGTGAGAATGAGTGATTAGGGTTGCTAGAGTGAATAGGGTTGCATAATGGCTAAGTGTTAGTCATTTAGCAAAGGGAGATGGAATGAACAGTCAAGGTTCATTTTTGGCCAAGTACAAGAGATCAAGGGTGGAGATCCAAGGTTGACCAAAAGGAATTAAATTTTTTTTTTGAATATGCATGGGGAAGACAAAAGGAATAAAATATTCCTTGAAAAACATTGGGTTAATAAATGGAATTTAAAATTCTATTGGAAAGTGCATGGGGATGAGTGAGGAATTAAAAATTCCTCAAAAACTACCTTGAAAAGACAAAGGGGAATTAAAAATTCCTTGGGGGATGGGAAGATTTGACTAAGGGATTGATTATGATAGCTAATCAATGATTAGGCTATGGAAGTACATGATTAGAGGAAGGTTAGGTGGGTAAAAGAGATTAGGGGCCAACTTGCAAAAGTTGGAGGACGTGACACATTCCTAATCATGGATTAGGAATGTGCACATCCCTAATGATGGGATTAGGCAAGGGGATTAGAATTAAGGATAGATTAGGATGGATGTGACATTTGAGGGAATAAATTAAATAAATAGAAATTATTTATTTAATTTATGAGATAGATGATAAATTATTTAATTAAATTAAATACCTTAAATATTTAGAGGAGTTTAGGGGTATTAATTAAATAATAACGATATTACTTAATTAATGCAAGTAGGAGGATATTTAGATGAAAAGGGATAAAATTCACCAAATATAAGTGGTTAAATTTAGGTTTCTACACCCTCTTATGTTGAGCTAAGAATAAATAGAAAATTTGATAATTATTCAAGATCTTACTAAGATTAATTGGGCCAAAATATGTCTCAAGAACAACATCAAATAGAATCCTCCAAAAATTGGTTGGATAAAGCTTAATTTTGATGGTTGCTTAACAAATAACCTTGATGTTGTTGTGTTTAGGGGAGTGATAGGAGATGAAAAAGGGTGGTTGATTAAAGGATGTGATATAAATATAGGAAGGAGGTCAAATAATGAAGTTAAGGCTATGTATTTTTGGTGAGGGGTAAAAATAATGCAGAGGTTAGGGTTCCAAAACACTATGATAAAAGGAGACTCAACAATTATTATTGATCTATTGAAAAAGAACCTTACATGTCTTGTAAGACTTAAAATATGTTGGAGTGAAAGTCTCTATTGAGGAAGTTTAGATATTTGAAGATTAATCATATGTATAGAGAAGGTAATGAAGTAATAGATGTTTCAAATTTTGTTTTATTTTATTGGCATTATTAGACATTTTCAAATCTCCTACTTAAAATTAGGGAGCTTTTGTCTAAGGAAAGATATTTTTACATGATTATTCTTAGGATTCTACTATGTTCACTTCCTTTGCTAGATTTAGGTGAAATAATGCTTGATATTTTTTGAAATAAGAACAAGTTGGATGATGTGGACAATTTTAGGCCAGTTTTAGTCTCTACATTAATGCATGTAATGTGGAACTCTATTGTAAAATTTATTTGGTTATTATGGATAATAAATGGAAAGGACATACAAAATTTGGTTTCAAGGAATTAAAAGATAAATTGTTACGCTTCCCAAAAGAGGGATAGGAGGATAATGATAGTTACTAGCTTCTCTATACAAATTTTAAGATTAGCTTTTGAGAAAGGTCATTAATTTAGGAGGATTTTTAAAGGAAATATTTGACATGTTTATGTGGAGGTAGATGGTGATTGGGATAATAATATCAGTGGAAGTATGCACTACAATTTTATTGTCGTGAGGAGAATTATTGCAAGAGAAAATTTTGTTAGCTACAAGAAAAGGTAACAATTTTACAAAATGATTCATGAGAGTCAAGTCTATATTTTAACAAGCATTTAGAATTGGTGATGGGGTGAGAGAAACCAAGAAAAGGGGAATTCACTATGGGATTAGGGAGGATAATATTATAAATGATAACATGTGTAGCCTAAGGTTTCAAATAGAAACAATTTCTTGTAAGGCGTTGAGACAAAATGTGGATCTTTGATAAATCTTTTGAAAGTGTTGTTGTACACCATTCATTATGTTGATGGAGTATAAGAATAAGTTAAATTTCAAATTTATTAATTCTTGGGCATAGGGTGAGGTGTCCATTGAAGGGGTTTTGTTTACAGTGACAAAATAATTGGTCACAAGAGCAACTAGCTTAACCTATGAAGGGTTAAGAGTTTAAAAAGAAGTAAAGGTGAGTACAAGATGTTCATTAAATATTTTTGAGGAAGGCAAGAAAGTGGAGAAATTTAAAAGTGGATATAGTTAAGAGAAGCTTCCTATATTGTAAGCCTCGGTAATCTTACATGTAATGAAACACTTTACTCTTGAGGGAAGGTTTAAAATAGTATATGGATACTATTTTCCTATTTTAAATCATATAAGACATGAAAAAAGATCAATTTTCTTTTTTATCTTGTTTATTCTCTTGATAAGTATTTTTATAGGGCCTACCCACCATTGTACCAAGGATTAACCATGGCACTTTATAAGTATAGTCTTATATTGTGTATGGTATGGCTAACCCAAATGATAGACAAGGAAATGTTTAATAAAAAATTTTGAAAATCAATAAAAACCTCACCATTTCCCTTAAAGTAAAATAAGGGTAGCCCTAGTTTGGATAGTAAAAATGGCCATAACAAAAGGGGAAACTTTTCTTTTGTTGACAAAATCCCTTCTCTCTCTTGGAATTTTTTGTTCATTAACACTCCTAAAATGAGGAAATCCTTTAATTGTGTTTAGGTTAGAGCCATAATAGGAAGCTAGAGTAAGAGAAATAATATCTAAAAAAAAATTAAAAGTTCAGAGGAAATGGGGACTACTGATATTTTAGATGTGGAAGGGGAGGGTGAAGATAATGAAGGGATTGTTAAGTGCAACTTGAAGTATTCAAGAGAATTAAATAAACAAGGCTTTAGAAAGCCTCTACTAATGTTAATGCAAAAAAATTTAAAGGTGAAGAAATTATGTTAAAAAATAATGCAGATGATTCTAAAGATGATAATTTTCTCCCTAAACAGTAAGAGGAAGGTTCAGGGGATGACTTTTCACATGATGATTTTGAGGAGAATTTGCAAGAGGTCTATGAGGATGATTAGGGGAATGATGGTGAGGAATATGAGGAGTAGGAGAAATATATGGAAGATAAAATAAATGATAAATAAGATATTATTGAAGAAAGTGAGGAAGTTGAAGAGGAGGAGAAATATATGTATAAGGTAGATAATATTTTTGTGTCCTCTTCTCTAGGTAATGAGGCAGGAAAGGAATTTTTTTATGAAAAGAATTATTCTTTGAGTGGAGAGTGGGGAAAGAAAACTATTATTGGTAGGGAAGAAGATTATGGTAATAATATAGATACTATGGTAACTATAAGAACATAGTGAATTGATCTTCAAAAAGGAATGGGAGAATTACAGAAAAATATGAAATAAAATAGCTATCAAGAAAAAATGTTGAGAATTCAAATAACCCTTAGAAACATTATTTTTGTTATGAGCAACTAACCCTTTCTCCTTGACCTTGCAATATAGGGTGGTGGAGCTAAGACATCAAAAGCAATTTATTGATAGTTATGTTGCAAGAGGTTCCTAGATCAAGGCCAAACTTCACTCGCTGAAAATTGGTAACCATGCCTCAAAAGGAATTTTATTTTTTTTTAGACCACAACACACTTTCCAAGGCATCAGGAAAATCAAGGAAGGAAATAATATTCTCATATATTTTCCAAACATTCTCTAGGCTTTTCTTAGGCATTATAAAAAAAGATCACTACTAAAGATCATACGCCTAAGCATGCTAGCACTCTCCAATAATTTCATGGAGTTGTTCCTAATAGACTTTCTTCTAGTAAGAGGAATTTTCGCAAGTAATTTCTCAATGTTAAATATTTCAAGGAAGTTGTCCATAGTATGGTTGATGATAAAGCTTTGGGAATTCATGGTTTTCCTTGTGATTTCTATAAATCCCTTTGGGGCTATGTGGGATATTTGCATAAATTTTACTTGATGGCTTTTCATTTCAAATCCCTAGGCCATCCTATCAATAAAAGAAATATAAAATTCATACCTAAATATTGAAATCCCAAAGACATTTGGAATTGGTTTCCCATTACGCTCCTCGATATCTCTTACAAAATCATAGCCAAAGCACTTACCTTGAAGATTTGTCATCTTCTCCCTCAAATAATTCACCCAGAAAATACTAGTTTTATTAAATCTAAATTCATTTTAGATAATATCATTGTGCTTTGGGAAAGTATGGAGTGGGCTAGGATAGGCGCTCTCATTAGAAATCTATTTTCTTGAAAATAGACTTTGCTAAAGCCTATGACCGCATAGAGTGGCCCTTCATTCTTATTATGCTTTTGTCTCTAGGTTTTTGTCTTAAGTTCATCTAGTATGTGAGTATGATTTTTTGGATGCCTCAGCCTAAATCACCATTAATGGCCACCAGTCCTAATATTTTGGTTTGTTTATTTCTATTCACTAAGGTTGTTAGTTGGCCCCTTCTTTGTATCCCCTTGATGTTGAAGGATTTGGTTATTACCCAGCTCACTTTGTCTCCCATGGTATTGTGTAAGGGATCACCTTGCCCAATTAATTGGCCTAGCTTGTAAATAGCCACTTTGCCAATTATTTTTTTGAATTTGTTGGAAGATGAAGATAACAACAAGGCAACCCTTAAATTCCTCGATATCTTTTTCATGTATTTTGGGTTTGCAATTTAATGTCACAAAACTCAATGTTATAGGCAATATATTCTCCCGAAACCTCCCTAGATGCAACAATAGGGTTGGAAGTGGATCTCTCAAGGAGAAATATTTAGGTTCCTTGGTATTACCTTTTCCTTTCAAGCCACTTCCTCTGACCTATGGAAAATATTTCTCAATAAAATTGAGAAAAAATTCTCATTCTAGATCACCAAGCCATTGTCTTTAGCTAGCTGTAAAATTTTGGCTACCGCTCATGTTTACTACTCTTTGTTTTGTGCCCCCCCTAATTCCTCTTACACAAATTTAGAAAAGCTACTTAGATATTTTATTTGGGCCTCCTAAGAGAAAAATAAAGGATTTGATCATGTTGCTTGGGAATTCTGATGTCATCCTAGGGATTTTGGAGGGCTTCGCTCAGGGCCATACAAAGATAAGGGGTTTATCTTTGCGCCAAATGGATTATTTTAATCCTAACTAAAATTAATCTTGGAATATTATCCTCAAGAATTTAATATTTACTGGATATCCTATGCATAGACCTACTTGGAAATGAATTGGCCTTCAAACCCTTCTTATAATGAAATATCTTACTCAAATAGAAGGAAAATTTGTTGCCAAAAAATATGGGTTGGCCTAGGAGTCCCTCAAGCCTTGGATCATTTGGAATGGAACTAGATTTTGAGAAGGCTTATCTTTTAACCAGCCCAATATTTGGTGGTCTACTTTGTTCACAAATCTAGGGAACCATCTAGCCAAGTTACCTTGGCTCAAATCCCTCAAATTTCACAAGAATTACATTTAGAATCCTAAGGATTTATTTCCTAGACCCACAATGAGCCTCGTATTATGGGGAGTTTTCAAATCCAAGTTTGGATTAAATCATTCTAACTAGGAGACTTTTGAAGGAGACATCAATTTCATTCTGGTTGATAAGATTCACAAAATTGGCATTCATTCTACCAAACCTTAGTGGAAATATTGGAAGTGGGTTGAAAATACCTCCCTCAAAATCTACAAGCCTCAGATTAACTACCAATGGATTTCACCTCATCTCTTGATGGTTAATATTTTGAATCAAAGATGGCATTTGTAGTTGTCAATTTTTATTTGATACCATAGATTCATTAATGTGTGGGTTGCTATTGTTGAGCCAAAACTTGCCAAATTTTATTGGTCTATTGTTTTCTAAGGCTTACCAATGGGATCTTGGTTCATGCACCTTGGGTTTTTTGACCCTTATCACCCATTTTGTGGGAAAATCAATACTTTTAAGAACCTATTTTTGTTATGATATAGAGCTCAACAGTAGGGGAATTAGATTCTTGATTTCTTTTGGCTCTTTTTTATTGAACCTTTCTCTTGGAATATGATTTTGTTAGGAGATCGGCCCCACATTCCCCATAAGTATACCTAGATTTGGTATGCTTTTAGGGTAGAAATCCTCTTCAATATTTGTAAAGATAGATTTTTATTTTATTTTACTCATAGCTAGAATTCTAAGCATGTTTCTCTTTTTACTAAAGCTACTATATGCTCTAATGTGTTAATGCATATTCAAGTCAAACTAAAAAAATTGCACTAGAAGTTGCTTGCCACTAGGAGGTCTTTGAAAACTAGAGGAACTCCCCCTCATTATTTATCTCATGTCACCTTCTTTGGCTTCCTCCCATGACCACTCACCATCTCAAGGCTACCTTTGGGGTAGAAGTGGCACATCCCCACTCCTCTTCCTAGAATCATTGATTAAATAGCTCATAGTCTCATAGAAATTATCCTTCCCATCCTCCTTGGGTTGCTTTGGGGTGGCCTATGGGGGAGACTTCTAGTGGTTCTTCTGGATGGCTCTTTGGTAGAGTTCCTAGTTGGCCACCAATCAACTCCTTTAAGTGGATCCCACATTTATATTTGATAATTTCTCTCACTTGACAAGAAGATAAATACAAGGATGATGATGGTTGGGCTCCTTTTGATGTTACCACAGACCCCACCGATGTATGGGGTAAGCAAGATGATAAGGACCTTCTCCAATTATTGGCATTACTCTTCTCGCTTAGCGGATTTGTCTTTCTTTTTCTTCTCTTTCTCGACTAGGTCCATGTGACTCTCAGGGTGTTCCTTCTTACCACCCACATTTTTTATGGATATGTGTAATATTAGTATTTAATTAATAGTAATGACACCTTTTCATCATAAAAATAGAAGAAGTGGGATAAAGATAAAGATGCTCAAGGAGAATTTGACAACAATAAGAAGGTGTTGTAGAATTATGAGAAATATGATTGGGAGAAGTCTCTTGAATCCTTTCCTTAATATTTGAACCTTATATCATAATGTTGTTTATATTTCTTTGATGTTGTTTATTGTTAGGTTATTTATTTTTTCTTTGTTGGTGTTGTTGTTTTGTAGGCCTGCATGGCCACTTTTTGTCTTTTAAGGTTATCTTTTGAGCCTTTTTCGATCTAAATTATGAGATTAGGATCCTTTCCCTATTTTTTAATAAAAAAATGAATCCTAATTACCTATATGTTACCATACAACACAAGATGCTTCAGATTATTAAAACACATACACTCTTATATTCACATCATTTATTTAGACTAGATAGGGTAGGGCTATAAGAAAAACAATTTTATTACAAAATTATTCAATAATCCTATATATTTTTTAATTTTATCATTGATGATTTGATAAGAGATATTAATTATAAATAAAAAATTAAATGATCCAATTTTACTTTCACAAAAAATAAAAATATTATGTGCACATCGACTTATTCACTCTCTAGTCCAACATTTGTGCCAAATGTCTAAATCTTAGCGTCATCAAATAAAAATAGAAATAATATTATACATTATTTTTGTGAACTTGAATGGATGACTTAAAATATTATTTTGTATATTACAAGTGAATTCAATAGATTTACACATGGAATACTATGACCATGTAAAATAGTTCTATCCTTTAAGAAGTGCATGGTTTAATAGGATAGTTGAAAGTTTGATTATTCAAAATGAAATGTATTTAACTTCTAATTCTTGTTTTATAAAAATAACATAATGTATTTTTTGGGATATGGCTAAGGAGATTTGATTGTAGGTGTTTTCATTGATGGAAACCCAGGTCATGCAACTCAAGTCTTGTATCTGAATGAGAAACACTATTTTTGGCTCCTACTGACAGAATAGAGCGAAGAACAAGAGATCCAATTAAAGGTATAAAATTTGGTCTAATTATCTCACCTGATAGGTATTTTGGGTTATGAATTCTTGAAGAAGGTTTGCAAAGGCTTTCAATATATTAGTTTTGATGCACACACATTGATAAGCAATCTAGGAGGCACGGTGCAATAATCTTTCTATTATCTATGCTAGAAGGCCGACCCAACAAAGATGGAATTCGTGGATGTATAAGATGAAATTAATTATAGGTTTTATTATTGGATTAAGTATTCTTTGGGTCCTCTCTTGGACCTAACCAACTTTGGAGGATGTGCATAAAGATTTTGTGGTGGATCTAGCCGACAAGTTAAAATATCTTAATACCGTATGAAGTCAACTATTGAATTAATTAGTCTCTGATTGCGGATATATATAAGAGATTTCTTTCATCTTTTAAGTGTGTGATTCATGAGACATGTGTGAGATAGAAGTGGTATTAAAATATAAAATATGAATTGTGAGTCATAGAAGAGCAGTAAAGGGAAGAATAGGGTAGAGCGAAGTGGCAATTTTTTGAGCAGATCCAGAATAAGATTCATGAGCTTCACCGGAACTGTTACCTGGGATTGTCAGATGTTATCATCTCAGTTCACCACTTCAGATGGTTTTAATCTGAATTTTGTAGGTAGTAAGCCTTTATCTTTGAGCAGTGAGCTCTAGACAGTGTTCCTAAATGCAAGTGCATTCCTTTTATAAATATTATACTTTGAGTACTCAAATTATGGATTAATCCCCATTGTGGTTTTTTCTCTAACAAATTTTCTACACAAAATTTTGTGTCATGTTGTTATGGATGTTTACTTTCAATGCATATATATTTTCCTTAATGCAGTAATGAAATTCTTTCATGTTTTGAATGGATGAAGATTTGAATATAATTGAACATTGATTCACCCCCCCTCTTAGTGTTCCCTTGAGTCCAACAATTCGTATCAGAGCGAGCGAGTTCCTCTGGAGAATTTTTGCAGCTTGAGGTGGATCTTGGAATGTGATGGACTCTGGTAGCCTTCAAAAACAAATTATGGTAGCTCTTGATGACCTTGATCAGTCTAAAGAAAAAGTTCAAGAATTGAAAAAAAATATTAGAGATGTTGAGAAATTCATCCAGTCACTAAAGGATCAGATAGTCAAATCTAGGGTGAAGAGGAAAGATCTTTGTGATCAGATACAATAGAAGGAAAATGAAGATATGGATGATGCTCACCTGAATCAAAATTTGAAGGAGATAACTTGAGAATGTGAAAAGCTTGCCAGAGATAATATCAATCTGAAACATGAGATGAAATCTATGATGATAAAGATGACTAAAGACATAAAGGAAAGGAAGAAAAGTGAAGAAAATCTGATGAATGCAGCAGAATAAGTGGAGAACTTACTCAGTTGGAAAGTGAATTGCAAAGAACCAGAAACAATGAAGAAGAACTTGGTAAGAAGATTACTACTCTTAAGAATAATCTTGGCACTGCAAACAAATTTAAAGAAAGGTTTAAGATCAGTTCAGTAAAGCTTGATGAGGTAACTCAAGGACAGAAGAGTGGAAATGATAAGAGAGGTCTTGGATATGAAAAGGGAGAAAATTCTAGATCAACACAAAAGAATATCAGACAAAACATAAATGGAAGGCATCCGGTAAGACAATCTAATACACAAAAAATTAATGGATATTTTTTTTCCTGTAATAAGTTTGGTCATATGGTTGCTCAGTGTAGAAGCAATTTAAGGAAAAAAGATTCATATTTCTCTGTTCAGTGTTTCAATTTCAAAAAGCATCGTCATAAGTTAACTGAATGCATAAGTATGTCAAGTCACTCTATTGTTAGAAGAAATATTGAATGCTATGCATGTTGGAAGTTAGGTCATATTTCTAATTAATGCAAGTTGAGAAGAAACCAATGGAATGGACAAAGAAACATTGTGTGCTATAACTGTAACAAGTATGGTCATATTGCTAGATTTTGTAGAAACAAGAACACAGATAGAAGAGGCATGGTATACAAAGAGAGGAAAACAAAAAAAATGACAAAGGAAAGGAAAAGATAATTATGGATGATATCAGAGATCAAATGAAGAAGACGTGGGTGAAGAAAAATGATTATGATATTGGAAATTGTTCTTTACCAGAATCTACTTCTGGTAATTCTTCCGAAAATTGAATTAAGGCCACTGGCCTAAGGGGAGTTTTATCAGAAAATAATTCCTAGAGAAAATAGTCATAAAGATGCACTCTTAGTATACATAAGTTTTTGTGTTTTTAGAAAAACAAATTCAACAAATTTGTAGGTCCGCAGAATATTTTTCTATCGCCGCCTGAGAAAATAGAGTCTCCAAAAATTTTACCACAAGTGAATTTATTGCGCATATGCAATCTATAAAATCCAAGTCAAAATCTGTCATTTGTCACTTTGCATTATCGAAGAGAAGAAGGAGAGCACTCGACAAGTGGTTTTTGAAGCAGCAAAAGCGACTTCATTAGCAAATTTATCAAGTACTTCAAAACACTCTCAAATTCTTCATATCATTTGATGTGTAGTTGTGAACCCTAAAAATGAAAAAGAATGGAGAAAATTAAATGATCAATCATATTGGACGAGTACAATAGTACAAAAATCAGATCAATGGGGAATTTATTGCTTCGTGATGAATTGAAACAATTGAATGAAGCCAAACATGGAAATTTAGATATTTGGAGTGAGTTTTCATACTTTGAGGATACAAAATTCATAAAATTCTTGTTGAATAGATTGCATGATGATGTGTTAACTTTGGACAAACCCTACATAATCTCAAGAGAAGTAATTGAAAAAATAACTGGATTTTGCAAATTCGGTGATGTTCCTAAAAAGAAATCTATCAAGAACAAGGAGGTAGAAACCTTAACTGGGATAATTGGAGATCAAAAAGATTTGCTAATAGAAAAAATAAATGATCCCGTCATGAATTACATCATGCATGACATAACCGATAAAATCTTCTACCAAAATTGGGAAGGGGCTACATCATCTGGTGCAGTATATATTTCTCATAAGATGATAACTAAAGGTTGAGACTTTGACCTATGCGAATTGTTGAAAGATCAGATGTTGGAGAATGTCCAATTGACAAATGAATCGAGGTATCCATTCAGGTTTGGCACTCCAATTATATGTCTGGTTATGTACTTTTTGTATTCATTTCCAAAATTGACAGTATAGCATGGACATCAGATAAACTGGTATGCACCTAAATCTACTCTTATGATAAGATTTTGTCTAATTGGGATTCATAATTTGAAATTTTCTATAAGAATGTGCTTGTGAAATGTGGATCAGTCATTAATTCCCCTCCGGTGAGGACAATGGAAATTGGTTCCTCTTTCGGTAGCTCCATCATAGGACAAAAGAGAGGTCAGGAGATTGTTGAATACAAATCTCTGGAAAGTAAAGTTCCCAAGATTGAAGGGAAGGGTAAAGAGAAGGAAGTTGTGAACATTCCGGATGAAGAATTTGACAAAGAGCCTAAAAATCAACTAGAAAATGATTTCGGTATTAAAAATATGGTGAAGAAGAAGAAGATTTGTCAAAAGAAAAACTTCAGCAACTTATCCAAAGTGCAGGAGGTATGCAAAGGATTGCAAGGTTATGGTCAGTCAGACCATATTATGATAAAGACTTGATTTTGAAAGTTCTGAATTCTCATATTGAGCATTGCAAGATAATATTGGAAAGTCTAAAATATATTCTACCTGAAGAAATGATCGAGTGTAGTAGAGAATCAATGGGCTCTGAAGACAAAGGCAAAGAAGAAGGTGAAATTATCTCACCTAAAAGAGTGATTCAGACTATCCCTTGCTAAGCTTAAAAATAAAATAAATGAGTTAAGGAAGTGTATTAACTCAGCCACAAAGATCTACAACTATTGTATTTGTTGGCCTCATGCAGTCAACAATTACAAGGAGAAGCTGGATCAGATTGAGATAGAACTAAACGAAATTGGTAAAAACTGTGATATGTCTCAAGATTTGGATGGAGTCATCAGAATAAGAATCCAGGAATTGCAGGAAGCTCAAATAAAAATTCAACTATACAAGAATGTTCTTGTGGACACTTTTTGGAAGGTAAAATATTTAGTTGAATGCAGATTGGAGCAGTTGGTGGAAATTCTAAAAAATGGTGAAAAGTTGGAAGAAGCAATCACAATTCTTGAATCTCTCATTGAGATTATCAACAAGACTTCCAAGAACAATAGCTTGATTATCAGCATTGGAATTGCAATTGATAATTGGGAGAATTTTCTTCCGGAAGTGAAGAAAAAAAAATGAAAATTTTCTAAAAGATAAGTAGTAAAGTGTTTTCAAGTTTTTACAATTTTTTTTTAAAAGAGAAGGACTAGAAGCATATATATGCCAAATTTCTTAAAGGATTGATGATTTTCTCACCACTTTTTTGTTGAGAAATTATGTCTCAACTTCTAGCTTGAAGTTCTCGTTTTCATGCCTTGGTGATTTTGTGTTGTTTACAAAGTTCTGGCGGAGGCGGAGCTAGGATGGAACTTGGCATTGTTCTATTTTCCTAAGTTTCGAGTCTCTGGCGGAGGAAGAACCGGAATGGAATTAGGCATTGTTCTGTTTGCCTAAGTTCCAGGTTTCGGTTCTCATTCCTGCTCTGACTCCGCTTCCTACCGTCCGTTCCTTCTCGCTTCGCTTCGCAGGTTCTGGCGGAGGCGGAACCAGTTTTGGAAGTTGGCAATGTTCATTTGCCAGGTTTCTATTTCAGTTCCTGTTTTGACTCCGGGTCCAATGCCTGCTTTTGAGATCTGGTTCTGCTGGATGTTTGGATTCTCCTCAGGGTGTTTTTATCCGCCTTGTCTTGTTTTTGGATTGATGTTTCTTGTAGTTGGTGGAGGCGGAACCAGAACCGGATTGGTTCTTGATCTTGGACTTTTTCTAAAGTCCTCTTTCTGTTTTTGTTCTGTCCCCGACTCCGACTTTGGTCTTTTGTGTTCTCATCTTGGTTTGACCCCGAGTTGACTTTACCCAGTTAGAACTGTTTCCACTGAGTTCCTCTTTGTTGTGGGTGGATGCGGAATCAAAATGGTTCCTGAACCTGATATTTCGATGGAGTCATGTTTTGACTCCAATTCTGACTCTGACTCCAATTGCAACAGTGTGTATTTTCGGTGGAGTCTTGTTTTGACTCCTATTCCAACTCGGACTCCGATAGTGCTATTTTTGACTTGAAGTCTTGGTCGTGCCCGATGTCTATTTGACCGTTTTGGTTGCTCTGTCAGCTACAATTGTTGATGGGTCTTAGATGCATGGCACCTAGCTGAATAGTGATTGGACGGATACCTAGATAGTTATTGTGGTAGTTGCATTTGTCAACGAAGGGTGGCAAGCTCAACTGTTTTGAGTAATGGCTTTGAATGCATTGATGACTGGTTGTAGGAGAACTATCAAATCCGACCAGATGCATGATTTGAGGATGGACTTCATTGCTCTTCTGAGTTGGTTACATTTGGATGAGAGATGTGTTATTTCTCATAAGTTAGACAAGTTGAGTTGAGTCATGAAAGTTGCAGAGCAAGTTGAAGTTGTGAGCTGAAGGACGTGAGTTCTTGAAGAGGGTTTTGAACTGTATGTTGTGAAAACATTGTAATAGTGGATCTGAATCTCTCTGGGTGATTGTGAGTTGAGCAAAGAAGTCTGGATATTGTATGTAATCGATTCATTACTATAATAAAATTGATTTGACTTTGTGTGGTGGGTTTTTTACCTGAAAGGGTTTTCCCACGTAAATACTGTGTCATCTTTGTTTGCTTATCTTTCTAGTTTCTCATTGCCATGGTTGTATGCATCTCTATAAGTTTTAGAAACTGTTAGTTTTTCATTTTTGCTTCTCTCCCATGTAGTAAAGGTGTTAAGGGAATGTATTCCACACTGTTGGGTCATCAGATCCGCATTCTTTTCCTTTCAAAGTGGTATCAGAGCTTGGCCAGTTCATGTTATCCTTGTTAGGGAAAATTAATTTTTTGCACTAATATTGTTTCAGTGGGAGACTTGCATTGTTAAACTTGTTTCTATTGTGAGATGGCGAGTACATTTGGTAGAATAGATATTGAGAATTTTAATGGAAGAAACTTTGAGTTATGGAAACTCAAGATAGAAGACTTGCTTGTGGATAAAGACCTCTGCATTGCAGTGTCTGGAACTAAGCCACAAACTACAAGAAGCTTGGGATCTTGCTGATAGAAAAGCAAGAGGATTGATAAGACTGAGTCTAGCCGATTCTGTGCTCTTGAATGTTCATGAGGAGATGTCTGCAGCTGCTTTGTGGAAGAAGCTTGGTGATATTTACCAAGGAAAATCTCTAGTAAACAAGTTATTCCTAAGGAAGAATTTGTACTCCTTGAAGATGGACGAAGGTGCATCTATTGCAGATCATCTGAACTCATTTAATATGAGTGTTACTCAGCTGGCATCTATAGGTGTAAAGATTGAGGAGGAGGATCATTGCATGCTCCTATTGTGTTCATTACCTGATAGCTGGGATCATCTTGTGATGGCTATTGGAAGCACAACCAGTGCTTTCAATACTGATGATGTGGTTGCTTTGCTTCTGTCTGAAGAACTGTGAAGAAAATCTTCTGAGATGGAAAAAGATGCTCTTTTTGTTCGAGGTAGAACAAAGGAGAAAGGCAAGAAGAAAGACAATAGGTCAAAATCCAAGTCTAAAGGGATATCAAAGTCTCTTGGTAAAAGGTCCAAGGTAAAGTGCTGGAACTGTGGGCAACCTGGTCATATCAGGAAGGACTGCAAGGAGAAGAAGAAGAAGAATGCTTCTGACAATGAATCTTCTCAAAGTGATGCAGATGCCTTCATTGCAGCAGCCCTGACAACTTAGGCATCAGATGATGTTTCATTAGTTGATTCAAGTGCCTCTTTTCACATGACATCCAATAGAGATTGGTTCTCAAAGTATGAGAAGTATGATGGTGGAAAGGTATACTTGGCAAGTGATTCAACACTGGAGATTGTTGGCAGAGGAAGGGTCAGAATTCAATTTCTTGATGGGAGAGTCAAAAGAATTGGCCGTTTTCTTCACATCCCAGGTTTGGCTCGAAATCTTCTTTCTGTTAGTAAGTTAAATGATGCTGGAGTAGAAGTTTCTTTTTCTAGTAAGGGATGTAAAATGGCTAGAGGTGCAATGGTGTTAGCTAAGGGTGTTCATACTGGCACTCTGTACAAGCTAGATGCATGACCTATTCTTTGTAATAGTGCCTTGGTAAAATCATGTAATTCTGCACCTACAGAGAAAGATGACGACTCTTCACTATCTGCAAATGCTTTGGAGGTAAAACTCCCAATAGAGAAGACTATGTTATGGCATCATAGACTTGGTCACATTGGTGAGAAAGGTTTAAAAACCTTGAAGAACAAAAAAATTGTAGAAGGGCTTGATGATTGTAACCTTGAGTTCAATTTTTGTGAACATTGTATCTATGGAAAGCAACACCGTGTTTCTTTCTCCTCTAGTCCTCACAAATCTTCTGGTATACTGGATTATATTCATTTTGATGTGTTTGGTCTAGTTGATGTTCCTTTGTTATCGAAGTCTAGATATTATGTTTCTTTTATTGATGACTATTCGAGAAGGACATTTGTATACTTTCTTAAAAGTAAATCAGAAGTGTTCAGTCGGTTTAAAGAGTTCAAATCTTTGGTAGAAAATCAGACTGGAAAGAAAATAAAGTGTTTAAGGACAGATAATGGAGGTGAGTTTTGTTTTGCAGATTTTGAAAGGTAATGCACTGATCATGGAATTAAAAGGCATAAGACAACCCCCTACACTCCACAGCAAAATGGAGTTGCTAAAAGGTTGAAAAGGACACTGATGGAAAAGGCAAGGAGTATGCTAAGTGGTGCTAGTCTGGAGCAGAGGTTCTAGGCTGAGGTTGTTGCTACAACATGTTATTTGATAAATAGATCTCCTTGTTCAGCTCTTGTTGACATGACACCTTTGGAAGCATGGTCAGGTAAGAAACCCTCATTAAGGCATGTTTGGGTCTTTGGTTGTGAGGCATATGTTCATGTGCCAAATGAAAAGAGATCAAAGTTGGATAACAAGGCTGTGAAATGTATTCTCATCAGCTATGGATTTGGTGTGAAAGGATACAAGCTTTGGAACCCTGTTACTGAGAAGGTTTTGTATAGAAGAAGTGTGATATTTCGTGAGCTGAAACCTCTAGCAAGTAATCAACAACTTGAGACAAATCAGAGTGATGAGAAGGATGCAGTTGAGATTCCCCAAACTCCAGAAAGGGAAGAGTTGCATGGTGTACCTGAGATTGAGGAGAGCTCAAGCAGCTCTGGAAGTTTTGATGATGAAGAACAACCTCAGCCTCTAAGGAGATCTGCATGGGAAAGAAGGCAACCAGAAAGGTATGGTTTCTCTATGTTAGATTCAAATTGTGCTTATGCCTTAATTACCAACACTGATGAGCCTAGGACTATGAAAGAAGCAATCAGCATGGCTAATTCAAAGTTTTGGCTGGAAGCCATGAATGAGGAGATGGATTCCTTGAAAAAGAATGATACCTGGAAGTTGGTACCACTGCCTAAAGGGCGAAAGCCTATTGGCTGCAAGTGGATATTCAAAAGGAAGACAGGCCTTGATGGCAGTGTGGAGAAGTATAAGGCACGACTGGTTGCAAAGGGATTTTCCCAAGTTGAGGGAACTAATTATGGAGAGATCTTTTCCCCTGTAGCAAAGCTGACATCCATCAGATTTTTGTTATCATTGGTAGCTGTGTATGACTATGAAATTGAGCAGATGGATGTGAAGACAGCGTTTCTCCATGGTGAGCTGGAAGAAGAAATCTACATGTCCCAGCCTGAGCGTTTTGTTGATAGAGGCAAACAAAATCTGGTTTGCAAATTAAATAAATCTCTCTATGGTCTAAAGCAATCTCCTAGAATGTGATACCAAAAATTTGACACATTTGTGTTGTCAATTGAGTTTGTTAGATCAAAATTTGATCATTGCATCTATTATAAATGTGAGAATGATCGTGTGCTTGTTATTACTTTGTATGTGGATGACATGTTATTCATTGGTAGTAGCAAGGCAATGATTTCTGATCTTAAAACTCAATTGTCTGCTAAGTTCAAAATGAAAGATCTTGGAGCAGCAAGGTACATTCTTGGAATGGAGATAACCAGGGATAGAACAAGCAGAAAGCTTTGGCTCAATCAGAGTAAGTATGTGAAAACCGTTCTAGAGAGGTTTAGCATGACTGATTGCAAGCATCTAGTTGTTCCAATCATGCAAGGATTGAAACTATCTGCTGAAGATTGTCCAAAGTCTACTACTGAGATGGAGGACATGACCAGTGTGCCTTATGCAAGTGCACTAGGCAATTTAATGTATGGTATGGTTTGCACAAGAACAAACATTGTCAAAGCAGTGAGAGTTCTAAGCCGTTTCATGGCAAATCCAGGGTTATCACATTGGGATGTTGTAAAGAGAGTGTTCAGGTATTTGAAGGGTACTTCATATTATGCTTTGTGTTACCATGGCAGTATGGTTGCATCACAGAGGACTCTTAGCATTCAGGGATATGTTGATTCTGATTGGGCAAGGGACATTGATAGCAGAAGATCCACTAGTGGATACACTTTCATGCTTAATGGTGGAGCAATCAGTTGGATGAGCAAGCGACAAGCTGTAGTTGCTTTATCCATGATGGAGGTAGAGTACATGGCAGCGACTCATGCTTGCAAGGAGGCAGTGTGGCTGAGGCGTTTGTGTTCAGACATTGGATTTAATGCTGAGTAGATTTCAATCTACTGTGACAGTCAAAGTGCCATTTGTTTGGCAAAGAATCCAACCTTTCATGTCGGGACCAAGCACATAGATGTGCAATATCACTTCGTGAGGGATATGGTTGAAGATGGAAAGGTTAGTATGGATAAGGTTGACACCTTGAAGAATGTTGCAGATGCCTTGAAAAAGCTGGTTAGCACAGACAAGTTCAGATGGTGCACAGAATTGATGGACCTTGGGGCCTATGATAGACAGTAAGGTATGATGTTTTGAGGAAGCTGGAAGTGTTCACCAAGTGGGAGATAGTTGAGAAATTATGTCTCAGCTTCCAGCTTGAAGTCCTCGTTTTCATGCCTTGGTGATTTTGTGTTGTTTACAAAGTTTTGGTAGAGGCAGAGCCAGGATGGAACTTGGCATTGTTCTATTTTCCTAAGTTCTGAGTCTCTGGCAGAGATGAAACTAGAATGGAATTAGGCATTGTTCTATTTTCCTAAGTTCTGGGTTTCGGTTCTCATTCCTGCTCCGACTCCGCTTCCTACCATCTGTTCCTTCTCACTTCGCTTCGCAGGTTCTGGTGGAGGCAGAACCAATTTTGGAAGTTGGCAATGTCCTTTTGCCAAGTTCCTGTTTCAGTTCTTGTTCTGACTCCGGGTCCAATGCCTGCTTTTGAGATCTGGTTCTGCTGGATGTTTAGATTCTCCTCGGGGTGTTTTCCTCTGCCTTGTCCTGTTTTTGGATTGATGTTTCTTGCAGTTGGTAGAGGTAGAACCGGAACCAGATTGGTTCTTGATCTTGGACTTTTGCTAAAGTCCTGTTTCTGTTTCTATTCCATCCCCGACTTTGACTCCGGTCTTTTGTGTTCCCATCTTGGTTTGACCCCGGGTTGACTTTACCCAGTTAGAACTATTTCCGCTGAGTTCCTCTTTACCGTGGGTGGATGCAGAACCGAAATAGTTCCTGAACCTGATATTTCAGTGGAGTCATGTTTTGACACCAGTTCTGACTCTAACTCCAACTCCGACAGTGTGTATTTTTAGTGGAGTCCTGTTTCGACTCCTGTTCTGACTCCGACTCTGACAGTGCTATTTTTGACTTGAAGTCTTGCTCGCGCCCAATGTCTATTTGACCATTTTGGTTGCTCTGTCAGCTGCGATTGCTAATGGGTCTTGGACACGTGGCACCTGGTTGAATAGTGATTGGACGGATACCAAGATAGTTATTGTGGCAGTTGCATTTGTCAACGAAGGGTGGCAAGCTCAACCATTTTAAGTTATGGCTTTGAATGCATTGATGGCTGGTTGCAGGAGATCTGTCAGATCTGACCAGATGCATGATTTGAGGATGGACTTCATTGCTCTTCTAAGTCAGTTACATTTGGATGAGAGATGTGTTATTTCTCATAAGTTAGACAAGTTGAGTTGAGTCGTAAAAGTTGCAGAGCAAGTTGAAGTCGCAAGCTGAAGGACATGAGTTCTTGAAGAGGGTTTTTAACTATATGTTGTGAAAACATTGTAACAATGGATCTGAATCTCTTTGGGTGATTGTGAGTTGAGCAAAGAAGTCTGGATATTGTATGTAATCGATTCATTACTATAATACAATTGATTTGACTTTGTGTGGTGGGTTTTTTGACTGAAAGGGTTTTCCCAAGTAAATACTGTGTCATCTTTGTTTGCTTATCTTTCTGGTTTCTCATTGCCATGGTTGTATGCATCTCTATAAGTTTTAGAAACTGTTAGTTTTTCATTTTTGCTTCTCTCCCCTATAGTAAAGGTGTTAAGGGAATGTATTCCGCACTGTTGGGTCATTAGATCCGCATTCTTTTCCCTTCATTTTTCACCTTTTTTCCACCTTTTTGGCATATCGAATCCTAGCTTTTTCATTGATGTCAAAGGGGGAGAGAATCTTGTGAAAAATTCCTTATGAGTTGTAGGGGGAGAAAAGCATAGCAAGCAGTTTGGCAATATACTTTTAGTGATTCCAACACTTAGTCATTTTTCACTAAGTGTTTCCATCAATGCCAAAGGGGGAGATTGTTGGAATATGGCTAAGGAGCTTTTCTTGTAGTTTTTTTCATTTATGGCAACCCAGGTCATGCAACTCAAGTCTTGCATCTGAATGAGCAACACTATTTTTGGCTCCTACCGATAGAACAGAGCAAAGAATGGGAGATCTAGTTAAAGGTATAAAATTTCATCTAATCATCTCACTGGATAGGTATTTTTGGTTATGAATCCTTGAAGAATTTTTCCAGAGGCTTGCACTATCTTAGTTTTTATGCGCACTCATTGATAAGCGATCTAGGAGGTACAGTGCATTAATTTATCTATTAGCTATGCTAGAAGGCCCACCCAACAAAGATGGAATTCACGGATGTATAAGATGAAATTAATTATAAGTTTCATTATTGGATTAATTATTGTTTGGGTCCTCTCTTGGTCCTAACCGACTTTGGAGGATGTGCATAAATATTTTGTGGTGGATCTACCCGACAAGTTAAAATATCTCAATATTGTATAAAGCTGACTATTGAATTAATTAGTCTCTGATTACGGATATATATAAGAGATTGCTTTCATCATTTAAGTGTGTGATTCATGATATATGTGTGAGATAGAAGTGGTATTCAAATATAAAGTGTGAATTATGAGTCATAGAAGAGCAGTAATGCAAAATTGATACAAAGAGTAGTAAAGGGCAGAATAGGGCAAAGCGAAGTGGAAAATCATATATCAGATCCAGAATAAGATTCATGAGCTTCACCAGAACTATTACCTAGAATTTTTAGATGCTATCATCTTAGTTCACTACTTCAGATTATTTTAATCTGAATTTTATAGGCAGCAAGCCTTTATCTTTGAGCAGTGAGCTCTAGGTAGTGTGCCTAAATGCAAGTGTTTTCCTTTTATAAATATTATACTTTGAGTACTCAAATTGTGGATTAATCTCCACCATAGTTTTCACCTAACATGGTTTCCATGCAAAAATTTGTGTCATGTTATTATGGATGTTTACTTTCAATTCATACATCTTTTCCTTAATGCAGTAATGAAATTCTTTCGTGTTTTGAATGGATGAAGATTTGAATATAATTGAACATTGATTCACCCCTCCCACCCCCCCCTCTCAGTGTTCCCTTGAGTCCAACAATATTCCATATATTCATAAAAATATGATATGGAGATTTATTAGATTACAAATATTATGCAATTTTAGGAAACCTTGACCTAATGTGTATACTCAATTCTATCTACAAGGATTTTTATTCATTTCGATGATCTTTATTAATAAAATTTTTAACCTATTCTTTTTTGTGAATGGTAAATAGCACACATTTTCTAAAGAATATTATTTTGATTGTGTATTTAGTTTATATTTTCTTAATAATTACATAATCTATAAAACCCTTTTTATTTAAGAGAGGCTTTTCCCCTAGATCACCTCAAATCTACATCAATTTTTATCTTATTTTAACATATTCAAAAAAATATGGTACGATCATGAAGATCCAACTCTACATTTATTTAAGCATTTAAAACCAAAATAAATATCATAATCCCAAACCACTCATCCTTTTAGTACTTAGGTATGTAGTTTAGGTTCCTCTAGTAAACAATTCCTAGTATTGAGTCACCATTACCCTCCTTGTTTTGGGTTCTACGAATCCATATTATTTTTATTATAATTTTATAATTAACATTTATAGAGCAACAAACATGTCCAATATTTCTTAAAAACACCTACTATGAACCTCTAGTAGAATAAAATTTTATAAGAAAATCCTTATTCTAATTCATAAAAAACTATGAACTTAAAAAATAAATAAGATATAGATACATTTCCCACATTAACCGTTAATGGAAAGAAATGTAGATATCATATCTATAAAAAATGACTTTGTTGCAAAGACAATTGTCGTTGCACCAAAATATTGACCTGTTAATGCCCAATACAAGCGCTAGAGTTAATGAATCCATGGGAGGTGGTTAAGCCATGTCACAAAAAAAAGTGCTACATTGCACAACATAAGGAGAGCAAGGGTGCACACCTTGCAAAAATCCCCCCTAGTGCAAGCAAGGGGTTCAAACCTACGACCCAAACTCTAATACCAATTTTTGCAAAGACAGTTTTCATTGCACAAAAAGATCGACTTGTTAATGCCCCATACAATTGCTGGAGTTAATGTATCCATGGGAGGTAGTTAAGCCATGTGAAAAATCCAAGTGTTGCACTACACAACACAAGGAGACCAACGGTGCACACCTTGAAATAAAATTCAATATGTCATGTAAAATAAATAGAAACAAGAACAAGAGAAGAATGGAAACATAAACAGAAGAGAAGAGTCTCTATTCTACATCGAGAAAACTCTTTCAAGTAAAAAATTCACTCTCAAAATCATAAAACCAATATATTATTCAATAACACATAAAAATTGTAAAACACTCACAAGATCTTTCCTTAACATGGATAATATTATCATGAATATCTAGAAGAAATCAAATAACCTAATCCTACAATATTTGAAATATCCTAAATTATTCCATGTTAATTTCTTCGTATATAGATCTAAGAGTGCCCAAAAACTACCAAAAAGTATTATCATGGGCCCAAAAAAAAGTCCTAAAATATTAAGGTGAGACTTTTCATGACCCACACCCCATTTTGACTCATTATTTTTCATTTGCCTCCTTTATAAATATGATCTATGACATAAAATTTAAATTTTCTTATATCCTTATCTTGAAAGATGAATGGTCCAAAAAGAGTGTATGCATCATAAATTGGTCAAGAGTCTATTTCACATTGTAACTCCTTATAATAATTATCTTACAAGCATCATATAATCCATAATGATTAATCCAAACACATCAAACAAATTCATAAACAAATCAAACACATCAAACACATCAAACATCAAAACATTATAATTAAGAACTTAGATGCTATTATATCTTCTTACAAAAAATATCAAACAAGGTCATAAACATGTAATAATGGCCAAGTCATAAGTGGTATATCTCATTTGCCCAATTAGTACACACCAATTTAAAACTATAATTCAATAAATATTTCAAGTATTAGGAATTATAATATGTATGACACACCTAATCCTAATATTCTCTCACTTTTTGAGAAAAAAAGGAAGATCCAAAATATCCATTGAGTATCCACCATGGTTGAAAACATTTATATTTGAAGTTAAATCCACTATATCCATGGTTTTCATAAAATCATTTACAACATCAAGTCCAATTGAACTCAAAATAACATAATAAAATGAAATAAACAAATCTATAGAACCAAATCATATTCCACATGATCAAATCTATATAAAAATATTTATAATAATAATCAACCTATTATTAGAACATACACCTATAATTTCATTCTTCTCTAAACTAATTGTTGGAAGATTGAGGAGATTGTCATTGATGATGCAATACTAGAAACATGAGCATGGTATGTACACAATGTAGGATACAATGTTTTCATTAATGTCAACATTTTTGTTGATCATCCTAACATGTTTCAGAGGTATTGTGGAAGTCATTTGTGCAATTTGCATTGGTCTAAAAAGTGTAGAGATGTAGAAATTTGACTAAGTGTCAAACATGTTAGTTCAAGGTTACAGAGTATTGATTTTTGGGTCTGTACCACTTCACAAATAAATATTTTTCTCTTCAATTCTAACCTAATTTTTGTGGTGGCTAGAAGATTATAAATCCAATATTTCATTTGGTTTGGTGAATTATTTTGGGATATATGAATGACAGAGTTTCATTTGGTATAATATAGTAATTTTTTGTATAATGTGTGAGTGTGGGATATTTTGCACTCCTCCGCGAATGAATATAAGCTACTAGATGTTAGTTGAGTAGGAATTCTAGATGGAATCATGTGTTGAGTTCCACATATTGTGAATTTAGTGTACATATAAAAGTTTATTGGATTAGGTCTTATTTGGGGCTGACCTAACAATCTTTATGTTTTGCGAAGAATGAATAAGTTTTTTTTCCTTATGTAAGATCTAATATAGATCCATCCCAACCTATCTTAAGGTGATTTGAATTTTTTATTATGGCGTGAAGTTTAGATGAAATTTTTTGGGCCTAAAAAGCTAAATTTTGTGTGTTACATCTAACTAGTCCAACCTAATTGATCTTACACTTGATGTGGATATATATAGTGGATTGATTTTGGTGTTTTGGGATGATGATAAATTTTAGAGGAATAGATGGCATTTATAGTTTTCTACCTACATGTATATGATGCAAATTTTATCAAATTTGTGTGAATTGTGTTGCAAAGTGTGTGAATATGGAGGAGAGTAGAACATTGATCCAAATTAGTACAAAGTTTGATATATTACTTCATTAGAACTATAATACAACATATTCTAGATGCATTTGTATCAATTCAAATAGGATATAAGCCGCCCCTTATTTCTTATGTCTTATTCTTTATGGGTAGTGAGTCCACTAGATAATGAGTCTGCATGTAGTGAGAACTTCTGTAATATAGTATATCTGGATATAATATATTGTGAAATAATCATCACCTTGGTTTTTCCAATTTTTGGTTTTCCACGTAAAAATCCGTTCATGTGTTATGTTATGTTGTGAATGTTTCATGCTTTCTTTTCCTATATCAGTTGAATGTTCTTCGGTAATTGGATGGATAATATTTAAATGGTTTAATAGAATATTGATTCACCCCACCTCTTAGTATTCTAGGTGTTCAACAATTGGTATCAAATCTTGGATCCCTATAAGGAGCTTGAATGCATTGGGAATATCTTAGAGGTTGAACACATGGCTGATAGAAAGTTTCATATTCCTCTAAAAGAGATTCTTATTATTGAATACATAGAAGAAGATTGCATTCTTGAAAAAGATGGAGAACTCAAATTTTCTCTCAAAGATCTTGACAAAGTTGAAGGTGAAATTAGAGATCTGAAAGAAAATGTTAAAGAATTAGATGAATGCATTAGACAATTGAGAGACCAAATCAAGAAGTTCAGAGAAAGGCATAAGGAAGTCAATGAACAATTGAAGCAAGCAAATGAACACATCACCAAACTAAAAGTACAAGTGGAAGAAAATAAAAGAGTTGAGGAATGTTTGAATGTAATAGTAAAAAGCAAATCTGATGAATGCATGAGGCTTGAACAAGAACTGGTAAATTTGGGATCAGATTTGGAGAAAGCAAGAAGTCATGAAGATAAATTCAAAACAAGTTCTATAATGCTTTATTAGTTGATTGTAGGTCATAAAGAATCTAAATACAAAGGTGGATTGGGACTTGAAAAGGGTGAAATCTCACAAACAAATTAGACACCTAATGTATAAAAGAAGATCAATGAACCAAAGAAGACTAAAGATAAGAAGAATAATGGCAAGATTTGAAGACCTCTAGTCAAAAAAAATATGCTCGAAGGTACCCATATTTCAATGGTATTTTTTATTCATGTAATAAATTTGGACATAGATCAATGGAATGTAGAAGCAAAATGAGTGATAATTTTTCATCCTTTACTAGTCAATGCTTTACATGCAAGAAATATGGGCATGGAGCAAGTGAATGTAGAAGTCAAATAATGAATGCATAGAACAAGGGTAGAATGATTCAACCTTTCAATGATTATTGTTATACATGTTATGGATTTGGAAACAAGGGTAATCAATGCAAATCTAGAATGAATGGAAGGAATGCTACTCAAAAGAATTTTGTATATGACAATTACAATAGACCTAGACATATTGCTAAGTTTTGTAGAAATAGAAACATAAGGAAGGACAATCTAGTAAAGAGAAATGAACCAGTTAAAAAGATTGATCTGGTTGAACTAAAGAAAGAAATGGAAAAGATCTAGAGAAAGAAAGAGGATAATGAGAACAAGAAATAATTTATACCACCCTCTGGTGCAAATTTTTCCTTCAAAAACTAAGCCTAGAGCTATGGCTTAGGGGGGGCTTTAATGAATATCTTATGTCCCCCACTAGAAAAGAGGTTTTGAAGCTACAACACAAAGATATGTGATGAAGAAAAACATGCTATATCTATTGGTGAAAACTATGGAAGAAAATATGTCAATGAGGAGATTTGTGGAGCTTCATAAGCTGGATGTGCATATAGTTTTAGGGTTACCAACTTTATAAATTAAAGAATTTATCACAAATTTAGGTCAAATTGAGGAGATAAAAGAATTTTTTCTAAGGAAAATTCATCATCAAAAGCATTCGAAGGAGAATAGAGTAGAAAAAGGAGAATTTGAAGTGTTCAAGGTGATTTAAAGTTTAGTGCATCAAAACCCTAATCCAATTAGTGAAGCAAAAATGTATTTAGTGAATCTTGCATCCCCTAGCTTTTTGAAATTTGTGTTTTGCATCAGCTTGAATACATATTGTGATGGCTAATCCAAAATTTGTTGAAGTTTCTAAGAAACCCCAACCCAAATTTAAGAGATATTATGCTAGAGTCATATAAGATTACCCTATAGGTGATTTTTCATATGTTCCTTATGGGGTCCTACCTGTAGAGGAAATTAGGGCATATATTCATGGAAGCATGGATGAGAATTCTCTTGGAAAGTTTAGAGATGTATGGGAAAGTGAGTTAATTTATGAATATTTCACTTTGAAGCCAAAGTACAAAGCCCTAACCGACAAGAAATTGGATGTGTGGGAATGGTTCCTTAACATTTTTTATGATAACAAGTGGATCAAAATGGCACTAGGTAGAATCCATGACCAGATTATTTAGATTGAAATTCCCCATATGATTACCAAGGAAGTGATTAGATAAATCACTGATCTATGCTCCATTGGACCAATTCTAGTCCTAAAATCTGTTAAAAACAAGGATGTGATGGCAAAGACATGTGTAAAATTTGACTAGAGAACCCTCACTGTAAACTCTATTAGAAATCCTCCTACTAGGTATGTTGATATTGTCACTGGATGTAAAATCTACTACACCAACCACGACAACTCACTTTCTACCACCACTATCCATGTGGCACAATATATGGTTAAAATGGAGCTAACTATTACCTTTGTGAGTTTCTTATGCAACAACTTATGGAAAACTTAAAAGAGATGAAGAAAAAAAGTATGTGTTTAAGTATGGCACACTAGTCATGTGCTTTATTTTCTAATTTTTGAAATAAGTACTGGTAATTGGGAAATTAAATTGGATAATTGGAAGGCTTGTGGCTCACCAAATACTTGATTGTGTGAGGAGCCTTGGAGACAACAATGCATAGGATGATGCACTTGTTGCTTTCTTTGCAATATTCTAGAGAAGGATGCAAGAGATATAGAGAATCCCTAAGGAAATTATGGAGAAGTATAAGAGTGACATCACTTTTCTAGTTTAGGTTTTAGAGTTAAGAAATGAAGTGGTTGAGGCAGAACTAAATGGTTGTACAGAAGTTCTATTGAATATTACTAAGGATCTAATGAATCCTAGATATGCTACTTATGAAGAAAACTCCATGGAAGTTCATATGAAGCAAAAGGAACCTATTATATGAAAGAGTGTTGAGAAAATAGTGGATTTTTATGCACAAGACATGGGTATTTCTAAGGAAAGAGTGTAGATTTCTTTAGAGAAAGCCAACACAAACAAGAGTGTAGCTAAAGCATTAGGGAGAACTAGAAGATTAGGTAGCATAGCAACCACTCCCCTATCAGTTCAAAATTCCTCTGGGGCTTTACCTACTACTAAAGAAATAAGGAAAATTGCTACCATTCCTTCAGTAAGGGAGAAATCCCCTCTAATTGTGCACACCACAAGGGAAGAGAAGAAAAGGACCACTACTACTACACCCTCTTCTACAAGAGAGAATGGAATTGGTATTAATGTTGTAGATGAAGAAGAAGATCTAGAAGAATAAGGACCATAGTTGGTTCAGAGAGGAAGGAAAGATGCTTCACAAGGTGAGGCTAGTACCAAGAGAAAAATATGTGATATTATTATACCAAAAGCAAAGAGGAAATTGAAAAATAAAATGAGGCATTCAAAATTCACATGAGGGAAGTGAATAAGGAAACCAAAAAGGATTCTTTGGAGAAGAAGAAATACAAAGAGACAAGTCAAAAGAAGATATCTCTGATGAAAGAAAAGAAACAAAAACAATAGGAAATACCTCATAATTCAATGAAGTTAGAGGCACTATTTAATAGTATTGTGAAAAATGAGATATTAAAAGCTACTACAGAGATGTACAAGGAATCAAATGAGGTAGAAAAAGCTACTATCATAGGATCCATAGTTCAAATACATTGTTTTATTTGAAGTTGATAAGAAGAATATTAGGAAGGATATTCCTAATGATGTTTGGAACATTTTGTTGAAAAGAAGAGAAGAAGCCATAATAGAACATGAAAGGCTAAAGGATGAATCCTTGAAAAGAGTTGGAGCTCCATCGATTGAAGTAGGTAGAGCCATATTGGCTACCATTTATAGCAAGGAGTTGAGAACAAAACAAAAAGTTAGCACTCTCATGGGAAAAGGAAAAATATGATCATGAAAGAATCTAGAAAGAGTGTAATCACAAAGCTAAGGAGATTGGGCAGAAATTTGGACTACTTTTAGTTTTTAAGTAATAAATCAACATTGATATGGTTGCTCCAAAATCAAATGTGGAAGGAGAAGTGACACTGATGATGCTCAACATGAGCAAGATACTATTGATGAAGTTGCACAGGATAACACCCCTCCGAAAGTGGAGGATATTAAAAATGAAAATGAAGAAGAGAGATTAATCGAAGAAGATATTGCATAGGAAAATGCTACATCTTCCTCTTTGGTACAAATTATTGAATTTGATCCTCCGGTAAACATAGGAAAGGTTGAAAAGGAATAAAAAATAAAGGAAATGAATTCAAGTGTTGATGTGGAGCATGAGGAAGGAAAACATGATGAGAAAAATAAGAAGAGCATCAAGAAGAAAGAGCATCAAGAAGAAGAGGATAAGGAAAAGGATTCATTCGAAGATGTAGATAAAGATAAATCAACTGACTCTGGTACAATAGATAAAGAAAAGGCTAGATAAACTAAAAATTCTCTTGGTGAATCTTTTGGTTCCTCTAGAGATTCTCTAAGAAATTTTCTAAGTGTCCAGCCTATATTTCAATTGATTGTCTCCTCACAACTATTGAAACTACCAATGAATCAAGGTAATGTAGAATTGAATAAGATATCTCTTATTCACAAGATACAACTAGGAGGCTTGTTCCACATAGCTGCTAGAAAGAAAATAATTGATAGACATAAAAAAAGTAGATAGGTAATGGATGAGGCAATGAAAGAATTGCATGAGATCATACTTGGATCAAACATAAATATATCTCTCTCTGATATGGATAATCTCAAACTAATGATTGATTCCTTCAAATCATATGCATCTGGACTAAAGGAAAAAGAAGAGAAGGAGTTAGAAACGAGGATGAATGAAAATATAATGTTAGAGATCAAAGATAAATGTGTAGTTGCACATAATAAGTTTTTTGAAATGTTGAAGGTTGTAGAAGCATGTGTAGTTGAGGCTAAGGCACTATTGTAGTATGGGATGAAGTGGCCCAGAGCCACACAAAGTATAAGAATGGAAATGGACTCCATCGAGTCTCAAATTAACACACCCTCAAGTGTATCTAACCCAACTACTAACATCACATTTGCTACAAGGGATCTCATAGAGGATCTTCACAAGAAGTTTTTCTAGTTGCAATATCAAAAAGAAACTATCATTTTGTAGTTTGGAGAAATAAGGGATGTGGTAAATCCCAACCTCACAATTGTTTCTAGAGCACTTCCTAGTGTTGACCAGGAAAAGAAGATGAAGTTGGTACCTACTACTCCAAAAGAGGGAGTAGAGCTCCTACTAGAACTGGAAATGCATAATTTATTTAGACCAACTAAATAAATTTCAAGCATCAACCACCTCCGGTTGACTTGTATTTCATTCATTTATGTATTTTTCTATCTATTTTTCAATTTCTTGTATATATGTGGACATATAGAATTGTATTTTTTCTCTAGTATATGACTTAGGGGAGGCAATTCTTTTCCCCAACTGTGTACATATGATTGCATCATTCAGGGAGATTTCTAGTAATGAAACAAAATAGGTGTATATAGGAACCCTTTACCATTGATGTCAAATGGGGAGAGTGGAACATGTGAAAAAGGGGGAGATCAAGTAACAAGGGAAGTTTTTGGAGAGTGTTGGAGAAAATGTTTCCATCAATAAAAAAGGGGGATATTGTTGGAAGATTGAGGAAATTTTCATTGATGATGCACCATTGGCAACATGAGCAGGATATGTACATAATTTAGGATACAATGTTATCATTGATATCAACATTGTTGTGGATCATCCTAACATGTTTCAAAGGTAATGTGGAAGACATTTGTGCAAGCTAAGTTATTCTAGAAAGTGCAGAGATGTAGAAATTTTACTAAGTGTCAAACCTATTAGTTCAGGGTTACGAAGTATTAGTTTTGGGATCCACACCACTTCGAAAATAAATATTTTTCTTTGCAATTCTAACCTAATTTTTGTGGTGGTTAGAATGTTCTAAATCTAATATTTCATCTAGTTTGGTTAAGTATTTTGGGATATATGAATGATGGTATAATACAACCATTTTTTGTAAAATGTGTCAATGTGGGAGGTTTCGCACTCCTCAGTGGATGAATATTTTGCGTTTTGATGTTGAAGATAAGCTATTAGATGTCAATTGAGTAGGAATTCCAATTGGCATTGTGTGTTGAGGTCCATGTATTATGGATTTTGTGTATAGATAAAGGTTTGTTGGTTTAGGTCTGATTTGGGGCAAACCTAACACACTTGATGTTTTGCGAAGAATAAATAAGTGTTTCTTCATTATGTAAGATTTAATATAGGTCCATCCCAACCTAGATTAAGGTGATTTGAATTTTGTATCATGGCACAAATTTTAGATGAAATCTTTTGGGGCCGACAAGTTTAATTTTAAGTGTCACATCCAATTAGGCCAACTTAATTGATGTTACACTTGATATGGATATATATAGTGGATTGATTTCAATGTTTTGGGATGACAAGAAAATGTACAAGAATATATGACATGTATGATGTTCTACCTACATGTGTATGATGCGAATTTGATTAGAGTTGTGCAAATTGTGTTACAAAGTATGTAAATACATAGCCACTCATAGAGCATTGATCGAAATAAGTGCAAAGCTTGATATTGTACTTCATTGGAACTATAATATAGTACATTGTAGATGCATTTGTATTATTTTAAATAGGTTGTAATCCACCCCTTCTTTCTTCCATCTTATTCTTTGTGGGTAATGATTCCACTAGACAAAGAATCCACCTGTAATGAGCACTTTTTTAATATACTATATTGGGATATAATATATTGTGAGCTAATCCTCATCGCAATTTTTCCCATTTTAGTTTTTCCATGTAAAAATCTCGGTGTTCATGTGTTGTTTGATGTTTTGAATGTTTCATGCTTTCTTTGATTATATCAGTTGAATGTGCTTTGGTAATTGGATGGCTAATGTTTGAATGGTTTAATAGAATATTGGTTCACCCCACTCTGTGTATTTTGGGTGTTCAATAGTAATATCAATTATATACCACATGATCTATTCTAGTAAGCATAATGATCATAACTAGTAAATCACATCCAAATAAACCCAATGATTGATTGAACTTATACTCATAATACACAAAATATAATTTAATATCTCTAATGATAATAAAAACACTAATGTGCTAACAAATTGAAGACCCTTGATATTGTTTTTGAACAATTTTAATCCTCCAACAACACACATACCTTCTTAAAAAATCATTGTATAGGAAATTATTTTTTGACTAAAAAGTATAAAATTATACCAATAACACTCATTTAATATTTATATCATGTCATAAAAACTAATGTCAAATATATGGTGACCAAAATTTTGTAAAATAAAGTATACTTTAATAGATTTGTATCCCTCTCTAATTCCCAATATCCTCAATTATACAAATTTATCCATGTCACATGAATATAAAATGTTTAATTTGATGATTGAACTCCACAGCACCCAAAAATCACCTGCAAGTAATTATCCTATCACACAAGAAAGATCAAAGCAATTGATTTTCTATGCAACCATGAGAGAAAATATTAAATCTAGAAGAGCACTAATATGTGCAATATATTAACATGAATGGTTTTTAATTTACATTGGATTAATTATTACGATGAATGTGCAAGCTTTTATAAAATCATGCAAAAGTAAACCCTAGATGAGGATTGCATTAGATTGTAACAAGTGTCTTAATATCATGCAATGAGACAACTAGACCTATAATTAGCCTAATCTAATAATAAAAAAGAACTCCTAAGTTTAGAATAGGTGAATAAAGTAATGAGGGACTTAATAATGAATTATCAAGTGATGTCCTAATTACTCCAACACCCCCCCTTAAGATCAACATAGGAAGAAAATTAAAAAACCTAATGTAGAATGCAATGATGGATGGATAGGTCTCAAATACAAGTCTTGATGAGGTACCCATGTACAAATAAATGAATACGCCATAGCTAGAATAAAGGAGAAAACCACATGGGAAAAAACTTCTCTCCAAAATAGAAAAGGAAATGACTGCACTAGTGAAAGAAGGATAGAAGTAGGACTTAATCTGACCCCCAAAGGATTGCTTTTATCACACAAGTACAATAGATTTCCCCCCAATAGGAGAGACAAAATGAGGATATGAATCCCCACCATAAAGAAATAGTTTGAATGTTCCAATGATGGATGCCTGAAGATAAAATATGATCCATTGCTTACAAACAATATTTCTCCCCTTCGGAAGAAACAAATCCATTAGTGATTGGAGAAGCTAATCCAACATAATGATTTATTCTGGAATCCAAATCCAAATGATGCATTCCTTTGAAAACTGCACATGTATCTACATGTCAAAAAGAAATGATGTTGATCCAAGCCCTTATGAAAACTGATGTAGAACAAGCTGCAAAGGCAATGAAGATAGTGGGCCAACACCATTGATGTGGATGTAAGAAAAGGGGAGATGAATGTCATCAAATTAATCCTCCAAATCTATAATATAGGACTCTACAAAAAAGGATGATATGTTTGCTAGATACAAATCCCAAGTAGTTGTGTTTGGAAGATGATGGATGTCCTATTGCACTGAACCAATACGGTTTAAAGATGTGGTGATGTAAAAATGATTAGGAACAACAAAATATGATGATGATGTAGCCTTGATTTGAAGAGTTGGAACATGAAGAAAAGTTGCTAAACCATCAGAACATGCAAGACCTATGATATACTAAAGCTCCTCTAAAGTATCATCATCAAATGCTATAGAATCTACATTTGCAAGAGGGATGAGATAATTTGCAAAAAGATCCTCTAGGTATTGGAGAGATATGAGGGTCTCCATGAATCTCCCAAAGATGAGTCCAAATTTTTTGGGGACATTCAATGTCCGATACAATACACATAGTGTCAAGATCAACACTAGAACATATAACCCCTACAATATGATCTCCGATGATGCCCCATGTTGATAAAATCCTTGGTGTGTTTGGTGTAGGTGTGACCCCATAAAAATAAGGAAAAATATTAAGCCACTTGAGATGTTTCAGGATGTTGTTTCACCAAGACTCATAGTTACCCTTGTCCAATTTGATCATAAAAGGGTGAACAAAAAAACCAAAGATACTAACTCAAACGAAAAAATTAGAGAGTACTACATTATTATTGATAAAGTAGATCAAAATATGTCATCTAACACAAAAAAAAAATCCTTTCCAAGTGCCAAGAAATCCAAGTAATTAAGCATAATTTGAAAACACAAAATACTGAATAAAATGTACCTACGATAGATTCTAGAAAAAGTAAATGAATAGATCTAAAGAGCTCTAAAATCATTTCTTGCAGGTGATTTATGGGTGTTGTGGAGTTCAATAATCAACCTCAACATTATAAAATTATAAAAATAAAAATAAAATAGAGAGAAAATATATAAACTATGTCACATAACATTCCATTCTACCAAAAAATCTAGTGCTCAATTTGTAATAAGTAAAATCATGAAATACAAAATCTCAACAAAAAATCACTAACAAATTTGATAGTTTAATCTTGAAATAAAGAAAAATAGAACCCTAGTTTTGATGTATAAAACCTAGGATTCTAATTTATGTGTGAGTGTTTTGGGTTTTTTTTCTAATGTTTCATTAAGATGTAGATAAACAAGGTGATTAGATTGACTTTTAACAATGAAGGTGAGCCATCAGACCTAGATGTGCATATTTTTGAGCCTCGAAAGGAATTGGAATTGATTTTCCTTGATTAACCTAATTATACTATGTGACCTAATATGAAAAATGCAAGCTTCCAATAATTGGCCTACTGTAATTGAGATTTGCAAGAAAATATGGAAAGGAAGAGTGTTGTGTACCTATCTTGAAATTTTGGTTTCAGTCTAAATATGAGGACGGAGTCACCCAATGGAATCTAGGTCCTTGTATTCCTTTTCTGAAGCTATTTTTGCAGCCCTCTGATGTCAAATATGAGATTCTCATTTCGACTTGCAAACTTGTCGAATTATTGTCAAACAATTCTATAGGTGATTTTTTGTTAGTTGAAAAGGTGTAGGTCTTTTCAATGTAGTAATAGATAAATGACCTTCAAACTTCCTTCAATTCTCTCCAAAATTGAAATCTACAATTCAAAGAGAGAAGAAATGTTGTGCCATTTAGGTGCTTGACTTAGTCAAACCCCATGCTAGTGTTTCCACTTCCATAATGGCAATGTCAATGATAAGATGATAATTGATAGGAAGGAATGATGAATCAATAAAGTGTTACAAGTCACCACCCTTCAATGGCTTCCTTGAAGGACAGAAGACATTCACATCACTTCAAGGTCTTGGACCTTTATTTCTTGATTTCTTGAATTTCTTGGGGACCTACAAGGGTTAGCCTTCACAAACAATGATAGCGTGAGAATACATAAACTCACATAAGATTTGACATGATGCTTGGATCTTGAATTTTTCAATAAATATTTAAAATACTTCTCTTAAATTTCTCTTAATGCTCTTGATCATAAGTTTTCCAATAATTTCCATAGATATATCTTGTTATTTTTTGAAATGATACAATAATAATGTATTTATATGCAATTATTCTAATTTTCTGAAAATTAAATACTAATAGTTGACATTTGTAACTTGAATTTCAAATATTAAAATTTCAATAACAACATATTCAAATTTGGATCCCAAAAAAATAAGGAGGCTTAGATGTCGAAGGGCATCCCAATCCTAGCCCTATTTTCTATTAAATAGGGTGTTAGGGGAAAAACATAAAATAAACAAGCTCCATGCTTGAAATTTCTTGAAAAGCAATAAAAATGGGCCTTAGAATGCATAATTTAGGAAATTAGGGTGTCAATTAGGCTCAATAATTTAGGTGGATAAAAATAGGGTGAAATTGTCAAGGGTGACAATTTAGGATGCTACATTTAGTCCCCACTTTAGTGAGAGTATTAACTTGTTGGCCTTGTCATTGCACCAAAAGATCGACTTGTCAATGCCCAATACAAGCATCAGTTAAGATCTATGAGAGGTGGTTAAACCATGCCATGAACCCGAAGGGAGATGCTGGTGGTTAGTCCAGCAATCCCCCCTTAGCATCACCTGAGGGGTTCAAACCCATGACCGACTTTGATACCAATTGTTGGCCTTGTCGTTGCACCAAAATATCGACCTGTCAATGCCCAATACAAGCATTAGTTAAGATCCACGGGAGCTGGTTAAACCATGTCATGAACCAGAAGGGAGATGCTGGAAGTTAGTGTGAACCCCTAAACCTACAAATGCACAAGAGCAACAAACATGGTTAATATTGTTAGATCAAATGCAAGCACACAAGTATGAGATATTCCCCATGAAATCCACCTATTTAAACTAAAGTTAGGGAAACAAAGAATACAATACAAGAAATGAAGTTAAATCCTAATTAAGCCAATAGATTAGTGATCCCATGGGGGAATTGGTGCCAATGGAGTGTTGCAATTGGCCCTTTCCCAATTCCTAAGTTGTAATGTTGAGTGGGTGAGAAATGGTCAAATCTCCAAAGAGATTTTGAGCATAACCTTGTTACAAATTGTGAAAATGGTGATAGGTTGAGTGAAATGGGCAAAATTAGCTCTCAATGTGAAGAGAGTAACTTTGCATGCAATTGTGGATGAGAAATGAGGAGAGAAGCCTCCAATTTATAACTTTCAATTTGGAAGAGAAAGTAAGATTTGAAAAATGTGGGACTAACTTTCAATCCAATGGTTGAATGCCACATGTCATGATGTGAATGGTTAGTGGTTGTGAACATTTTGGCCAAAGTGCCAATAAATGCATTTAGTTTGAATTTGAAATGTGAAATGACTTGTTGAAGAGGGAAGAGAAATGAAGTTAATGTCACTTGGCTCAAGGCCAAGGACATGTAAGAGGTCTTAAATGCCTTGTTGGAAGGACCAAGTCCACTTGGCCTTTTTGAATTCAAACAAGGGAATATTCCCTTTTGATGCCATGTGAGGGAAAATAGATGAATTAATAAATCAAAGTAATTGATTTATTGTGCAATTTGCATTCTCTAGAGAATGTGACATAGATTAGGATTAGATTAATCAAAGATTAATTAATTTAATGAAGAATTAGGAGATGTGACAATTTAGACTTAAATTTATGAATTGATTTAAATTAGAATTGAGAGAAAGTGATTCAATTAAATAAATGATTTGATTTATTTAACTAAGGAAGAAAATATTAGATTAAATCAAATAAGGTTTAATTTATTTAATTTAATAAGATGACTTTAGAGAATTTAATCAAATAAAATGATTTATTTAATTAAATAGAAATGTAAGGTTAATTAAATTAAATTGATTAATTTAATCAAAGGAGGTGATAGACTTAATCATATGAATAATGATTCATTAGATTAAGAGATAGAATTATGATGAAATGTTGAGAGTGTGATTTGGGAAGAAATGTTGTTAGTGATCAGAATCAAGTGTGCCAAAATGAAATTGTACATTTTCCATGTCTATAGTTAGTCCAATAGAACTTACGCTTAAACTCACATAAAGTAGAAAATTCATGTCAAGAGGGGTCTAATTATCCAAATGTTCATATGATGGCAAATGATGACAAATGATCAAGGGGGAGTACACAAGACCCTATGATCCAAGATCTCGTGGTAAACCAACATAAGCCCAAAGTAACACACATGTGTATGAAATGCAATAAGGTAACATACACAAACATACATGTTGGAAAGAATAAAGAATACATGATGAAAACACATGACATGAAATAATGCAAACATGAAGAAGAAACATAAAAACAAACAACGGAACATAAAGTTAGTAATAAATGGATTTGAGTCAGTAAAGCAAAGAGACCTTGGTCTTAAATTGTCTCAAATACCAAACATCATCCATCGAATAAAGGAATACTCCCATGAGGACTAGAAATATTTGTTATGAAAAAGCACTCATGAGCCACATGGATCTACTAGCTAGAAAGTTGTGATGATAATTTTCCACATAATATTATGCTAAATATTTATGAAACAGATAGCTCTACTAGCAATCATGGCGTGTTATGCTCAAGACATGTTAAGGAATTCATAACTCAAATAGCAGCAAAGTTTGATATTTTCTAGGCGAATCACAAATAGAAGGCACCACGGGCTAGTGAAGCCTGATATTCACTAGGTGAGCCCCCAAGACAACATAGAGAAATGATAAACATGCTAAGTCTAGTGAAGTCTGATATTCATTACGTGTGCACCCATTAACATCCATACCAAGAGCTATACTCCCTATTAACTTTGGTAAAGTGCTACAAAATGATCAATATGTTATACCAACAAAAAACTAAGTTCAACATGTGTGAACAAAGTAAAGTAAAAAATTCAAACTCGCCTAAGAAGGTACAAAAACTCACCTAAGAAAGTGCATAAATGACAAAAAGAAAAGACCAAAACCTCAAGGGTTATTATAACAAAACCATTGCAAAAGGTGATTTCAAAAATAATAAAAAGACATTGTTCAATACATGAAATTTCATGCAAATTAGGGAATATCATGCATGACATCACCACCAAGAGAGGAATAGTATTGTAATAGAAGAAGAGCACACCTTAGGGAATACTAGCCATAGTATTACCACAAAGGGGAATACCATATGCCAAGAAAGTTCACACTTAGAGGACATCAATCCCAATATCACCATAAAGGAGACACAACATAGATCAACAAGGCTACACTTTCAATGCTTAGGTCAAACTTCCTAGGAGATGTATGTTATCATCACTAAGAAAGGACCATTTCACATGCAAATAATAAATGAGGGACTATATGCCCCCCTTAAAATGTTAATGTACTTGATACACTAACATTTTTAGGAGAAACAAAGGGATCCCTTTATAGAAGGAATGCACCTAAGACAAGGCTACTTAACCCCTTGACCTGAAAGTGTAGGGACAAAGATGAGCCCAAAATGGATGGGGATATGCTTCTCCTTGCAAGATGAAATAGTATTTCATAAAATTTAATTTATACCTCCATGTATGGTAGTAAGTATTTTGTAATACTACAACTACCACATGGTAAGGAGCAATAACAATTTCTATTTATCTCTTGTATGATTAAGTGAATGCATTTTTCATGTTTTTGTTATGTTTGAAGGATAATAACCAAGACCTATTGTTGTTTCTTGTGTGTTAGGATCTATATAGACACATATACCTTATTCATTTACACCACATCCTTTTTAATTATAGCCAAATTGTTTCAAAATTTGATAAACTCTTCCATAAATGGATTCCATTTCTTTCGAAGAAGGTAGTTTTGCATAATCACTTTCATCATATGTAGATGTCTAATTTGTGTTTTCCTCTTTGCTAGAATTTGTGGATGTTTTTGATGATTTAGTGATAGATTGTGTTGATATCATTGTGGTTTCTTTTTCTTTATTTTTATTTTTATTGAGAAATCTTGTATTCCTCCATAAATGTAGGTGTGAAATCTACCAATCCTCAGTCATCATCCAACAAATTTGTCATGGATGAAAGGCATTTGTCTTTGTATTCAATTTGTAAAGGTTCCACTCAGTGATTTTTTTAGTAGCTAATATTCGCCAATTGGCTAATAGTTTGAGCATTAATGTGACTTGAATCGCCACTTTTTTACAAAATTTTATTTTAGTCTTATATAAATCACCAAAGAATTTATTTTGTTATAATTTCTAACTAAAAAATTCACCACAATATTTGATGCATGATTAGATTAGATTCGCCTAAATTTTATGTTATAATAGAAATCTATATTAATTCACTAGTAGAGTATCATAAATATTAGTTGATTTAGGGCCATATTTCCAATATTTAATTTCCAATTGATTTATAATATAATATAATGATCCTCATTGTGTTCCACGAGATAAAATATACTCATGATTTTTAATTCATATGGAGCTCAAAATTGCTTTCGGATTGTTGATTTTCCAATATCAATGATCCAAAAGCATTTTTAGGCCCCATGAGCATTACATATCATAGGTACATTTTAACTCATGAAATATAATGAGGGTTATTATATTATATTTTAAATCAATGGTGGAAAGTAAATATTATAGTCTATCCTTAAACCCATCAATAATTTCCACCCTCAGGCCCCTAATTTTCCATAAGAATTATTTTTTTAGATTGGAAGGATTCGCCATCATAATTAAATAATTTTTCTATTATTTTATAATAGTTTCCAATATTTTATAATATTTTCCAATATTTTATACAAAATTTTATTGATGTAAAAAATATCGCCAATCAAATTGTTTTTTTTTTAAAGGGAAAGATTCATCAATATAAATGAATATTTTTTCCCAAAAATGAAAGATTTGCCAAGATTTTATTTTTTTAAGGGTGGTTTCTTAAAGTTATCACTAGTTCCACATTTGAAGTTAGTATCAATGTTCTAAGAAGATTTGTCATTCTTGTTTTAGTATGTGAAAAAAAAATAGATTTAGGATTAGATTTTATTGTGTAAACCTTATTGTTGTATGTGTATTTCATTAAATAATGAAGTGTTGAAGGAACTCCTTTCATTTCATGAATCCATGGTCTACCCAAGAGAATATTATATGAAATTTCATGGGGCATGACATGGATGTGAGTTTTCAATGTAACCTTACCAACCTTTATAGGTAATGTTATTACACCAATCGATTGTTTCCCCACATTATCAAAACCACAAATGGATAAATTATTTGGTTGAGTTTTAGTCTAATCCACCCCAATTTTGTCTAAAATATTTACACTACAAATATTAAGCCCCAAACCATTGTCAATAAGGGTACACCTAATCCTAACCTTGTTAATATAGCCATTACCATCAAAGACTCTTTTTTCTTGAGGGAGATAATTTAATTTGATGAAAGATATATCCACATTAGCCTAATTCATAAACTCAATTAAGGCTTCTATATTATTTGGTTGTAGACTATGTTGTACAGAAACTTTTTACAAATAATTTTGAAGCATTCCATGGTAAATAGGTGATGTTTGAATAAAATCCCACAAGGCGATATTAGCGGGAGTGTTATGAAGTTGCTCAACCAGATCAAATTATTTACCACTATATTGTGGAATTTTAGGTGCAGGTGGGAGGTATGGTTGAGGCAATGTGATGGATGTTGGTGTTTATTTTGGTTTCTTTTTATTTATAGTGTTATATATGTGAGCAACAGTATGATACTTGGTTTCTTCAACACATGATTACTAGTCAATTATTTTGCAAAAGTTAGGATATGGCCATGAGATTTACGAGGTCCAAAAATCGAAAGGATTCTAGGAGGTCCAATAATGAGAGGAGATCTAATAGCCAATTGTGCATTCATAACCTCAATGGATTTAACTTCTTTTTGATGATCTTCTATCAAGGGGGATTAATGTCATCTTATAATCCTCATATAAGAAATCCCTCTTACTATCTCTAAGATAGAATTTTGTCTCCACTATGGTTTAGAACCTAGGGAAACAAACTTTCTTTATTCCACATTTAAGGACAAGCCCTTCAGATTTCAACGTAAATGAGATTGAAAACTTGCAAAGGGACTATCTTAGGGGTTGAAGATGATTTAATGAGGGGCTCAACATCAAGTAAGAACTTGCAAAAGAAAATGAAATGCAAGATGCAATGTTTAAACCTAATTTCATGTAATGCTTCACTAAATGACCTTGAAATGTAAATGAAACAAAACTGAAAGTGTGCATCTGGAAACTTTTTGGAGATGGAACAGAGCTCTTAAATCCTAAAAATGTTGATTTTTAAAATTGGTGGGAATCATTCGCCCACATCTAGGTCTCTGCACAAGATCAAGTTTCAGCCAAATGGGTATCCAAATCTACAAAGATCTCTAAAAAATCCTACAGTGGGACTCATTCGCCTCTCTTAGAAAATGAGTCCAGCTTGGATTTTTTGGAAATTCAAAGTCTGGATTTTCTCTTCTTAGTATACTGAACTTATTCCTCTAGGTTCCCAAATCCGAAACCTTGATTTTTGGAGTTGTAAGTGACTTTTTGTGAATATTTTGACCTTGAAAATGGGGAGACAACTCCAACAAACTTGTAACCTAATCTTCAATGATCTCTAAGTCTTCAAGGCACCTAGATCTATAATTACACAAAGAAAGAAAGAAAAAGTGTTGATTGTTAGGGAATGGTGGTTTGCCTTGGTCAAACCCTTTGTAGGTAATTAAACCAAATGATGATACAATGAAATGAAGGAATGAAACATGAGACAAAGAACATGAATCATGGACAATAACACCTTAAATGATGTTTTGTAGATGATTGTTTGTAAATATGTAACTCAACATGAAATGGCCATGAAGGATGTAGATCTTGATCTTTGACAATAGGAGTAGAACAATGCTTGGTCTTGGATCTTCAATGCTACATCACAATACTAGCTCAATAACATGCTTGATGCTTGACATGCTTGACATGATGATGGATCTTGAATTGTTGCAACAATTGATGAAGAATCTACCCATGAATGCCTTAGAAATGATCTTGAATGCTTAACCCTTTCTTGCTTGGCTTTATAACATGTAGGCTTATGATGCTTGGATGAAATAATGATTTGGAAGATTTTTTATATAGGCAATCCACCCAAAAGACTATTAATTTGATCTCCAAGGCCCACATGGAAGAAATTTGAACTTAAAACCCAGTTTTTCCTCGCTCAAACCTCGAAAATAGCTCAAATGGGACTCATTCAACATCCTGTGTGAATGAGTCCCACCTGGATGGGACTCATTCACCCAAGGTGACAAATGGGTCCCATAGGGGCTATTTAGCTTGCTATAATGTCAGGGAGTGAAAAAATTAAGCTTATATATTAATATTGTCAGGTTTTTGATAGAAATATGCCTTAGGATACATAATATGAGGTCATAGGGGCCTAATAATGACGATATTGAAGTCATAAATGTAATAAGGCCCAAAATCCAATGTAAACGTGTACATAAATACACTTTTGAATGCTAAATTAAGGAAAATTTGAGTCTGTTTAACTTAGAAAGGCTCTAAATCTAATGTGAATGTGTAAAACACATAACAACACTAGATTAGGTCCACCTTAGTTTACAAGCCTCCCGAATTTAATGTGAAGATGTAAATAAATAAATTTTATGACAAAGATATATCTTGCTTAGTATTAGTTGTCGTACCTACATAAGACTCTTTAGATTGCGAGATTTTGTTCTCTCCTCGAAAGCAGGATGCAAAATATAATGAATTCAAATCATTAGAATTTTGTGAGATGACATTGTTATTAAGCAAAGATTTATTTGTTTCTTGCGAATGATAACAATCAAGACTAGTAGTGTTTATCAATTCAGGATGCACTACTATTAAGGTCAGCTTAGATGAATCTTTTGTTAGATTGTTGATATCAAGTGAAGGATTGTTTATTTATATCAAAGGACAATAACCAAGACCACATGTTGTTTCTTGCGTGTTAGGCTCTATAGGGTTGCAAATACCTTGTTCTCTAGCAACAAATCATTTTCCACTATACCCAAGTTGTTTCATAAGTTCATAACCTTTTCCATAAATCTTTTTCATTGATTTTGGATCTTGTTTGTGTTCATGGTTGAGTTCATCAAATTTTTTTGTGTAATATGTTGTCTTTTGTTCTAAAGTGGTTGAGGTGGATGCTTTTGAAGGGTCTTCTGAATTTTGTGTTGACATTACCACTTTTTATTTTTTATTTTGAGAGTCTTTGTATATGATCTTGTATTCTCCCATGAATTTTGGTGTGAATTATAAAGATCCCCAATCATCTTCTCATTGCTTTTTGACTTCCTCAATGTGTTTTTCTTTGTCTTTCTATTGTGCGGGTTCCACTTGTGTAGTTGGTGTTAATTTTTTCAAAGGATTCTCCTTGCCTTTCTCAATGCTCAAACAACTATTTGGATAAGGGTCAGCTTGAAGTAAGTACACTTTTTTATCGTAGATGTATTTAATTTTGTGATGAAGATTAGAAGGTACCCCATTCATTGCATGAATCCATGGCCTTCCTAAAAGAAGATTATATGAAATATCATGAGGCATAACATGGATTGGTGTTTCTAATGTGGTCTTTCCAGTTGTAATTTAGGTAAAGTGATCACACCAAGTGGTTTTTTTATTTTATTGTCAAATCTCGTGATAGATAAAGAATCAAGTTGAATATTTGATTTATTGATGCCTATCCAAAAGGGTCACACTACACACATTAAGGGCATAGCAATTATCCACAATGGTTCTCTTTATCCCTTTCATTTTGTATTGAGATATTATTATGAGAGATTCATTTTGTTTTTGCACTTCCAAAGGGGGGAGTTCACTTTGGTGGAAAATAATGTCAACATCTATTCCTTGAATCATGGTTGCTATGTTATTTTTTGTGTATTAGAAGGGATAGGAACATCTTGCAAGACTATTTGAAGCATAGTTTGATAATTAGGTGAGTTCTAAATTAGGTCCCATAGGGATATCTTTGCATGAGGATTCTTAAGTTTTTCAACAAGATTATACTCCTTCCCACTATGTGAAGGAAAATGATGAGGATCAAGTAAGATAGGATTAGGAAAAGGTAAGGTTGTTGTGGTTGTGGATTTTTTCTAGTGTTATATGTATGAGCAATGATATTATGACTCGACTATCATGAAACATTATTCTTAGGTGGGTAGAGGATGAATTCGGGTTTTTTTTGAGTTTGTGGTTTATGTGATGGTGGGTAAAGAATTAGAGGATTCTTAGGATGTCCCACAGGGTATGTAGGAGATCCATTTATCAAAGGGGATATAATGGAAACTTGTTCATTCATAACCTCGGCGGCCTTGGTTTGATTTATTTCTAATAAAGGCAATCTAGAATCACCCTTTTACCATCACGTAAGGAATCCAAACTACTATTTTCATTTTCTTGTACCATGATATTCCCCCTAGGAGGAGAGTTTTTAGGAGAACTACAAACCAAATGTTCTTGACATTCAATGATTGCTTCTTCTAAAATAACTTCATCACAAGTAGGGGAATGATCAATGGCTAGATTTTCTTGATTATCAATAGTGGGGATATTAGGAGAAGGGTCTATTTAATTTTCCTTTTTTCTGTAAGGTCTCATTCTCTTGTGTCATATTATCTACCTTAGTAGGAGATCTTTTAGAATAGTAATAAACAATATGTTCATCACATTTCGTGGTTAGGTTTTGTAAAATAGCTTCATCACAACTAGGGGAGACATCAAGAGAAGAAGAATCATGCTTTCCAATGATTGGATGTTTTCATTCAAATAGATCTTTCCAAATGGTAGGATCATTAGGAAACAGAGAAACAAGATTTGTATGAATTTCTTCTAACAAAAACTATCGTCTTCATTACGATGAAGGATATTAGGAGAATATCCATTGTGATTATCATGATTATCTACAATTACATCCTTATGCCTTATAATTTCTTCCCAAGTGGGAAAAGAAGGATTGTCAAATCTCCCAATGATTAGATCTCCTAATACCAACATGTCTTCCTCACAAATGTCATTTTCATGATTGCCCATGATTGTAGCATTGTCACAAGTAGGGAAAATGTTGGGAGAGGAATGTAGGATAAGTAAGGTGGTGGAAATTATTTCATCTTCTATTGGCATACTATCTTCCCAAGGGGAATGACGAGAAGAGAAAACAAAACCTTCATGATTCTCAATGATTGCATCTTCTTTCACCAAGATACCACCATCACTAAAAGGAGAGGCATTGGGAGAAGAAAAATTAAGATCGGCTTGAATGTCCATGCTTATATCTTCTTCTATCACATTATTCCCACAAATAGGATAAATAAGAGGGTGTGTAGGTTTAAGGAAAGCATGAACATGCCCACTCTTTCACATTAAGAGACTCTCACAGCTAGTGAATGCATTGAATGAATGACTAACATGTTTATTGGCTAACATTTTCTTTGAAAACTTTGAAAATATTAAACCTAAAAAATTGTTGAAGAATAATCTTTGAAAACTCAAAATGAAATGTAAAGACCTAAGATGAAATGAAATTTTCAGATTTCCAACAAGGTAATTTGTTGATTACACTATGTAATGATCTGAAAATGAAATGTTGTGAATGCAAATTTGGAATTAAGCAATGCATGAAATGGAACAATTTAAGCTAGATTTTGTAAAATGCATGAAACAAAAAGTCAACCAATTGAAACACATAGTTAATGGAAGCAAACATAAGTGCAGAAACAAGGTTTTTAGTGTTGTAAAAGGTAGTTTTAGGGGTGCACTATGATTGATTTGCCTAGGGTCGTGAATGAGTACTAGTAGGGGTTTTTTTCAAAAATTTCAAAAAAATTCAATTGATTTTGATTCTTTTTATGTTGTATGATGTGTATCCTAAGTGAAAATGCAGTTTTTAGATGATTTGAGATGCAAAAATGCAATCTATATGCACTTTTACTAATGTAAGTTTTTGAAACCCTAGAATGCAAATTAACCAATGCAAATCCTAATGTAATGTTAATGCAAGCAAAATCTAGGATGATGATGGACTCCAAATAAGAAAAGAAGGTATTCTAAATGTAGGTTCACCAAAATGTAAGATAGAATTTTGTCTCAACTAGGGTTTAGAACCTAGGGCAACAAACTTTCTATACTCCATATTCAAGGACAAACCCTTGAGATTTCATTTCAAAGGATATTCAAATGTTGCAAAGGGGTTTTCCTAGGGGTTGAAGATGATTTAATGAGGGGTTCACCACTAAGTAAGAACTTGGAAAAACAAATGAAATGCAAGATGCAATTTTTAATCCTATTTTGATGGAATGCTTCACTAAATGACCTAGAAATGTTTATGAAACAAAATAGAAAGTTGTAAAACTGAAAGTGTGCACCTAGAAACTTGCTAGTGATGGAATAGAGCTCTGAAATCTTGAAAAATGCTAATTTTTAAACTTGGTGAGACTCATTCACCATTCTGGGCGAATCAGTCCCAGATTTGGGTCTCTGCACAAGATCAAGTTTCAACCAAATGGGTATCCAAATTTGCAAAGATCTCTAAAAAAATAATTCAATGGGACTCATTCTCCGCTATTGGAAAATGAGTCTACCTTGGATTTTCTAGAAATTCAAAGTCTAGATCCACTCTTCTTAGTCTTCTCAATTTTCTCTTCTAGGTTCTTGAATCTAAAACCTTGATTTTTTGGGGCTGTGACTTTTTGTGAATATTTTGACCTTGCAAATTGGGAGACAAATCCAACAAACTTGTAACGTAATATTCAATGATCTCCAAGTCTTCAAGGCACCTACATCTACAATTACATAAAGAAAGGAAGAAAAAATGTTGATTATTAGGGAATAGGGGTTTTCCTTGGTCCAACCCCTTGTAGGTAATTAAACCAAATGATAAGGCAATAAGAAGAAGGAATGAAACATGAAACAAAGAACATAAATCGTGGACAATAATACCTTGAATGATTTTTTGTAGATGATGCTTTGTAAATCTGTAACTCACAATGAAATGGCCATGAAGGACGTAGATCTTGATCTTTGGCAATAGGAGTAGAACAATGCTTGGTCTTGTATCTTCAATGCTAAATCACAATATTAGCTCAATAACATGCTTGATGCTCGGCATGCTTGACATGCTTGACATTATGATGGATCTTGAATTGCTACAACAATTGATGAATAATTTTCCCTTGAATGTCGTAGAAATGATCTTCAATGATTAACCCTTGCTTGCTTGGCTTGATAACATGTAGGATTATGTTGCTTGAATGAATTAATGATTTGGAATCTTGATTAAATAGGCAATCCACTCAAATGACTGTTAATTTGATCTCCAAGGTCGACGTGCAAGAAATTTGAACTTAAAACCTAGTTTTTCCCACTCAAACCTTGAAAATAGCTCAAATGGGACTCATTTTCCCAAGGTGGCGAATGGGTCCCACAAGGGATATTTTTCCTACCTGAATATCGAGGAGTGCATAAATTAAGCTTATATGTTGATGTTGTTGGATTTTTTATTGAAATATACCTTAGGATGCATAATATGGGGTCACGAGGGCCTATTAATGATGATATTAAATTCATAAATGCAATAAGGCCAAAAATACAATGTGAAAATGTAAATAAATACACTTTTCAACACTAAATTAAGACAAAATTGAGTTTGTTTAGCTTAGAAGGGCCCTAAATCCAATGTAAATGTGTAAAACACATTACAACACTAGATTAGGTCTACCTTAGTTTACAAGCCTCTTGAATTGAATGTGAAGATGTAAATAAATATATTTTACAATATTAAATTAAGGCAAAGTTAAGTTAATTTAGCTTAAAAAGGGCCCAAGACCTAATGTGGATGTGTAAAACACCTCACAACACTAGATCAAGGTGACATTAAGTCCAATTTATCATTAATTATTCCCATAGCATGTGTGAAAATGCAAAGGTATATATTTTTCTACACTACACTATCTTTTAAAATACATGTATTAATGATGTCATCCTCTTGTCCCATAATATCTTCCCAAGTAGGAGAGGTAGGTGAAGAGAAACAAACAAGATGCTCCATGATTGGGTCTTCTAACAACTAGATACCTTCTTCACAAATAGGAGAGATATCAAGAGAAGAAAAAACATGACTATCATGATTGTCAATGATTCCATTCTCCTACACCAAGATAATCTCATTAATAGGAGAGATAGTGGGAGAGGGATCAATGAAAAACAACAAAATATGGGAAATAAACTCATTTTTTTATGCTTATAACAAAAACTCAATGAAATGCTTAACAAGATCTAACAAGAGAACATGAATTATGATAACACAAGATTTTTCAATGAGAACATGATGTCAACAATTATCCTACATATCTAATAATTTCCAACACTAAAATGTAATAATTTTCCCAAATTTGCAACCAATTAAGAAAAAATGGCACCTTTCTTTCATATGCAATAACATCTTTTCAAAATTTCAAATCAGAGATTAGAAAGAAAAAACAAACTGATAAGAAAAAGATAGAGGTTTGGGTAAAAAAAATTGATGCAAGTGTAGCAGGGCAGGGGCACCCAAGGGTGTCTATGTCCTAGACAGGGCTTTGTAAAATCCTAAGTTTGACTAGATGTGTGATACTTCTTAAGGATTCTAGTTCTAGTTGTAGACAGGTTTGAAAATGAATATGTTTTCAGAATTTTCTCAATTTATACCAATGAGGTTCAAAATGCAAGTGTGTAACAATGTTGAAAATTTTTGGATAATTTTGAATGTAATTTCCAAATTTAAAATGCAATAATTGACTGATTCTAAGATGCCAAAATTTGAAAATGTTGATTTTGAAACAAAGCAATGTTTTTTTTTCTTTTTGAGCTATATGAAAGATGCCTTGATGAATTTAATTACGAATTCCAAATTAGAGATCTAAAATAACAAAAAAAACTGAAGACACGGAGAAGCAAATTGTGAAAAAAATTATCGATCCAAGTACAAGAGGACAAATTCACCCAAGGGTGTCTATGCAGACTTGATATGATGTCTGAAAACTAAAAATTTTAATTTTTATAGTCTATCTAAGGGTTCTATTTCTATATGTGAATAATTATGAAGTTGAGTATTTATCTATAATTTTCTCAATTTAAGACAATGTGATTCAAATGCAAATGTGTAACAATGCTTGAACAACAAATGATAATTGTGCATTCAACTTTGAATGTAGATCTGACATAAATGATTGAAATAAACCCTAATGCAACCTATAATACAATAGGATATGCAATTTTTTGAATTATTATCTTTTATGATGCAAAAATGCAACCTAAATGAGAAATGCAAAACAATGCAATGCTAAGCTTAGATCTAGGATGTAATTTCAAAAGTCACATAATGTTAATAGGTCAAGTTCACCAAAATGAAACAAAGAAAAGAGAACCCTAGGCTTAATATATTAAACCTAAGATTATAATTTATGTGTGAGTATTGTCGGTTCTTTTTCTAATATTTTATTAAGATGTAGATCAACAAGGTGATTAGATTGAATTTCAACCATGAAGGTGAGCCAATAAAACCTAGATATGCATCTTTTTGAGCCTTGGAATAAATTGGAATTGATTTTCCTTAATTAACCCAATTAGACTATGTATCATAATATGAAAAATGCAAGCTTCTTACAATCGATAGATTGTAACAAAGATTTGCAGGTAGATATGGGAATGAAAGAGTGTTGTGTGCCTATCTTCAAAGTTTGGTGTCCTTCTGAATATGAGGATAAAGTCGCCCAAGGGAATTTGGGTCCTTACATGCCTTTTTTGAAACTATTTTTTATCCCTCTGATGTCAAATCTAAGATTCTCGTTTCCAGTTGTAGACTTGTTGTCCATTACTCTTGGATTATAATTCCATAGGTGATTTTTTGTGAGTTGACAAGGTATAGGGATTTGGATTCAAAAATACATAAATGACCTTTAAAATTCCTTCAATCCCCTCCAAACCTAAATCTACACATTCATAGAGTGAAGAAATATTGTTCCATTTAAAGGCTTTGCTTAGTCAAACCCTGTGTTAGTGTTTCCACTTCTACAATGGAAATTTCAATAATAGAATGATAATTGATAGGGAGTAATGATGAATCAACAAAGTGCCACAACACGCAATCATTCATGCACATGACTTCAAGGTCTTGTATCTTTCTTGCTCGATTGCTTGAATTGCTTGGAGACCTACAACAAGGGTTAGCCTTGACAAACAATGATAACATGAACATATATAAACTTGCATAGGATTTGACATGATGCTTGGATCTTTAATTGTTACAACAAAGCTCTAAAATATTGTTCTCGACTTGCTCTTAATGCTCTTGATCATAATTTTTCCAACAATTTCCATATATAGCTCTTGTTATTTTATAAATGATGTAATAGCTGGGTATTTATATATAATTATTTTAATTTCCCAAAAATTAAATCTCAATAGTCGACTTTTGCAACCTGCATTTCAAATGTTAAAATGCCAACACAAACATATTCAAATTTGGATCCTAGAAAAATATAGGGACTTAGGTGCCCAAGGGTGTCCCACTCCTAGCCCTATTTTCTAGGAAATAGGGTGTTAGGGGTAAAACATTAAATAAATGAATTTTTTCCATACTTGCAATTTCTCAAAAAATGATAAAAATGTGCCTCAGAATGCATAATCTAGGAAATTAGGATGCTGAATTAGGCTCATTAATTTAGGAGGAGAAAAACATATTGTGAAATTATCAAGGGTGATCATTTATGATGCTACAAACCCTAATTCCAAACACAATAGTAATATATATAAATAATAAAGATGTAAAGTACTTAAATAAAGGAATAAAATACCAACAACCATTCTACTCACTAGAGAATATACCTAAAATAATCCAATAAAATCATAACCAAAAATATATTGCACACTCTAAGGCACAATATTAGTCAAAAAAATTGCCATACCTTAGATATTAGTCTTATTATAAAATAAGATAAAAGGAACCATCTCATGTAATTCTCAAATAAGCCCTCTAGAGCTAATATTTGTAGGTCAAGGTGTTTCTCATGAGGAAATAAAGTATATAAAACATAATAAATCTAAATATTGAGTGGGAAATAAATCTTATACAACTTTGTATTGAGTGGGAAATGAATCTTATACAACTTTGTAACAAGTAGATGATGAATAAGGATAGATATTACTTCTCCTAAGATGCATTGATTAATATAGAATATCTCTAAGAAACTTCTCCTTATCAAGTCCTTTTTGATATCACATCTAGATATAGGTGAAATCTCCTTATTTTTTCAACTAATAACTCATCAAGAGTCATTATTCTAAAACATTGTACCCATAAACAAGATATCTCTAGCCTCACTCAAATTTACTAGTGTCAACAAGTGTACAACTAACTAGAAACTAGAAATTGACTTTACAAGCCTCAAGTCCTTGGTATGTGGCTCCTTCCTTTCAAATCTCATTTTCCTATCTTTGTTTTTCACTAAGTTAATGGAGTTTTCATATCTTGTCAAGTTGTAGGGATTGAATGCATAAATGAACTAATCGGGCCTTTGAAACCTTCTTCCAATCCTCTTCAAATGTATAGCCTATACACACAAAAGTAGAGGAAGGGTTATGCCATATAGGGGCTTTCCTTAGTCAAACCTCATGTTGGTATTTCTACCTCCACAATAGAAAAATTGATGATAAAGAGAGCTTATCCTTTTAAGAGATAGATGTTAAATGACAATGAAGTAATGAATTGATAATTTGTTCTAACTCACCACTCAGATCTGGTCTCCTTAATGGACTGAAGTCATGCTCATCACCTTCAAGGATTCCTTGTTGCTTGAATTTATTTGATTTGAATACCTACAAGTGTTAGTGATTGCAAAACAAATGATCACAAAAAATGAATAAACTTACATAAAAACATTATGAAGGATTGACATGATGCTTGACTGAAAATAATATTGCAATATTGTTGATAAATCTACTCTTGACCTTCCTTACTAATTTTAGGATCTTCAATTTGCTCAATAATTTCCCTTCTTGCTTCTCTAAGATTTTAAATGATGAAATGATTAGGTATTTATATGCAATTCTTCCAATTTCCCAAAAATTAAATTTGGTTGGTCAACAATTAGGATTTGAAATTCAAATAATAAATTGCCAACATTAATATACTTAAATTTGGAGCCGAATTAAAAGGACTCAGGCACAGGGAACCCTACTCCAGATCTCACCTTTTTTGGAATCCAAAGTCATGAGGGCATAATATTAAATACATACTTTGATCTTACATATTTGATTTTCCAATAAATGTTTAAAATGGGCCATGTAATGCATAATTTAGGAAGTTAGGTGCATAATTTGGTCCAAGAACATAGTTGGGAGAAAATTCTAGTGTGAAATTGTCAAGGGAGACAATTTACGATGTTATAGAACAAATAATCCGTTTAATGACTTCCACATTCAAAACTCGGGGAGGTCTAGAAGGTGGACCCTATAAGGATCTACTATGTGTATAGGGATATAAAGATGGGTTGAACACCTATTTCTATTTATAGAGTGAAAGGTTATTATTTTCATATAACTAAGGGCCATCTATGAGATTTTTAAACATATCATCATAAAGAAAAGAGAAATAGGAAAAGATATCTACCTAAAGCAAAAAATTAGAAAATTATTTTAATCTTTTGCATGTTGGCAACCCATCTCTTGAGCAAGTCAATATTAGTGCAAAATCAAAATAACTTACTAATAAACACTAAGCCTATCTTAGAAATGATTATTCCAACTATAGATTTAGGTACTATTAACTCAAGCCTAGCCTTCGATCAAGACAACAATGAAGCAACATGTGAACTAGAAGCTCCCTTTTGGGGATGTGAGCTAGAAAAATCCAAAGCACCTTTCGAATTCTCTAGTGGTCCCACCCTACCAAACCACCAATAGGGAACAACACATGCACAAATCTCTTCTATGGGGATAGGGAGGCCAATGCCAACCACCCTAGTTGATTATCACCCAAAATAACAACATTCAAAATTCAAAAGGAGTGTGAATTAAATTTGTAGAGGACAAATTTTATAGAGCACATTTTTTTGTTTTCTAATAATCTATAGAATTCCCTTGTACATTTCACATTCTCTTTATGACCTAAAAGATGCTTATAATTCAAGACATTAATTCTTCAAATTAATTTCTTTTAACACAAAATTAAGAATTTTTTTTGTAAAAATCATTTAAAAAAAAAAACTAAATTTTCAATAAATACAAACTAAAATTTAATGTGACCCAATCCAAAAATTAGGGTCACATCCATAATCCAATCTTAAATTTAAAAAATACAAAAGATGATCACTCTAAAATAACCATTTACTAATAAGCCAAAAGTGAAAGGTAAAACTAAAAATATTACCTATATTTATATGACATCTATACAACTAGCATAAAGTGAATATTAATTACACATTCCCTCGAGCAATAATTAACTTGTATAACTACTTGAGCATGCCCACATTGGCCACACCTTGGTGTCAATCTCTACATAAATGGTAGGCCCAAGTTTGTAAGGTCACAATTCTTTACAATCAACCTATATTTTTCTAGCTTTCCATTAATATAATCAGGGCCCAAGCAAGCTAACAAAAAAGGTCCATTCTTTAAAAAATCAGATTCAACAAGCACATGAGAATATCATATGACACAAGTTAACAAACTGGCTAGAGACAAAATCTCCATATAAAACCCATTTCTAGAAAAGCAACACACTTCCTAAGCCATTCAAACAACCAAGTTATTCATGACAGATCTTTGACTCCTTACAGTGTATTCCTGCAAGGTCTATTCTTCAGACATATACATAGGTAGCTTGAGAATCATATCTTTACTTTCTGAAAAGACTGGTATTCCGCCATGCAAGAACTCCTTGAAAAAATAGACTGGTTAGATTGTGGGGTTAACGTAAGGCAGATATTTAGTGCTCTTGAAAGCAACCTGGATTCATGGTTTCTCTTTATACTTTATGTATACATAGACAGGAGAATATATTGCTTTAACAGGAGATTCAGAGATTTTCCTTTCACTTTATGTACACTGCAAGAGGGTATATGGTTATATATACCAGCTTTAATGGGTATTGCTTGACTTCTATTTTCTAACATACTAAACAGTTCTAGGATTCCATATCAATTCAGGCATATGCTTTGCTTGGTGTCCAAGAAAAGCCTTACAAACTGATAGCAAAGAGAAGTCTGTTTAAACTTTCCAGGAAACTGTTGTACAATGTTATTCTCAAAGAAAAGAGCTGCATTCCATGCCGTGGGTTTTATTAGTGGATTTAGTTTCGGTAAGGAATATAATTATCTTTTCTTGATGTTTTCCGTATAAAGTACTTGCTTATAAGTCGTCTATATCTCTGGTTTGTTTATTCATTTACATTTTTGAAGAATCAAGAGTAAAAAACATATATTTGGATTAACTGCTTATCTATAGATGAGGTGAATCGACAGTTGATTTATAGTAGATTTTAGAAATGATGATTGTGAGAAAGAAAAAACACGCACATCATAGAGGGGGCTGCTTGTCTTAGACACATATGTCCCATTTTGCTTAAGGCAAGAGTGGAGGGCCCTTCTTTTCATCTTCTTTTGTTTTCTGTGTTTTCTTGTTTGTTTCCTTTTCTTTTGGGTTTTGTCTTGTCTTTTTTTGGGGTTTGTTTGTCTCTATGGTTTGTTGGGATTAGTCATTTGGGAATATTCACTGGGGCATTCCAAGGTCTTGAAATCTCTTTTGATTGTTCTATTTGAGTCATATATATCTTCATATGACCATGGGATCATTTTCAAGACCTCGACGTAGATGATGTGATGCCACCCCGACTTACCCCCTCTAGCACTACATTAATGGTGATCTAATTGTGATGCCACCCTAACTTACCCCCTCTAGTGCTACATTATTGGTCATCTAATTGTGTGTATTTCTCCTTTTGTCCCTTGCTTTGCTTTCTTTATCCTTCTTTTTATTTGTGTTTGTGAATTGCCCTCTTGCTTTGGTGAGAAATTTTTCTTGTGTTGCTTGTGACTGGTTGGAAGAACTCTGGTACCAAGGTTTGTGTGTTATAGTTCATGTTTTTCATGCACATGTTTGTTCATTTTGTTCTTTCTTCTCGAGCCATGCTCACCAATGTGACCAAGTATGATTTCTTTTCTTGGTTTCACCATCATTATTTATTAGGTGTTTTCATGTCTTGTTTGGTATGTTAGTCTCTTTTTTGTATTTGTGTGTTTTCCTTTTTGTTTCTTTGTGGTTTCCTATTTATAAGTTGGTTTGATTTGTGTGTTGTGGGGTGTTTCATCACATTCCCTTATTATTTCCCTACCATTCCCTTTTGATAGATCTATTTTTCAAGGTTGGGAACCATTTTTTGCTTGATGACATCCTAGTGATTTTATCATCCCATAATCTTTTGGAGTTAGTCATCTTGACATGTTCAAGGTCACACATCCCAAACCTTAATGATGGTGTCCACTTGTGTGTGCAAGGGTTCTATTGATTTCCATACAAGAATTTTTTTATCCTTTCAGAATTGTACTTTCAAAGTTTCCTTATCTTGGTACCTAGTTATTGTTTCCCTCAAAATCTTATCTTGACAAGCTTAAAAGTGTTATTTTTTTTAGAGTCGGAGTTTTGAAGTTTTCTTATTTGAGTACTAGGTTAATGATCTCCCCAAAGTCCAATCTTGATGGTCTTTCAACAATGTTATTTTTTTTGGAACTAGAGTTTTAAATTTTATTTATTTGAGTACCAAGTCAGTGGTCACCTAAATTCCAACCCCAATACATTTTAAGTGTCAAGCACATTTGTTACGTTGTCAAAATTTCCTCATATGGAGTATTTTTTAGTGGGCATCCCCAAATTATAAACTTTGATATTCTTTTAAATCCGATCTCTTGAAATTCCACAATGAGTGTGCTTCTTATTTGCCAACTTGTGTTACTAACTATACACTCATGGGGCCATATTCTACCATATTTCATATTGGAGATAATTTTTAAATCTGATAGATATTTTGATATAAATTGATGTTATGGATTTGAATATAGAATTTTTTTCTTAGTCAAAATCAAATTAATAAGCCTTTTATGTGACTAAAACTACCCATGCAAGGAGAACGAACCCCATTGAAATAGATGAAGTACAAGTATAAGGGTTATCATCTAGCCTCAAAATATTCTCTGCTTAGGTAGACATTGGAAATATAGATCTTGAGCATGTAAATGTTTAAGAATTCTTACTTAAGGTAAGTACCAAGGAAGATAGAAATTTAAAGGTTTAATGTAGGGCCAAGTTGAGGTTGGTTCAAGCTATTGCATTCTTGGTTTCATTGTAGTATCTAAATTAGGCTTAGTTTATGCCAAGGGTTATTATTAGACAAAAGAAAGTGTTGGCCCTATATGCCAAACTCTATTGGATTTTAGTTTAGACATAAATGAGAGGATTTTTGGACTTCCAATTTATGTATATTATAATAAAATCGGTGTAAAGGACTCTTTAAGATATAATGAGATCACCATTGCACATGATACTAACTTCATAAATGATAGCATGTTGTTGTACATAAGGAATCCAACAATTAAAATGGCTAGATTAATTCATAAGCATGAATTCCAAGAGGATACTCAAATATATGATCACTCTCCTTAGGAAAGTGTTCAAACAACTCAATGCTAATGATTTATATCCTTAAATTACTTCCTTCATTTTGCATATATATGTGATGGAAAGAGCTTAGATTGGGCTATCTTGATTAGTTAAGTATTACATGTTCAATTGATAGAAGTAAGGGAGACCAAAAAATTCCATAAAACCTCTTACTTGATGTACTTATTATACTATCAAGTAAGCTTCCTAAGGCTCAACAAAGTAGGAACCATACAAATGGGAGAGACAAGTTTTTATGATAATTATTCATAACTAGAGCTAAAAAAAAATTGAATAATTTTAATAGGTAAAATGGTGCATTTTATATGCAATCATAAGACTCTTGGATAATGATTATGCTATGAGATTATCCCTTCAAGAAATTAAGGTCTAATAGATGTGAATTGAAAGCCCATATGCTGTTAATTGGCATGTTTTAATTTCATTTTCAAAAATAATAGAAAATATTAGTTTCATTCCTGTATTTGTTGCGCTATTTGTTGTTATTGTTGTGTGTTTTTAGATTGTAAGGGTAGTCTCCTTCATCAATCATTTTCCATTCGTTAGAATACTAGTATGTTCTATCAAAAAAAAAAATTACTATACTTCTACTTACTAAACTATTATATAAAAACTTCACTTGTACTAGGACCATATCCCAATATATTATCTTCTTTATAATTAATCATCTCATCAAATTACCTAAAATCATATTCAAAAATTATATTTCCCATAATTCTATGAGTGATATATAAAATTTAACCTCATATATTTTTTATGTTCTATAATTTCTTTGAAAAGTACCAATCAATCTTAGTCTCTATCTACATCAATACTCTTTGGCAACTTATGTAATCTCACATATTCCCTAAAAATTAGATCAACTATATGTAATGCATCATTTTTTTCTTACATGGAACTAAATCTAACATCTTAGAAAGTTTATTCACAACTAAAAATATAGAATCATGTGCTCTTTATGCTCTAGACAACACTAGCACAAAATCAATATTGATATCTTCTCAAGGACTTAAAAAATTGTAATGGCTAATAGAACAAAATATTTTGAATGTTCCATTTTGCTACCTAATAAATCCTACAACCTTGGACATACTTGAACTTATATCCCTATATATTTTAGGAAAATAATATTTTTCACATAGTAATGCTAATTTCTTATCTACTCTAAAGTGACTTGCTAAAACATCTGTTGGATTTTGAGGTCGTGTTGCTGATATGTGGTTGTCATTGACGATTTTGAAGGCTGTATATGTCGAGGATATTGAGAAAATTGTAATAAATATATTGCAAGTAGACAATGAAGCTGAGAAGTTCAAACTAATGGGAATTTCTATATGTTGATGGTTTGAAGGCACACACTAAAGGGTTTGTTGTTGAGCCTATATATTATGTTGTCCAGAAGTTTCAATGGTATGCATCAAGATTGAAGAAAGTTATTAAGTGTTGTGTTCCTACATTTATTTTGTTACTGTAGCAAGCATTTCTGAGAGAAGAGAATGCAATTCTGGTGAATTGAATTGTTACGTATGTTCCTAAGATGTTCAGTGATGTTTCTAGATCATGCTCTATCAATGTGGTATGTCTGCATTGATCGTTGTGTTCGTGATTGAAGATTCTTCATTGTGTGTTTAAGTTTTTCATGTTCTTGGCCAACATGATGGTGGTAAAATGTTTCAGATCCTTACGGATTAATATCTTATTGTTTGGCATGTTCGAGGATGTTGATTTAGGTCCTCACTATGTTGTGACTGACTTAGGTTGGTGCACATTAAGTTTTATTGAACATGTATTGAGGTCGGCGGTTTGTAATTCATTTATTATTTTGTGGCCGATAGAGTAGTTGATGAAAATCCATGTAGTGGATATATAAGAATGATTGTTTCTTCATTTTGAGGTGTATGTGTGGTGTATGATTGAGTATGTCCATGTGTTTGTATGTGTGAATAAAGATCAGATCATCTAAATACAAAGCAGGGTGTGAAGAAGTTTGATAGAAGTGTGAAGAAGTGTATATGTGCCTAATTGGAACTGTAATTAGGCTTATGAAGAAGCTAATTTCTCAGTTCAAGTTTGTCAGATGGATTTAATCTCATTGTCTTATGTAAGGCAATGAGCCTCCCCTTTGAGCAGTGATCTCTAGGCAGTGTGACTGAATGCAAGTGCATTCTTTATTCATTCTTCATTATACTTTTAACAGGGTATAATCTTGTGGACTAACATCCACCATGGTTTTTCCCCTAACAAGCTTTCCACATATAAAAATCTTAGGTGTTGATGTGTTTCTGATGTGATGTTGATTTATGCTTGCACTGTTAATTATCAGATTTGAGATTAAAGGTTGATTAGGTTTGAATAATTTTAATTTTCTGCAACAACTGATTCACCCCCCTCTCTCAGTTGTTTATCCTTGTTTTTCCAACACCATCATCATGCTTCACTTTGATCAAGCTTCCCCTAATTGAAATTCTTATAGCATATACTCAATTACCCTTAAGTAACATTTCATTATAATCAAGTAATCAATTTATTTATTTCTATCCATACTTATTAGTTATCTATATGTATTCCTTCTATAAAATGAGGACCAACTTAATACAAATGCTTCAACATATCTATCATTTCTATTCACATTTTAGTATATAGATCTAGTCTCCTACTCAAAGAATTTATAAGCTTATTTAATTTTATTATTCTATATGTTTCAATACAGTAATAGTTTTGCATGAAATCTACCTATATCACATCCCTCTAATTCAACTTACTTTCATTATTCAAGTTTTGTAATGCTTCATTATTTATATACATAAAATAGTCTTTTAATATATCCACTTCTTGGATGCTTAGATGATGGTGTAATATTATTATTTATAAATTAAATGTATCTATGAATTATGTAGAACATCCAAATATGAAAAAGTATACTTAACATTGAAAACAAAAATCTTTAGGAACTCATCCACTCTTCTACCAAGATTGAGCTATATGAGTTTCTCGAGAACGAACCGAAAACCCTTGAGTAGGGAAACCCTAGCAGATGGGAGGAAGTTGTGGACTGTGATTTTTGTGCAAGGTGAAACTTGGCTCCCTGTGCAGTATTGTATGCATCCTTCCTTCACTGAGAGTTGGCCGTCTATCGAAGGAAAGGAACCCTTGTTGGAGATGTGGCTGAAATCTAAAGCCTGTATTGCAAAACACCTTTCATGAGTTGATTAGAACAAAGACTTGGTGAAAATGGAAGATTCCCATGACCCGAAAACTAGAGGGATTGATCAAACAGCTAAAGATAATTTATTTTCCCTATTCAAAATGGAAAAGAAGAAGAAAATAAAGAGCCTATAGATGTGGTTCAAGGTAAAACTTTAGAGTTTCAGTTTCCTGATGAGGTTGTTGATTTAATAACTGGAAATCAAGCTAGAACTATCATTTTATTCTTTTTGAAAGGAATACCCATAGAGCTAGATTTCTATAAATGGGAAAGAATGCACTAGAATGGGGGATGGGAGCTTGAAAAAATAAGAGGTTTAGGTAAAGGATATGTGTCTTGCATGTTCAAATCTACTTAGCATGTGCAGACAGTTTTGTAGTATGGTACATGGATAACCTATGGGCGAGTTTATTATCTTCAAGCTTGGACTTTTGAATTTCACCCTTAAGGACCTTCTCAATCACATTACCCTATGTGGTTGGAATTTCCATTTTTAAAGTTAGTTTTCACACCATATCTCAAAGACATTCTGACCCATCTTGGTAAAGTGTTATGGTGTAAGTGAAGTTCTGACAAGTTTTCTACTTTAAGAGTCCACACAAGGGTGTGTGTGGAAGTGTATTTGACCAAACCTCTACCAAAGATTATTAAATTGTATGGTCTAGGTTTTGAAATAGACCAGCCTATCGTCTATCTAAATAATCCTAATTCTTTTTTTTTATGTATACAAGAAGGTCATTTGATCTATGATTGTCTAGTCTGAAAAACAGGTCTACTCCTTCTCACCCTGCTATGACTCCTTTTAACCTTGGAAATAAACCTCTTATTCATCCTCCTTCTGTCATTAAATAACCCTCACCTTCTTCCTCTCAATATAAATTTATTCTTCCTACCCTTGGTGGGCATCCCCCCTCAAATTATCCACTTGCTAGCCCTTTTGATAAGGATTTGATTATGTCTAATGAATTGAGAGTTGTTAGGAAGAGAAAGGAACCCTCTTCCTCCTCTTCATGTGTTCCTTCCTCTACCCCTGTACTTTATCCCCATTCTTCTTGAGGCCTGTTGAAGTCCCCTAGTAGGTCTATTTCACCATCTCCTAATTCTAGACATAGGTCTAGATCTCCACTTCTTGGTAATGAAAGGTTGAACGATGAACAAGTATTTTCCCTTTCTAATCTCTTTGTAGTTTTTCCACAAGAATATGATATTAACCTTGCTAATTAATCATGAATTGCAATATTTTATCTTGGAATGTGAGAGGGATTTCTCACCCTCAAAGGAAGTTTAAAGTTAAAGACATAATTCTAAAATGGAGACCAGCCGTCCTTTTCTTGCAAGAAGTCAAGTTAAGTAATGAACGTTTAAAAATGACTCTATTCAATCTTCAAAAATATGCTTTGTTCATTAATACCTTGCATAATGAAGGTAGTGGAGGAGTCGTGATTGGATTATCTCCATGTATTTATAAACATATTATCGATGAAGGGGAAGATCCATCTCATAGTTGTTTTTGGGCTCTTTCTTTTATCAATGGTCATCCTATTGGGTTTTGTTCCATATATGCTCCCAATAATCCTACTACTAGATCTAATCTTTGGGAGTGGATGTCTAATTTCCTCCCTATTGTTGATTGGGTGTTGGGGAGAGACTTTAATATAGTTGAGAATCATGAGGATCGTAGCTAGTTTAATTATTTCAAGCTCAACCATGATGAATTTGAAAAATGGATATATATCCAAAACATTGTTGGAGTAGTTGACCCCATTTGTAAGAACTTTTCCAATTATTCTAATAACTGATTTACATGGATGAATCATAGATCAAGAAATGATAGGAAGTAGAGAAAATTGGATTGGTTTTATATTTCTCATAATCTTAATTTGGAGGTCTCTCTTTTAGGTTCATGTGTGCAAGTTGATTACACAACTACCTTATCTAACCATTTTCCTATCATTTGCTCCATTTCATTCTCGAATAAAGATAATCCTTTTGTTGAACTTCCATTTAAGCTTAACACTTCTCATTTAAAAGATGTTGAATGTGTTGTTTCTTTGGTGGTAATTTGGGATTCCATTCCAAAACCTCAAGAGGGATATTTGTGGATTGAATGGTGGTGTGTAGCCCTAACCCAATGCATTACCTTTATGTGGTCCTTTGGTAGAAGGAAGGCTTGGAGACATAAACGAAGAGAAAGATCTCTTCAAGGGAAATTGGAACATGCTAGGAAACAATTAAATGTGGATCCTCATAACGAAAGGACTCAAAACATTATTGTTGTTATTGAAACACAACTACATAAATTAGATTATTATAAGGCTTAGGGGGGCAAATTAGATCTAGACTTCATTGGATCAAATAAGGGAATAAAGGATCCAAGTTTTTCTGAACAACTTTCTTCATTACAAACATACAAAAAGAGAAAATTGGGGCTATAATAGATTGAGGTATATTACTCTTTGACCCTGTTGAAATTGCTAATTTACTCCATAGTTTCTATGAGAAATTATTTAAAGAAGAGGATAATTGGAAAGATATTCAGCAAGCATTGGAAGAAGATGTGAAAGAATTTATTCCTAATATGATTGACCCAGGCTATAGTCAATTTTAGGATTGAGTTCTCTCTATGGAAGAACTTGAACGTGCACTTTTCTCTATGAAAACTAATAAAAGTCTTGGATTTGATGGTCTTCCAGCTAAGTTTTATTTAAGTTATGTGGCCTCATGTTAAAGATGACTTTTATAATGTTTTATTTGAAAGCACTTCAAAAGTTCTCTTTAGGCCCTACAATCAATAAGGGTTTAATCAAACTTATCCAGAAAGGGAAAAAAGAAGACGCTTTTGTTGGCTGGTGACCAATTACCTTGTTGAACACCTCTTATTAAATTATTGCCAAAGTTTTAGCAATCAGAATTAAACCTATTGTGCAAAGAATAGTGAGAGATGAATAAACAAGATTTATTAAAGGAAAATTTATTCTTGATAATCTCATGCTAGCTTGGGAGATTGTAGAATGGGATCAACAATCATTCCAAAAAAATTTAGTGGTTAAGCTCGATTTTGATAAAGCGTACGATAGAATTCGTTGGTGTTTCATTCTTAAAATGCTATAGTGGTTGGATTTTGGTCCAAATATCCAAAAGCATGTTCAAATTTTATTTAAAGATTCTAGTATCCACCTTGTAATTAATAGTGCTCTATTACATCTTTCTTTGAGCTACAACATTCTATAATATGGGGGTGTCCCCTCTCTCCTTTCTTATATGTTCTCACTACTGATGCATTGGGTTATCTTCTTCAAAAGTCTAATCAAATGAATCTTATCATAGTTATTTCCATTTCTCAGGATAAGGTGGTTATTAACTCTCATTTTTTTTATGACAACATGTTTTTGCAAAATTCTGAAGAAGAAATAAATAACACCATGGACGTCTTAAATTTATAAATTGTGAAGTTTTTGGATCTCAATTATCTCATAATAAAATAAATTTTTTATGCCTCAAACTGGCTCTATTCCACATTGGACTCCCAAAGAGTGGAAGCTTATTAAGCATGGGGAGATTACAAGATATCTAGGAATTTTGTTTGGCTTAGGGGTCTCCCTTTCAGACATGTGGAGATGGTTTTTAAACAAATTGAAAAAAAAATTGTTAACCTAGGGTAATAAATTTTTATCCTTGGTAGGTAAGATCTAGGTTGCTAACAAAATTTTCATTTCCACACGTGTTCTAATCATCTTTTTGGATGTCATCCAAGCAAGGATATGAGGAGTTAAATAAGATGATTCGGAAATTTCTTTCATCTAAATGAGATGGCAGTACTGATTTCATTGTTGTTTCTTGGTCTCATTGCATTCAATCAAAGAATCATGGAGTACTTGGTCTCATAGATGCTAAAATTCAAGACTTTTCCTTGTTGCTAAATGGATTGTTAGAGCTGCTAATGGGGATGAACCATGGAATATTTTAGTTCATCATCAAATTATGGAAGCTTTTGTTAAAAAAATTTGGACAACAGATAATTGGTTGGAAAAGATATTAATGTCTCCTTACTTTAAAATTAACGCTTCATTTCCTCTTTAGTCTATTTGGAGGGCTTGACAACAAGTTTCTCACATCTTAAATTGGAACAATTCTTCCTTGCAACATGGTTTTAGTTTTTCCTTAGATTCAATTTGGTGGAATAGAATTGTTAATTATCACAATTGGCCACTTGCTATTATCTTCACAAGGCATGCTTATTATTTATTTAAAAGGGGCATCCATAGTTTTAAAGATATTTGGGATTTTAACATTTTTTATTTGGCTTCATGGAAACAACTCAAACAACACTATGGGTTGAGCAATAAATATAACTTTTTTTTTTATCTTTGTATAATCTTTAGTCCCTATTGATCTTTCTATGAATATTTTCACTCCTAAAGAATGTAATTTTTTAAGGATTGGAAATGGTTATCTTTTATTCCTTTTAATTATTTCTCTTTGAAGAAGGTTTATTCTCATATCCTACCCAGATGGCCTCTTGTTCCTTGTCTCAATCAGAAGTGGAAATATAGGTTTACTTCCAAAATTTGGAGCAACTTGATTACTTAGATATGGATATCGAAAGCTGATTTTAATACTCAAGTGTTAGCTTGGAAAATTTTGCATTGCAAACTTCTGGTTGGAGATAGATTGAAATGTATAACTATTCAGCTAGTTAATTGCCCTTATTGCTCGCATATTGAAAATATGAAACACATATTTTGGGATTGCATTTATGTAAAGAAACAATAGACAACTATTTTTAAAATGTTTCATGCTATTTTCCTTCATGATTTAAAATGGAAAGAAGTCATCTTATGCTTGGGTTTGCAGAATAATGTTATTCTTCATTCTATTAGACAAATTATTTTCAAGCATATTAGGAAAGCTAGATGTTCAACTATGTTCTCTAATAACTTTTATCATGCAATTGCAAATTTAAGGCTTTACTTTGACATCCTTCTTCAGGTGGCTTTTATGTTTTCATAGCAGGAGGTTTTATGCAAAAAGAATACAAAGGCCATGGTTTAGCTATAGAAAATTAAAGATCAAGACTTACAATTCCAGTTTGATAACAAGTTTTATCATTATAAATTTATATAGTATATGAAATGATTGCTCTCAATTGGTTTGTTAGTCCTACTAGTGACAACTTTGTTGGTTGAGCTGTTCTTATTGTTTGTTAGTGTTTCTTAGCTACTTGTGATAGTTTTGTTTCTCCTTGCTACCCACAGGAAGCAAAAGGCTCTGATTGGTGGATGCCTTGGATAGGGCATCATTTTGTGCAAGCTCACCATAATAAAATTTGTATCTCCTCTCTGGTCAATGTGGATGGGATCCACATTTCTTCTTTGCAAGCTTTGTCTTGTGAGGCTAGATAGTTTTATTCTGCTCTCTTTTTCGAGGATTCACCCTTTGTAAAAGAAGAGGAGAATTTTATCCTTGCTTGCATTCCCTCCTTGATCTCCAAGGAGATGAATGATTTCCTCATCCATTTGATTTCTTTGCCTAAATTGGAAGAGGTTGTTTTTGGGATGAATAAAGGTAGAGCCCTTGGTCTAAATGGTTTTACTATTGATTTTTTTTTGGATTTTTGGGATATTATAAGTTTGGATTTAATGGAAGATGTCTGGGAATCTCTTTGCAATAATAAAATACTTCGTGCCTTGAACTCTCCTTTTTGGTTCTCATTCCTAAAAAGGAAGGTGTCGATTAGCTTGAATTCTTTCAACCTATTTCTCTATGTAATGTGGTGTACAAAATTATTAATAAATTGATGGCAAAGAGGATCAACTTTTGTCTTCATTCGATAATCTCTGAGGAGCAAGGAAGTTTGGTGGCTAGTAGATAGATCCTAGATGGGGTGGTGGTTGCCTCTAAATTCATTCACTCTATGGCGACTTCTAAGGACAATTCTATGTTTAACAAGTTGGATATGGCCAAATTTTATGATAGAGTTAAGTGGCATTTTTTGTAGAGAATTCTCTTAGGCTTTGCTTTTAGTCCATATTGGGTTAGTTGGACGTCTATGAGTTGTGTTACTTCTTCGTATTTTTTTTGTCTTATGAATGGGGAACCTTTTGAGATTTTTGAGGCTTTCAAGGGCCTTCGACATGGAGATCCTCTCTCCCCTTATCTATTTACTATTATGGCTAAGGGTTTGGGCAGATTTCCTAAGTCATGGGTTTCCCAGGGCAAGGGCTTTCTATTGTTGCAATAGTGACTCTTTTGAAGTTTTTTATCCAAGCTCTCCCTATTTACAGGTGTTTTATTTAGGTAGCTCCTTTGTATTTCCTGAGGGAATTTGATTCTCTCTCACGATAATTTATTTGGAGTGGTAACTTGTAGTCAACTAAGTGGAGTCTTGTTAAGTGGGATACAATGTGCAAGCCATAGATAGAGGGGAGCCTTGGATTGTGTTCTATTATTTTGAATGGGCAAGCCCTGGCAACCAAGTTATATTGGCATTGGTGTACTAGTCAACATCAAATTTGGGCCTGTATTCTTACCCACAAGTATCTTAAGGGTGTTAACACTATTGATGTTCCTCATTTCCCTTTAGAAGGAAGGGGATCTACAATTTGGAATACCCTCAAATCAGGGGCTCAGTTGCTTAAGAAGGGGATTTTTTGGATATTTCATATGGGTTATCAAGCTCTTTTTTGGTGGGATTCTAGAAATGGTCATCCTCCTATTATTTCTGCTTACCCTCACCTTCAGTCTCTTTGTGATCATTTTACTATTGTAGGTTGGAATACGATTAAGCATTATATGTTTGTTTGAAATATTGGATTGGTTGTTAGCCTTATATGTAAGCACTCCTTGGATTGGCTAACAGGAAGGTCAGAAGGGGATAGGCAAGAGTTGGCCCAGATTCTTGCATCACATGAATACAATTCCTTGGTGGGGCAGGATGTCTTGGCTTGGAGTAATAGTGATTTATCTAGTAAATAATTTGTTCCAACAAGTTATGGTGAGTTGGTTAGGTAGGTGTTTGGGGACATTGAGGTTCCTTGGTGGAAGCAAGTATGGAATAAATTTTCTTGGCCCAAGTGTAATTTTTTTATGTGGCTAGTGGTCCAAAACTAGTGTCTTACTTGGGATAACTTGTGCAAGAGAGGGTTCTAAGGTCCCTTGATGTGTGTTTTGTGTTGTAAAATTGAAGAGAGTGTCTCTCATCTCTTCTTCCAATGTTCCTTTTCTAAGAAGCTTTGGCACCTTTGGTGGGTTGTGTGGAACCAAGCTTTTTGGCATGTCTCTTCTTTGGTAGAGTTTTTTGCCCGATGGGGGAAGGCCCCTATTAAGACCTCTTTATTCAAGTTACTTGGGCTTTGGGACCAAATTTTATTATCTAGCATATCTAGCTGGAGAGGAATCACAAGATTTTTCAAGATGTGAAGCTAGTTGTCCAACATTTGTGGTGGAAGATTCTTCATTCTCTAGGAGAAACTATTGTGGCTAAGTGTGACTTGGCTAAGGGCATGGATCTAGGAGAGGTTTCCTGTTGCACTCATCTCAATCTTCCTCTTCAAAGGGGGGTTACTCAAAGTGTTGGTCAAATCATGAGAAACCGATGTCATCATCCCCTTCGAAAGATAAATAGGGAGGTGCGTTGGTGTCCTCCTCCTCAGACTGTGTTGAAAATCAACACAAATGGATCTTCTTGTGTTAATCCTAGCCATGTTGGTATTGGAGGTGTTGGGCGGACTAGTTATGGGTCTGTTGAGTTTATCTTTTATGTTTATAAGGATTGGTATACTAACAGTTTGATAGAGGCTCTTGCCATTTTATGTTTTGTGGGGTGTGGTTGTGCTCTTGGATGGAGACAGATCATTTGTTAATCTGATTCTCAGGTGGTAGTGACTTTGTTGAAGAGGCAACAATTAGAGGATGTTAGTTGGCCTTTGGCTTTTATTATAAAATAGATTCTTAATCTGCATACTTCTCTGGATTCTGTTTATTTATGGCCTATTCCTCGAGAATGGAATGGGGTTGCGTATTGTTTGGCTAAATGGGCTTCTAATCATTTGCAAGATTGGAATATTGTGGAAAGGGGTCAATTACTCGCAAATTTGCCACAAAAGTTGGACCAATGAGTGGAGATGGATAAGGATGTGTAATGCCCTTGCCGTGTATTGCTCTTTTCTAGATTGAATAAATTTTTACCCCTCTTTTAGTTAATATAAAAAAAAAAAAATTGACCTATACAATCCACCAAAGACTAAAAGACAAAAAGTAAGTCTAGCAGATAAAAATAATAATAGGTTGCAATATATATGATTACTGTACAAAATGAAATTAATAAATGAATATACATAAAATACAATATCAAAAAATATAAATATACTATTATAAAATAAATGAGAAACAATCTAAAATCACTACCCAAAAAGATTTATCATAAATAAATAATATACAATAGATAATAAACTAAATATAAAAAATAATACCCAAAATCTTTGTGATATAATTGACCTCATAATTAAAAGAGTGTAATTGTAAGATTACTCTCATCGTAACCCACTATCATCTCTATTACTTTAAGGAGGTATGACATTATTCCAAATTTATTTTATACTTAAATACCAATCTATCATATATTATTTTATCCTTATTTGAGGCCTAGCAAATTTATTACTTTGAGGACTTATGAGCCATATCTCAATATAAGAAGGCACTCATATTCATGTTGAAAATGAATAAGAAGAGATTTAATTTAATGGATCGATATGGAGATAAATAAACAAGAAGCCCTAACTAAGTGTAATGAGTGTATTAGCTAAGCACGAACCCATTTGACCATTTATCAATGCCTTGGTAAATCCGTAACTTTCATCAGACACTACATCATTATAAGTTGGTCATGTAAATATGTGCTTCATCATTAACAAATAAGCTATTATTACTTCACTCTACTTTGCTCCAAGCTATTATTATTGTCTTTGGTTTCTTTTAAGTTGGGCTTCTAGTTAAACTTTTGTCAATATTTAAAAAAAAAACATTTGGGGAAATGATCTTAGCTCAAATTTTTGAACATAAAGGAAATTAAATATGTAAATTTATTGATAAGGTTGAAGTTTCATAAATCAATTTTAAATGATATTATTATAATTGAATATGTAAATTTAGGACATATTCTAAGAAATAAATCATTTTTTATATATAAAATCTTATAAGAAAAATATTGAAATAAATTTAACATAAAATATATTTTATTTTAAAATTTTACATAATATGAGTTTTGACTATTGTTATGTTATAATAAATATGGAAACAAAAATCTAGTATTAGATATTAAATTAGGAGTCGAAGATTACTAAAAACCAAGAATTAAAGCCAAACAAACATAATTACATTAGAAAGTTCTCATCTATATTGCATGATTGTATACTATTTGTTTGATTCCATATTGATGAGATGGACCTTTAATACATACAAAAAGATATATATGACATATATTTAATTTAATAAAATTGTGTCATACTAACAAACATTGTTAAGAGATGTTTAATAAGGAGGGAGATTGATTGAATTTCATTTTAGCTTTGAGGCCACAAAACAAGAATTAAAATAATGATTGACAATGCATTTAGATGTTGATGTAGATAGAACTGTTGTTAGTTATAGCTCACATGTGTTCATGATAGATACACAAGAGTGCATTTATTTGGTTTTTTTAAGTTGTTCTTCTAGTTATTTTACGTAAATTTATTAATATTTTATTAATATAAAAAAAAAATTACATTTGGTAAAATGAGTTTAGGGAAATTTTTGAACATAAAAGAAATTAAATATGTAAATTTATTGACAAGGTTGAAGTTTGATAAGCTAATCTTAACTTAGTGAATACATAAATTTAAAAGTGATATATTATAAGTGAATATGTAAATTTGATGGCACGGATTTTAGACTCTCTTGATTTGTACCCAATTTGATGATTTTTTTTCAAGACACAACTTCTTAGAGAGAAAATTGCTACATGAACTTACATTGTCATAACAAGGATATTCATTTAACATAGAACAAAACTTATAAAGAAAACCCAGAATTGTGATAGGAAATAAAAATCATTAACAAAAACAAGACATAAAAATCATTAACAAAAACAAGACATTCATTATTTTATTCATCTTTGTTCAATGCCATGGCATTGGCTTACATGGACCTCGATCTATGATGGATTGGTCTATTTTCATAACAGATAAAAACTAGCATCAAAATTCCTTCTTTATTTTATCGCTTGTGTTTTGCCAACACTCCAAGCTGCACTCTATCATAATGTCCTTAGATTCAGTCCCTTCATCATCATGACCACCATTCTCCTATGTAGCTCTACTTCTAGTCACACTACATCTTAAGATATATTCGGCCTCCCTTCTTCCTTTTGGGCCTTCCTTCTTTTATGTCTATTCACCTTCTTTGCATTCCTTCCTATAACATAACAGCCTCTTTAGTTTTTCAGCCTCATTTCTATATAACAGCCATGCCCTTGATCCATCTCATCATACATGAAATGACCTCTGACTATAACTAAAATGGAATGTTTTGAACAACCAATTGGCCCATAACTTAGAAACCAAACCACAACCAAACTAACACATTAACTATCAAGTATGGGAGTAACATCAAGTATATGTTTTCTCCTCACAGTATGCTTGTTTCTGAACAACAACAGGAAAATCTGCATTTGTGTGATAGGAAGATAACTGCTAAAGCAACAAGAAGCTTCAACTAAACACCACAAGAGAAAACACCAAACTACATAACCCTAAAACTAAAACATAACCAAAATTTGATGGAGTGTGATGCTCCTACATCAAAATTTAGAATACATTATAAGAAATAAATCATTCTTTATATATATAACTTATATAAAGGGCATGTGCAGGATCATCACGGAAAAAATAGGCCCTTAAGTGGCAATAAAATTCAAAAAAAGCAGAGTTAGGAAACTTGACGTAAAAATTTGAATAAGTTAACTAAATTATTTCAAAAATATGTAAAAATAGAATCTGTTGCAAATTGAATGTAGTTTCTAAACTACTAGGTTTATTTTTATTTTTAAAAAATATATTTGGTGAAAATTTGAAATTTCAATGCAGTATTACTTAAATTTTAGGGAAACGATAAGAAGTAGGTGTCTGTTTGACCACCCTAACCACATTAAAATTATAATACTTTTTATAATATTTTAGATATAAGTAGAAGACTCATGTCTCGATGTGATGCATATTTTTTTGTAATTTTTTTCCAAGTAAATAATTAATTATGATTTTTTTATTACAACTTTTAAAAAATATAAAAAACTCGTACATCTGACCACCTTAACTTGGTCAAAACTTCATGAAATTCAATTTTATTTTTTTAAATCCTATAGTATGTGAAGCATAGAATGTGACACATGTTTCAGATTCAAAAAATATGATAGCTTTTGAAAGCTATAGATATTTTTCAATCAACCTGTCAACTAGGACTTTAGTCGTAATTCAAATAAAAAATGAATAATAATAATTTATTAAATTCAAAGTAAAGCATAATTTATATTGGTGGAAAGCTAAGAATCTCCTTTAAAAATCATTTTCATTTCATCAATTTTGGGTAAAAACAAAGTCGTCAGCCACATGGGCCATCATATCACTTACATATCACCACTTTTTGGCCCATCATGATCCTACACATACCCTAAATTAAGAAAAATATTAAAATAATTTTGAGATGAAATATATTTTAATATGCGTTTTGACTATTGTCATACTATAGCAAAGATAGAAACAAGAACCTAATAGTAGGTATGAAGTTAGGAGCTAAAGAGAACTAAAAGAAATGAAATGTAATTACATTACAATGTTCTCATCTATATGATAAGATTTTAAACTATTTGCTTGATTTCATACTAAGATGAGATAGGATTTTAATGGATAATTTTTATTTTTTTTGAGATATATTTAATTTAATAAAATTGTGTTGTTAGGATAAGCTATAATAATGAAGGAGATTGATTGACTTTTTGGTTAGATTTGAGGCCACAAAACAAAAATATCAATTATAAAATAATAATTGACAATACATTTAGATGTTGATGTAGATATGATAGTCATTAACTATAGCTTATAAGTGTTCACGATAGATAAATAAGAGTGTCTTCTTGATTTAATCTAAATCAATCTATGATTACTCATTGACTAGAACAACCTAATTTGGTTCCTTAATTATAAAACAAACATTAAATCTAAAAAAATTTGTAAGCATAGTGACAATTGATGGAATGTTTCAAACTATTTATCTTGAAACATAGGAATTTTATTTTTTTGGATTTAGGGATGATATTGTGGACATGATATAGTTTAAAAGGTATATAATTTCAACTATGGCACAACTTATAGTTAGAAAATATCTAATAAATTGAATTAGACATTTGTTAAATAGAGTGATGGGATATAAAAGACTATTGGATTGGGTTTTGAATCAATAAGTGTGTCAAAAGAGCCAAAACATGTACCATAAATATTTATTAAAATCATCTATAAAATTGACATAAACAAGTTATGAAAAATGTAACCTGATACACATCTTTCTCCTAAATTTTGCACCCGGTTTTGTATGTATACAAATATTAATGAAGATGCATATCAAATTAGGAATACGTAAAATAATATAATATTAATATTCAATCATCTAGATCACTATAAAAAGTATATTCTCCCATATAGTAAAAAATATATATAAACTAAAACCAAAATTAGTAATATGATGACCTCAAATTGCATGTTCTAAAAGGGAGTGTGTAAAAATTGAGAGAAAAATAAATAAATTATGACTACAATTGAATTGTGATGCAAGACCATCCCAAGCTATAAGAGAAAAACTACGCCAATCAAAATTATTTTATTTTCCCAAAGATAGAAAGTTTCCAAAATCCATATTGATAGTTGCTAAAATGATTTATTGATTCGATTGTGTGATAATCTCTTTTTGCACCAACGTTTCAGATCACACTCTATGATCCATCATTAGGATGAGAAAAGAGCACACGGATAAGATTGATAAGTTGCAAACCAAGAACAAATAAAAAGGGAAGAGAAAGATAGGAGGGAGAAGGGGCTGCACGTTGACCAAGGCACAAGAGGGTCAAGACTAGAAAGGAGAGAGAAAAAAAAAAGGAAAAGGGGAGAGAAACAAATCAACCAACTAATAAAGAAACTAAATAATAATTAAAAGAAGGTTAGAATAATTCAATGACAAAATTCCAAAAATCAAAAAAGAAAATTATAATAATATAAAGAATAACACAAATAATTTTTTTAAAAAAATTATTTATTCTAGTAATCTTTGTAATTTGCTTTATATTATTCAATATATGCGAATAATATAAAAGAATAAAATTGTTATTCTATAGGTAGTGAGCTTCTATATTGAGAGATTTATCTCTATGGTTTTTCCCTCCTTGGGTTTTCCACATAAATCTGGTGTTATCTTCTGCATGAACTTGTTCATTGTCATATCTTTCATTGCTACTAATATGTTCAAGAATTGTTGATCTGTTTAAGGTCTATTGATCTGGTTATAAGTTATTGTTCTTGTTGAAAGTTGGAATTTGAATAGTGTTGTGAATTTTAAGATCTAGAGGGGTTTAATATTTGTAAAGATACTGATTCACCCACCCCCTCTTAGTATTCGGGTGTGTTCAAATTTTTTGACTATATACCATGTGAGATACATAGTTCATTCTTGTGATTTTTACTTTAACTGCTTATCAATGTTTCATTTTGATCATTTTCATTGATAGTCCTTATTGTAACCATTTTTTTGCTTACATTAAGATGTGTGCATGAAATTCTACCAACTTGTAAGGATTTGATGTATTTTCATTAATGTTGTATTCCTTGATATTCATGTATTATGTGTTATAATTATCATAGTGATTTATTTCATGTTTGTTACTATGTGTATCATGATTATATGTTTAATATGTTTAGTTGAACTTCCTTGGATGATTTTCATGTGTTTTAGTTATTAAATATTAAGTAGGTATGTCTAACAAATGGATAAAGGTACAAGGTTATTTCTCCACCTAAAGTGTGGGTTTAAGTTATTCCCAAACTATGGTTGATTGAAGATGTCACTTTTTTCTTATGTGTTTGGTAGCTAAATGTATTACACTTGATTAAGTACAAGGTAAACCCTATTTTTCCTAATATTTTTCAATCCAAATCAGTGGTGATACTAGAATTTGTGTGTTGTGGAAAACTAGTAAATATGTGATTTATATTATGGTTGTTTATTTCCCAATTGCAAGCAATTGTATTTTTAATTATTAAACATTATGTGTAAATAGTGCATGATGCATAAAGAATAGGAAAACCATGAAATAAAATAAAGGAAAGGATTGCTAGATGCTGAAGTTGTTTTGTTGATATGTGGTTGTCATTGATGTCAACACTATTAGCATTGGTGATTCTTAATGATGTATATGTCAAGGAGATTGAGAAAATTGTAATAAATATATTGCAGGCAACCAGTGAAGCTGAGAAGGTCAGAGTGTTGGAAAGTACTGTAAGTTGATAATCAGGTGGCACACATTAAAGGGTTTGTTTCTGAATCTATCTAGTATGTTGTCTAAAAGTTTTAGTGGTACGCATCAATATTTGAGAAAGTTATGGCGTTTTGTGTTCCTACAGTAATTTTGTTACTGTAGCGGGTGTTCTTGGAAGAAGAGGATGAAGTTATGGAAATTTCAATTGGTGTGCATGTTCCTATGACATTCTTAGATGAGTTTAGATCATTCTTTATCCTTGTTGCACTTTTGCATTGTTTTGTGTGATCATGTTCGGAGATTTTTCTGACGTGTGCTCGATTTTTCATGTTCTTGGCTAACATGATGGTGATAGTGTGTTGCGGATCCATGAGGATTAATATTTTATTGTTTGGCATGTTCAAAGGTGTTTATTTGGGTCCTCACTATGTTATGACTGACTTGTGCTGGTGTGCATTAAGATTTATTTATGTATTGAGGCTGACAGTTGTAATCTATTCTTTATTTGTGGTTGACAGAGAAGTTGGTGTAAATCCATGTAGCAAACATATAAGAGCGGTTGTTTTTCTGATTTTGATTTATGCTCAATGTGTATAAGTGAAGTACATGTGCAAATAAAGATCAAATCATTCAAGAGCAGAGCAGAGTGTGAAAGAGATTGAGAAGAGTGTGTAGAAGGTTTTTTGTGCCTAACCGAAACTGTCATTAGGATTTTGTAGAAGCTAATTTCTCAGTTCAACCTCATTAGATGGATTTAATCTGATCATTGTATGTAAGGTAGTGATCTCTAGGCAGTGTGCATGAATGCATGTGCATTCCCTATTTTCTCTTCATTATACTTTTAACGGGGTATAATCTTGTGGACTAGCATCCACTGTGGTTTTACCCCTAACAAGGTTTCCACGTATAAAATCTTGGTGTTCATGTGTCTCTGATGTGTTATTGATTTATGCTTGCACTATTAATTATTAGATCTGAGATTAAAGGTTGATTAATGTTGAACAAGTTTGATTTTGGTAACAATTGATTCACCCCCCCTCTCAGTTGTCTATCCTTGTTTTTCCAAAAAGGATACTATTTAATATGTAGTAGGAACATTATTTGAATAATTGTTGTTAATTTAAAAAATTTATTCAAAAATCCCCCTTTAGCTTGAAAAAAAATATTATGTGATCAACTAACGTACTAGGTGTATAGCTTGAGGAATTACAAAGAAAAATTATCATCACAAGAATATATATTGTTTGATCTAAATCCTCAAAACTATGGTCTATTCCCAATTACTCCAACATAAAAAAAAAAAATGATCAAAAGTGTCAACATTCAAATTCAAATATCCCTTCCTAAATAAAAGAACCATCTCAAAGAACAACTCATTTGTATTAGGGTGGAGAAGATAGTGTCTCTTAACACCATAAGAATAAACTACAAAGATACATGGTTTACTTTGTGAATCCATGGCCTTTAATTTTTTAATAATGTGAGCCCATGCTTAAGAATAAAACACCCTAAATTTCTTCATGTTGGATGTTGTGGTTGTTTTGCTGATATGTGGTTGTCATTGATGTCAACACTATTAGCATTGATGTCTTGAAGGTTGTATATGTCGAGGATATTGAGAAAATTATAGTAAATATGTTGAAGGTTGTCTGTGAAGCTGTGAAGTTCAGTGTGGTGGAAAGTTCAGTATGTTGGTATTTAGAAGTTTTGAATTAAAGGGTTTTTTTTTTTTAGCCTATCTAGTTTATCCTCCAGACGTTTCAAAGGTGCACATCAAGATTGGAGCAAGTTCTAAGTTTTTGTGTTCTTACAGTTATTTTGTTACTGTAGCTAGTGTTTTTGAAAAAAGAGAATATAATTCTAGTAATTTGAGTTGTTGTGTATGCTCCTACGATGTTCGTTGATGTTTCTAGATCGTGCTCTATCTTTTTTGCACGTCTACATTGATCAGTGTGCCCGTGATCGAAGATTTTTCCTTTGTGTGTTTGGGTTTTCATGTTCTTGGCCGACATGGTGGTTGTAACATGTTGTGGATCCTTGTGGATTAATTTTTGAATGTTTGGCACGTTTGAGGATGTTGTTTTAGGTATTCATTATGTTGTGACTAACTTCAGTTGGTGTGCATTGAGATTTGTTCATGAATTGGGCCGATAATTTGTATTCATTTCTTCTTTTATTTTTTGTTGACAAATTTGTTGATGTAATTCCATGAAGCGGATATATAAGAGTGATTTTTTCTTCATTTTGAACTATGTATGAAGTGGTATGCAAAGTGTGCAAGTTCTATGTGTGAATAAAGATTAAATTATTCAATTGCAGAGTAGAGGATAAAAAAAGTTTGAGCGAAGTGTTTTTGTGCCTAACTAGAACTGTCATCAGGCTTTTGAAGAAGCTAATTTTTCAGTTCAACCTCTTTAGGTGGATTTAATCTAAAAAAATTATGTAAGATAGTGTGTCTTCTTTGAGCAGTGAGCTCTAGGTAGTGTGCCTAGATGCATGTGCATTCCTTATTCATTTTCCTTATACTTTTAACAAGGTATAACTTGTGGATTAACCTCCACCGTGGTTTTTCCCCTAACAAGGTTTCCACGCAAAAAATATTGGTGTTATGTGTGTTTCTGATGTGTTGTTGATTCATGCTTTCACTTTTATTTATCAGATCTAAGATTAAAGATTAGTAAGGTTAAATAAGTTTTAAATTTTATGAAAATTGATTCACCCCTCCCTCTTAGTTGTCTATCCTTGTTTTTCCATCAATTGGTATCAGAGTAGGTTCCTCTGAAGAAGTTTAATAGCTTGAGGTGATCCAATATGGCATCATACAAGAAGGATAGTCCTAGATTCAATGAAACAAACTACTTTTTGTGGAAGGCTAGAATGGAGTGTCATTTGAAGTGCATTGGTGAACCCTATTGGAAGATTACAAAGAATAGATATGTTATTCCTCAGAATGGTCCCGCTACTCCTAATGAGATTAAAGAAGTTGAAACTAATATTAGGGCTATAGAAGCATTATTGAGTGCTCTGAGAGATTTAGAGATGACAATTGTGATGGGTCTAAAAATAGCATATGAGATTTGGGTATGTGCAGGATCATGATGGGCCAAAAAGTGGCGATATCTAAGTGATATGATGGCCCATCTGGCTGACGACCTTTTTTTTACCCAAAATTGATGAAACAAAAAGGGTTTTTAAAGGAGATTCTCAGATTTCCACCAATATAGCTTATGCTTTACTTTGAATTTAATAAATTATTATTATTCATTTTCTATTTGAATTACGACTAAAGTCCTAATTGATAGGTTGATTGAAAAACATCTATAAATTTCAAACAGTATCACATTTTTTGAATCCGAAACATGTGTCATATTCTATGCTTCGCATACTATAGGATTAAAAAATAAATATATGAATTTCATGAAGTTTTGACCAAGTTAAGGTGGTTAGACATACAAGTTTTTATATTTTTTAAAATTTGTAATAAAAAAATCATAATTAATTATTTACTTGAAAAAAAAATATGCATCACATTGGGACATGAGTCCCCTACTTATATCTAAAATATTATAAAAAAATATTATCATTTTATTGTGGTTAGGGTGGTCAGACATACACCTACTTCTTATTTTTTCCCTGAAATTTAAGTACTGCTGCATTGAAATTTCAAATTTTCACCAAATAGGTTTATTTACTTTTTAAATAAACCTAGTAGTTTAGAAACTAAATTCAATTTTCTACAAATTATATTTTTACATATTTTTGAAATAATATAGATAACTTATTCAAATTTTTACGTCAAATTGCCTAACTCTGATTTTTTGAATTTTATTGCCACTTAAGGGCTTGTTTTTTCCATGATGATCCTACACATACCCATTTGGAAGAAGCTGGAAACATTGTATGAAAGAGATGCACAAGTGAAAGTTGCTAAGCTACAAAGTTTGAAAGGAAAATAGGAAAAATTGAAAATGAGCGAAGATGAAAACATTATTTCTTTCATGCAAAAATTAAATGAACTAGTGATGGGTATTAGATGTTTCAATGGAATCTTGGATGAACAAGAGATTGTAGCTAAAGTGCTTAGATCATTTCCTACTTCTTACAAAATTAAAGCTCGTGCTATTGAAGAGCTCGAGATAGTAACAAATCTGACAAGAGATATGTTGATTGGTAAGCTTGTTGCCTTTGAATTAAGTGAATTTGGTGATTCTACCCCTAAGATAGAATTTGCATTTAAAGCTATTGTATCTAGAAGAAACCAACATAGATATGATCTAGGAGAAATTTTCAGAAAGACATTCAATTATGAAGATGATATGAAATAGATTGAAGATGAAGAAAGAGAGTAAGAAGAGTTGGAAGCATTCATTTTGAAAAGAGAAGACAGAGGACAAGGTCAGTATAAATTAAATTTTCCTATTAAATGTTTCTCTTGCAATAAGATAGGTCATTTTGCATCAAGGTGTCTTGAAAGAGTTCCTAGGTCCAAACCTGCCAAGCCTAGATTTCAAAAGAAATGTTATTATGTTGAAGAAGGTGTTACTAATGATGAATCTGATAAAGAAAATGGAAATGAAGATGGATGGGTATTCATTTCTATTAATGAAAATGGTCCAGTGTCTACTGAATTTGCTAGTAATAAAAATATTGAGAAAGCTCTTACAACCAGAATTGAAGAAAAGGATGAGTGGGTGGTTGATATCGAATGCTCACATCATATGAATGGTGACAAAAGAAATTTTTTAAGCTTGGAGAAATATGACGATGGTTTTGTAAGATTTGGAGACAACAATGCTGGTGTGATTTGTGGTAGAGGCACTATTTCTCTTAGTGGTAAATATAATACTGATGATGTCCTTTATGTAGAAGGATTGAAGCATAATCTATTGAGTGTTGGACATATGGTTGACAAGGGATACAATCTTCAGTTCAAAGATGGAAAATGTAGGATACTGGGAAGTTCTAGAAATGTAATTGCTTCAGGTACAAAGAAAAGAAGTAACATTTTTCACCTGAGTGCTGCTAGTGAAATTTATTTAATTGCTCAATTTGATGTAAGATGGTTATGGCACAAGAGGTTGTGTCATGTGAATTTTGATAACATTGTGAGAGTAAGCTCCACTCAAGCAGCTAGAGATCTTCCAAAACTAGTGAAGCCTACTAACACCATATGCAAGGAACGTCAGATGGGAAAGTAGACTATAGTTTCTTTTCTAACATCATTCTAATTGAGTGTTGGAGCTAGTTCATACTGATCTATGTGGTCCCTCCAGAATTAGAAGTCTACAATGAGAAAGATACTTTATGTTGCTTATTGATGATTACTCTAGGATGATATGGGTTGCTTTCTTGAGAGAAAAACATGAAGCATTAGAAAAGTTCAAAAGCTTCAAAGCTATGGCTGAGAATGAGACAGGTTTGAAGATTAAATGCTTAAGGTCAGACAGAGGTGGTGAGTTCACTTCCCAGGGGTTCAATTCTTTCTGTGAAGAGCATGGAATCAAAAAATAGTTATCTACTCCCCGAACTCCTCAATAGAATAGAGTTGTAGAGAGAAAGAAAATAAAAATTCTAGATGTTGCTAGAACTATGATGTTGGAAGGTAATGTTCATCATATCTATTGGAAATAAGTTTTAAGCACTATTGTATATACTATCAACCGGGTAAATATCAATGGTAATTCTGGTAAGACTCCTTTTGAGTTGTGGTTTGGTTATAAGCCTACTGTTAAATATTTCAAAATCTTTTGAAGTAGATGTTATATCAAGAGAGATGAAGATATAGGCAAGTTTGATGCTAGGAGTGATGAAGGAATATTTTTGGGTTACTTTACTAAGAGCAAGGCCTATTGGTGCTATAATAGAAGATTGACGAAAATGGTTGAAAGTGCAAATGTCAGAGTTGATGAGGACACTTCTAGATCATCCAGATACTATGGATATGATTCAAATGACCAACATGATAGTACTGATAAAGGAAAGAATGCTAAGACACATAATCAAGTTCAAATTGTTCTGGTGAATCAAGAGAACCTAGAAGGAGAAGTTAGTGGAAGTACATAAGAAAGAACAGAAGAACTAGAAGTTCGAGAGAATCCCAAAGTTCTGAGGTATGTAAAGCTAAATTTGAAAAATAAGATTACAAGAGATAAGAAAAAAGGTGAGCAAACTAGAAGAAGAATTGCAGAAGAGGATTCTCTAATTTCCAACACTGAGCCCAACAATGTTAATGAATCATGTAAAGATGAATATTGGATGGAAGCAATGAAGGAAGAACTAATGCAAATAGAGAAAAATGATACATGGATTCTTGTTCCCAGACCTCAGGATAAAAATGTGATTGGAACCAAATGGTTCTTTTGGAATAAGCTAAATGAACAAGGTGAAGTGGTCATGAATAAAGCAAGACTGGTATGTAAAGGGTACTCACAGATGGAAGGTATTGATTTTGAAGAAACCTTTGCCCCTGTTGCTAGAATTGAAGTTGTAAGATTGTTTATTGCTTATACCGCTTTTAAGAACTACAAAGTCTATCAAATGGATGTAAAGTCAACATTTCTAAATGGTGAGCTACAAGAAGAATTATATGTTGAGCAACTAGATGGATTTCAATTGACTGATAAGGAAATATGGTTTTCCAATTGAAGAAAGAATTGTATGGACTCAAGCAAGCCCTAGAGCCTAGTATGCTAGATTGGATAAATACTTGTTGAAGCTTGGATTCAATAAAGGTACTACTAACAGTAATCTGTATTTTAATATGGATCAAGATAAAGAATTGATTATTGAAGTCTTTATTGATGACATCATTTTTGAAGGCGATGATAACTTATGTATGAATTTTGTTGATGAAATGAAAAGTGAGTTTGAGATGCCAATGATTGGAGAGCTAATATTCTTTTTTGGGATTGAAAATTACTCAGTAGACAATGGAATCTTTATATCATAGTCCAAATATGTAAGAGAGTTACTGAATTTTTTTGGCATGGAAGACTCAAAGCCAATTGGTATACCCATGGTAATCGAATGCAAGTTAACACAAAATGATGATTCTCCTAAGGAAAATCAAACAAGATATAGGTCAATCATCGGTGGATTGATTTATTTGACTCAGACCAAACAAGACATCATGAATGTTGTATGTATGGTTGCTAGATATCAAGTTGATCCAAAGGAACCTCATGTGACTGCTATAAAGAGAATTTCCAGATACTTGAAAGGGACAGTTGATTTTGGCCTATGGTATCCTAAAGATGATGATCTTGCTTTGAGTGCCTTCACTAATGCAAATTGGACAAGAGATACGGATGACAGGAAAAGTACTAGTGGTGGTGTCTTCTTCTTGGGGAAGAAGTTGGTGTCTTGGTTAAGTAAAAAGTAGAATTCCATTTCCTTATCTACTATTGGGGAAGAATATATTGTTGTTGCAAACAATTGTACTCAAGTAATATGGATGAAGCAGATGCTGAGAGATATCAGAATTGAGTATGATGAGTCTATTGCTATATTTTGTGATAATTCAACTACCATAAAAATTTCCAAGAATCTAATGATGCATTCAAAAACAAAACATATATCTATAAAATATCACTTTTTGAGAGACAAAGTGAGTGATAAAGAAATCAGACTGGAGTATGTGCCTACTAAGGAACATATTGAAGAAATATTTACTAAGTCATTGCCTAAGGATACTTTTGAGTATCTTAGAGGGAAGCTAGGGGTGATTTCCCCTCCTAATCAAAACTAAGATGCAAGTATTTGCATTAGTCATGTGCATTTACAATCATATCTTGTTTCAGATTGATGTTTTGGTTGCTACTACTCAGGGGGAGTAGTCAGATGATTTAGATATGTGGTTCAGAGCTTGGGTATATTTTCCATTGATTTCAAAGGGGAAGAAGAGTAATGTGAAAAAATTTGAGGAGAAGAGTAATATTGGAAGAGCTAAAATAAAAAAGGGGAGAAGAGCAATACAAAATCTAAGGGGGAGACTGTTGGAGAAGAGTTAGTTGTGTTGATGGTATTTTTCACATCATGTGTTGCCATCAATGCCAAGGGGGGAGATTGTTGGATGTTGTGGTTGTGTTGTTGATATGTGGTTTTCACTGATGTCAACACTATTAGCATTGATGTCTTGAAGGTTGTATATGTTGAGGATATTGAGAAAATTATAATAAATATGTTGAAGGCTGCTTGTGAAACCGACAAGTTCAGTGTGGTGGAAAGTTTGATATGTTGGTATTCAAAAGTTGCACATTAAAGGGTTTTTTTATGAGCCTATCTAGTTTATCCTCCAAAATTTTCAGAGGTGTGCATGAAGATTTGAGCAAGTTGTGGGTTTTTGTGTTCCTACAGTTATTTTGTTACTATAGTTTATGTTTCTGAAAAAAGATAATATAATTCTAGTAATTTGAGTTGTTGTGTATGCTCCTGCAATGTTCATTGATGTTTCTAGATCATGCTTTATCTTTGTCGCACATCCACATTGATCATTGCACTCGTGATCAAAGATTTTTCCTTTGTGTGTTTAGGTTTTCATGTTCTTGGCCGACATGGTGGTTGTAGCATGTTGTGGATCCTTGTGGATTAATTTTTGAATGTTTGGCACGTTCGAGGATTTTTTTTAGGTATTCATTATGTTGTGACCAAATTTGGTTGGTACACATTGATAGTTGTTCATGAGTTGGGCTGATAGTTTGTATTCATTTATTCTTTTATTTTTGGCCAACAAAGTTTTTGATGTAATTCCATGGAGTGCATATATAAGAGCGATTGTTTGTTCATTTTGAAGTATGTATGAAGTGTTATGCGAAGTGTGCAAGTGATATGTGTGAATAAAGATCACATCATTTGATTGCAGAGCAGAGGATAAAAAAGTTTGAGTGAAGTGTGAAGAAGTGTTTTTGTGCCCCACCGGAACTGTCATCAAGATTTTGAAGAAGCTAATTTCTCAGTTCAACCTCTTTAGATGGATTTAATTTGAAAGTTTTATGTAAGATAGTGTGTCTTCTTTGAGCAGTGAGCTCTAGGCAGTGTGTTTGAATGCATGTGCATTCCTTATTCATTTTCCTTATACTTTAAACAGGGTATAACTTGTGGATTAACCTCCACTGTGGTTTTTCCCCTAACAGGGTTTCCATGCAAAAAATATTGGTGTTATGTGTGTTTCTGATGTGTTGTTGATTCATGCTTTCACTGTTATTTATCAAATCTAAGATTAAAGGTTAGTAAGGTTAAATAAGTTTTAAATTCTGTAACAACTGATTCACCCCCCCTCTCAGTTGTTTTTCCTTGTTTTTCCAACACTTAATTATGGTTTTCTAATTGCTCTAATCTTTGAAAGGAGTGATACCTTTTAAGAATTGACAAAGAAGTTAGTTTTAAATATAACGTACATAGTTAATGGATTCTTCCCTATAATTAAGTACAAGATATCTCTAAAGTGTGTCATACAATTATCCATTTCCTTAAAAGATATACTATTTTGTTCTACTACACCATACAAATAAGAACTATATGGAATTGTATTCTATGGAATTGTATTCTATAGATAAATACTATATAAATTAAATATATATTCAAAATTTTAGCTAACATACTCACCACTATTATCCATGCATAAAATCTTGATGGCTTTTTATAAAGTATTTCTCCATAAAACACTTGATGTCTTATAAGTGCTCAATGAAATCAAGCTTCATGTTGGAGAAAATGAACCCAACCAAGTATACCTCAAAATATCATCAATGAATTTAAAAGCATATCTTGATGCAATAATAGAAAGGGAATCGAATGAAGGATAAGCCATTCATATAGCTATAAGAACACACAATAAAAATCAATGAAATATTAATAAAAATAATTCAATTATTGATTCACAATAACAACATAATTATCTAGAGTGTGATGAGTGTGAGTGGGAGCATGAGAGGAAAGGCACGCGGAGGGAATTTGAATTCCTTTGAGGGTGAGGAGGAATTGACAGAGGCAGATGGAGTCCAAGTTTCATTGTGGGTTGTGGTTCTTGCAGAGAAGGTTGGATTCTCTCTTTTGCAGCTCTGTTTTGAGTTGTTCTTTGTTTTTTCATGTGGAGGCTTCATGAGAATTTTTGTGTTGTTGGTTGCAGGGGGTCTTGGAGATCTCTTTTTCTTTGTTGTGGGATGTGGTATGTTCTGGAGCTTCTTCTTTTCTCCTTAGGATGTGGTGTTTGTTGTGGAAACTTGGTTTTCTCTTCTTGATTTAGCTTTTTTCTTCCTAGTGTTATGTGGTTTCTACTAGCCTTATAGATGGTCCAAGTGTGCTTGGGGCTCTCTGAGGTGGATTGGTGGATTGATGGGCTTATTTTTTCTCCTATTCAATGTAATAGGAAGGTTGGTGAGTGCTTCATGTTGGCATGTTATTCTTCTTGGTTCCTCTTGGTCTCCCTTTGCCCCTTCTAGCTATGTGGCTGGTGGTATTTTTTGGGGGGTTCTTGCTATGGTGAGTTTTTCTTGCCTCTTGTTATCCTTTTGTGGAGTGGGCAGTTGTTCCTAGATGTGAATGGTGGTCTTTTATTTGGAGGATGGTTGTTCTTCTTTCTTGGGTTGTGGTCGGTGATGTTGGCATTGATCTGGTTGATGTGTGGCATCTAGTGCTCTCTTTTTAGCTACCTTCTAGGCAGTGGGTGTACGGTGGAATTTATGAGGATGTCTAGTTGTGGAATGAGCTTATTTTTTCTCTCACTCGGTGTAGTTGGAGGGCTTGGGGTTTCTTAGTGTTTGATTTTTTTGTTTCTTGATTTTCCTTGTTCTTCCTTTGCTTCTTCTTGTTACCTTCTTGGTGGCTCTTTGTTGTTTTCTAGTAGCTCTCTTTGCAGGTGATGTGGGAGTGTGTTGGCTACTTTTTGGAAGTTTGGTTGTTGACTGGGCTTATTTTTGTCCCTATTAAGCATAATAGGGAGGCTTGGGGGTTCCTTTTATTGGCTTTCTCTACTTCTGGCTTCCTTTTTGCTATCTTTTTTCTCTTCCTTGTTCTCTCTGCTGGCTTGTGGGTTGCTTGTTTGTTTTTGTACCCTTCGGGCTCTTTTTTTATGGGCTTGGGGGTTTCTGGTGTGGTTTTGTTGGTTTGGGTAGGGCTATCTCAGCCCTGTCTTGTTGTGGATGCCACCAAGTTTCTTATGGAGCTGATGGTTATGTCTATTTCCCCTAGTTTTGGTGGGGTGCTTCTAGTTGGGATGAGTGTTCTTTTGCTTTCCTAGTTGTTTTCTTTTGTTAGGGGTTCTTTTCTTGCATCTAATGGGATCTATGTTGTGTTAGAGGTGGTGATGGAGCTAGATGCTTTGGGCTTGTGGTTGTTGATGATGGTTTACCTGGATGAGGTGTGTTTTATGGGGTCTTCTTTGTTGATGACTTGTTGGTTGAAGGGTCATGTTATTTTGGACTCTTTTTAGATCTTTGGTGGCCTTGTTCGCTTAACTGGGTCGTTTTCAAGTCTTAATCCTAGATCCCAGATGTTTTTGTTCTTGGTGCAGGGATTTCCAAAGGAGGCTACGGTTGTTTTCTTGGTTACTATGTTGGATTTCTCCTTTGGTCCTATGGAGGTGGTCCCCCCTTAGCAACTATTCTTATTAAGGTAAGTAGTTCTCCTATGGAGGTGGAGGTTAAGGGTGTTGGTGATGTCTGGTTGTGGTGGCTTTAATGATCATTTCTTCATCTCCAATAGAGGGGATCTCACTCCTTTATAGGTGGAGCTGGAGTTGGGGATTACTAGGTGAATCTGAGTTGCAAGTAAGCTAACTTATTGCATTTTTTTGTGGTGGATCAAATTGTCTCTATTGAGGTGGGGTGTTTGGTCTTACTGGTTGTTATTACTAGTGTGGTCTTTTCTCATTTAGTGATGATTATCTTTCTTGGCTCATTGGTGTTTTCCATGAGTGGCTAGTTTGTTGATGCCTAGTAGATGCAAGCGAGTTCTTTGTGTAACTAAAAGGGTTTTTGGTCTCGGTTAAAAACCATTTGGTTCAAGGGTCTTTGGCCCTTTATTTTCTGAAATATGCAACATGTGTAGTCTTTTTTATCTTTTGTAGATGCTACGGAGATGTTGTTGGTCTATGGTTTATCTTTTGGGTAGCTTGTCTTCCTTTGTATTGGGTTTTGAGCCCCATCAAAACCCATTTTTTACCTTCTAATCAAAACAACATAATTATAATTTACCATGAGGGGCTTACAATATGAATTATTATCCTTTAAATATATATAAGAACACTATATGAATAAATTATAGAATATTATAATATCCTTCAATATGCTACCAAAATTTATAATGATAGTAGAATCACTTTCATAGGTAAAAGTAATGTTAATTAAATATTTGAATTCAAATGATCATGAGTTATCCTTACATATTTCTCTAGCCTTAGGAATAATATTTTTTCCACAAGGAGTACAAAGATCAATTTTAAATACATGTAGCTAGTCAAACGTGTAGAGGGAACCTTCTACAATGAGTGTGGTCAATATGGCTAAATGAATCTTGTTTTAATTCATAGCACAAGATCTATTAGGATTAATAGATCTACAAATGTATTACTCTATTGTTTCACACTTAAAAAAATTTACTACAAGATATTATAAATAAAAGTAGTTTTTATCTCATCATGCCCATTAGTGAGTCTAGATGCCCATTAGTGAGTCTAGCACTAAAATATACCTATGTAGTGACTATAATTCTCCTAGAATCTTGATGTGACATTGTCAAATCATAATAAAAAATGTGTTCCCAACTACAATTTGAAATTTTTAAATATGATGGAATGCAATAGGATTATGATGGCTATATGATGAATGGGATATTATTAAAAAATTACAAACAAATAAATAAAGTGAATGAAAATTTTATATGATGCAATATTAATCTTACACCTAAGATGCTCCTACACCAGACACCAAGGGTAATTTAATACCTACTCCCTCAATTTTCAATGGCCATGGGAAAACTAAATTGGTCTACTTCAACCTTAGAAATCAAAGATGAATCTTAGATATATATTCCTTGATATTGTACCAAATACTCCTAATAGTATCTATTTTTGGTTCTTCTAGCAATCCTACTATCTAAAACCTTACCAATCTTCTCCCCTTTCTATTGTAGTAATTGATTCTCTTCTTATCATTCTATGTTGTCATCTACTTTCTCTTATTCATGAAACTAATATAAAATTGAAACATTAAACACTAGTGATATGCCTTGACCTTTTGATATCTCCATTTCATATGTATTTATTGAATTAAACCTATTGATAATTCTACAAAGACAAAGTTTATTCATCTTCAATATTTATATGTTCTAACCAGAATTATCCCCTAAAGTCACTTTATTTCCAACTTCAAACTCTTTGTATCTACCTCCAATCCTTTCCAAATGATGTCTATATTCTATGTGTAATACCTTCATTTGTTTTATAAAGCCTTCTACTTTTGTACTCCTCTTATCTTCATTGCTAATATCTCTTAATTATTTTCCATTCCTTAGAATACTATCATATTCTATCAAAAAAACCACTATACTTATAATCATTAAATTTTTATATATACAAACTCTACTTGTACTAGGACCATATCGTAATATATTATCTTCTCCCTAATTAAGCATCTCATCAAATTACATTAACTCCTATTCAAAAATATAATTCTCATCATTCTATCGGTGATATAACAAATTGAACTTCAAATACTTTTATTTTCTTCTATAATGTCTTTGAAAAGTACCAATCAAGCTTAGTCTCTATCTACAACAATAGTCTTTGGCAACCCATGTAATCTTGCATTTTCTTTAAAAAATAGATCAGCTATATATAATGCATCATTTTTCTTCTTAAATGGAACTAAGTCTATAATATTAGAAAGTATATCCACAAATTATACAAATATAGAATCATGTGCTCTATTGCTCTAACAACACTAATACAAAATCAATATTGATATCTTCTCAAGGAATCTCAAAAATTTCTAATGGCTAATACAACAAAATATTTTGACTAATCCATTTTTTATACCTAATAAATCCTATAACTATGGACATATTTTCTCATATCTATATTTTAGGAAAATAATAATTTTCACTTAGTAATGCTAATTTCGTATCTACTCCAAAGTGACTTGCTAAACCATCATCATGCTTCTCTTTGATCAATACTCCCCATATTCGCCTTCATGAGGCATATAATTGTCTACCCTTAAGCAACATTTCATTATAAATCAAGTGATCAAGCCATTTATTTCTATCCATACTTATTAGCTATCTATGTTTTCCTTCTATAAAATGGCAGTCAACTTCATACAAATGCTTCAACATATCTACCATTTCTATTTTCATTTTAGTCTATATATTTTTTCTCCTACTCAAATCATTTATAACTTATTTAATTTATTTTTTTTATGTTTCAATACAAAGGAATAACTTTCCATGAACTCTACTCTTATCACATGTCTTTAATTCAACTTAATTTGATTATTCAAGTTTTGTAATGCTTCATTATTTATATACATAAAATATTGTTTTCACATGTCCACTTCTTAAATGCTTAGATTATGGTATAATATTATTATTTATAAATTAAATATATCTATCAATCAAATAGAACATCCAAATATGCAAAGAGTATACTGAACATTGAAAACAAAAACTTGAAAACAAAAACTTTTAGGAGCTCTCCCACTCTTCTACCATGATTGGGCTATACAATCCACCTAAGGCTATGAGACTAAAAGTAAGTTGAATAGATAATAATAATAATGATTGCAATATGCATGATCAATGTACAAAATGAGATCAATAAGTATATATATATAATAACATCAAGAAATATAAATTTACAAGATGCAATCTAAAATCACATAATACATGCACAATTACCTAAAAGATTTATCTTAAATAAAGAATATATAATAGAATAATAATCTAAATATAAAAAATAATACCCAAAATCTTTGTGATATAATTGAGTCCATAATTAAAAGAGTGTAATTGTAAGATTACTCTCATCATAACCCACTATCATCTCCATTACTTTAAGGAGGTATATGACATTATTCCAAATTTATTTTATTCTTAACTACCAATCTATCATATATTATTGCCGTATATTATTTTATCCTTATTTGAGGCCTAGCAAATTTACCTTTATATACTTTGAGGACTTATGAGCCATATCTCAATATAAGGCACTCATATTCATGTTGAAAATGAGTAAGAAGAGATTTAATTTAATGGACCGAGATGGAGATAAATAAACAAGAAGCCCTAACTAAGTGTAATGAGTATATTAGCTAAGCACGAACCCATTTGACCATTTATCAATGCCTTGGTAAATCCGTAACTTTCATTAAACACTACATCATTATAAGTTGGTCATGTAAATATGTGCTTCATCATTAACAAATAAGCTATTATTATTGTCTTTGGTTTTTTCAAGTCGTGCTTCTATTTATTTGCTGTATATTTATTAATTTTTTGTCAATAAAAAAATTACATTTTAGACAAATGATTTTAGGGCAAGTTTTGAAATTTATGAGCAAGGTTGAAGTTTCATAAATTAATTTTAAATTTGTAAATATATAAATTTAAAAGTGTTATATTATAAGTGAATATGTAAATATAGAATATATTATAAGAAATAAATCATTCTTTATGTATAAAATCTTTTAAAGAAAATATTAAAATAATTTTGAGATTAAATATATTTTATTTTATAAATTTACATAACATGAATTTTGACTATTGTTATGTTATAACAAAGACAAAAACATGAACCTAATATTAGATATGAAGTTAGGAGACGAAGGCTACTTAAAGTCAACAATTAAAGTCATGGAGTGTAATTACATTAGAAAGTTCTCATCTATATTGTATGATTGTGTACTATTTTTTTGATTCAATATTGGTGAGATCGACCTTTAATACATATATTTAATATAATAAAATTGTGTCATACTAATAAGCATTGTTAAGAGATGTTTAATAATGAGGGAGATTGATTGACTTTCTTCTTAGCTTTGAGGCCACAAACCAAAATATCAATTATAAAATAATAATTGGCAATGCATTTAGATGTTGATGTAGATAGAAATGTTGTTAGCTATAGCTTGAAAGTGTTCATGATACATACACAAGAGTGTCTTTCTTTGGTTTCTTTAAGTTGTTCTTCTATTTATTTGATGTATATTTATTAATATTTTATCAATATAAAAAAATTACATTTTGTGGAAATGATCGTAGGTCAAGTTTTGAACATAAAAGAAATTAAATATGTAAATTTATTGACAAGGTTGAAGTTTGATAAGCTAATCTTAACTTAATGAATACGTAAATTTAAAAGTGATATTTGATGGCACGAATTTTAGACTCTCTCGATCTGTACCCAATTTGATGATTTTTTTCAAGACACAACTTCTCAGAGACCAAACTGCTACAGGAACTTACATTTCCATAATAGAACATTCATTTAACACAAAACAAAACTTATAAAGAAAACTCAAAATTGTGACAAGAAATAAAAATCATTAACAACATGACATTCATTATTTTATTCATCTTTGTTCGATGCCATGGCACTGGATTAGATGGACCTGGATCTACAATGGAAAAGTTTGTTTTCATAATAGATGCAAACCAACATCAAACTTCCTTTTTATTCTATTGACTGTGTTTTGCCAACACTCCAATTCACACTCTATCATAATATCCTCACATCCGGTCCCTTCATCATCATGACCACCATTCTCCTATGCAGCTTTACTTCCACCCCATTCTTCTAGTTGTGTTGCATCTTAAGATATATTCGGCCTCCCTTCTTCCTTTTGGGCCTTCCTTCTTTTATGTTTGTTCGCCTTCTTCTTTGCATTTCGCCCTCTGAAAAAGTGGCCTCTTTAGTCTTTCAACCTCATTTATATATAACGTACACTTCCTTGATCCATCTCATCATATATGAAATGACCTCTGGCTATATTTGAAACGAAATGTTTTGAACAACCAATCGACCCACGACTCGGCAACCAAACCACAACCAAATTGACACATTAACTGTTGAGTTTGGGAGTAACATCTTGAGTATCTTATTTCTCCTCACATTATGCTTATGATCAAACAAAAATAGGAATATATGCATTTGTGTGACAGGAAGATAACTGCTAAAGCAATAGGAATTTGTACCTAAACACAATAAAAAAAACACCAAACTACACAACATTGAAACTAAAACACAATCAAAATTCGATGGAGCGTGATGCTCCTACATCAAAATTTAGAACACATTATAAGAAATAAATCATTATTTATATATAGTACTTGTATAAATAAAGAAAAATATTAAAATAATTTTGAGATGAAATATATTTTAATGTGAGTTCTAACTATTGTCATGCTATAGCAAAGATAGAAACAAGAATCTAATAGTAGGTATGAAGTTAGGAGCTTAAGAGAACTAAAAGAATGGAATGTAATTACAATATAATGTTCTCATCTATATGACATGATTTTAAACTATTTGTTTGATTTCATACTAAGATGAGACGAGCTTTTAATACATACAAAAAGGTTTTTTTGACATACATTTAATTTAATAAAATTGTATTGTTAGGAGATGTTATAATAATGAAGGATATTGATTGACTTTCTTATTAGCTTTGAGGCCACAAAACAAAAATATCAATTATATAAAATAATAATTGACAACATATTTAGATGCTGATGTAGATAGGATAGTCATTAACTATAGCTTATAAGTGTTCATGATAGATACACAAGAGTGTCTTCCTTATTTAATCTAAATCAATCTATGATTACTCGTTGACTACAACAACCTAATTTGGTTCCTTAAGTATAAAATAAACATTAAATCTAAACATTTTTGTATGCATAGTGACAATTGATGGAATGTTTCAAACTATTTATCTTGAAACATAGGAATTTTTTTTTTTGGATTTAGGGATGATATTATGGACATGAAATAGTTTAGGAGATATAATTTCAAGTGTGGCCCAACTTATAGTTAAAAAAGATCTAATAAATTGAATTAGATGTATGTTAAATAGAGTGATTGGATATAAAAGACTATTGGATTGGGTTTTGAATCAATAAGTGTGTCAAAAGAGCCAAAACATGTACCATAAACATTTATTAAAATCATCTCTAAAATTGGCATAAACAAGTTATGAAAAATGTAACCTAATACACATTTTTCTCCTCTAAATTTTGCACCCACTTTTGTATGTGTACAAATATTAATGAGGATGCATATCAAATTAGGAATAGGTAAAATAATATAAAATTATTAATATTCTAGAATCTAGATCACTATAAAAGAATATTATCTCATAGAGTAAAATATATATATAAACTTAAACCAAAATTAGTAATATGATGCCCTCAAATTGCATGTTCTAAAAAGGAGTGTGTAAAAATTGAGAGAAAATTAAATAAATTATGATTACAATTAGAGTGTGATGCAAGACCATCCCAAGCTATAAGAGAAAAATTGCATCAATCAGAGTTATTTTATTTTACTATTTTTTTGTTTTTAAATTTTCATTACTTTTTAGTCACCAACTTATTCTTGAAAATCTCACTATTTTTCGTTGTAGTTACATATCTAACCTCACACTAGGAGACATGCGTTTTTCTATGATCAATTGACACTATATTAACTTTTTATAATTGTTTTATCATTACAAAGGAATGAATCAGCTTTTAAACCTTATTAGACTAATAGGATTTCCCTCAATTTTACTATTAATGGCTTGCAATAGCTTTCCCAAATTTATAGTGGGAAAGAAAAAATTCCCAATACCTTTGATCTAGGAATGCATATCTTGTACATCACATAATAATCTATCATCATTGTATCTAATTTAGTTCAATTGTATAATTTATTGACTACACATTTCATGTGGCTTCAAAATTTACACCACATTTTAGTTGACCATGATCATTTCTACCACTAGGAATAAATAGATATACACTCATGAATATAATTAGAAAGTAGAAAATAAAGTAGGGTGAAGTTGAACATATCGAACTATATTGTAATTCCTTTGAATTATATAATTTACACATTGTAATAAAAAGGCTAAGGCCTATCATTTTGAAATCCGATTATGATAGATTGCATTATTGTTGTGACTATAATAAGATAAATAAATATTATTTATTTTGATTAATGTGTAAAAAAAAAATTGGAAGGGACCAAAAACCCTTTACATCAAAATGATTGAGACTAAAGATGACACAATAAAAGAAACAACCAACCAAGATCAAAACAAAAAACCAACAATAAAAGAAGAAAAATAGTAGAGGGCCTATTTCATATTCTTTATTGTGTTTGTCACCTCCATCTCCTAGTTGTAGTGCAAGTTAACCATAGATAGTAGTTCGTTCTTCTCCTCGTGATTTTTTCATACTACCATATGTCCTAGCACTAGTGCCCTTACCTTCTTCAATCATTGCATCTTTTCCCTTTTCTTTGGTAGGAAAATCCTTCCCCTTCTAACCAGTATGAATCTTCTCCTCCCTCAAATATTTGAACTTCTCCATTAGGAATTTGAGGGAATCCACACTGTTCTTGATGGAATAGTAAATAATTTACATCAGCTTCTTAACATCATCATTAATTTCTTTGACCTTACTTTCCATGCCCTAAAGGTGTTCCTCATAGTTTTCCATGCCTTGAAGGTGATCTTCACATTCTTTCTTGAAGTTAGAGACAAAGTTCTCCACATCGAGAAGCTTATCAATTAACAACTCAAATAGAGACCCCTTACTTAGACTAGAAAATTTTTCTTTAATACTTCTCATTTTAACATTAAATTTGTTGATTTCATTCATGACCCATTTAGCAAGCTTGAAGTTACAAGTATCACCCTCCCTAACCATGACTAAGATATCCAACATGTCCACATTTTCATCATCAAGATAGGAAAATCATCAAAAGGGGGTGAACATTACCAAAGCTATAACGAACCTTTCCTGACTTGTTCTCCATGTTTTTAGCAGTAACCTCATAAACCTTTTATTTGTCTTTTCTAGAGCCAATTCATATATATTTCACCTATTAGGGAGTATTGATCTGCTTGGTATGGGGATTTTCATTATCCCTCTCTTTATCTTTGCTTGTAACACACCTAGTATACATCTCCTACTACAACATTAAATTCTAGTCATCATCATCCTCCCCTATGTGAGAGCCACTTGACCACAAGCATTGTCTTTTAGTCTTATTTTTAGGAGGATTATTCTTTTCACTTACTTTCCTCCTTTTGTGTTGAGTTGACTCCAAAGGAGAGGAATATTGAATCTCCACCTCCTCATCCCTAGCCTAAGAGGGCCTATCTTACATTCCTCATCTTCTCCACCATTAGAATTTGTGTCCATTGAGGAATAATCAACCACCTTAGGTTTGTCCCTTTTAGAAATATCTTTTCCTTTGATAGCCTTGGAAAGAGAGTTCACCTTGTTGTTTTCCATAATGAGTAGAATAAGACCCTCATGAAGGATGAGAGTCCCAAGGATTATTCAGGTGAGCATTCACTGAATTATCCAAAGAGGCCAACAAAAAGAAAGGAAAAGATACCAAGAGTTTGTGCCTGAAATGGTTGAGGATATTGGAATATAGACCAAGAATAGTAGTAAACCACCCATCTAGATTCACATAGGTCTCATTACAACTTTAGTAATGTCTTCCCAGATGGGTTTGATATAAATCCTATCATAACCCCAAGAGTAAGCTTGACCAGTTTGTTCTCACCTCCTTTCAAGAATTGATTGATGGCATCATCATTACCTTTTCAATCTTTGAAGAACTTATTTCCTATAACTGTAACCCAAAAATTTGAGCTATGAGTTACTCAATAATAGAAAACTCCATGCCATTCACCATTAAAAAAAAATTGCACTGTCCTTTCAAAAAGAGATTCAAGACTTCATGGTCAAACCCATGAAGCCTCTCAATGTAAGGGGTGAGACCTCCCTCTTCTAGGATTTTCCAAACTTTCATTTTTTTTCTCAAACCATTGCATGAAATGGGCCTAAATTTTCTCCGATCTCCACTCATTCTCGCATTGCGCTTCCTCTGCTTCAAATTCTAGAGACTTCTATTGATGAAGAACGTGAAAGCAATGGGCTCAAAATCACCCAAAAAATGTGTGAAGCTACTTGGAAATCATGAGTCTGCCATCCCATCCTACCTCATAATTTGTGTTGATTGGCATTTCTTAGTAAAACCAAGGTCTTCATGGGTACTAAATTATACCTGGTCTCCCATGTCTTACCACTCATTAGGTTGTCACCCTTATTGGTGAAAAAATAAACTAATGAGTTTCCTTCTCTAAAGAAGTAAGTAAATCTAACCTCCTCAAACATGTTTAATATTGCTAGAGAATCATTAATGAGGGCTTCAATGGTCTAGCTCGACAAACTCAATATTTGCAAAGACCTAATGATGTTGAGAGAGCCTCCCTCAACCCAAACATTTTTATATCCTTTTTCATGTAAGCAATTTTAATTCCATTATAAGTTGATTCAGATCCAACTCGATGATTGGTTTGAGTTCCCAATGGGAGCGAATATATAAATTTAGAACATATAAGAAATAAATATTTTATATCTATAAAATATTATATAAATTAAGAAAAATATTAAAATAATTTTGAGATAAAATATTTTTTATTTTAAAAATTTATATTATATGAGTTTTGAGTATTGGTATGCTATAGAAAAGATAGCAACAGGAACCTAGTATTAGGTATGAAGTTAGGAGTTGAATAGAACTTAAAGACATGGAATATAATTGCATTAGAATGTTCTCATCTATATTCCATATTTTTAAACTATTTGTTTGATTTCATATGAGATGGAACTTTAATAAATACAAAAAGGATTTTTTGACATATATTTAATTTAATAAAATTGTGTTGTTACAGGATTCTATAGTAATGAGGGAGATTGATTGACTTTCTTCTTAGCTTTGAGGCCACAAAATAAAATATCAATTATAAAATAATAATTGACAATGCATTTAGATGTTGATGTTGATAGAATAGTTGTTAACTATAGGTTAAGTGTTCATGATAGCTACATATGAGTGTCTTCCTTATTTGATTTAAATCAATCTATGATTACTCATTGACTAGAACAACCTAATTTGGTTCTTTAAATATAAAAATAAACATTTTAAATCTAAGATTTTTTGTATGAATAGTGACAATTGATGGAATGTTTCAAACTATTTATCTTGAAACATAGGAATTTAAGTTTTTGAATTTAGGGATGATATTATGGACATGATATAGTTTAGTGGATATAATTTCAACTGTGGCCCAACTCATAGTCATAAAATATCTAATAAATTGAATTAGGTGTATTTTAAGTAGACTGATGGGATATAATAGACTATTGGATTGGGTTTTGAATCAATAACTATGTCAAAAGAGCTAAAACATGTACTATAAATATTTACTAAAATAATATATAAAATTCACATAAATAAGTTATGAAAAATATAAGGATACACATTTTTCTCCTCTAAACCCACTTTTGTCTGTGTACAAATATTAATGAGTGTGCATACCAAATTAGGAATAGGTAAAATAATAAGGATATAAAATATATCAATCTTCTAGAATCTAGATCATAAAAAAAAATTCTCCCATATAGCAAAAAAATTATATAAACTAAAACTAAAATTAGTAATATGATGCCCTCAGATTGCATGTTCTCCAAAGAAGAAAAATAGTAGAGGTCCTATTTCATATTATTCAAGTTGTTCACCACCTCCATCTCCTAGTTGTAGTGTAGGTTAACCATGGGTAGTAGTTCATTCTTCTCATCATCAAAGGATATTTTTATACTACCACATGTCCTAGCACTAGGGCCCTTACCTTATTTAGTCATCGCCCTTTTACCATTTTCTTTGGTGAGAAAATCCTTCACACATATGCTCCTCCCTCAAATATTTGAGCTTCTCCATTAGGACTTTTAGGCAATCCACACTATTCTTGTTGGAATAGTTACTAATTTGCATCGGTTTCTTAATACCATTATCAATTCCTTTGACCTTACTTTCCATGCCTTGAAGGTGTTCATCATAGTTTTTCATGACCTAAAGGTGATCTTCACATTCTTTTTTGAAGTCAAAGACAAGTTCTCCACATCCAAAATCCTATCAATTAACAACTCAGAAAAGACCCCTTACTTAGACTAGCAAATTTCTCTTTAAGACTTCTCAATTTAACATTAATTTTGTTGATTTCATTCATGACACATTTAGCAAGCTTGAAGTTACAAGTAGCCCCCTCCCTAGCCATGACTAATATATCCAACATTTCCACATTTCCATCCTCAAGAAAGGAAAAGTCATCAAAAAGGGGGTGAACATTACCAGAGTTGTAACGAACCTTTTTGACTTATTCCCCATGTATTTAGTAGCAATCTCAGAAACCCTTTATTTTCCTTCCCCAAAGATAATTCTAGTATCTTTCACCTGTTGGGGAACATTAATCTACTTGGTACCCCTCTCTTTACCTTTTCTCGTAACACACCCACTATTTGTCCCCTACTACAATAGAAAATTCTAGTCATCCTCATCCTCCCTTGTGTGAGAGCCACTAGACCACAAGCATTGTTTTTTAGTATTCTTTTTAGGAGGATTCTTCTTCACACTTCCTTTCCTCCTTTTGTGTCGTGTCGACTCTAAAGGAGAGGAAGACATAATCTCCACCTCCTCATCCCCGGCCTGAGATTTTGTCTTCCATTCCTCATCTTCTCCATCATCATAATCTACTTTCATTGAGAAATAATCAACCACCTTAGGTTTGTCCCTTTCATTAGTTTATTTACCTTTGATGTCCTTGGAAGGAGAGTTAACCTTGGTGTATTCCATAATGAGTAGAATAAGACCCTCATGAAGAATGGGAGCTTGAGGGTTATCAAGCAAGTTTTCATTAATTTATCTAAAGAGGCCAACAAAAATAAAGGAAAAGATGCCAAGAGTTTGTGCTTGAAATGGTTGAGGAAATTAAAATGCAGATCAAGAATAGCAATAAACTACCCATCTAGATTTGCATGCCTCATGACGACTTCAATAATGCCTACCTAAATCGATTTGATAGAAAGCTTATCATAACCCCGAGATGAAAGCTTGGCCAATTTTTTCTTCTCATCGCCTTTGAAGAACTTACACCCTTATTTAACTGCAACTCTAAAATTTGAGCTATGAGTTCCTTAGCAATAGAAAACTCCACACCATTCATTGTTAAGGTTTTGTTGTACCAAAATTTCACAAAGAGCTTCAAGACTTCATGGTCAAACCCATGAAGCCTCTCCATGAAGGGGTTAGAGCCCCCTCTTCCAAGATTTTTCAAACTTTCATTTTGTTTCTCAAACCATCACATGAAATGGGCTCAAATCTGCTATGATCTCCACCCATTCTTGCAATGTGTTTCCTTTGCTAAAATTTTTAGAGAATTCTATTGATGAAGAATGTGAAGGGAATGGGCTCAAAAATTCCAACAAAATATGTGAAGCTAAGAGAAATCATGAATCCCCCATCCCATCCTACCTCATAATCTGTGTTGGTTGTCGTTTCTTAATAAAACCTAGGCCTTCATGGGTACTACATTGTACCCCTTCTATGTCTTACCACCATTAGGTTGACACTCTCATTAGCAAAAAAAAAGATAATGATTTTCCTTAGATCTAAACATGTGAGTAAATCTAACCTCCTCGAACATGATAGACATTGACAGAGAATCGTTAATGAGGGCTTCAGTGGTCTACGCCAAATTACTTGATCTTTGTAGACACCTAATGATGTGAAGAGAGTCTCCCTCAACCCAAACCTTTTTATAACCTTTGTCATAGTAAATTTTAATTCCATTAGAAGCTACATCGGATTTAGCTTGGTGATTGGTATGGGTTCCCAATGGGAGTGAGTATATAAATTTAGAACATATAAGAAATACATATTTTTTATATAGAAAATTTTATATAAATTAAGAAAAATATTAAAATAGTTTTGAGATAGAATATATTTTATTTTAAAAATTCATATTATACAAATTTTGACTATTGTTATGTTATAACAAAGATAGAAACATGAACCTAGTATTAAGTATGAAGTTAGGATATGAAGATAACTTAATGACATGAAATATAATTACATTAGAATGTTCTCATCTGTATTGCATGATTTTAAACTATTTGTTTGATTCCATATGAAGATGAGATGGACCTTTAATACATATAAAAGTATTTTTTTGACATATATTTAATTAAATAAAATTGTGTTGTTAGGAGATGCTATAATAATTAGGGGTATTGATTGACTTTATTCTTAGCTTTGAGGCCACAAAAAAAATATATCAATTATACAACAATAATTGATAATACATTTAGTTGTTGATGTTGATGTAGATGTAGATAGAATATTTGTTAACTAAATCTTATAAGTGTTCATGATAGATACATAAGAGTGTCTTCCTTATTTGATTTAAATCAATCTACGATTACTCATTATCTAGAACAACCTAATTTGGTTCCTTAAATATTAAAATAAACATTAAATCTAAACTTTTTTGTATGCATAGTGACAATTGATGGAATGTCTCCAACTATTTTATCTTAAAACATAGGATTTTTTTTTGATTTAGGGATGATATTATGGACATGATATAGTTTAGTGGATATAATTTCAACTGTGGCCCAACTCATACTCATAAAATATCTAATAAATTGAATTGGGCATATTTTAAGTCTAGACTGATGGGATATAATAGACTATTGGATTGGGTTTTTAATCAATAAGTGTGTCAAAATATCCAAAACATGTACTATAAATATTTACTAAAATAATATATAAAATTTACATAAATAAGTTATGAAAAATATAAGGATACATATTTTTCTCCTCTAAACCCACATTTTTGTGTGTACAAATATGAATGAGTGTGCATACCAAATTAGGAACAGGTAAAATAATAAGGATATAAAAGATATCAATCTTCTAGAATCTAGATCATAAAAAAAAAAAATCTCTCATATAGCAAAAAATTATATAAACTAAAACTAAAATTAGTAATGTGATGCCCTCAGATTGCATGTTCTACAAAGAAGAAAAATAGTAGAGGGTCTATTTCATATTATTCAAGTTTCTCACCACCTCCATCTCCTAGTTGTAGTGTAGGTTAACCATGGGCAGTAGTTCATTCTTCTCATCCTCAAAGGATATTTTTATCCTACCACATGTCCTAGCACTAGGGCCCTTACCTTATTTAGTCATTGCCCTTTTACCATTTTATTTGGCAAGAAAATCCTTCCCTTTTGACCAATATACATATGCTCCTCCCTCAAATATTTGAGCTTCTCCATTAGGACTTTTAGGGAACCCACACTACTCTTGTTGGAATAGTTACTAATTTGCATCAGTTTCTTAATACCATCATCAATTTCTTTGACCTTACTTTCCATGCCTTGAAGGTGTTCATCATAGTTTTTCATGACCTAAAGGTGATCTTCACATTATTTTTTAAAGTCAGAGACAAGTTATCCACATCCAAAATCCTATCAATTAACAACTCAGAAAAGACCCCTTACTTAGACTAGCAAAGTTCTCTTTAAGACTTCTCAATTTAACATTAAATTTGTTGATTTAATTCATGACACATTTAGCAAGCTTGAAGTTACAAGTAGCCCCCTCCCTATCCATGACTAAGATATCCAACATGTCCACATTTCCATCATCAAGAAAGGAAAAGTCATCAAAAGGGGGGTGAACATTACCAAAGTTGTAACGAACCTTTTCAAATTATTCCCCATGTATCTAGTAACAACCTCAGAAATCCTTTATTTTCCTTTCCCAAAGATAATTCTAGTATCTTTCACCTGTTGGGGAGCATTAATCTACTTGGTACCCCTCTCTTTACCTTTTCTCGTAACACACCCACTATCCGTTCCCTACTACAATAGAAAATTCTACTCATCCTCATCCTCCCTTGTGTGAGAGCCACCGGACCACATGCATTTTTTTTAGCTTTCTTTTTAGGAGGATTCTTCTTCACAGTTCCTTTCCTCCTTTTGTGTTGTGTCGACTCTGAAGGAGAGGAAGACATAATCTCCACCTCCTCATCGCTAACCTGATATTTTGTCTTCCATTCCTCATCTTCTCCATCATCATAATCTACATTCATTGAGAAATGATCAACCACCTTAGGTTTGTCCCTTTCATTAGTTTATTTACCTTTGATGGCATTGGAAGGAGAGTTAACCTTGGTGTATTCCATAATGAGTAGAATAAGACCCTCATGAACAATGGGAGTTCGAGGGTTATCCAAGCAAGATTTCATTAATTTATCTAAAGAGGCCAACAAAAATAAAGGAAAAGATTCCAAGAGTTTGTGCTTGAAATGGTTGAGGAAATTAAAATGCAGATTGAGAATAGCAATAAACTACCCATCTAGATTTGCATGCCTCATGATGACTTCAATAATGTCTGCCTAGATGGATTTGATAGAAATCCTATCATAACCTTGAGATGAAAGCTTGGCTAGTTTGTTCTTCTCATCGCCTTTGAAGAACTTACACCCTTATTTAACTGCAACCCTAAAATTTGAGCTATGAGTTCCTTAGCAATAGAAAACTCCACACCATTCATTGTTAACATTTTTTTCCACCAACCTTTCACAAAGAGGTTCGAGACTTCATAGTCAAACCCATGAAGCCTCTCCATGAAGGGGTTAGACCACCCCTCTTCCAAGATTTTTTAAACTTTCATTTTGTTTCTCAAACCATCACATGAAATGGGCTCAAATCTGCTATGATCACCACCCATTCTTGCACTGTGTTTCCTCTGCCAAAAATTTTAGAGACTTCTATTGATGAAGAATATAAAGGGAATGGCCTCAAAAATGCCAACAAAATATGTGAAGCTAAGAGAAATCATGAATCCCCCATCCCATCCTACCTCATAATCTGTGTTGGTTGTCATTTCTTAATAAAACCTAGGCCTTCATGGGTACTACATTGTACCCCTTCTATGTCTTACCACTCATTAGGTTGACACTCTCATTAGCAAAAAAAAAGATAATGATTTTCCTTCGATCTAAACATGTTAGTAAATCTAACCTCCTCGAACGTGATAGACATTGCTAGAGAATCATTAATGAGGGATTCAGTGGTCTACCTCAACTTACTCAATCTTTGTCGAAACCTAATGTTGTGAAGAGAGTCTCCAACAACCCAAACCTTTTTATAACCTTTGTCATAGGAAATTTTAATTTCATTAGTTCAGCTACATCGGATTTAGCTTGGTGAATTGTATGGGTTCCCAATGGGAGTGAATATATAAATTTAGAACATATAAGAAATAAATAATTTTTCTATAGAAAATTTTATATAAATTAAGAAAAATATTAAAAATAATTTTGAGATAAAATATATTTTATTTTAAAAATTCATAGTATATAAATTTTGACTATTGTTATCTTATAACAAAGATAGAAACATGAATCTAGTATTAAGTATGAAGTTAGGAGATGAAGAGAACTTAATGACATGGAATATAATTACATTAGAATGTTCTCATCTATATTGCATGATTTTAAACTATTTGTTTGATTCCATACTAAGATGAAATGGACCTTTAATACATACAAAATATTTTTTTGACATATATTTAATTCAATAAAATTGTGTTGTTAGGAGATGCTATAATAATTAGGGATATTGATTGAATTTATTCTTATCTTTGAGGCCACAAAAAAAATATATCAATTATAAAACAATAATTGACAATACATTTAGATGTTGATGTATAGATAGAATAGTTGTTAACTAAATCTTATAAGTGTTCATGATAGATACATAAGAGTGTCTTCCTTATTTGATTTAAATCAATCTAAGATTACTCACTATCTAGAACAACCTAATTAGATTCCTTAAATATTAAAATAGACATTAAATCTAAAAAAGTTTGTATGCATGGTGACAATTGATGGAATGTCTCAAACTATTTTATCTTAAAACATAGGATTTTTTTTGGATTTAGGATGATATTATGGACATGATATAGTTTAGGGGATATAATTTCAACTGTGGCCCAACTCATAGTCAGAAAATATCTAATAAATTGAATTAGGCGTATTTTAAGTAGAGTGATGGGATATACTAGACTATTGGATTGGGTTTTGAATCAATAAGTGTTTCAAAAGAGCCAAAACGTCTACTATAAATTTTTATTAAAATAATCTATAAATTTGACATAAATAAGTTATGAAAAGTGTAAGGATACACATTTTTCTCCTCTAAATTTTGTACCCACTTTTGTGTGTACAAATATTAATGAGGATGCATCTCAAATTAGGAATAGGTAAAATAATAAGGATATAAAAGATATGAATCTTCTAGAATCTAGATCACTAGAAAAATTATATTCTCCCATATAGTAAAAAAATCATATAAACTAAAACTAAAATTAGTAATATGGTGCCCTCAAATTGTATGTTCTACAAAGGAGTGTGTAAAAATTGAGAGAATTAAATAAATTATGACTACAATTGAAGTGCGATGCAAGACCATCATAGGCTATAAGAGAAAAATTACAACAATCAAAATTATTTTTATTTTAAGATTTTTGTTTTGTTTTTAAGTTTTTATTACTTTTTAGTCACCAACCTATTCTTGAAAATCCCCTATTTTGATTGTAGTTACATATATAACCTCACACTAGGAGAAATATGTTCTACTATGATCGATTGAAATCACTCTCAAGGAGAGTTTATCCTTCATTGGTAGAGTCAAATGCTAATTTCTATAAATAATTAATCGATCCCCTCTATATTGCCAAACAATGAAATAAAAAATGAAGGAACAGATAGAACCAAAATAGCATGGTTCCATCACATACAAATTATAGAACCATTATGACTCTATTGCCAAATATAAAGACAAGAGTACTTGTATGAACCTTTAATACCAAAGGATTAACTAGATAAATTGCTTGATACAAGTGCACACAAATATAACCTTAATGGGGAATTAGTCCATAAACTTATTTCTCACATTAACCCTTAGAGGAATGAAATGTAGATTTTAAATCTAATAAATTTTAGAAGAATAATACAATGTAAATTAACAATCCTAAGAATAAGAATGGGAGAAGAATAAAAGAAACGGAAATAGAAGAAAAGAGACTCCAACATACATGGTTAAAACTATTTTGAATTAAAAATTTCTATTTAATATTCATTTTCTCCATTTAATTCATTCACAACCTCTACTTACCTTTAAGAAAAGAAATACCAATGCACTTACAAAGGAAATGAATGATTCTTTTGTAACAAAACATACACCTTTTAAGACAAAACTATATATAAGAACTAATAGACCTTTCATTCTTTTTTTTTTGACAAAAGAATCGAGTATGAACCTAAGTTCTATTATTTATTTGCATTATATAAATAAAATAAATCTTAAGTTCCATTACTTTTATATTGAAAAATGTTAAATTGCAACAAAATAAGTAACTATAAAAACTAAAGGAACTTAAAATAATGATTACGACAAAACAACCACTAACATATAAAATATCCTTACAAAGATAAAAAAGACAATACAAGACAAGATCTTTTTCATGACCTAAAGGTGATCTTCACATTATTTTTTGAAGTCAGAGACAATTTCTCCACATCCAAAATCCTATCAATTAAAAACTCAGAAAAGACCCCTTACTTAGACTAGCAAAGTTCTCTTTAAGACTTCTCAATTTAACATTAATTTTGTTGATTTCATTCATGACACATTTAGAAAGCTTGAAGTTACAAGTAGCCCGCTTCCTAGCCATGACTAAGATATCCAACATGTCCACATTTCCATCCTCAAGAAAGGAAAAGTCATCAAAAAGGGGGTGAACATTACCAGAGTTGTAACGAACCTTTTCAAATTATTCCCCATGTATTTAGTAGCAACCTCAAAAACCCTTTATTTTCCTTTCCCAAAGATAATTCTAGTATCTTTCACCTGTTGGGGAGCATTAATCTACTTGGTACCCCTCTCTTTACCTTTTCTCGTAACACACCCACTATCCGTCCCCTACTACAATAGAAAATTCTAGTCATCCTCATCCTCCGTTGTGTGAGAGCCACCCAACCACAAGCATTATTTTTTAGTATTCTTTTTAGGAGGATCCTTCTTCACACTTCCTTTCCTCCTTTTGTATTATCTCGACTTTGAAGGAGAGGAAGACATAATCTCCACCTCCTCATCCCTAGCCTGAGATTTTTTCTTCCATTCCTCGTCTTCTCCATCATCATAATCTACTTTCATTGAGAAATAATCAAGCACCTTAGGTTTGTCCCTTTCATTAGTTTATTTACCTTTGATGGCCTTGGAAGGAGAGTTAACCTTGGTGTATTCCATAATGAGTAGAATAAGACCCTCATGAAGAATGGGAGTTTGAGGTTTATTCAAGAGAGATTTCATTAATTTATCTAAAGAGGCCAACAAAACAAAGGAAAATATGCCAAGAGTTTGTGCTTGAAATGGTTGAGGAAATTAAAATACAGATCGAGAATACCAGTAAACTATCCATCTAGATTTGCATGCCTCATGACGATTTCAATAATGTCTGCCTAAATGGATTTGATAGAAAGCCTATCATAACCCTGAGATGAAAGCTTGGCCAATTTGTTCTTCTCATCGCCTTTGAAGAACTTACACCCTTATATAACTACAACACTAAAATTTTAGCTATGAGTACCTTAGCAATAGAAAACTCCACACCATTCATTGTTAAGCTTTTGTTGCACCGACCTTTCACAAAGAGCTTCGAGACTTCATGGTCAAACCCATTAAGCCTCTCCATGAAGGGGTTAGACCCCCCCTCTTCCAAGATTTTTCAAACTTTCATTTTGTTTCTCAAACCATCACATGAAATGGGCTCAAATCTGCTATGATCGCCACCCATTCTTGCACTATGTTTCCTCTGGTAAAATTTTTAGAGACTTCTATTGATGAAGAATGTGAAGGGAATGGACTCAAAAATGCCAAAAGCTAAGAGAAATCATGAATCCCCCATCCCATCCTACCTCATAATCTTTATTGGTTGTCATTTCTTAATAATTCCAAGGCCTTTATGGGTACTACATTGTACCCCTTCTATGTCTTACCACTCATTAGGTTGACAGTCTCATTAGCAAAAAAATAGATAATGATTTTCCTTAGATCTAAACATGTGAGTAAATCTATCCCCCTTGAACGTGATAGACATTTCTAGAGAATTATTAATGAGGGCTTCAATGGTCTACCTCAACTTACTTGATCTTTGTAGACACCTAATGATGTGAAGAGAGTCTCCCTCAACCCAAACCTTTTTATAGCCTTTGTCATAGGAAATTTTAATTCCATTAGAAGCTACATCGGATTTAGCTTGGTGATTGGTATGGGTTCCCAATGGGAGTGAGTATATAAATTTAGAACATATAAGAAATAAATATTTTTTATATAGAAAATTTTATATAAAATAAGAAAAATAATAAAATAATTTTGAGATAAAATATATTTTATTTTAAAAATTCATATTATACAAATTTTGACTATTGTTATGTTATAACAAAGATAAAAACATGAACCTAGTATTAAGTATGAAGTTAGGAGATGAAGAGAACTTAATGACATGGAATATAATTACATTAGAATGTTCTCATCTATATTGCATGATTTTAAACTACTTGTTTGATTCCATACTAAGATGAGATGGACCTTTAATACATACAAAAATATTTTTTTGACATATATTTAATTCAATAAAATTGTGTTGTTAGGAGATGCTATAATAATTAGGGATATTGATTGAATTTATTCTTAGCTTTGAGGCCACAAAAAAAAATATCAATTATAAAACAATAATTGACAATACATTCAAATGTTGATGTAGATAGAATAGTTGTTAACTAAATCTTATGAGTGTTCATGATAGATACATAAGAGTGTCTTCCTTATTTGATTTAAATCAATCTACGATTACTCATTCACTAGAACAACCTAATTTGGTTCCTTAAATATTAAAATAAACATTAAATCTAAACTTTTTTGTATGCATAGTGACAATTGATGGAATGTCTCAAACTATTTTATCTTAAAACATAGGATTCTTTTTGGATTTGGGATGATATTATGGACATGATATAGTTTAGGGGATATAATTTCAACTGTGGCCCAACTCATAGTCAGAAAATATCTAATAAATTGAATTAGGCGTATTTTAAGTAGAGTGGTGGGATATACTAGACTATTGGATTGGGTTTTGAATCAATAAGTGTTTCAAAAGAGCCAAAATGTCTACTATAATTTTTTATTAAAATAATCTACAAATTTGACATAAATAAGTTATGAAAAGTGTAAGGACACACATTTTTCTCCTCTAAATTTTGTACCCAATTTTGTGTGTACAAATATTAATGAGGATACCTATCAAATTAGGAATATGTAAAATAATAAGGATATAAAAGATATGAATCTTCTAGAATCTAGATCACTAGAAAAAGTATATTCTCCCATATAGTAAAAAAATCATATAAACTAAAACTAAAATTAGTAATATGGTGCCCTCAAATTGCATGTTCTACAAAGGAGTGTGTAAAACAAACTATTTTATCTTAAAACATAGGATTCTTTTTGGATTTGGGATGATATTATGGACATGATATAGTTTAGGGGATATAATTTCAACTGTGGCCCAACTCATAGTCAGAAAATATTCTTAATAAATTAGAATTAGGCGTATTTTAAGTAGAGTGGTGGGATATACTAGACTATTGGATTGGGTTTTGAATCAATAAGTGTTTCAAAAGAGCCAAAATGTCTACTATAATTTTTTATTAAAATAATCTACAAATTTGACATAAATAAGTTATGAAAAGTGTAAGGACACACATTTTTCTCCTCTAAATTTTGTACCCAATTTTGTGTGTACAAATATTAATGAGGATACCTATCAAATTAGGAATATGTAAAATAATAAGGATATAAAAGATATGAATCTTCTAGAATCTAGATCACTAGAAAAAGTATATTCTCCCATATAGTAAAAAAATCATATAAACTAAAACTAAAATTAGTAATATGGTGCCCTCAAATTGCATGTTCTACAAAGGAGTGTGTAAAACTTGAGAGAAAATTAAATAGATTATGTCTACAATTGAAGTGCGATGCAAGACCATTGTAGGCTATAATAGAAAAATTACAACAATCAAAATTATTTTATTTAAGATTTTTGTTTTGTTTTTAAGTTTTGATTACTTTTTAGTCACCAACCTATTCTTGAAAATCCCCTATTTTGATTGTAGTTACATATCCAACCTCACACTAGGAGAAATATGTTCTACTATGATCGATTGAAATCACTCTCAAGAAGAGTTTATCCTTCTTTGGTAGAGTCAAATTTTAATCTCTATAAATAATTAATCGATCCCCTCTATATTGCCAAACAATGAAATAAAAAATGAAGGAACGATTAGAACCAAAATAGCATGGTTCCATCACATGCAAATTGTACAACCATTATGACTCTACTGCCAAATATAAGGAAAAAAGTACTTGTACGAACCTTTAATACCAAAGGATTAACTAAATAAATTGCTTGATACAAGTGCAGACAAGTAAAACCTTAATGTGGAATTAGTCCATATACTTATTTCTCACATTAACCCTTAGAGGAATGAAATGTAGATTTTAAATCTAATAAATTTTAGAAGAATAATACAATGTAAATTAACAATCCTAAGAATAAGAATGGGAGAAGAATAAAAGAAACATAAATAGAAGAAAAGAGACTCCAACATACATGGTTAAAACTATTTCAAATTAAAAATTTCTAATTAATATTCATTTTCTCCATTTAATTCATTCACAACCTCTATTTACCTTTAAGAAAAGAAATACCAATGCACTTAAAAAGGAAATGAATGATTTTTTTTTAACAAAACATACACCTTTTAAGAAAAAAAAAATATATAAGAACTAATAGACCTTTCATTCGTTTTTTTTTCACAAAAGAAGCGAGTATGAATCTAAGTTCTATTATTTATTTGCATTATATAAATAAAAAAAATATTAAGTTCCATTATTTTTTATATTGAAAAATTTTAAATTGCAACAAAATAAGTAACTATAAAAACTGAAGGAACTTAAAATAATGATTACGACAAAACAACCACTAACATATAAAATATCCTTACAAAGATAAAAAAGACAATACAACAAATTGTTTGCAGGTACTATATAAATTTAATCATTGACACTAATATGCATAACTCTCATATTTACAATATACTAATTAACATAAATTTGACTAATCCATAATTTTTTAAATCAATATATTCTTTATTCTTCTAATCTAATAGAAATAAAGGTTTTTTTTGAATTACATTCAAAAGGATTTTTTTTAAAATACTTTTGGATCATTCCAAGTAGGATTCACATAAAAATTTGAGTCAAAGACAAAAATAAGTTTGTGTCACAAAACATAAACCTCTATATTTAATATAAATGTATTATATAAGGTTTTTAGATCATTACATAAAATATAAGAATAATGTTATTTTGGCATTATTGGAGAAGTAGGATTCCCATGGTTCCAAAATCAATAGACAATGCGTTGAAATATTTAAAGTTACATACCACTTTAACCTTCACTCCAGTCCAATTATTTAGCAATACTTTTGGATCATGCCAAGTGGGAATTACATATGAATTTGTACGGTAACTGTTAAAAAAAGATGATGTATTAGAAAACACACAACTTTTAATGAGCCAATGTCTTTGTATTATTCAAAATATGTGTTTATTGCTATGTTGGCATTGTTGGGGCACTAGGCATTTCATGGTAGGGAAATGAATAGACAATACGTTGAACATTTAAAGTTGATATCACTTCAACTTTACACTTATCCCTATATGACCTATAAGAGCTAGAAATGTACCTTACATTTCCACTATAAAAGAAGGGGAAAAAGATCAGATATGTACTTTGACCTTTATATACATCGAACCAAATATAGTCCTAAATATTATTAAATATATATATGAATGATCAATTATATATAAAATCACATTTATCACTTTTTCATGTCATTTATAGATGTGATTTTTTTTTGTTTTAAAAGATGGTTGATATTAATTAAGAAGATTTTTATAAGTAATTGTACTAAAATTTTATTTTAGTTTATTTTGGATCGTATTTAGATGGATTATAATTGTTAATATTGTTATCTTTGTTTTGACAATGAATCATGGAGTGTAATCTAATATGTAGTGAAAAAAAATTACATATTTTTTACTAAATAAATTATTATAATAAATAGAATGTATGTTTTTGAGTTTAATTGTGTATGCTTTTTTGAATCGACATTTCAACCACACCAAGTGAATGCCCTCTTCCAGATGATGGATCATTGAATGTGATTTGAAATGTGGATTTAAAAAAGCATACACAATTATCCATTCTATTATTCTTGAACTATGGAAAGAATAATTCTACCATTACAATTAATTATAGAAATATCATGTCTTTTAACATTTGTTATCGTCATGTAAATTTTAAATATAAATATATATTATAGTTAAAATGTTATCATATTACAATTATAGTAAAGGTGGTTTTTTTTCATGGTGGTCAACAAATCCGTGAAAAAAAACACAAAATCTACAACATTACAACATTCTATTTTCATTTTTTAATTACAATGTTTTTTGTTTTTTTCCAAAAACTATGTAATGATTTTTTATTTATTTTAAGTTTGCTAATGGAAAAAATAGATGTCTCCACATCTTTCCCCTTTCCACATAATTTATATAGATCATCTTATATATATATGTATATAAATGGTCCAATAGTTGCATCGGGCAAATTCATTAACCACATTAATATTTTTAATAAAATCAAAGTTTTACTTGGTGGTGAATTTTACTTGGCCGTGAATTTTACTTGGGGGTGAATTTTCCTTCATGGATTTTTCATGGCGATGAATTGTTGGCGGTGAATTATGAATTTTCCTAGAGCCAGTTGTGATAGTATTTGTTGACTTAATGTCCAATATTTTCAACATATAGTATTATTAGTTGTTTAAAGTTAGTCTATCTTTTAGATTTAAAAAGCAACAAACCATGTGATGCCATATGAGTGCACATACAAAATACGATTTAATGGACAATTATTAAAACTCAATGCACAATTATTGATCTACCTTTTATACATCTTTTGAAAACCTCAATAAAAAAACATATTATTATAGTATCAAATTTGATGATATAGACTTAAATGAACACCTTACCAAATAAAGTCCTTGGCAAACCAAATTAAAGTGCTCTGAACTAAAAATAAAGATGATTTATAATAAAATAAACAAAGGATTTGGTACATGAGACAGCATCCCCCATAATAATCTAACTTGTAGCGCCAAAAACATTATATTCCCTGTTGTAACCGCACAACTATGGAGCGAAGCCAATTCCACATCCACCACGAAAACCATCCGCAAAGGAATGGACTTGATGCGGCGCGAAACACAAGGAACACAGGATTTACACCGCAAAAAAATGCGGCGGAAAGCTATGCGAATATCGTGCATGATGGGCGAGAGCGAGGCGAAGAATAATAAGGGCGACTTCCCCGAACCAGGGGGAAATGGGACAATGCAATGAATATAGAAATATCCTCCATCTGACTAATTCAATGGTATATAGCCGGAGAGGACCTGAGACTGGAGAATAGGGGCTCTTGGCTATTGGAAGGGGCAGGCCTGTCCCTCAAATCTTGAAATGGCGGGCAATACAAACACAATGGATTAAGGCCCACTTGCCAATTGTCAGTGATCCCCATACCATGGCCTACACTACATGGATCCTGGATCCTGGATCCTGATTTGGAGGGGCTTTGGAAGGAAATGTGGAAGGACCATGCAATCATGAGATCGATTCCCCCATTGAACTTGAATTGGAGTGAGGGGAATCCAATGAAGAAGTATTGTTGACTAGTGAAACTCCTACTTTTACTCTAACAAGAATCATTAAAAAATATGGTTAGAGGAAAAATTGGTGGTTGAAGTTACAATTGAAAAAATCAAATTTAGTTCATAGTTTCTTAATTTTAGCAAAATACTCTTGGGGTCAAATTCCTCACTCAATTGAAACAAGGGTTCTAACCTCAAATGTTATCACACTGTATTAAATGTTATTTGGATCTTAAAAAGCATGCCATTATACTATTGTAAAGAACTAAGCTAGAAAACATTGAGGTAAAATTATTGATTGAAAGGTGGTATAAGTGTAAGGGGTCTTTTACTCTAAAAGAGGGTTCTTGTATTTTTGGTTCGGCAATTTTGTCATAGTGAATATTCTAGACTATGGCACTAGTTGACAATTGGGGTTTTCTTATAGACTAGTTCAAAAATAATTCTTTTCTATTGAATATTATACCACACTAGTCATATTCTCAAAAAAAAGCTACCATATTATACTATTGCAAAAAATTAAGTTAGGAATGTTGAGGTAAAAACATTGATTCAAAGGTGGTACAAGTGGAAGGGGTTTTTTATTCTAAGAGAGGGTGCCTGTAGTGGCCTTGGTATTTTTTTGGCTTGACAACTTTGTCATAGTGAATATTCTAGACCACAACACTAATTGGCAATTAGGTTTTCCTATAGACTAGTTCAAAGATGTTTTTTTCAAAAAATAGCTATCAGATGTGCTCACTAAAATCTTAGAAACAATGAACAATTCATTATTTCTAGAGAGTTCAATTTCACCTTAAGATCAAGCATTAAACATGGGGAACCAAAGGGCAACCCAAACTTAGCTTGATTTCATTTCCTTTGTAAATCAAAATAAAGTACTATATGTTCTAACCATGGATGATTCATTCACTTAGACCAATTGTAGCATTGCTTTTGTACAATATCATAGAGAGATTAGACAAAATTATTCCTCTTCGAATTGGTTGAATCTAGATATTAACTCACAAAGAGATCATTTTGTGCACAAGATATGATCACTTTCCTCTCCAATTATGCACCATGGAAGATTGCTCTAGTCCAAGAAATTCCTTCAAATTCAAAAACATGTGGTTTTGACATAAAATATCATTGGATTTGGTCAAAAATTAGTGATCTAATATCCCAAAAATAAAATGAACAAGAATGTTAATGTATGAAGATTAAATCACAACCATCACAATACAAATTCCTTTTTGAATTCAAATTAAACATGAAATTTTTTATTCACACACACTACCGCAAAATATCACAACAACCAGATTTCTACTTGCATCCAAATCACAAACTTCATTACAAAATATTTCTCAATGTTTACATTAGCCCTCAAGGGACTCAAGGGCTGCAACATGGCCCATTTAAATGCACAAACTACAAAAAATTAACATCAACAACAAAAAAAGAATCTGTCCATACACTCTTCAAACCCTTCTCCTGTAATGCATAAAACATTGTATTTTCAACCTGCAATCAACAACTTTCAATGGATGATCACTGTTGTAGCTTCATTTCCATGTCTTCAACCTACAATAAACTCTTTTGGAAACCCTTCCTAGAGAAATCACATGCCCACCTAAGTCTCTCCTCCAAAAATGAATAAGGAAAAATTGAAATGAAAAATGAAAATCCACTCTTTTGTTTGCCTTGCCCGTGAAATGAAATGAGAGAGCACAAAATGGTATGCCCATTCTTGGGAGAGTTACAATGTAGAAAAAATCAATAAATGATATGCTAAATAAAACCAACTAAAGTTATGGCATGATACACAAAGAAAGTGGAGTGCTTATCTCTTTCTTGCTTTTTGATTTTTAAAGAAATTTCCAATCCCTATCCATTTGGGCATCCACCCCCACATTCCCTTTTTTTAGGGATCTTAAAAATGTGAAATAAAACTGATTTCCATGCTAATTCCAACACCTCCATTGTGCTTTTTCAGGTATTGTACTTTTAAAGCACCTTTTCCACCACTATTCTTATCCCGATTGCACTTAAATCAAGTCCAAAATGTAAATTCAAATTCACCACATACCTTGACATTCAAATGCTCATGGAAATAAAATTTAAAAGCCAAAAATATGAAATACCATCACTCCAAAATTAAAATAGATTGAAACAAGATTACCACTAGGCCATGGATGCTCCTACATCAGACACCCATAGTAGAAGAAAATATTTTATGAGTGAAATTCATAAACATTTGTATGTACTATGTGTCTATCTTGGATCCACCTCTACTCCTTTTTCACTAGAAACTTTCTATTCCTATCATCCCACAACTTCACATTAGTATACCCTTCCATCTTTGCTCATTTTCTCATCCCCGTGAAATACAAATTACCAAACTCTAACTCCCACCAATGTGCTTTATCAAAATAAAATAAATCAATGGTATTCATACCTTCTTCTTCAACACAAAATGTGTCCTATATTACCCTTCTTGCTGTTATACCTTCTTCTACTCCTTTTTCCTTGTCGTCAATGCAACTTGCCACTCGATCGGTGTCTTTAGAAAGACACTCTACTACTGCAAACTAATTTTTTACACCCAAAACAATGTTAGAATGATAATCTCGTGACTCATCATACACCTTATACATTAAGTAATCAAGTTCTTCTACCAAGGAATCTTCACCTTCATCATTCTCAAACAAGGAGTCATCAACAAACCCCAAATTCACATTCACATCTTACTCATCACTCTCACCTATCTCCAACACATCTATTGTTGCAACTACATCCTTATTATCATCATAAGAAGTATAAAAATCAGAAATTACCTCATTACCTTTGGCTGCAACCTTTGTTTTAGCTGAAATTTTCTCATTCCTCTCTCCTTCAATTACTTCTAATTGGATTAGCAAATCATCCTCCTCACCTTCACACTTTTTCTCTAATTTTTTCAAATCACTAACCAAAAAAATTCTAAACTTGCTACATACCTTGCCTCCTTTCTCATCCAATGGCTTCAACTTATGATGAACTCCATCCTTCATCAAACTATAAGTGTTCGCACATCCTTCATGCATTACTTTCGTATCAAATTGCCATAGTCTACCCAACAACAAATGACAAACATCCATGTTCATAACATCACACAATTTACTTCATGATAATAACTTCCAATCTTAAATCTTACCACACATTGTTCATTTACCAACACTTTGTGATCATCCTGCAACCACGAGATCTTATGTGGATGCGGGTGTCTCTTTCTCTCCAACTGCAACTTCTCAACCATCTCTATAGAAACAATATTATCAATAATACCACTATCAATAATGACTTCACAAACTTTACCTTTGTATTTGCATCTTGTATGAAACAATCTCCTCCTTTGAATGGGTTCACTATTTTCATCATCAAAACTCTCCTCGTCATCAAGGCTTCACCATCTTTTGCTTCTTCGAAATGTGTTCAATGTGCATCTTCTCCATTTATATTTGCTACTCTATTCTGATTTACAGTTCTTATTCTTAGTCTTTCCTCTTCATGAGGACACTCATATGATTTGTTCCCCTCTTCCCCACACTTGAAACATGTTATTTTAAAATTTCCTCTTTCAAATCCCCTACCCGATCTTTCTCTTCCTCTAAAATCTTCATCACGGGGCTTGCTTGAGTTTTCACATCTTTCATCCCTACTACCCTTAATGTCTCTAATCTGTTGTTCATCCTCTTTTTTCTGCACATAAGTCCTATCCTTTCCTTTTTGTTTATTCTCAAACCTCTTGTTCATCCTTTCTTTTATCTTCAATGGTATTTGATAAGCATCTTCCATTGTCACAAATCTAACTAGTGTCATCTCTTCTTGAATACTTGATCTCAACCTTTTCATGTATCTTGCAACCTTTTCCTTGGTTTTCTCTAAATGTCCAATCCTTATAAGAATTCTATGGAATTCTTCAGTGTAATCCTTTACTATCTTGCTCCCTCGCTTCAAGCTTTACATCTTTTTAAGAAATTCTAGCTCACAGTATACTAGAGTGAATTGCCTCTTCATTTTCTCTATCATTTTATCCCATCTTGTAATCTTCTTTTTTCCTTTTCTTCCTCTTTCCAACTGAATTTCTCTCCACCAGATTGAAGTATGCCCCTTCAATTTTGTCTTGGAAAATCTTACTCGGTCGGGGTCTCCAACTTCCTCAAATTCAAAATAATCTTCCATATCATTTATCTAGTCTATCAATTCTTCTAGATTCAAACTCCCATTAAAGGTAGGAACATCAATACTTGGTTTTTTTCCCATTTTTGTTAAAAATCTCAACAATGGATCCCTTGCAACTGTTGCAACTTCTTCCCTTTGTTCAGTATCCAACTTAGCATCCTCTAAAACTTCTTCTTCTTCATCACTTCTTGGGTCTCTCATTCTTGCAAATCCTCTCCTTATCTCTTCTTGTAGAGTCTCAGCCTTCCTTCTCAAAACTCTAAAATCATCATTCCTAAAAAAGTATCTCCTCTACCCCTTCCTCTACCTCTATTATGATGGGCTCCTTTCCCATCCATTTTTTTCAACACCCACAACATAGTCCTAGTGAAACTACCTCTCTTCGGTGATTTGTTACACACTTAGGATCAACTTGGTCTGATACCACTAATGTATGAAGATTAAGTCACAACCCTCACAATACAAATTCCTTGAATTCAAATTAAACATGAAACTTTTTATTCACACACACTGCTACAAAATATCACAACAACCATATTTATACTTGCATCCAAATCACAAATTTCACTACAAAATATTGCTCAATTTTTACATCAATCCTCAAGGGACTCAAGGGCTACAACATGGCCCACTTAAATACACAAACTATAGAAAATTAACATCGACAATAGAAAAAAAATATTTCCATACAATCTTCAAACCCTTCTCCTATAATAACACATAAAAGATTACATTTCCAACCTGCAATCAACAACTTTCAACAGATGCCCACTATTGTAGCTTCATTTCCATGTCTTCAACCTGCAATAAACTCTTTTGGAAACCCTTCTTAGAGAAATCACACACCCACCTCAGTCTCTCCTCCAAAAATGAATAAGGAAAAATTGAAATGAAAAATGAAAACCCACTCTTTTGTTTGCTTTTCCCATGCAATGAAATGAAACACATTTTCATTTCAATTTCATTTCTTAGCATTTCATGAAGACCCCAAAATCGTACACCCATTCTTGGGATAGTTACAATGCAAAAAAAATCAAAAAATGATATGCTAAATAAAATAAATTAAAGTTATGGCATGATACACAAAGAAAGTGGAGTGCTTATCTCTTTCCCGCTTTTTTATTTTGAAAGCAATTTTCAATCCCTATCCATTTGGGTGGACATTCCCTATTTTTTAGGGATCTTAAAAATGTGAAGTAAAAATTATTTTCATTCTAATTCTAACACCTCCATTGTGCTTTTTTAGGTATTGTGCTTTTTTAGGTATTGTGCTTTTTCAGGTATTGTTCTTTTTTAGGTATTGTGCTTTTTCAGGTATTGTGCTTTTTCAACACCTTTTTCACCAGTATTCTTATCCTGGTTGCACTTAAATCAAGTCCAAAATGTAAATTCAAATTCACCACATACCTTGACATTCAAATGCTCATGGAAATGAAATTTATAAGCCAAAAATATGAAATACCATCACTCCAAAATTAAGAAAAATAGATTGAAACAAGACTACCACTAGGTCATGGATGCTCCTACATCAAATGTAATCCTTAATATATAAAAATATTATCCTTCAAGACCATATTATAGGATTAGAATAAAAGGAACTTTAGAAACCTCTTTGTTAAAAATAAATAATTGTAAAGGGGATCTTCTCACTCATTGAAATAATTATAGCCTCAAATATGGATCAAGCTCTATACTAGAAATAAAATTATCTTCTTATATAGATGATGAAAATCCAATTAAAAGAAGAAACCTTCTAGTGGTATAAATTTAGATAATATGGCTCAAAGAGAGGGACAAAAACACCAAGTTCTTTCATACTTATTTCAAATTTTTTCATTCCTATGACCAAAGTTTCCCCATAGAACCCAATTTGGAGATTACCATGGATAATTTGGAGTGCATCAAGGGTTAGGAAATCAATTCCTTCAAAAGCCTCCTAAATTGTAGTGCTACCTCCAACATGCATAACCAAGTAAAATTTTAATAAGTCATCTACAATATTATTTTAGATAAGGATAACCAAATGCTAACTATTTTTTGAAAAAAGTATGAAATAAAATTGCCACTCTCTAATATACACCCAAATAAGGATCTTGGTCTAGATGCGTTAACAACGAGTTTCTTATATAATTTTTGACATATTTTCAGAAAGGAGGTGGTTGAGATTTCTAATAAAGCCAAAAGTTCTCAAATCTCTCAATTACATTTTCATAGCTCTCATTCCAAAAATTTCTTATATTTCATCTTTTGTAGAATTTAGGCCTATTACATTGTCCAATATATTATGCACACTCATTTTTAAATCCATGGAAAACATAGTCAAGATACTTCATCCTTCACTCATATCAACATAATATATCAACATTTTCCCTAAGAGGGATACTTCTAAAGGTATAATCACAACTCATGAGATTATTCAATACATTTCTAATTCAAATATGAAAAGTATGATAGAAACTTTTTACATTATTAAGGAATATGATAGAGTGAATTGGAGGTCTATACAAAAAATGTTTTCTTTTATTTGAGTTGGTAGAAATATATTTTTGAATGCATTTCCACACCACAATTCTCCATCGACCTAAATGTGGACCTTGTAGGATTTTTATGGCATAATGGAGATTCAGACAAGGTGGCTCCCTATGCCCATATTTATGCCCATATTTATACATTCTCATGGTACATGTTATAGTTTATTCTATTAATCATTCTTAATCTAGTATAAGATTGAAAGGCATTTTGGTAACCAAAATACCTTTTCTCATGTCCATTTTGTAAATGACACAATCCTATTTAATAAAGACAATGTGCTAGAAGCCACTAACATGAAGCATGTCTTCTCCACTTCTTATTTATTTGATCAATTATTTATACTTCTAAAAGTTTTAAGTTCATTTTGTCCCAAGCTATTAAGTTGGATTAAAAAGAACATAGTAAATAGTCCTTATTTAAGCATGGGGGAATTAGGTCAATTAATAATGGTAAGTTCAGCCCTTCGACACTTTAATCTCTAAAATTATTCAAAGGGGAATACTTTACATGATCTCACTTTAAATTTGAATAAAACTACAATGAATATTATTACAAAATAAAAATACACCCTATGATACATAATTTGAACCCAATTTGTTGTCACTAATCACATCTATGTTAGTTTTGTAGGAAATTATAATCATAGACTAAAAATTATAAAAACACAAAAGAAGTGTAATTGAGTGATAATTCTTATTTAGATATTATTGAACATGGTAGTATTTAGATAAAAATTTATATGGTAGAGTTATGAGATTTGATGGTTTCTTGCATATTTTAGGATTAGCACATAATCTATTCTATACACGATAAATAATAGATGCAAGCATGTAGGTTATATATATTCTAAAGCAAGTGTTCAAATGGTTAGAGTTGTTACTTTTTATGATAGAGGTAAATTTGGTACTTTCTTTCAACTTTATGCATGCACTATTGAGTGCAATAGTACTTCCAAAAAAGGTATTTATACGGCTACTTTGTTGGGCATAGAGATGGTATCCTCCTTAGTGAGTGGTCATAGTTTCTAGATGCTTAAGGGTGCTCTTTCAACTAAATATAAGTTACCTATAGAATATACTATGCTATGGCACCAAAGGTTAGGCCACATAAGAGAGAAGGGTCTAGACCTTACAAAATAAAAACATTGTCGAAGCTTTGACTAATTATAATCTTAAATTTGACCTATATGAGCATTATAGTTATGGAAAATAGAATATTGTTCATTTTTAGTCAATATCTAATAAATATTTTGGTATTTTGGCTCTTATTTTTTTTTATGCATTTTCTCTCATTGATGGTTCTTCAATTGTGAAGTCCACTTATTATTAGTGTAGGTTTTTATTTTCGTAGTGGGTTAATTTATTTTTCCTTAGTTATAGGTTTTTCCTACACTTTTATTAAGTTTTCTTAAGATAATAAAGTGTTTAGTATTTAATAACTAGGAGAAAAAGTGATGAGGTGTCTCCACCCTTTAAGGGTGGAATATTTACGTTTTCGTCACTTTATTTAATATTGGTGGTTATTGGTGGTTAATTCCTATTGGTTGATTTTCCACCTCCATCCTCTCCTTAGTTCTATATGTACTCAATACCTAGATTGTATTTTCATCTTGGAATTTCTTAATACAATTTTGTCATCGTAACATTGTATATCTATTAGAGTTGAAAGTTTGGATTGTTTATGTTTCTCCAATTTATGTAGCTTTAAACTTCTCTTAAAAATTTCCTTGGGTTATTTAATCTATTTCAGATTTCTAACATGGTATTAAAGTTATTTTATAGAATTCTAAGATCATAGATTCCTAATTGAGAGTTTGAGTTTTTTTATGTGAGATCTTGAAAATTTGAGTATGCTCTTCTCTTGCATCATATGATGACCTAGAGAATCATAAAAAACTTGATAGAAATACCAAATTTGGAGTTTTCTCTTTGTGGCTTTCTATTATAGGTTTATTTTAAAATCTAAGCTCACTATTGAGTTTAGAATATCCAAGAGAGATATATATAGCTTTTTTTTCACTCAATTTGGTCGATGTTTGATATAGTTGCAAAATGGGGTTTGAAACACAGATTTAGTTGACAGATTTTTACAAGAGCATTTTTGGCCCAAACGGACCTTGCCATTGTGTTCAGATGGCACAAAACCCTTATTTTCATATAAAAAAATTATATTTTAGATGAATTTGATTTTTGGAATTTTTTTATATTGCTATGAGGGTCATCACTACAGGCTAAATTCAACCATTTAAAAAAAATTCATAACTTTTATCCATGGTATCCATTTTTATAAAATGAGATATTTTTGAAAAGTTGAAAATGAGAACTTTCTATCCACGAAGTTATTGAAAAGAATTTTTTCCATTTTCTACCATATATTATAGTTTGAAGCTATTAAATTTTTCTTCAACATGCCATAACTTTCACCTCGATGCTTTACTTTTTGGAAATGAATATGCATTGGAAATGTATTGAAGAGCACTACACATCTATAGGGATATTTTTTCCATTTTTGTCTCAAGTTCATTTTATATATCATAATTTTTAACTTTGACTATTGTGAGCCTATTATTGCAAGTATGAAGGTTTTTTCATTGATGTCAACAAGATGGTGTTGTCATTGATGTCAACTATGTGTTGAGGAAAATTGTTGCATGATGAAGATGTCAAGGATATTGAGAAAATCGTGAAAAAGAGGGAAATAGTTTGTTGTAGGTTGTGCCTGCGTCGATGAGATATTGAGGAAGTGTTGTGAGTACATGTATCTATCTATCTTGTAATGTTTGGAGATGTTTTAGAATGAAGTAGTGTGATGAGATGGTGTCTCCAATACTTGGTTTCCAAGTTCTTTTTAGAAAATTTGATAAATAGAGAAAACAATATCGTGCAACGGTTCAAAATGTGCTCTAGGATGTGCTCCACATTTCTTTTGTGTTGATTATATGCCTGTGTGGATTTGATAAGTTGTTCTAGTTTTTCATTAGTTGCTGCATCTAGAGTTTAGGTTTTTGGATTGGTGTACAAAGTGAGATGTGTTCACTAGTATGTGAACTAGTTTTTTAGTGGTGTTTTTTGTGGTCTAGGAGAAATATATTTTCTCTACATTTCTTTGCTTTTTTGTTTTAAGTTGTGCAGATCTAGGAAGATGCTTATAATGCTTTGATATTTTAGAATACAAGGTTTCACTTGATTTGGTATAGTACAATAATTAGATCTGCATGCATTCATTGAACCCTTATTGTATTAGAATGATTAAGCATGAAATGCGTATAACAAAAATTGAAATCATGACACCATACACAAGAGAACACCAGATTTACATAGAAAACCCAATGAGGGAAAAACCATGGTGAGGATTAGCTCAAAATATAAGTAATAGAAAAATCAGTACAAGGTCTCACTACCAAAATATGACACATTGTGGACAAAAGGATCACAACCAAGGCTCACTACCATAGAAAGAAATAAAAGAAGATAAAAGAGAAATGTTACACAAAGAGCACTTCTTAATGCAACATGGAATCCACCACAAATTTTCACACACTTTCGTAGTCTTGCATGAAATATTTTGGATGCCTTCATCTCACTACCTTTAGGAACCCTAGCACTAAAATTCACACTGTTCTGCTCAAATTTGCATCACACACATCACTCACATCAATCTCGCATCTATCTTGCTTCTTACTTCTTTCATCCCTTCAACTCACAACAACATGATACATATTTACATAAACCTCAACCTCAAAGACCTCCAATGTTGGCAACTAGTTGTTATACATACAAATTCAAAATAGGTCAACACCTAAATATTCCTGCAATGGATAAGAATGAAGGTGACCTACATTAATCCTTAATTAGAATCCAAATAGATCCCAAAAAATTTCAACATATTTTCATAATTTCTCATGTAGTGTCAAACACAAGGTCGGCTAGCACTCATGCTAAATACCATGATCTTTAAGTATGCACTTCCTCAAATCAATCTATAACATATGAACAACATAAATCACTTGAACACATTCTAGAATAATCCATGAACTACTTAAGATTTATGAAACACTTCATCCAAGCTTGCATCATACAAAAACTTCAACTCAAAATAACTAGTAACCCTTATTTGCATACAAACAAATGAAACTCACTTTTTACTACACCAAATCAAGTAAATTCTTGAATACTAAAAGATACAAGCATTATAAGAAACTTCCCAATTCCACAGAACCTAAAGCCAAATAGTAGAGAAATGCAAAGAAAATACATTTCTCCTAGGCCACACAAAAAATTATGGAAAGACTGGTTCACACACTGGTAAAAATATCTCGTAGTGTATAATGATCCAAAAACCCAAATTCTAAATATAAAAACCTTTGAAAACCTTGAATAACTTGTAACATCTGCATAAGAATAGCATCAATAAAGAAGAAATGTAGAGCACAATACCAGAGCACACTATGAACACTTGCACAACACAACTTACTCTATTTATCAAATTTTCTCAAAAGCACTTGGAAATCAAGTATTAGAGACATCATCTCAGCTCATTACTTCATTCCAACTTAACTCCAAACTATGCAACAAGAATATATCTCCATTTACTCACAACACTTCCTCAAGATCTCAACTATACATGTACAACCTACAAGAAACTGGTTTCCTCTTTTTCACAATTTTCTCAATATCCTCCTTATGCAACAAACTTCCTCAACACATTGTTGGCATCAATGAAAACACCAGTCAATAGACTTCCTATTGATATCAATGACAACACTTTCATAATTGCAACAATCTCCCCCTTTTTCATTGATGGCAACATAAGATGTGAAAAACCATCAAAGACAACATACATACTCTCCTTTTTTTCAGATCAGATAGACTATGTAGCATTCCTAAACTCACTCCTCCTTACAAGATTCTCTCTCCCTGAGACAATAATGATTAGACAATATACACAATTTTTTCTCTTTCCTTAGTAGATAATATTTTTCACATGATTCTCTCTCCCCCTTTGACATCAATGGCATAGGATGGAATTTTTTACATTGTTATCCCCCTTTGACACTAAACCAAAATACCTGCTTTGAATACTCCCCCTTAGGATTACACGCAAATAAATCAACAAATCAATGACAACACATGATACTACCTACTCCCCATGAGAGGTATCCACCAACATCAATTCCAAAAAGGAGACAGATTCATAGATCCATTGGACCGATGCATCTCCATATGCACCTAGTTCAAGGAAGGAGGGGTAATAAGCCCCAACTTCTCTTGAAGATACTCAAAAGTATCTTTAGGAAGAGACTTAGTAAATATTTCAGCAATATGATCCTTTGTAGGTGCATACTCAAGCTTTAATTCATTCTCAATAACCTTATCTCTCAAAAAGTGATACCTAATTGATATATGCTTTTCCCTTGAATGCATCACTAGATTCTTTGAAATGTTAATTACACTTGTATTATCACTAAAGATAGATATAGGCTCATCATACACAACTCTGATATCCTTCAATATCTGTCTCATCCATAATACATGTGTACAACATGATGCTGATGCAATATATTTAGCCTCTATAGTAGATAAAGAAATTGAATCCCACTTCTTACTCAACTATGGGGTGATCCCACAATAGTGGATTACAATGTTTGGTCAAACTCAACACTGAAATTATTATTTTTAACTAAATCTTCACATTCGAGCACCTATAGCGGCTAAACCGTGAGGAATTTGAAGATGATGCAAACTAGAGTCTCGTCACATTTTATTTTTAGATTCTAAAAATATATTTTTAAAAAATTTGCAATCAGATTGCACTTCTTTTTCCATCTCCCATGAAAACTTTTTTTTTTCAAAAAACAACAATTTTAAAAAGTGACGCACACCATATAACACATAACTTTTTTTCCATGAAGGATAAAATTCTAATTCTTTCGAATTTAGATTTTTAACTCCGATATCTAGTGCTTCCACTTGGTTAGATAGTTTTTTATTGAATATTTTTTTATTTAATCAAGTTTTGAAGTCAAACCAATTATAATTCAGACATAGCGCGAACGTATAACATGTAATTTTTTTTGTATATATAGAAATTCTATTTATTTTTTTTGCTGGATCAACGACTTCAATATCTAGTACACTCATATTTTTCATTTTTTTTTTGATAATCTACTATTTTTCCACATGTGCAGAACAAAGACCTTCATTTTCGATGAAAAACCTATGTTTAATAAAACTAAAAAAATAAATATATAATAAAACCAAAACATATTAAAATTATATTTGTTGGATAGCTCGTTCCAAGGACTACTTGATTCCAATTGGGTTTGTGAAGATTCCTCCATTTTCATCCTCAACCCGAGCTTCAAAGTGCCAAAATTTAGGTTTTTTTTGTGTCTCAGGGGGGATGAGGAATAAGGGGGGTTCGCTTGAACCCTGGTTCAAGCGAACCACCCTTCCATAAGGGATTTTGTTGGGTTTTTGGGTGGGAAATAATTAAAAGGGTTTTCTTGAAGCGTGGTTCAAACAAAACCTAGTTCGAACGAACCCCTTATGGGTTCGCTCGAACTAGTAGGTTCGTACGAACCCCTAAAATCAAGTTTTTTGCCATGTATTCATTTTTTGTGAGTTTTCCTTCCTCACTTGAATTGTAAACCACTATTGTGGCTTCACCTTATGACACCAATCTACATCCAAGAAATAATGCACTACCACTTGTAATTTTCTTGTCATCAACACAATTAAACCAATTTGCATTTGTATAAGCACTTAATGTGAAATAAATATCCTTAGGATACCACAAGCCATAATGCAGAGTGCCTCTTAAATATCTAAATATCCTCTTCACAACTACAACATGTGTTTCTTTAGGATCTTCTTGAAATCTAGCTACAAGACAAAATGCATGCATGATATTCAATCAAGTAGCAATTAGATATAGCAATCCACCAATCATAGATCTATATTTACTTTCATCAACCTTAGGTGAATAATAATATTTTCTTAGTTTACAACTAGTCACCATAGGAGTGCATACCGGTTTGCAACAGTCATCCATTCCAAAAAAATTCAACATCTCTTTGACATACTTAGACTGTGAAATGAAAATAACCTTTATCTATTTGATTGATTTGTAGCCCAAGAAAGAAATTTATCTCCCCAAACATTGATATTTTAAACTCTTTATGTATTTCTTCATCAATTTTCTTACACATAGCCTCATTTCCACAAAAAAAATATCATCCGCATACACTACTATCAAGATTTTGTCTTCCTCAATTTTAAAGTAAAGATTATTGTGTGCGGTGCCTTTACTAAATCCTTGTTGTACCAAATATTTTTTCAACCTTGCATTCCAAGCTTTGGGAGCTTTCTTCAATCCATATAGTTCCTTTTTCAACTTACATAACATATCCAATAGATCTGACAACTGAAATCCTTCTGATTGTTCCATGTAAACTTCTTCTTCTAATTCACCATTTAGAAAAACAAACTTCACATCCATCTAATAAATCTTAAAATATTTATGTGCTATAAATGCAAAAAAAAATTGATACCTTCCATCCTAGCCACAAGATAAAAATTATCCTCAAAGTCTATGCCTTCCACTTGTGAGTGTCCTTTACACACAAGTCTCACCTTGTTTCAAGAACTACTCTAGTCTCATTCAGTTTGTTCCTGAATACCCAGTTAATTCCAATTATGTATTTGTTTTTCAGTTTAGGAACCAACTCCCAATTATATTTTTTCTCTATTTGCATAAGTTATTCTTCCATTTCCTTCATCCAAAGTTCATCTTTACATTATTAACTCACTATTTTAGGTTCAATTTTAGAAAGTAAACACCGATTTACCTCAACTTCAGTAGCTTTTCTTCTTGTCAATACACCTTTCCTCTCATCTCCAAAGATCTGATCTTCAGAATGATTCTTTTGCACATACTTAGGGGTCTTCTTTGGAGCTTCTTCCTCTTTATTTTTCACTTCTTGTTCATCGGATTTTTCTTATTATTTGCAATTAGGTTCATCTGACACATATCCATCCACTACAATTGAATTCTACAAGTTTTCATCAACTATAAAATTTGCACTTTCAACCATATTTTTAGCCTCTTGTTGTAACATATGTAAGATTTACTTATAGTAGAATATCCAAGGAAGATACATTCATCAAACCTTACATCAAACTTTCCCAAGTTTTCTTCTTCTCTTTTGATATAACATTTTCTTCCAAATACTCTAAAGTACTTCACAGTAAGAATCCTTCCATACCATAGCTCATAGGGAGTCTTTGTGCTATTAGGTTTAGCTTGAACTATGTTAAGTATGCAAGTAGTAGTATGAATAACTTATCTCCAGTAAAATTCCAATAGATTTGCCTCTTTTATCATAGTTGTAGTAGCTTCTTGAACAAAATTGATAGGTTTTGTGATTCGTGGTAAATCTTTCACTGCATGAAGTGAACTAATTCTTTCGAAATTATTGAATTCATGTGGCACATTCTTCACTGTCATATCCAACTAGATCATTAGTCTGAGGCATAAAGCAATGACTATCAGCACCCTTTAGTTGATAGATTTTTCCATATGTTCTCTTACCAACAACAATCATAGTTCTAGACCCTTTCTTGATCTCACATGTTTCATCCTTAACCACAAGATTATATCCTTTGCTACACATTTTTCCAACACTCAACAAGTTATACCTTAAACCCTTAACATAGTAAACATTATCAGTATTATTCTTTCCATAAAAACTAATTGAATCTATTCTAGAAATCTTAGCTCCTGAGTCACCTCCAAATTTAACGAATCCTCCATCATAGTTTTGAAGTTTAACAAAATTACTTTTATATTTGGTCATGCGATTAGAGCAACCACTGTTAAAAATCCTCTTTAACATGAAAAGAAGATACCAAAGTACCTTCAAACTTATCCTTCATTTCTGGAACACTTTCCTTCACACAAATTTTAAGGTTAGTAGAACTAGATTCTTCTTTTATAGCCAAAAAAAGTATTCATTATCATCAAAATCTCCATAATCAGAAATACCATCATCTTCTCTAACACAGTAATCTCTTTTAATCATCTTTCCTTTATTATCCTTATTCTTATTGTTTATAACTCTTTTCAAACATCTTGAAGTATAATGACCTATATCACCAAAACTAAAGCATTTGAAAGGTAATTTACCTTTGTACTTATTGATGCCCTTTTTCATCTTTTACACAAAGTCAACTTCCACATCATCAAGATCTTCCCCATATGAATCTTCAACCCTCTCTAATTTATCAACCTTGAAAGAGGTCTCTACTTTTGTGCCATTCTTCAAACCAAGTTCGCTCATTTCAAATGCAATTAGTGTACCAATCAACTAATCTCTTGAATAATTATCAAAATATGTAGTTTCCTCAATAGCAGATACCTTTTCACTATAACAATTAGAAAGATATTTGATAAATTTATTTACTAATTTAGATTGTTTAACTGTTGCACCAAGGCCTCTCATAACACTTACCAACTCATCAACTCTTTGTAATGTGGAATTTAATTGTTTCATCCTTAGAAAATTCTCATCATTTCAAACTGTGCCTTCAATTTCTGCAAATTTTCTTGTTTGACCTTCAAATCTCCTTCATGATTGCTTTCTAGTTTATCCCAAACCTCTTTAGCAGTATTCAAACTCATAAATTTTACTAATTCAATATTTGAAAGACTATTCACAATAATAAATCTTTCCTTAGCACTGATCTCATGTGTCTTGATCTCCACACTTGTACTTGGACCATTTTGAGGTGGATTATATGCAGTCAAATAAGCCTTTTCAATCTCATATCCCCGAGCTTCCAGATATCCTTCCATCTTTGTCTTCCAGAATACATAATTTGTGCTATCGAATCTAGGGCATTCCAAAGCAACCTTATTCACCATCTTGTATCTACCTCAAGTAGTTAAGCTATTTTCCAAGTAACCTTGCTCTGATACCAATTGTTGAAATGAAAAAGACAACTAAGAGGGGGGGTGAATTAGTTGTAGCAAATTAAACCTTCAAAAACCCTCTACAATAATTAGATCCACATGCATTCATTAAACCCTCATTCTGTTAGAATAATTAAACATGAAATGCAAATAATAGAAACTAAAATCACAACACCATACACAAGAGAACACTAAATTTACATGGAAAACCCAATGAGGGAAAAACCATGGTGAGGATTAGATCACAATATAAGTAATAGAAAAACTAGTATAGAACTCACTACCAAAATTGGACACATTGTCAAAAAGGCTCACAACCAAGGCTCACTGACACAAAATGAAATACAAGAAGATAGAAGATAAATGTTATTCAAATATCACTTCTCAATGCAACATGGAATCTACCACAATTGCTCGCACACTTTCACAGTCTTGCATGAAATATTTTGAATTCCTTAAGCTCACTTCCTTCAAGAACCCTAACACTAAAATTAGTACTTCTCTGCTCAAACTCACATCACACACATCACCCACATGAATCTCACATCTATCTTTCTTCTTACTTATTTCATCGCTTCAACTCACAATAACACCATACAAATTTATATCAATCTCAACCTCACAGACCTTCTCCAATGTTAGCAACTAACCGTTATACATACAAATTCAAAATAGGTCAGTACCTAAACATTATCACGGTGAATAGGAATGAAGGTAACCTACATAAGCCTTAATTAGGATCCAAATAGATCACAACACATATCAACATTCTTTTATAAGTTCAAATGCAGTTTCAAACACAAGGTCAACCAACCCATGCTAAACACAATGAGCATTAAGTACAAACTTCCTCAAATCAATTCATAACATTTGAACAACATAATTCACTTGACCACATTCTAGAATAATCGACGAACTACTTAAGGTTCATCAAACAGTTCATCCAATTTTGCATGATAAAAAAAATTCAACCCAGAACAACTGGTAACCCTTATTTGCATACATACAAATGAAAATCACTTTGTAATGCACCAAATCAAGTAAGTTCTTAAATATAGAAAGATACACACATTATAAGAAATTTACTAGGTTTTCACAACCTGAAGCCAAACAATGGAGAAATGTGGAGCAAATAAATTTCTCCCAGGCCACAAAGAACATCACTGAAATACTATTTCACACACTAGTGAAACTATCTTGCACTATACAACAATCTAGAAACCCAAATTCTAAATATATAGAAACCTCTGACAACCTTGAATAACCTATAAGATCTGCACAAGTATAACATCAACATAGAATAAATTGGAAACAAAGTACCAGAGACATCATCTCAAGTCATTAATTCATTCAAACTTAACTCCAGAATTTGTAACAAAAAGATAGCTCCATGTACTCACAACACTTCCTCAAAATCTCAACTATACATGCATGACTCGCAACAACATGTTTTCCCCTTTTTCACAGTTTTCTCAATATCCTCCACATGCAACAAAATTCCTTAGCACATAGTTGACACTAATGACAACACCAATCAATAGAATTCCTATTGATATCAATAACAACACGTTCATACTTGCAACAAAGTTGCAAAATCTGAAGTCACAATTTGAGACACTACGAATGTTTGAAGATGAAACAATTACAGTCTACATACAAAGAGTTGATGAGTTGGTAAGTGCTATGAAAGGTCTTAGTGCACAAGTCATAAAACCTAGGGTGGTAAAGGAATTTGTTAGATATCTTCCTAATTCTTATATTCAAAAGGTATTAGCTATTGAGGAAGTTCCAAATTTTAATACTTATTCTAGAGATCATCTCATTGGTACAGTAACTTCATTTGAAATGAGAAAAGCTGGTTTGAGAAATGGTAGAAAAGTGGAGACTACTTTCAAGCATGGAAAACCAAAAAAGATTGAAGATTCAGATGGAGAAGATCTTGATAATGTGGAAGCTAACTTTGTAAGAATGATGAAAAGGGTGCCAGTAAGTACAAAGGTAGACTACCTTTCAAATGTTTTAGCTATGGAAATTTAGGTCATTATGTTTCAATATGTCCAAACAAAGTTCTGAACAATAAAAGTAAGGATAACAAAGGAAAGATGATTAAAATAAGTTACTATGTTAGAGAAGATGCTAGTATTTATGATGATGGATCTGATTATGGAGATGTTGACGAAAAGGAGTGATTTTTCTTATCTTTAAAAGATGAATCTACTTCTACTAACTTTGAAAGTTGTGTGAGGGAAAGTGTGTCTGAGAAGAAGGATAAGGTTGAAGGTACTTTGGTTTCTAATTTTCATGCTAAAACAAGATAAAAAATACTAGGTTGTAGATAGTGGCTTGTCTAATCGCATGACTAGAGACAAAAGTAAGCTTTTTAAAATTGAAAACTATGATGGAGGACTACTTAAATTTGGAGATGATTCAAGAGCTAAGATTTGCGGAATAGGTTCAATCAGTTTTTCTGGAAAACATAATACTAAAGATGTTTACTATGTTAAGGGCTTAATGCATAATATTTTGAGTGTTGGACAAATGTGTAGCAAAGGATATAATACTTTTTTTAAGGATGAAAGATGTGAGATTTGAAAAGGGTTTGAAACTTTGATTGTTGATGGTAAGAGGACATATGGAAATTTATCAACTCAAGGGTGTTGATGGTCATTGCTTTATGTTTTAGATTAATGACAGTTGATTATGGTACTAGAGGATGTGTCACATGAATTTTGATAATTTTATTAGAATCAATTCAACTCATGCAATGAGAGACCTACCAAGAATTAAAAATCCTATCAATATCGTTTGCAAAATTTGTCAATTTGGAAAACAAATAAGTAGTTACAAAGGAAAGGTACAATATGCTACCAGACTACAAAAATTAATACGTAAAAATATTTGTGGTCTTAAAAGGTTGAGAAGTCTTCAAGGTGATAGGTATTTCATGCTTTTGATTGATGATTACTCTAGAATGAAATGGGTTACTTTTCTTATAGAGAAATCTGATGCACTAGATAGATTCAAAGCATTTAAAGCTATGGTTGAAAATGAAATGGATTTGCAAATCAAATGTTTGAGGTCTGATAGAGGTGGAGAATTCACCTCCAATGATTTTAACATGTTGTTGGCAGAACAAGGATAAACAACTGAGAGGGGGGGTGAATCAATTGTTACATATTTTAAAATTTATTAACCTTTATCAGTCCTTAATATCAGATCTGATAATTAATAGTGAAAGCATGAATCAACAACACATCAGAAACACACATAACACCGAGATTTTTGCGTGGAAAACCTATTAGGGGAAAAACCACGGTGGAGGTTAATCCACAATTATCCATGTTAAAAGTATAAGTGAAATGAATAAGGAATGCACATGCATTCATGCACACTGCCTAGAGCTCACTGATCAAAAGGGAAGGCTCACTGCCTTACATAAATTTTTTAGATCAAATCCATCTGAAGAGATTGAACTGAGAAATTAGCTTCTTCAAAATCCTAATGACAGTTTTGGTTAGGCACAAACACTTCTTCACACTTCGCTCAAACTCCTTCACACTCTACTATGTAATCGAATGATCTGATCTTTATTCATACATAGATTGTACACACTTTGCATGCATTCATACCAAATGAAGAAAACAAATGCTCTTATATATCCACTTCATGAAATTACATCAACAACTCTCTTGGCCAAAAATAAAGAATAGATGAATAAAAATTGTCAGCCCAATTCATGAACAAATCTCAATGCGTACCAACCTAAGTCAGTCACAACATAATGAAGACCGAAAACAACATCCTCAAACATGCCCAAGCATTTAAAAATTAATCCATGAGGATCCACAACATGCTACAACCATCATGTCGTTCAAGAACATAAAAAATCAAACATGCAAAAGAAAAATCTTTGATCACGAGCACACTAATTAATGAACATGTACAAAAATGATAGAGTATGATCTAGAAACATCAATGAACATCACAAGAGCATACACAACAACTCAATTTACCAGAATTATATTCTCTTCTTCTAGAAACACTAGCCATAGTGACCGAATAATTGTAGGAACACAAAAAATCATAACTTGCTCCAATCTTGATGTGCACCTCTAAAAATTTTGGAGGATATACTAGATAGGTTCATAAACAAACCCTTTAATGTGAAAATTTTGAATACCAACTTCTGAACTTTCCACCACTCTGATCTTCATAGCTTCACAGACTACCTGAAATATATTTATTATAATTTTCTCAATATCTTCGACATATACAACCTTCAAGACATTAATGCTAATAGTGTTGACATCAATTACAACCACATATCAACAACACAACTACAACATCCAACACATGTTTTGTGAAGTTCATGGAATAAAGAGGCACTTGTCTACGCCTAGAAATCCTCAGTATAATGGAGTAGTTGAAAGGAAAGACTAGACTATTCAAGAAGCTTCTAGGACTATGATGAAAGAAGCAAACCTAGTGAAAGTATACTGGAGAGAAGCAATTCATACTATTTTTTACATACTAAAAAATGTTCAAGCAAAAACTAACAATAGAAAGAATCCCTATGAGTTGTGGTATGGAAGGATTCCTACTATCAAGTACTTTAGAGTGTTTGAAAGAAAATGTTATATCAAAAGAGATAAAGAAAACTTAGGAAAGTTTAATACAAGGTTTGATGAAGGTATCTTCCTTGGATATTCTACTAAAAGAAAATCTCACATATGTTACAACAAAAGGCTAAGAAAGAATGTTGAAAGTGAGAATTTTAAGGTTGATGAAAATTTGTACAATTCAATTGGTAAAGATGGATATGTGTTAGATGAACCTACTTGCGGAGAAGAAGAAGAAGAAGAAAAAGAAGCTCTGAAAAAGACCCTAAGACCCCTAAGTATAGAATCATTCTGAAGAATAGATAATTAGAGATAAGAGTAAATGTTTATTGACAAGAAGTAGAGTTGTTGAAGCTGAGGTAAATCTATGTTTAATCTCTAAATTTGAACCTAAAACAATGAGTGAGGCATACAAAGATGAACATTAGATGAAGGCAACAAAAGAACTTATGCAAATTGAGAAAAATTAGACTTGGTAACTAGTTCCTAGACCAACAAACAAGAACATAATTGGAACTAAGTGGGTATTTAGAAATAAATTGAATGAGAATGGATAAGTGGTAAGAAATAAAGCAAGGCTTGTGTGTAAGGGTTACTCACAAGTGGAAGGAATAGAGTTTGAGGAAACATTTTCTTTGGTGGCTATGATGGAATCTATCAATTTTTTTTTGGCATTTGTAGCTATACACACCTAAATTTGACCACTCCCATATGGTCAAATTCACCCTCGTATTCTTCTATTCTACATCCCTAAGCCATATTAATTAAATAGTTCATTATTTGATTAATATTTTATCCTGGTCCTAGTATCCCCTAAGGTATTTAATTAATTAATTAAATACATTACCTTATTCTTCTTTAAATTAAATAAATAGTCCAATTTATTTAATTTAGTTGCTTTTCCCAAATGAATTAAAATCAAATTTTAAGTTCATTCTTTCTCTATCCTTTTCCTATCCTCCATAATATTTTCCTAATCTAGATTAGGAAGATTAATCTATGACTATTATGTGCACATTCCTAATCCCAATTAGGGTCACATCCTCCATAATTTTCCACTTGCTTCTAATCCTCCATTAACCTACCTAATCCTTCATTTGCATTACCTAAATCACTAATTAAGCCTAACCTAATCCTCATGTAATTTATGGCATGTACCATAGTCAACCTTCATTAATAACTTCCTCCATTTGGAGAAGTTACCTCCACCTCCCAAGGAATTTAAAATTCCTTTTTATGTCCCCCATGCATCCTATGTGTAATTTTCAATTCAACTTTATTTCTCCAACACCTTTGGAGGAATAAAGGACCAATTTAAAATTCCTTCCCAATCCCATGGTCAAGTCTCCCAAATCAAGGGATATTTTAGAAGAATTTTAAATTCTTATATTGTCACATCATCCCATAATGTGGGTAGATGAGACAAGACTCACCTTTTCCAAGTCATGTCCATGTCATCTCCACATCACTTCTCCTTATCCACTTCACCCACCACATGTCTACATGTGATGGTTTGTGAGTTTTCAACTCACCCTAGCCATTATTCTTCCCCTCCTGGATGAATCTTAGCCATCCATTCATTTGGAGGCATTTCCCCTAAAAATGGTGGATTTGGTCTCATTTGAACAATCACTCAATTGAGAAAACTTAGAAAACTTATGCACTCACACTTTGAAGCTTAGTGACCTCCATTGTTGCAAAATTTTCAAGCCATCACCTTGTACCCAATCCATTAGAAAAAACCTCCATTACATCCACCATTGCATCCACTTCATTTTGAGAATCATTTAGAGCCATTTGGTCAAGAAAAGGAGCACACACATCTTCAACAAAGGGCTAATAAAAAGCATCATCTAAACAAGGTAAAATTGCATTTTGTTTTGTTTAGATTTAACCTAGGCCAATCTTGAGTGGATGTTTGTGTTTTTTCTTGCATTTTTTTTTTTTGATTTTGCATTTTATAGTAGGAAAACACTTGCACACATCTCTAGAAAACTTGATGGGATCCACTTCATGGGTTTTCTTTCACTTCTTTTACTATATTAAATTTTTTAGGTTCAGATTTCAAGCATAGAGGCAAATTTGATTAGTGTAGGGGAAATCCTACTTCACCATAGGAGAACACGTGAATGCCACTTGGCAGAAGAGGTGAATATGCAACTAGCAATCCAGAAACATAATTTCAAAGGAAAACACCCTCCAAGTGGTACGAAGAGGTAGAATTCAAGACATAAGGGGTGATCCTGCTCAAATCACAAGGGTGATTGTGCATATGCCTTTCCACCAAAAGGGTGACCTTGCAGCCACCTCTCCAACATAAAGGTGGTATTGAATTCCAAACAAAGGTGAATTCACTAGACACAGGGGCTAACCTAAGGTGATCCAAAAGATTAATTCTTCTAGTTTGTGCCTTCAATTGATTTTGGTTTAGGTACTGGTCAACTAACCTGTTTGTTAGTGTTTGTAAGGTTTTACTAACATTTATGCAACTTAACGTTCATCCAAGGTCGGAGGTTAAACTACTAATTCGTATGTTCCAGGACAATTGATTGAAGACCCTTAGTTTAGTTTACTTGTGTCTTTTCATACTAATTTAGGCATACTTCATTTTATTGAAGGGTCAATTTACACTTGTTTTCCATGTTTGGGAGTGTGTTGTTGACATATGCTATCCCCTTGCACCATGCAATGATCTTGGGGATCAAAAATTACAACTTGTTCTAGTCTAGTTGAGTCTACTTAGGAGTGCTAGTATCCGTATGATTTCCCCTTGCGTAACATGCAATCCTGGGGATAAAAAAAATGTAGTATTTCCTTCCCTTTAGGAGACTTTCTTGGGGATTTCATCACCTTGAGGGACAGTCTCAGCCACATGTACCCATGGGGTATATAAAGGGGGGAGAGCCAAAGTTGTACCCCAATCTAGTCATGTCATGTCTAGAAAAGAACTAATTCTAGGGTAATTCCTAGTTAAGGTGTGAAGGGTTGGTTTGAGTTTCTAGTACCTCGTTGGGGCTCTCAATTCACACTTGTGACAATCTAGGGTTCAGGGTTGTTTCCTTATGTACCTTGGTGGTATATTGAGGACTCCCTAGAGAGCCTGTATAGCCTAGATAAGACCCATGTTTAGTCATGACTTGGAGTAGTGCAAGGATTACGGATGACACCTTGAAGTTACTCACCACATACTCCCTTTGGCAGAGATAGAAATCCTCATGGTGAACTATGATAGTTCTAGAGTAAGAGAGTGAAGGTGAGCCTGTGGTGTTTGTTGATGACCTTGTTCAACTGAATATCTAGCTATTCACCTTCATGAGAAGGGGTGATCTAGAGAATCACCCTGGTATCATGAAGTATTAACCTTGAGGTGTCCCCTCAAGGTGATGGGCCTACATCAAATTTGTAATCCCTTATTACTAATTGTAGGATTTTTTTGTCTAGCATGTCTTTTTCTGATATACCAGTACTTTTTGTCAATTTGAGTCGGTCCCAGCCCACTACTTATTGTTTGTCATTTTCATCCTTTTCCATAGTCTACCCTTGCCCTCAGTGGAAAATTTGCTTCTTATAGGGGTGAATTTGCATTGTGGAGAAGCAATCCTACCCTTCCAAGGGAAAATCCATCTCACGACTAGTCTATTCATTTCTATAGGTGAAATCACTTTTGTTAGGGGTGAATTTGTTGGTGGGTCTCTTAGATAAGCAACCCCATGTCTTCCTGTTCCTTGAAAAGGAGATCCCATTCATAGTATAAGCGATCATGTGTCCAAGTCTTCTAGTCCTCCATCCATACTCCCCCTAGAATAGGCGAACCTTTCCTCTACAAGGGCGATTCCACGTTAATCCCACACCATATTCCATTTATACATCTGAAGAAATAGGTGATATTGCTCCCCTAATAGGTATTTATGTCTCTTGTTTGTATATATAAAGGGAAGGGAAATCCTGAACCTACATAGGTGAACTTGTGTTTCTAAGAGGCAATCTTGCACCTACCTGTTTGTATAATCTAATATTTGGGTGAATTTTCTATCTATTTTTGTGATCCTACTAGTTCAAACCGTATAGTTAAAGACATAGGCGAACTCGTCAACTCTAGAGAGGTGATCCTACTATACACATATACAATATTACATAGTTTTGGATAGGTGGACCTATGACCTAGAAGAGAAAACCCATTACCCATAGAGGAAAATCTGCCTCCTATACAAAAGAGAGTGAATCTTCTTAGCCACTGAAAGCCTATTGTTTCTTGAGCTCATTCCCATGATCAAATACTTTTTATCACCATCCATCTATCTGCAGTCATCATTTTTGTGCATATGCATTTGTCAAAAGTCATTGAATCTTTAATGAAATCATGTAGGTTCATCTTAGGATATCCCAAGGTTGCATATCCAACATCGATCCATCAATCTGAATCCCCTAGACATTGTTTTAGGGATCTTTTATCCAACTGGGTTAGGTAACTAACCCTAACCATTATCATCCATGCTTACTTAGGATTGTCATATGTCCTGAGTTAGTAATCCTTTGCAACCTTAACAATCTAATTCCATCTCGAGGTAGATTTTGTGTCGTAATCACCTTTTTTATCATCTAATCCAATCATCAATATCTTATGTCATCCAATTGAGATCTTGAACCTAGTTTGAAGTTAATCCTATTGATCCAGTTCAATCAATCATCGAATCCAATTGATCAATCCAAGTCGATCCAATCTAATTATCAATCCACCATTATCCTTGAAATCATCCAATCAATCGATCTATCACCCTAACAATCCTTTAGGTCATCATCTAGGACATCACTTAAGTGCATCTTAGGGCTTAGTGTCATCTTGGTTTCCTTGTTAGCTACATTTTCATGCCTATTACCCAATCATAGGCAGAGAAACTCATGGAACAACAAAAGGTCCAAGGTGGTCAACCTCATTATCCTTTGAATACCCCCACTAATGGCAGTTCGTCACAATCCAAAACAAAAATCCCCATACAACCTACCCCAGAAGAAAGCATGGTTAACCAACCTCAACTCGCCGTCGACAAGTAACTTAGCGATCCCACCAACTTGTGAATGATTGATCGTCTTCTCATTGAGTGGGGGGAAAAAATCCTTGCGTAATTGCTTATGAGGGATACCAAGCCACCTCTTGGTTTTGATATACCATAGTATCTTAACATCACAACCCTATCATCAATGGATCTACAAAGTTCTTAGGTTAATCCCAGCTCATCAATCCCACAAGTCCCTCAGGTTACTCTGCAAGACACATGGTAGAAACCTAGATTTCACAATGATTTATGTTACCAAATATCACCCTCACCAGTTTAGATTGCAGTCATGGGTATAGCACTTGATCCCAAAAATCCCCAAGGTCCTAGTCCTAATAGTCCTTAAGGATTTACCAGTTATTAAGATCCAAACAATCCTAAAGGTCTTTCTCCTGTTAATTTGCAAGGTTTGAAGCCCATACCATCCGAACTACCTCTTCCACTGAATCAATCAAGTTAGTCACCCTGGAATACTGGGGGAAATGAATAAAATTGTTTTTCTAATGCGCCTCCTCCTATGCCTCCCCTCCACACACACATCAAACTTACCACCCCATCCATTTACATCTCAACATCAGCCCCAAGCTAATCTACCACCCTCACCAAGCTCATAGTAATCCATCACAACCTCTGTATCAACCTTAGGGTAATAGACATCAACCCTCATCATAGCCTCCACATTAAACACAAAATCATGTCACAACCTCTACATCAAACTCAAATCTCATTGTAATCTCAACAATCACCAGACCAAGCTCAAGGTAATCCATCATAACCTCCTCATCAGTTGAAAGTCACTCCACAACAATAAAAATCGTCTTATCAACAACCACCTCATCAAACTCAAAATCCATCACAACCTCCTCATCAAAGTCAACATCCATCACAAAATCCTTATCAATTCCAAGTCCTGTCGCAACCTCATCATTCCAAAATATTTTCACAACCACAACAATCCTCTCAACAAATCCCAAGTAACCCTGCCTCTGAATATCTATATCATCCCCAAAACACTTATTATCAACAACCCGCCACATCCAACCTCAACACCAATTATTATTATTTTAATCCACAAATTTCTCAACAACATCCATCTTACACTAATCCCTAGTAGTGACAAGAAAACACGTTCTATCAGCAATCCAATCCACAACATCCTCCACATGCTTCCCAACAACAACCTACATATAACTACCAATCCAATAAATTTTACTCCTAGAAAAAATCATCATATCAAAAGAGTTCCTCCTCATCATGTTACCAAGCCCTACCATCATACCATCAAATTTACAACAATCATCCATCCACATATATAGAGCAATATCAATAAATCCATGCATATCCACCTTCACCATTGGATGATAAATCTGCATCACTACCATATCAACAATATGTCCCATATAATCAGTCCAATCTAGCAAGTCCTTCCTCATCAGTACCAATTAATAAGGAGTGGAAAGACATGAAAGCCACTTTAAAAAATTTGCAAGTTGATACATCAAAGAAGTATTTCAAGTTTGAGAAAATTCGTCCTTATCTGTTTGACTCATCCATCTCACTCATCCCCTTCCCTAAACATTTTGAGATCCTAAAATTCGATAAGAACAAGGGAAGGAGTGATCTAAGAAACCATTTGCAAGAGTTTTATATGTACTACTAGGAAGTTTTGCATAATGATAACTATCTCCTTAGGTTGTTCCCTAGGAGCTTAATGGGACAAGCTCTAGATTGGTTCATGGGTCTTCTAAGGGGTTCAATTTCTTCCTTTGTTGATTTTTTAGAGAATTTTTTTGCACACTTCTCTTTCAACCTTGAGAAGGAAATAGACACCTTCGATCTCTTGAAAGATAAGCAACATGAAGGAGAAACATTTGCAAGCTACCTGCAAAGGTGGCATGCCCTTGCTATTCAACTCAAATCTAGTCTCCCTAAGAAGGAATTAGTGAGTATTTTTGTTGCAAACTCCCACCTTGAGTTGGCTCACAACTTGTGCCTCCATTGTGCTACCACCTTCACAAAGGTAATTGAGAAGGGTACCACTATCAAAAGGGCCCTCATTGCTAAAGGTCTAATCAAAATATTCAAGGAAGATAAAGATAAACAATCTAGGGACAAATCACACTATTGGAATAGAAATTAAAAATGTTGTTAATGATGGTGTCATTGACACTAAGCACATCTAGGTAGCTATCACCTCACAAAGATCACAATATGCCCCTAATCCACAATTATTTTCCAATGTCATATCCATACCACAAGGTGCACCCCACCCTCCACCACAGTCCAATCAAGGGAATAATACATACACATTAACTCATCTAGGAGAGTCCCTAGATGTCATTTTCAAAAGGTCACTCCAAGTGAATTATAAGGTCACTTATCGTGTGATGAAGCCTTTTGATGAGTTAAAACCAAAAACCCATTTGGTATAAAGAGTGTGAGTATTGTGATCACCATAGGATTAAAGGCCACTCCACTAACAAATTCCAAGGGCTTAAAGGTTACATTCAAGACCTCATTGATCGCGGGGACATTGCAGTCGATGCAAACCAAGCTACCTCATCTAATGCTCAATTGAAAATATATCAAAAATCCTTTTCCAAACATAACCAAGGTCCTAGCACCTCAAATGCAAACATTGGGTCCAACAATAACAACCAAAATAACAATAAAAACAATATTAGTTATAAAAATGTGCCCTATAAATATGAGAACATTATTATATGCATCACTCAGGGGGAGCCCTGTGTATCCATGATCCATGTAAAAGTAAAAGACCCCCAATATTTTTTTACTGCTCGCCGCACTCGCATATTAGTTCCTAGGCCATCCACTTCATCTCAACCAACTCATGTGAGCTCGTAGTACAATATCCTTGATCATCTTGGTAAGAATCCCACAAAAATATCCATCTTGGATTTGTTGAAATCTTCTCCAGTCCATCAAGAGATCCTTATGAAAGCTCTATAGGATACACACATGCCAAATGACATTGATCCTACCCAATTTCAAGCTCTAGTAGGACACTTGTCATCTACTTATCAGATGGGTTTTATCCAAAATTATATGCTTCCAATTGATGCATCTCATAACCATGCCTTATACATTGAATTCCTTGTCACCCGACATAAGGTAAAAAGGGTCTTGGTAGATAATGGCTCTACCCTCAATCGATGCACCTTAAAGTTCGTAAAACAAGTAGGGTACACTCATGCTGACCTACACAATTAGACCATTACAATCAAGGCATATGAAAATGTAGAGAGAGACTCAGAGGGTATTATTTGCCTTCCTATCTAGGTTGGTCTTTTCATGCAATATAATAATTGCCATGTCCTTGATTTGGAATTACCATATAACCTTCTCCTTGGATGCCCATGGATTCATTCCATGCAAGTCATTCCTTCCACCTACCATTAGTGTCTGCAGTTCTCGTATAATGGGGTTGAAGTCACCATACATACCAATGCCCAACCTTTTGAGCATTGCTATGCTCTTGAGGCCTCCTTCCCACACTCTAACATTGTCTAGGAATATAAGTAGGGACTCCTCAAACAACATCCTTCATCCCATCATCAATTCCAACATATAATTCATCATCCAATACATTGTCCACTCCATCCACTACATCTGACTCCGTCATCACCAAGGTCCAGATCATTGAAAGATGTTGTGGAGATTATGATATGTCTACACCTATTAATATGGAAATTATGCCTCCATCTCCCCACACTTATGGCCAACCATCCTAGTCTACATTGAAGAAGAATTAAAGACCAAAACTATAATTTCCAAGAACGTGGGTTCTACCACTTTCTAGTCTCCAGGAACACCAAAAGATTAGGCAGATGAAGACATTAGTTAATAGGTTTATAGAGAGGAACATGAACCTTCACCTTCCCTCATCAAGTACTTTCAATAAGTTTATCTCCGTGATTCTAAGCTAGAAATAAATTATAACTATCAAGGGGGAGGGCTTGGTGTAGAAGAACATGGAAGATCACAACCCATTGAAACACAAGTGCAACCTAAAAATTTGGGCCTAGGATATGATAAGAAGCAAAAGGGTTTTGCATCATCCACTAAAACTTTGAATAATGTTAACTTAGATAATGATTTTCTTGAGGAAATACTCAAAGAAGAGGGAATCTACTCTCATACGATGATGTGGATCTTCCTTCCCTCTTTCATTCCACCTCAATCTTTTCCATTATCCTTTCACTCGGTCACCCTAACCTCATTTATTGGGACCTACGAGGGAGTGCACTAGTTGAAATATTTCCTTTTGAGGAAGAATACATACACCTTATGGGATTAGGGGAATATGAACACCCTAACCATAAAAATAGAAATAATGAAAAATAAAAAACAGTCATCTAGTGAAAACCTCCCTAAGGCAGTTTTTGATTCATCAAAAGTAAAAATAAAGGGTGTATCCACTAGTGAAAACCTCGACAAGTCGCTAGAGGATGGGGATGTTCATCTTCCCCTTATTGGAGTTCACTTATCCGAGTGGTCTTTGATTTTTATTGAAGAATCATAAGACATTAATATAGGCACATAAGATGAACCTAAAATTACATACGTCACAAAATAACTATCCACGAAAGAGTATCATATCATTGTTAACCTATTAAAAGAAGGCATCATCAAATTTGCATGGTCTTATTTTGATATGCTGGGATTAGATCCTAACTTGGTTGTGCACCATATTGATTTCTATCCAGATGTGAAGCAAGCTAAACAAAAACTCAAGAAAATGCATCCACAAGTGGCCTTGCTTGTTAAGAAGGAAATGAAAAAACTATTAGTAGCTAGATTTATTAGATCGATTGATTAATCCAATTGGATAGCTAATATAGTATCTATGGATAAACCTAATGTGAGCATTAGAATCTATAAAAACTTCGGGGATCTTAATAAATATTTCCCAAAAGATGATTTACCGCTCCCTAATATTGACATATTAGTAAATATCACAACATGACATGCCATGCTATCCTTCATGGATGGCTTCTCAAGCTATAATTAGATTAGAATTTCACCTGAAGACCTACACAAGACTGCTTTCACCAGCCCTGGGGCACTTTCTATTATAATGTCATGCCCTTTAGCCTTAAGAATATGGGGGAAATGTATCAATGTGCAATGATAGTCATCTTCCATGATCTCATCAAAATTATAATGGAAGATTATGTTGATGATCTCCTAGGGAAGTCAAAAACTAGGTAAGATTACCCTAAGGTCCCGAGTCAAATGTTTGAGCGATTGGAACACTACAAGTTGTGCTTAAACCCAAAAGAAGTGTTTTTTTGGCATCACATATGGAAACCTGGTAGGCTTCATTCTATCTAGAAGGGGCATCAAATTTGATCCCGCAAAAGTCAAGGCTATAATGGAAATGCCCCCACCTCAAAATCTAAAACAGTTAAGAAGTCTGCAAGGGAAATTATAGTTTATTAGTTGTTTCATCACTCAACTTTCCCATAAATTTCAATCATTTACTCACCTTTTGCATAAGGATATCTTTCAAATGGGATCTGCAATGTCAACAAGGCTTGAATAAGATCAAGGAGTATCTCGCCAATCCAACAATCTTAATGCCTCTGAATCCTGGTAAGTCGATACTACTATACATTTCAACCACTTCAATTGCACTGGGGTCATCGTTAGCCCAACATGATGAATCTTCCAAAGGATGTACCATATTCTACATCAGTCATACAGTTGTGAGCTATAAGCTTAGCTACTCCCTCATGGAGAAGGCTTTCCTAGATTAGTTTTCAGTTCACAAAAATTGTGTTACTATATGCTTAGTTATCCACTCAAATTTCTACCCAAGGTTGACCTACTTAAGTATTTGTTATCAATAAATTCATTAATTGGTCGTATGGCCAAGTGGGTTATGCTCATTAGCGAGTTTGATATAGAGTATGTGGACCACAAATAAATCAAAGGAAAATTCATTACATATCAGCTAGCTAATTCTCCTCTTGTGGATGCTTATCCAGTAGTGGTAGAATTCCCTAATGAATTGGTCTTCAGAGTTTTAGAATCAAGTGCATGGAAATTATATTTTGACAGGTCATACACTCAAAATGGAGTTGGTTCAGGTATCCTGTTTGTCACCCCTCAAAGTTATTACATCCCAAAATCATTCAGGTTGGCATTCCCATGCACAAACAACATTATAGAATATGAAGCTTTGATCACAGGCATGAGAATCGCAGTTCAATGGAATATAACCTATCTTCATTTTTTTGTCAATTCACAACTTAAAATTAAACAATTCAATGATGAGTTTCAAACTAAGGATGATAAACTCCTTCCTTATAAGTGCATGGTTGAATCTTTCAAGAAATACTTCAACCATATCTAGTTTGAGCAGGTCCCCAGATTATAGAACAAAATTGTCGATGCCATCACCACAATAGGTTCTATTATTAACATGCCTAAAGAGTAAATGGATTATGAGTTCCTAGTATAACATTTATTAATCCCAGTGTATGACATTCCAAACAATGAAATCGTGTACGACATCATAGATCCTGAATCACCATGTTGTCATGACATTTATGCCTATTTACATGACAACATCCTACAACCTAATCTCACCCATAACCAATACAAATCTTTCATTCAACACACCTCCCATTACACAATTGTAGGGGATACACTTTATCATAGAGGGTATGATAGCATTCTCCTTTGGTGTCTAAATGAATCAAAATCCTATGTTGAGTTAAACAAAGCGCACAACAGTATTTGCGGGGCTCATTCTAATGGGATAGCCTTGGCGAAGAAAATTCTTAGAGCAGGATATTACTGGCCAACTATGGAGCATGACACTTGTGAATTTTTCAAGAACAATGTACCATGTTAACATCATACATATCTAATTCATTGTCCTACACATGATCTACAACCTATTATTGCACTGTGGCTTTTATCACAATGGGGTTTTGAATTAATTGATAAGATTTATCCTCCCTCATCCGATGACCATACCTTCATAATAACTACCACTGAATATTTCACCAAGTGGGTGGAAGAAATTCCACTTTCACAAATCACTAGTATTCAAATCTCTAAATTTATCCTCTACCATATTCTCTATAGATACAATATCCCCTCCACTATGATCACCAACAATGAAAATCCTTTCAAAAACTAGTACATGAGACACATTTCTGAAACATATCACATCCAACATCGTTGGTCAACTTCCTATTACCCCCAAGGTAATGGACAAGCCGAAGCCATCAACAAAACCCTCATCAAAATCCTTAAAAAGGTTGTCAATAATACTAGTCAAGATTGGAACCTCCACCTAAATCCTACACTTTGGGCATATCGCAAATCCATCTGCACACCTATTGGTGCTACCCCATATTCCGTTATCTATGGCGCAAAAACCATCTTAACAATTGAAGTTGAGATCCTATCACTCTGTATCTCCCTAAATAATTTTATTAGTGATGAAAATGCTTGTGTTGCACAACTAAGCAAGATAGCTCTCCTAAATGAGAAAGGTATCAAGGCCTACAATCACCTTTAAGCTTATCAATATCGGTTTCAAAGGAGTTACAATAAGTGAAGGGAGAAAAGGGGACAGTACGGAATACCTCCCTAACACTAATACAACAAAGGAGAGGAGAAAAAAAAGGTTCGAAAGCTTCTTAAAAACTTCTAAGATGAATACCTACAACATAAAAGAGATAACAAAATAATAAACATTCACTGATTGACACAAGTATTTATGTGGGAAAACCTTTTTAGGTAAAAAACCCACCACACCAAGCAAAGACAATTTGTATTACAGTAATAAACAAATTACATACAAATTTCAGTATTCACTCTTTGATAATCAACTCATAGCAACACTCAAGTTCACTCATTTTTACAATGCTCATAGCATACCATGAATTCCACTCAACTTGACTTGGCTTACAACTTACCAAGAACCGTCACCTTTTGGTTTACATATAAAATACTGTAATTGACTATCAAGTCTTACATTTTCATTCAATATTACAACCAATCCCATGAATTAATCCATGTTGCATTGTCCATCCAAACAAGTAACCGATCTTCTCAGAGTGCATCGGGCTGCCGAGGCATTTATTTCATGCCTTAATCGATTATGTCTCCAGCTGAAACTTGGCCTATAATAACTGCCTTTTACCTTTTCGGTCTTATGCCAATTGGATGTTTGGAACTTGCCTCATGTCACCACCTTATTCATTTGACACTTTGAATTCGGGTCAAACTTGGTCTGAGCTCATACTGTCTCCACCGCACCACCGCTCTAAGCTCTCATACCCACTGCAACATGGTGGTGAGTCCACTCGACTCATTGTCGGCCTTTCTCATGCTACCGCTGAGCTCTCCAAGTCTCCTCGTAGTGTGGCGGTGATGGCTAGGTAGATTGCAGGCCGTCATATTGCACTACCGAACTCTAACCGCCAGTCTTGTGTGGAAAGGTAGTGACCACTCACCCAAACCGCTAACAAGCAACCGTGCTACCGTGGAGGCTGCCAAGCCAACCCACGGTAGGGTAGTGACCACCTTGGAAAACAACCAGCAGTCAACCATGCTACCGCGGAGACCGCTAGGCCACCCCATAGTAGGGCGGTGACCACCGGCAGATCGCCAGCGGTCACACTGCGGCCACCGTGGTGACCCAGATCATCACCCACAGTGCGACAATAGATGGCATGAAAAATAGCTAGCCACCTACCACGGCCACCACGGCGAGGGAAGACACTGCACGCAGTAAGGCAGTGACCACCAATCCTCTCACCGTGGTACCACCAAGGCATAAATAGACCACCACGATAAAGTGATAAGGGCATACATGATGCATTTTTCACTAAGTCTTTTCTAATAGAGGCACAAGACTGGAAGTTGAGATATAATTTCCTAACAAGCTCCCACTTGGTGAAGACTTCTAGCTTCCTCTAGACTTCAAAAAATTTATTGACGGTCATAGGCCCCAAGGACCATTGATTTTGTGCACCATCTGGAATTTCCTGTGCTCATTGGATTCATTAATGCATCTGCAACATTCTTCAAAGTGTCGACCTTTTCAAGATAGACCTTTCCATCTTCAACCATGTCCCTCACGAAGTGATATTGCACATCAATGTGCTTTATCCTAGCATGGAAAGTCGGGTTCTTTGCCAAAAAAATGGCACTCTGACTATCACAGCAAATAGTAATATGCCCTGCTTTAAAACCAATATCTAAAAACAAACAACTTAGCCAAACTACTTCCTTGCAGGCATGAGTGGCTGCCATGTACTCTACCTCAGTAGTGGATAAAGCAACTATAGCTTGTCACTTTCTCATCCAACTGACTACTCCACCATTTAACATGAATGTGTATATACTGGTGGATCTCCTGCTGTCAATGTCCACTACCCAATCAGAATCAACATATCCACGAATTTTGAGTGTTTTATGTGATGCAACCAAACTGCTATGGTAACACAAATCATAATCTAAAGTCCCCTTCAAATATCTAAACACTCTCTTCACAACATCCCAATATGATCTTCCTGGATTTTTCATAAATTAGCTAAGAACTCCCACTACTTGGGCAATGTCTGGTCTTGTACAAACCATCGCATACATTAAACTGTCAAAAATACTTGCATACAACACCCTGGTCATGTCCTCCATCTCAATAGTAGACTTTGGATAGTCTTCAGTAGATAGTTTTGTTCCCTACATAATTGGAACAACTAGTTGCTTGTAGTCATCCATACCAAATCTCTCCAGAACCGTATTGACATACTTACTCTGACTTACCCAAAGCCTTCTACTTGTTCTATCCCTGGTTATTTCCATTCCCAAAATATACCTAGCTACACCTAGATCTTTCATTTTGAATTTTGCAGACAGCTGAGATTTAAGATCATAAATCATAGAATTGCTATTTCCTATGAACAATATATCATCCACATATAGTGTAATAACAAGCACATGATCATTTTCAGATTTATAATAAACACAACGATTATATTTTGATCTAACAAATCCCATAGACAATACAAATGTGTCAAATTTCTGGTACCACATTCTAAGAGACTGCTTCAAACCATACAGAGATTTCTTTCACTTACAGACCAGATTTTGTTTACCTTTTTCAACAAAATGCTTAGGTTGGGACATATAAATTTCTTCTTCCAGCTCAGCATGGAGAAATGGTGTCTTCACATCCATCTGCTCAATTTCTAAATCATACGCAACTGCCAATGACAACAGAAATCTGATAGATGTCAGCTTTGCTATAGGGGAAAAAATCTCTCCCTAATCAATTCCCTCAATCTGGGAAAATCCCTTTGCAACCAATCTTGGCTTGTACTTCTTAACACTACCATCAAGACCAGTCTTCCTTTAGAATACCCACTTACAACCAACAGGCTTTTTCCCTTTAGACAAAGGTACCAAAACCTAGGTTTCATTTTTCTTCAATGAATCCATTTCTTCACTCATGGCTTCCAGCCAAGAATTTAAATCAGACATGCTGATTGCTTCTTTTACAATCCTAGGCTCATCAGTGCTAGTAATCAAGGCAAAGGCACAATTCGAATCTAACATTGAGAAACCATACCTTTCAGGCTGCCTCTTTTCTCATGTAGATCTTCTTATTGGCTGAGGTTGTGGTTCTTCATCATTAGAACTCTCAAAGTTGCTTCAAATCTCCTCAGTTTTAGGCACACCATGAAACTCTTCCTTTTCTAGAGTTTGTGGAATCTCAACTGCATCATTCTTCTTTTCTTTCTGATCTATCTCGAGCTATTGATCACTTACTGAAGGTTTCAGCTCACAAAATATCATGCTTTTGTTGTACAAAATCTTATGAGTAATAGGGTTCCAAAGCTTGTATCCCTTCACACCAACACCATAGCCGATGAGGATACATTTAATAGCCTTGTTATCTAGCTTTAACCTTCTCTCATTTGGCACATAAGCATATGCCTCATAGCCAAAGACATGAACATGCCTCAGAGAGGGATTCTTACCAGACCATTCCTCCAAAGGTGTCTTATCAACAAGAGCAGAGCAAGGAGAATGATTTACTGGATAACATGTTGTAGCCACAACCTCAACACATAAATTTTGCTCTAGACCAGCACCGCTCAACATATTCCTTGTCTTTTCCATCAACATCCTGTTCAACCTTTCAGCAACTCCATTTTGTTGTGGAGTATAAGGTGTTGTTTTATGCCTTTTAATTCCATGATCTATGCAATACCTTTTAAAATATGTAGAACAAAACTCACCTCCATTGTCTATCCTCAAACATTTAAATTTCCTTCCAGTCTGATTCTCAACCAAAGTTTTAAATTCTTTAAACCAACTAAACACTTCTGAATTACTTTTAAGAAAGTATACAAATGCCCTTCTCGAATAGTCATCAATAAAAGAAACATAATATCTATTTTTCGATAATGAAGGAACATTAGCTAGACCAAACACATCAGAATGAACATAATCCAGTATACCAAAAGATTTATGAGGATTGAGTAAAATGAAACATGGTGCTATTTTCCATAAATACAGTGTTCACAAAAATTGAACTCAAGGTTACAATCATCAAGCCCTTCTACAAGATTTTTATTCTTCAAGGTTTTTAAACCTTTCTCTCCTATGTGACCAAGTCTATGATGCCACAACATAGTCTTCTCTGCTAGGAGTTTTACCTCCAATGCATTTGCAAACAGAGAATTGTCTTCATCTTACTCTATAGAATAAACTTTGCTTGACTTTACACAGGCACAGTTGCATTGAACATGACGTGCATCCAGCTTATATAGAGTGCTAGTACAAACAACCTTAGCCAACACCATTGCACCTCTATCCATTTTACATCCTTTAGTTGAGAAAGAAACTTCTACACCAACATCATTTAACTTATTGACAGAAAATAAATTTCGAGCCAAACCTGATATATGCAGTACACCACCAATACCTTTGACTCTCCCATCAGAAAACTAAATTCTGACTCTACCTCTGCCAATGATCTCTAGCGTTGAATCAGTTGCTAGATACACCTTTCCACCATCATAATTCTCATACTTGGATAACTATTCTCTATGGGACGTCATGTGAAAGGATGCACCCGAATCAACCAACCAAACATCATCTGATGCCTGAATTGACAAGGCTACAATGAAGGCATCTACATCACTCTGAGAAGAGTCATTTTCTAAAGCATTCTTATTCTTCTTCTCCTTACAATCCTTTCAGATATGAATAGGTTGCCCACAGTCCCAATAGTTCACTTTGGAATTTTTACCAGGAGACTTTGATCTCCCTGCAGATTTGGATTTCGACTTCTTGTCTTTCTTCTTGCCTTTCTCCTTTGGTCTACCTCAAATAGAAAGGGCCTCTTTGGCCATCTCAAAAGACTTCCTTCACATTTCTTGAGACAGAAGCGAAGCAACCACGCCATCCATCTTGAATGCAGTTGTCGTGATTCCAATAGCCATCACCAGATGGTCCCAGCTATCAAGTAATGAACACAACAAGAGCATGCAATGATCCTCCTCAGTCTCTACACCTATAGACACCAGCTAAGTAATACTCATGTTAGACGAGTTCAGATGGTCTACAATAGTTACACCTTCTTCCATCTTTAGGGAGTATAACTTCTTCCTTAGAAAAAGCTTATTTACCAGATACTTTCCTTGATAAATATCACCAAGCTTCTTCCATAATGAAGCTTCAAAATTCTCCTCATGGACGTTCAGGAGTAGAGAATCGGCTAGACTCAATCTTATTAGACCTATTTCTTTTCTATCAACAAGTTCCCAATCCTCTTGCATTATACTTTGTGGCATAGTCCAAACACTGCTACCCAGAGGTCACTATCCACAAGCAAGTCTTCCATTTTGAGTTTTCATTACTCAAATTTGTTGCCATTAAATTTTTCAATCTCTACTCTACCTAATATACTCACCATCTCATATAGAAATAAGCTTTAACAATGCAAGACTCCCACTAGAACAGTATTAGCACAAAAAATGACCTTTCACACAAGGATAACACAACTGGTTAGGCTCTGATACCACTTGAAGGGAGAAAAGAGGACAGTGCGAAATACCTCCCTAACACTAATACAACAGAGGAGAGGAGCAAAAATAGGTTCTAAAGCTTCTTAAAAACTTCTGAGATGAATACATACAAAATAAAAGAGATAACAGAATAATAAACATTCACTGATTGACACAAGTATTTACGTAGGAAAACCTTTTCAGGTAAAAAACCCACTACACCAAGCAAAGACAATTTGTATTATAGTAATAAACAAATTACATACAAAGTTCAGTCTTCATTCTTTGATAATCAGCTCATAGCAACACTCAAGTTCACTCATTGTTACAATGCTCATAGCATACCATGAATTCTACTCAACTCGACTTGGCTTACAACTTACAAGGAACCATCACCTTTTGGTTTACATATAAAATAATATAATCAACTATCAAGTCTTACATTTTCATTCAATATTCCAACCAATCCCATGACTTAATCCATGCTGCATTATCCATCCAAATAAGTAACCAATCTTCTCAGATTGCATCGGGTCGCCCAGGCATTTATTTCATGCTTAATCGATTTTGTCTCTAGCTGAAACTCGACCTGCAATAACTGCCTTTTACCTTTTCAGTCTTCTACCAATCAGATGTTTGGAACTTTCCACCTTATTCATTTAATGCTTTGACTTTGGGTGAAACTCGATCAAACTTGGTCCGAGCTCATATTGTATCCACCGTTCCATTGCTCTGAGTTCTCATACCCATCACAACATGGCGGTGAGCCCACTCGACTCACTCTCAACCTTTCCCGTGCTACTTCCGAGCTCTCCAAGTCTCCTTGTGGTGTGGTGGTGATGACCAAGGAAACTATAGGTCGTCATATCGTGTTATCGGACCCTAACCGCCAGTCTTCCATGGAAAGGCAGTGATCGCTCCCCCAGACCACTAACGGTCAACCATGCTACCATTAAGGCCGCCAGGTGAACTCGCGGTATGGTGGTGACTGCCTTGGAAAACTGCCAATGGTCAACCGTACTACCGTCGAGGCTGCGAGGCCACCCCGCAGTAGGCCGTGACCCAGGTCACTGCCCACGTTGTGGCAGTAACCAACTTTTTAGACAGCTAGCTGGCTACTATGGCCACTGCAGTGAGGGAAGACACCATGCACGGTAAGGTAGTGATTGCAAGCCCTCTTACCATGGTACTGCCAAGGCATAAACAGACCGCCACGGTAAAGCGGTAAGGGAAGAAATGATGCATTTTTTGCCAAGTCTTTTTTGATAGAGGCACAAGAATGGAAGTTGAGACATAAATTCCCAACAATAAGAAGGTATGTCCCCACCAATTCAACATTGGTGATCTAGTCCTGAAACAGAATCGATGTACCCAACAAGATCAAGAAAGGAAAGGAAAAATTAAAGCTAATTGGTTGGGTCCTTATGTCATCATCGTAAAGTATGGTTTTAGGGAATACCAAATTACTACACTTGAGGAGAAACCCTTGGAAGAACCCATCAAAATAATGCACCTGAAATAGTTTTATACCTAGGTCAGCTGGGTTATCCTACCTAGAAAAATACCAAAAAAAATAAAAATCATGAAAAATACAAAAATAGTAGAGAGAAATAATTCATCCTATGGTGAAAACTAGCCTTGGTTGCACCTTGGATAATTACGATTGGTGAAAACCTTGTAATAGGTGCCATTCATAGAGGGTTTAATCATTATCTACCTTGCATCCTACCTTCCCATATGCTTTCACCCATCCTATCCTCCTATCCTATCATATCACCCTATCACATCCATCTTCCATCAATTTCCTATCATCTACTACTTGGTATATTTTGATCAAGCATTGGACAGTTAGAGTTTCTATTGAAAATATTGAGCTTATATCCTAAGTTTGAGCTTTTTGTCACTTGTATATTGGCATCATTTTGTCAGCCTCAAAGCCCTATATAGGAGTCTTCCATTGCGTTGGTCATCATTAGGTCTCATGTTGTCTTCCATCCTTTTGTCAAACTATGTTGCCTCCACACTTTCACATAGGCAAGTCCATCTTTGATGGGACCCCGAGGCTTTTGTTCATCCACTTGTGTCAGTATTCATCATCCCCTTTCCACTTTTATCCATGGTCAGTCATCAGTCTTTTGTCGAACTACATTGCCTCTGCGCTTTCATGTAGGCAAGGCTAATCATTTGATCAGCCCCCAAGGATTTTTTTAGTTCGCTTGTGTCATTCTTCATCATTCATCTGAGTCTTCATCATCCCCTTTTTGCTTTTATCCATGTTTAGTCATCAGTCCTTTTGTCAAACTATGTTGCATCCATTTTTTCACATAGGCAAGGCCATCTTTGATGGGCCCCCAAGGATTTTTCTCATCCGCTTGTGTCAGTCTTTATCATTCATCTAAGTCTTCATCATCCCCTTTCTACTTTTATCCATGGTTAGTCATTAGTATTTTATCAAACTATGAGGGCTCTACGGTTTCATGTAGGCAAGGCTAATCTTTGATCAACCCTCGATCCCCTAAGTCTTTTCTTAGGGTGTGTCTAGGTTCTGCATCATGTTGTCAAGTATGTCCTTATCCAGCTGGTTCCTAATAACAAAATCTATTGGTACTATGAGATTTAGTTTGTTTTGAGTATCCAAAGTTGTGTCAATCAAGCAATATACCCTCCATATTTGGTATTAATAGAATGTATCCTTCCTTAACTTAGATTATGTCAGCCCCACCCACCTACTAGTCCTATGGTAAAGGATATTTGAAATTTACTGTGAAATTTTCATGCTCTTACATTTTTTTATCATTCGAGCTTCTTATTATACCTCGTCGGGGTTGCCACGATTCATCATATCATGGTGTGTTTCAAGAAGAGAGCATAGGGGCAATCTTGATTTTTGGAGTGATCATGTCTTCTTGGCTATCCCGCATAGTACCCACCAAGATCATTGTGATCTTGTGTAATGTTGGGGCATCCTTTGTGCTTGTGGTTATTCCAACATCAGGCCTGACCAATGCCATTGCAACATTAGGGTGTTGGGATAACCTCCTTGTTCGTTGTGTCTTTTTTATGCATTTGACATTCATCATCCTTTATTTTTTATACTCTAGCATCTCATGTCCTATGCTATAGAAAATTTTAGTGCTCCTAATATGGAAAAATGGCATTAGATTTTTATTTCATCCCTTCCATTTCATTGCATTTCCCCCCATCCATTTTCCTCTAGCCTATGTTTAGTGATTTTTGGTTGTGCAAATGTTGTTCTCCCCACCCATTCTTCCTATCAAGATTCTTATAGTTTTGATAGGTGTATTACCACCCCTATAATTATTCATCTCACTATGCATGTTCATTATCATTTAATTTCATTCCATCACATTGCATTATCATTTTTATCCCATTAAGTTGCATTTCATTAACCATTTCACTGATCCATATGTATTGCATTTCATTTCATCATATTTTCATTTTTATTATTATATTAAGTTGTTTAGATTAATGTAGATTTGTTATTCTAAGCATCTTAAATCCATTTCATTATCATTTTAAATTGTTTAGATGAATATATATTTGTTATTCTAAGCATCTTCAATCCATTTCATTATCATTTTATTCCATTACATTTCCTTGTCATTTTCATCATCATTTTAAGTTGTTTAGATTAATATAGATTTTTTATTCTAAGCATCTTAAATCCATTTCATTATAATTTAATTCTATTGCATTTCATTATCATTTTTATCATCATTTTAAGTTGTTTAGATTAATATAGATTTGTTATTCTAATCATCTTCAACTCATTTCATTATCATTTTCATTCTCATTTTGAGCTGTTTAGATTTATTATTCTAAGCATCATAATTCATTACATTAGGTTCATCTAATTCCATGCATATCATCGTAACACATTTCATATAGTAATTCATCCATAACATTATTCATATCATACATTCATAATCAAACATCATCCCTAATCCATACATCATACGTAATACATGTATATCATAAATACATCTCATCATTCTATATGCAAGCATCATAAATCTATAAACACATCGCCACAACACAAAAAATTAGTGTCATATCCATAGAATACATCATAAAATCATAAATAATATGTCATCACCTCCTGCATTACAAAATTTTAGGCATACTACATCTCATCCATACCATACATGTAATCATAAACGCATTAATCATGCATATCATCATAACTGCATACATCATACACATATGCATAATAAACCACTAAATCATCACATAGAAATCATATATAGAGTGTCATCCATGTCCATCGCATCATATACATATAAAAAATATAGTATCCATCACATGGTCCATCACACATCATAAATTCCATAATAAAAAGATCATGAACTCCATAAAATTCCATAATAAAGACTCTAGACCATCAAGTCTTTCAAATAAAGGTACACATGCAGAGGAATCATAATATAGAAATACATGAAGATATATCTGACACATCAAGGCATTCTAAATCAATAAATAATAATGAATCAAAGAACTTGGCACATCAATCTAATCAATCTGTACACAAAAATTTGTATATCATCTCTATCTATATATACAAGTATCTACTATGCACCTATCAAAAATGGGATCATGTACCTATGCCCCTACCTATCTAACCACTGCTCCTCACATTTGATTGATTGGGAGATTTTTCTTAAGGTCCTCAGCCATGAGGAGTCATCTCCTAGTATTCACTATAACCATGGACATGAGTCTATCCTGAGATGAAGGGTGCTAGTCTCTGAGGTGTTGGTCACACAAATGGAGGTACCCTCTATGCTAGATCAGGTACAACAAAGAAGTACGCTCCCATCCAATACCTGACCTCAGTCCTCACATGTGACTCCACATATTCATGTGCATGTAGGTGATCTCTCTCCATACTATACCAGTCACTCTACTGCTACATCCTCCACCTCTCTATATCCCAACCATCCTACACTAATATCATAGAGGCAAGTTGCACCTCTACCTAGGATGCCCTCTTGATCACACGGTGCAGGAGCACCTTGTTCACTAAATGCCTCCAAAAGGCTAATTTGCAAAAAATGAATTTTCAAATGTAAATCAATGTGGAAAGGGTCATGTAAAGGTCAATTTCAATGTATTTGAGTCTTTTATAGGTCACTAGGAAAAAATATGGAAAAGGAAAAACTTGCAAAAATTGAAAAGTTGCCAATTATGTAAAAATGCAAAAAAAATAAAAAATCAGGTAGATGAAGAGTCTTTGTGGGAAAAATGAAGGGATAGGTCAGTAAAATAATTTGTAAATTCATTCCTTGGTTGGGAAACATCTATAAAAGCATTTGTGAGGCGATCAAGAGATCAGACTTTGTATTCTCGAAGATTTATTATCAATAAAAGTACCTTGTTTTTGAATTTCAATGTTCCTTTTAGTTGTTCTTTAGTTTGTACGGTCTACATAAAGGTTTAAGGACCTAAATATTGTTGATTCTAGTACTCTAGAGTAGTATCTTTTATTTGAATCTATTTTGAGTGTATTTGATTGAATACGTCATTAGTTTGAGTCCAATCTTTGCATACCAGTCTGCAACCCAACATTGGGTTTTTGAGAGTCAAATAAGAAAATGATCACTAATCCACTGAATTACACCCTGTAGATTAGTGTAGTAGGTTAGTCTTAGATGTTTTTAGGTGTGTATATGTTGAAATGTGTAGGGGAAGGCAAGATTATAGTTTGAATATTGTTGTCCTAATAGAAAAACAAAGTTTTCCAATAAAAATGAATGGCTCCAAGGTGATATTTGATGTAAAAGCATGCATGAAGGGTGTAAGAAAGTTTTTATGGTTTGTGAAGGTATATTCTAAGCATTTGGAAGCATCTTCAACTTGAATTGAGGTTTGGAGGTTAAACTTTTAATAAACCCTCACTTATTAAGCTTTTTTTTATGCATAAAGCAAGGGTTTGTTTGATCAACATTTATTTGAGCTTTCCTATTCCTAAAAATGGTTGAATCCTAAGTTTTGTAGCTTGAATCAAGATTGTTTAAGGTTTTTAAATGGTTTGGATTTGATATTGTGGTGGCTTCTTTGTATTTTTGGCCTATTTGGGGCCCTAAACCGTGGAACAATCAAATGATCTGGTAAAGTTTGCAAAACAATCTCTTCAAAAAATTTGATATGTTTAAAGTGGTCAAAATGGGTTTCTAAAAATGAATTCTTTCTAAGGTGGATCAATGGGGTTTGAATGTTGATAACCATTTTAAGGGTTTGGTGACCTACTAGTTAAATGGTGGTATGACTATAGAAAGATGTGAATTTGATCTAACAAAATTAAAAATGAATGTTTATGTCTTGGACCTATTTAAAGGATGTTGTTAAAGATGTATCTATGTTTGGATAATTTTTTGAGGGAAGGTTTGTTGTTTTTGATGTTATGAGCAACATGATTCAAAGTTGTAAAGAAGGTGTCTTGACTGTAGAGATATGAAATATGTTGGTTTAGTGTTTTGTGAATGTGTAATCATTTGTTTTCAATCAAAATATTAAGATTGCAGTGCCTTGAATGAATGGTCAAATTGTTTAAAGAAAGAGTGGTTGATTGTTGTCCTTTGGTCTTGTGGAACAAGTTGTCATAAAGAGAAATTTGGTGAACATTGAAAGTGTTGAATGGTTTAGGGTTTCTTATCAGGTTTTTGGGTTAAGTACAATCAATTTGATGCTGACAATGGTCTAGAATATGGATTTGGTGAATTTGGAATACTGACATGTTTTCTTGAAGTATTGAAGCAAAGTGGAAACTAGTGAAATTGGTGAAATGAATAGTGGATATTTGGTGATTTGTGAATTTGATCTTCTCAGTTGAATTTGGGCCTTGAGTACCCTAGATGATTGGTGGTTTTTGGTAGATGCTCTGCATCAATTGGTATTATAGCTAGAAAGATTCTGATGATTTGTTGAATTGATAGTTTTCTGAAGTTGTTGGTTGGTTGCAGGTGCTTGATCCATCTAAGCTACAAAGAGAGTTTGGTGTTCAAGTTTTTTTTTTTGCAGGTTAAAAGAGAACCTGGTTGCCAAGAGATTAGGGAGAGAAAAGTAGAGAAATCTAGGTGAGGTAAATAATTTTGTTAAATTTTTGTGGTGAGGCAGTAAAGAAAGATGGATACCTGACTGAAGAAGCACTTGAGTTTGCAGCCTGAAGAGTACTCCATTGATGGGAGTATACGAAAACAATATTGGTCAAAGAAGGTCAAGGATGAATTGTGAAAAGATGAGAAAGAAGGAAAGACTAGTTCAAGACAATTTGGGAATCAAAATGAAATACAACATGTTTCCAAAGGGACTTGGAAAGTTTTTGTTGGTTGGTTGTATGGTGTAGGAGCACCTTGTTTAGTAAATGCCTCCAAAAGGATAATTTGCAAAAATGAATTTTCAAATGTAAAGCAATGTGGAAAGGGTCATGTAAAGGTCAATTTCAATGTATTTGAGTCTTTTATAGGTCACTAGGCAAAAATATGGAAAAGGAAAAACTTGCAAAAATTAAAAAGTTGTCAATTATGTAAAAATGCAAAAAATACAAAAAATTAGGGAGATGAAGAGTCCTTAAGGGAAAAATGAAGGAATAGGTCAGTAAACGAAGTTGTAAAGTTAGTTATTGGTTGGGAAACATCTATAACAAAATTTGTGAGGTGAGAAAGAGATCAGAATTTTTATTCTTGAAGATTTATTATCAATAAAAGTACCTTGTTTTTGAATTTCAGTGTTCCTTTAAGTTGTTCTTTAGTTTGTACAGTCTGCATACAGATTTAAGGACCTAAATCTTTTTGATTCCAGTAGTCCAGATTAGTATCTTTTATTTGAATATATTTCAAGGGGATTTGATTGAATAAATCATTAGTTTGAATCCAATCTTTGTATACCGCTCTGCAACCTAACATTGTGGTTTTGAGAGTCAAATAAGAAAATGATCACTACTCCACTAAATTAGGCCTTGTAGATTGATGGAGTAGATTAGTCATAGATGTTTTGAGGTGTGTATATGTTGAAATGTGTAGGGGAAGGTGAGATTACTATTTGAATGTTGTTGTCCTGACAGAAAATAGAGTTTTCCAATAAAAATGAATGGCTCCAAGGTGATATTTGATGTAAAGGCATGCATGATGTTGGAAAAATGGGGATAGACAATTGAGAGGGGTGTTGAATCAGTTTTCATAGATTTTTGAAACATATTAAACTTTAATCAACTTATTCACATATCTAATAAAAAAACATTGAGCATAAACAATCACCACATCAGAAACACAAAGAACACCAAGATTTTATACGTGGAAATCCTGTTAGGGGAAAAACTATGGTGGATGTTAGTCCACAATATTATACCCTTTTAAGAGTATAGAGATGAATAATGGGAATGCACATGCATTCAGGCACACTTCCTAGAGCACACTGCTCAAAGAAGACACATTATCTTACAAAAATATTCAGAATAAAACCATTTGAAGGATTTTAACTAAGAAGTTAGCTTCTGCAAAAGCCTGATTATAGTTCTAGTTAGGCATAGAAACACTTCTTCACACTTCACTCAAACTTCTTCATGCTCTGCTCTACAATCGAATGATTTGATCTTTATTCACACTTTTCATACCACATACATTCTTTTTAAATGAAGAAAAAGATTTCTCTTATATATCCGCTACATGGAATTACATCAACAACAATGCCAGCCAAAAATAAAAGAATAGATGAATACAAATTGTCAGTCCAATTCATGAACAAATCTAAATGTGACCAATTGAAGTTGGTCACAACATAATGAAGACCTAAAACAACATCCTCAAATTCACCAAACATTCAAAAATTAATCCATGAGGATCCACAACATGCTACAACCACCATGTCGAACAAGAACATGGAAAGCCCGAACACACAAAGGAAAAATATTTGATCATGAGCACACCGATCAATGCAAACATGCAACAAGGATAGAGCATGATCTAGAAACATCAAAAAACATTGCAAGAGCATACACAAAAACTCAAATTACCATAATTGCATTCTCTTCTTCCAGAAGCACCAGCTACAGTAATAAAATAAACTCTAGCAACACAAAAACTCACAACTTGCTCAAATCTTGATGCGCACCTTTGAAGCTTTCAAAGGATAAACTAGATAGGCTCAAAAACAAACCCTTTAATTTTAAACTTTTGAATACCAACATACTGAATGTTTCATCACACTAAGCTTCACAACTTCATAGACAAAATCCAACATATTTCTTATAATTTTTTCAATATCCTTGACATATATAGCCTTCAAGACACCAATGCTAATATTGTTGACATCAATGGAAAACACATATCAGTAACACAACCACAACATCCAATAAAAGTCCCTCTTTGTCATTGATGACAACACATGTTGTAAAATACACCATCTCCATCAAAGTAACTCTCAATCAGTACTTACTCCCCCTTAGATTTTAATGGCTTCTTTCTTTTTCACTTATTCTTTTCCCCCTTTTCCATTAGTGGAAAAGGTACACACAAGATCTGAACCACATATCTGAATCATCTGACTACTCCCCCTGAGTAGCAGCCACCATAACATCAATCTGAAATAAGATATGACTGTAAGTGCATGGACTGATGCAAAGATTTGCATCTTAGTTCTGATTAGGAGAGAAAATCACCCCTATATTCCCTTTGAGATACTCAAAATTATCCTTAGGAAAAAACTTAGTAAAGCTATCTATAATCTATTCATTAGTAGGCACATACTCCAGACTGACTTCTTTATCACTCACATTGTCTCTCAAAAAGTGATATTTGATAGATATATGTTTTATTTTTGAATGTAGCATTGGATTCTTAGAAATGTTTATGGCACTTGAATTATCACAAAATATAGCAATAGGCTCATCATACACAATTCTAATATCTCTTAGCATCTGCTTCATCCATATTAGTTGAGTAAAATTGTTTGCAACAACAATATATTCTACCTCAATAGTAGATAAGGAAATGGAATTTTCCTTTTTACTTAACCAAGACACCAACTTCTTCCCCAAGAAGAAGGCACCACCACTAGTAATTTTACTTTCACCCATATCTCCTACCCAATCTGCATTAGTAAAGGAACTCAAGGTAAGATTATCATCTTTAGGATACCATAGGCCAAAATTAGTTTTCCCTTTCAAGTATTTGAAAATTATCTTTACAACAGTCATATGAGATTCCTTCGGATCAGCTTGATATCTGGCAACCATACACACAACATTCATGATGTCTAGTCTGGTCTGAGTCAAATAAAGCAATCCACCAATCATTGACCTATATCTTGCTTGATTTTCCTTAGGAGAATCATCATTCAGTATTAACTTGCATCCAATTACCATGGTTGTATGAACAAGCTTTGAGTCTTCCATGCCAAACTTTTTCAATAACTCTGTTACATATTTGGACTGAGATATAAAGATTTTATTTGTCTAACTGAGTGATTTGTAATCCCAAAAAGTACTTCATCTCTCCAATCATATACATTTCAAATTCACTTTTCATTTCATTAGAAAACTTCATACATAAGTCATCATCACCTCTAAAAATGTATGTCATCAACAAAGAATTCAATAATCAAATCTTTATCATGATCCATGTTAAAATACAGATTACTACCAACAGTACCTTTATTAAATCCAAGCTTCAACAAGTATTTATCTAGTATAGCATACCAGACTCTAGGGGCTTGCTTGAGTCCATACAGTGCTTTCTTCAATCCACAAACCATATCTCCCTTATCAGTCAGTTGAAATCCATCTGGTTCCTCAACATATACTTCTTCTACCTCACCATTTAGAAATGTTGACTTTACATCCTTTCGATAGAATTTGTAGTTCTTAAAAGCAACATAAGCAAGAAACAATCTGTAGACATGGAAAATTGACTGACACACTTGATCCTAACTACTAACATCGTTTCATCCTAAATCATACTCTCAGCTTATCATTACCTTTCATCCCTTAATTAAATAAATCATTATTTATTTGATTAGGTCTTTCTCCTCTGTTGAATAAATTAATCAATTTAATTTAATTAACCTTATATCTTTGTTCATTTAAATAGTTCATTTTATTTAAATCAAGTCTCTAAAGTCTTCTTATTAAATTGAATAAATTAAACCGCATTTAATTTAATCTAGCATTATCCCCTTTAGTTAAATAAATCAAATCATTTATTTAATTAAACTCTTTCTTCTCAATTCTTGATTTAAATTAACTGATAAATTCAAGTCAAAATTGTCACATCTCCTAATCTCCCATTAAATTAACTAAAATTTGGTTAATTTAATCCCAATCTATGTCCCATCCTCTAGCTTTTACCACTTGTACAATAAATCAATTACTATGATTTATTAAATCTCTATTTTCCCTCACATGGCATAAAAGGGGAATATTCCCTCAAATTTGAATTCAAATTCAAGTGGGTTTGGTCCTTCCAACAAGGAATTTAATTCCTGTTACATGTCCTTGGCCTTGAGCCAAGTGACATTAACTCCATTTCCTTCTCCCTCCAACATGTCACATTCAAATTTCAAATTTGAATCTCATGGCATTTATCACGCACATTGACCAAAATGTGCACAACCTTCAACCATTCACATCTTGACAAGTGGCACTTGGCCATTGGATGTTGAATAATCCCACATTGATCAATTTCACTCTCTTTTCCAATTTGGAAATCTATAAATTAGAGACTCTTCCTCTCATTTTATCATCCACAATTTGAGTAAACTTACTATACTCAACTTCATCCTCATCCACCATTTTAGAAAAGTTACTATCTTCACATTGAGAGCTAGTTTTGTCCATTTCACATAAAGTGTTCATCACTTTCATAGTTTCATAGCTAGGTTATGTCAAAATCTCATCATGGAGATTCAATCATCCACCAATTGTCACAAATCTTAAAAAGGAGTTGGGAAAGGGCCAATTTCGACACACCAATTGGCACTAATTCCCCCATGGGACCAAGAGTTTGCATGCTTAATTAGGATTTTACTTATCTTTCCATTTTTTGTTCTTCATTTTCCTATTTTGAGCATAGTAAATGGATTTCATGGGGAATCATTTTTTTTATCTTGCATATGAACCTAACTATGTGTTTGTTTGTTGTGTTTGTGCAGGAATAGGATTGGGGTTCACATTTTGGCACTAGAAGGAGGGTTGATTTGGAGAAATTCATCACGTTTTTCCAAAATTTTGTGGTTTTTTTTTTTACGTTTTTGGTGCTTACAGGAAACTGTGCCGCTTACAGTCATGTGGTGCCATATTGCACTGCTTTTAGATAGGTGGTGCTATATTGCACCGCTCTAACCTCAAACTCTACCACACCTACTTTCCCGCCCAAGAATTTCAAATTTGCAAACTTCACATCAGATTTCCAAATTCCAAACTATGCCGCATGCTAAAATAATGCTGCATTCGCCCTCTCTATCTGCTGCAGAGCGCCACACTCACTCAGGATGCAGCGCTATATTGCACCATTTTATTTCTAAACTTCACCGCATTTGCTAATTGTGCCGCTGGAGTTGGGTAAAAGACAGATTTTTGATTTTTTTTTAACATTTTATTTTGTGATGCAGGAACTTCCCAAGGTCATAACTTTTGACTTCGATGTGTTTTGGCTGAAATTTTACTGGCGGCTTCATTATGAGGTGGCCATTTAGCCACTTTTACAAGGCTTCAAACTTTGATCTTGGCCCTCAAAAAGCCAATTTATTATTTTTTTCTAGTTTTTTAAAAGATTTTTTTGTTAATAACTCGAAGTTCATGTTTCAAATTTAGGATGTTAGTTGACAATTCATCCTATCTTAGTTTTAGAAATTTTTTGGGAAAAAACAAGACTCTCAAAGTCATGCATGCAAAATTACCAAAAATGGAAAAAACTAACAATTGTTGAAATCTGCCAAAAAAAAAGAAATTTCTTGATCAAAAGTGAAGGAAGGAAAACGAAGGCCAAGGGTTCTTTATGATGTTATCATCTCATTGTATTAAGTGTTTTTAACACTTTTGGGAGAACTTATAATCTCTTTCTAAGGATTTGATTACTTTCATGCTCTTAGGACACACTAAAATTTCTTTTGGGGTCTAAAAAGAACAATACAAAATTTCTCTCAAATTTTGCAAAAAAAAGGGCTTAAAAATAATTTTAGATCAACTTACTAGATTTGGTTTAAGGATTAACAATTGAACAAGGAAAATTCCATATTTCAATTTGGTGCTTAAAAAGAATTCACTTTTGCTTTGTGAATTTAAAATGAACAAGTGTTGTTTTGTTTTGTAATTGTTTACTCAAAGTAAAATCATCAAAAGGACGTATGCGCTTCTCTCGCGCCTCGTGGCGATCTTGAGAATAAAAAGATATTTTGATGATCTTAAGTTGATTAAAATAATTTTCTCCACATTTTTCATTTTGGGATTAAAATTGAACCAATCATGCGAGTGTTCTCCCTTTGTTTTTCAACGAAGGTTGATTGAGCTACGGGATATGCTAGCTTGCTTTTGTTTATCTTAGCGGGCCTGCCTTGTGGGAAAAAGTAATCACTTAAGGGAATGACCTAACCGGAAACACACTAAAGCCAAGCAACTTCCGCCTGAGATATAAGTGTGGATATTGGAACAAAGACCAATATCACAAGGATTATTCAGATGAGAAGGGCAGCAATGGTCTCTCGCCATACTAGATAGTACCCTACGAACAGAATGCCCACACTAAAACCCTTGTTTAGAAAATGCCAAAATCCTAAACTATTTGTTGGTGCAAAAGGTCATGTCCTTTGAAGCCGCCCTAGATATACATGCGGTTTCTATTGTAGAGATGAAAAGTATGCCATGGGAGATTCATGGGTACTGATGCTTGGTTGACTCAAGAAGCGAGTGCATTGTAAGGGGGAGCTTGTGTGGTCAAGCATCTAATCATCCACACTGAATATGCACAGTTGGATTTATCCAAGTGGGAACCCAAAAAATATTGTCTCTTCATCCTAGGGTTGTGCATGTTCTTGGAATCAAAATACTTTGCTTGGATCTAAAACAGTGGAAAACAAACATTCAACAAATCATCGGAATTTCAAACCCTTTGGAAGAACAAATACCTTGGAGGTGTCCACATGTTACTGCTTGTCCCTAGGGGTTCTTATCTCTAGAAGGCTTCTAAACATTCAGACATCTCAATTTGTTTCTCCCAAAGTCAACACTAGGAAACCTTTGCCTTCATTTCCTTGATTTCCACATAATGCACTTTGTGGGATGAAAGAAAATTAGGACATTGGACATTCAGATTGAGAAACTAAGCAAGAAGTGTTTGTGGTAAAAAAGAAAGTCATTAATCAAGATTAACCCCAATTGAACCCCACACATGTGCTTACAATCTTTTGTCTTATGGTTTTCCATGCGAACATTGATCTTTTGGTTTGAAATTCTCTTAGGGAAAAACATGTTCTTCAATATCTTGGTCTAGTAAACAAGTCCTCTTAGGTTCATTTAGGATCAAAATAAAACACTTCATCCATCCAAACATTTATCAAAATTCTATTTCACCAACAAAATCTTGGGAACTTTGAAAACATCACTTATGCTAGACTTTTAGGAAAAAAATCAATACCACCTTGTTTGACTTAACACACTTAGTCAAATTATCAATCCTCTTGAGCGAATTTACCTCTAGGACAACAAAATTTCCTAAGGTTTACAAGTTCAACATTACCTTGTTTGGTTTAACATACCTAGCCAAATTATCCTTTTATGTACAAGTTTACTTTAGGATAACACAACTTCCTAGGTTTTACAAGCTCATTATCCAAAATAATCTTGTTTGACTTAACAAACTTAGTCAAATTATCCAATCCATTATCACCTTGTTTGACTTAACACACTTATTCAAACTATCCTTATCTAAAATTAAATCAAATCAAGTCCTAAAGTCTAGCATTGATCCAAATTTTCTAAAATTTTAAACACCCATATCATTCACCCTTTTCATCCTTTATCTCATCATTGGTCATAAACCCCTCAGAGGTTAACAAGGTCAAAAAAAAAGAGGAGCATGGAATATAAACTTGATGCATGCATCATGAGTAATCCAAGTCAACCAAACTATCAAAGTCTTACAATACCAATTAATTTTAAAAACTTGCATTTGAACAATCCATACATGAGATCATTATCTCCTCCAAACCTCAATGGTACAACAAAAGTGAGCATGCCCAATCTAAATTTTGGAATACCTTTCCCTTTGGTATATTTAAATCAAATTCAAAACTTACAAATCTATCAACCAAACAATCAAGGCATGAGCCTTCCCCCTTTACCAACCATCAATCAACTAAATCTGAGAAACACCCCCTTCATAAGTCAAAGCATCATGTCAAATCCTCCCATTTTGCCATCAATATCACAAAAATAGATGGAAACCATCCAAGCAACCCCAATGGTCAACACCATTCCCAATCCACCACCACTACCGCCAAAACACAACATGGAAAATTCATTCTCCATCATGTTGCAAGCTACTCAACAAGTTGCCTGTCAAAAGGCGCTCCAAAACCAACAAGCTGCACAACTAGTTGCTCAGCAAGCACAGGCACAATTAGCTGCAAAAGCTACACAAGTTGCATAAGCCACACAAGTTGTACAAGCTGCACAAGAAGCACAAGTAGCCCAAGTAGCCCAACAAGCATAGGCTCAACCTCAAGCCCAACACCAGGATCAATAGGTGCAAGCACAATACTGGGCATAATTGCAAGCAATCCATCAACAAGTGCATCAACAAGTATATCAACAAGTAGCTCAACAACAAGCCCAACAACAAGCATTGTTGGCACAACAATGACATGACCAACAAAATTTTTTTTTGGCTCAGTAGGCATAGCAACAAACCTTACTCGAGCAGCAGAGCTTACAAAAAATTCCCACCAAAATCATTGAAAATGATGATCAAGATCCTTCAATCAATGATCATGTTGAAAATGTCTCTACATCACCTAATGAGTTAGAGGACATATCTCAAGAATTTATTTCAAAGCATGATATAAATCTTTCACCGAAGTCTAGTAAGGGACCTTTCCAAGACATATTGACATCCTTTGACCTCATGGTTATAGATATTGAAGAAATCCTCACCTCACCATTTGATCCAAGTCCACTTAAAAATCAAGAGGATGTCGAGCCACTTCCAATTCCTAATAAAGATATCCAAGAACCCTTTGTAAACAATTTATTCTTTGAAATTGACCCATGTTAAGAACTTGATCCAAAGCATGTTGAAAGCAATTCCAAAATCATTCGAGATCAAGAATTTTTATCTCCAAGCTACTACAATGATATAATGGACACCCTCTTATCTATAAAAGATGATCACATTTAGATAGAACATACCCCTTCATCTACCCATGAGATGCTTTCCTTGGATGGATAGGTAGATGATATTCATTTAGAATAGGATTCCTTTACTCCTAACATTATTACACAAAAAGAGCAGGTTATTGATTCCTACAGTCAAACTGAGTTGTCAACATCAGGATCAGATATATCTTAAATTCAGACTGAGGACATCATGTATGAAGATATCCAACATTATCCACTCAAGGAAACAGGTCAGAATGAACAAGGTATTCCGGAGTCAACAAAGCAGCAAATTGGAATAATGTCATCTGCAGTGGTCATTTGTCAGAGAATTCATTCTGAACAAGACATCTCAAAAGAAGGAGAATCAAAGAATAAAGGTTCTACTATCACCATATTGGGGACAAATTCATCTCAAGTAAATTTCAACATAGGGGGCACGAAGGATCCTTATGATGAAACCAATGCCAATACTACAACTAGCCACATCATGAATCTTCATCCACCCATCACCCCATCCACAAATTGGGACCAACATCAAAAGAAGGTTTTGAATCAAAGCACAAAGGACGTTATCAAAGAAAAAGAAGCTGAGAATCATATAGGACAAATCAAATACATGTGGATACCAAAAAATACAAAGAAATATGATCCCTATCATACTCCATTAATCAAAGAAACTATGGGGCAAAATAAAAAGGGGGCAAGTATCCATCAAAGATGTCCACAAAGATAAAAGCAGGCTTCTCAAGCAACGTACAAAGTATATCAAGCAGTTGGTCCTAGTTCCATGCACACTTTTGTATCCACTCATCATTGCTCATCTTCCCAAGTTTGGAGAGTCAAAAGTTCCAAACTATCAGCCAATCCATATTTTATTCCTAAACACACTCCATCCATGCCTCCACACATAATATCCAACTCTCACATTGACCATGTGTTGGCGATGAACCTTCATCATAAGGATTTAGAAGGCACTCTATTACGATGTGCACACAAAGACGAAGTTAACTCTAGTGTCAACAAAGTAAATCAGGAATCTCAAAAGTTGCATTCAAGTGCACGTATCTTGGCAAAGTAACTTTTTCAAGAAGGATACCGATGGCACATTATGACAAAAGCATGTACATCAAAAAAACTAAGTGGTTCAACATAAACTTAAAATCTTCAGAAAATACAAAAAATATCAAAAAATATAAAAATGCCAAAAAAAATAAAAAATAGAAAAATTATTGAAAATAGTAAAGAAAAAAATTGTCCTCTAGTGAAAACCACTATGGTGGTGCTCTGGACAGGTACCATGATGAAAACTTGGCAAACAGGTGTCATGTGTAGAATCAAGCATCTACGTGCACTAGTTCAGGTGAAAGCATCTCATCCCATCCATAATAAAGCCAACATTCCATCCATCTTATCCATAATAAATCCGTTCATCCATGAACAATTTATCCAATCCATTTTCATCCATCCACATCCCTACTCCAACACTTTACACTTGCTTATGTTAGTAATCTTAACATGGGCCATTTTCATTGATCCTATCCAATCCAACATTAAATGAGCCATGAAGCACTATCCAAATGAGCATCCACTATCTAAACCCCTTATCCTATCACAAGATAATCCTTGGAATCCTTTGCATGCTTATCATATCCATCTATCCACACACCTATCCAAGAATCCCCCTGTGGCCTTCCATACATTGCTAGACACTAGGGGCAGATATTTACATCTTGCTTTGGGAATAAACCTTGATCTATATCTTTTGGCTTATGTGGTGGTCCAAACATTGGAAAACATGAAATCAAATTGGTCAAGAATTTGTGAGTCAAAATCCACATCACTAGCCCATGGCATATTTTGACAAAATGATGTTCTTTATCAAGCTTTATCTTTCATTGAAAATCAATCCAAACAATCAATATAAGTCACATCTAATGTGTAATTCAACGTCACATCAAATCATCAACACAATTTTGTTCCAAATCAAGCTTCAAAATCCTAATCAATAAAATCCAATCAATCCATCATCATCTTGGGATATCCTTCCCAATCTCTATGTTGCTTAACACTATCCTTGCATTATTGTGTATCCTCAACAATTTTATCATCATCAATCTTGAAATCCTTGTGTTGTTTAACACTATCCTTGCATTATTATGTATCTTCAACAATTTTATCATCATTAATCCATCAATCGGATCAATCAACCTTAGCTTCATTTTCAACAAAATCCCAAAACAGAGCACTGATATTATCACAAATCATATCAAAAATCTAGAAACATTCAAATAAATCTAAAAACATCCACATTATATCGAAAATCCAAAAAATTCAAAAATAGAATCATCTGGTCAAACTACGTTATCTCTGAGCTTGAACGTAGGCAAGGTTGATGTTTGATCATCCCCTAAGACACCCTAGGTTAGTCCTTTAGGCATCCATCGTAGTAGAAATGACAATCCATTTGCCCATCTATCTCATCATTGAATCAAGTTTTTCATCATTCGAACTATGTGGTCTCTGCATATATAACGTAGGAAAAGATAATCTATGGATCAGCTCTCGAGACCCCTAGGATAGGTCTTCAATTTAGTCTCTTGGTCATAAATCTTGAAAATAGCAAAAACATTTGTAAAACATCTCAAAATACCAAAAAATTGAAAATTCCAAAAATCAAAATAGCTTCAAAACATTTGAAAAACCCAAAATGGGGCATCCATCTCATCTTGATTTCACCCACGATTGTCTCATTCCTAATAAATCAATCATCTCCTTCATCCTTTGGTGAGTCAGTCAGAATCAAGTCTAGCAGGTTCCAAAGTGAACACCCTAATTGTCAAAGTCTCAAGTCTAGGTCAGTAAGCAAGCAAGTCGATCAACTTAGAGTATCAATAGCTTATCATGCAATCAATCTCATCAAAACCCCGATCACAACATGTCCTAGGATGCATCCTTCCCATGATGGACATCAGCATTAGGTATCACCTTAGTTTAGCCTTGGCTAACAATACGAGGAACATTAGCTTGTTTTTTTACTTTATCTCATCTTTTTGACATCTTATTTTTCGCTCATTCCATGGACCTCTCGATGATGCCTAAATAAAATAGGTTTAGAGAGAAAGGAATGGGGCAATGATCATTATCTTTTCTATCTACTATGCTTGTTGGATACTCTTGTAAAATAACTTGGCGAATACTTGCTTTGTTAGGTCCATCCTAGCAAGGTTTTTGTATGTCAAGTGTGAACAAGAGCACTCCTATCTAATTGTCGAGTCAAATTCCATCAAACTAGGTATAACACCATCCTATTTATTTATACCTTGATGCATCATACCTACGTGTGTTATCAAACATAAAGTAATTGGCCCTTTGAAAATCCCAACTCCTGGTAAGCAAATCATCATCATCATCATCATAACGTAGGCTTGTTGGATCCTCCTTCCATCCATCTTATTCTTCTTATTCTTCTATATTTACTAACATTTCTATCTAATGTAGGTGTGAGATCTCAAAATATACACAAGGCTACCCATTGCCGATGACTGTCTATACATCATCAGAATTTTCTACATCAAAGAATTATCTTTTGTCCTCTGATCAATAGAACCACCCCTCTTGTGAATTTTATTGCCATATCGATCAAAAAATTAGCATTTATGCTCGATCTCTCGAGGGGGAAATATACCATCACAATCTTTTTGCTAGGGCAACAGTGGGGCATTTGAAAAAATCAAGAAATTTTGAACTTTGGTCACAACAGTTTATTCTTTGAAGTAATACAACGAGTGCATTGCTTCAAAGAGGGGTAAAATGTAGTCATGGAAAATTGACCGACACATTTGATCCTAACTACTAAGATCATTTCATTCTAAATCATACTCTTAGCTTATTATTACCTTTCATCCCTTAATTAAATAAATCATTATTTATTTGATTAGGTCTTTCTCCTATGTTGATTAAATTAATCAATTTAATTTAATTAACCTTATATCTCTTTTCATTTAAATAATTCATTTTATTTAAATCAAGTCTCTTAAGTCTTCTTATTAAATTGAATAAATTAAACGTTATTTAATTTAATCTAACATTAGTTCCTTTAGTTAAATAAATCAAATCATTTATTTAATTAAACTCTTTCTTCTCAATTCTTGATTTAAATTAACTGATAAATTCAAGTCAAAATTGTCACATCTCCTAATCTTCCATTAAATTAACTAACATTTGGTTAATTTAATCCTAATCTATGTCCCATCCTCTAGCTTTTACCACTTGCATAATAAATCAATTAATTTGATTTATTAAATCTCTATTTTCCCTCACATGGCATAAAAGGGGAATATTCCCTCAAATTTGAATTCAAATTCAAGTGGGCTTGGTCCTTCCAACAAGGCATTTAATGCCTCTTATATGTCTTTGGCCTTGAGCCAAGTGACATTAACTCCATTTCCTTCTCCCTCCAACATCTCACATTCAAATTTCAAATTTGAATCTCATGGCATTTATCATGCACATTGACCAAAATGTGCACAAACTTCAACTATTCGCATCTTGACAAGTGGTACTTGGCCATTGGATGTTGAATGATCCGACATTGATCAATTTCACTCTCTTTTCCAATTTGGAAATCTAAAATGAGAGACTCTTCCTCTCATTTTTGTTAGGGATACAAGATGGGTCTGTCATCATAGAATGAACCTCTAAGACAGCAGTGCCTTAGTGATTTTCATTTCTTCAAATCACATCAAAGACACAAACTATGCAATAAAGTGGAAATAGTCATAGTGGATCCCCCATTGATCATTCTGAGAAAATTAAATGCATAACTTATAATAGATTCAAGACAAGCATAGATTCAAGAAACTGAATCAGACAACCATGAAAGACAAACATGTGGACACACAGATTTACGTGGGGAAAACTTTTTTAGGTAAAAAACCCCACCCTCCAAAACACTTAGCTCAAATTGTACTATTCAACAACAAACAATTACAATACAATATCAGAGCTATGGTGTTCAAAAGATTACATCTTGTCCATCTGGAGAAATATAGGCAACACAAAAAATACAAAATCTTCACACAGTTACAATGTCTTCAAACGACATACAAAGTAGATTCCCTTCAGCTCCTCAATTGACTGTCACAACCAGCCTCATGGCCAGCCCAGCCTCTAGGCATCTCAGGTTCACATCTTTGCTGATCTGAGAGTCTAAGTGTTCACAGTTATTTTACAATATGCAAAACCGCTCGAACACTCTCAGCCTCTATATCTTCACTCATCATTCTTTATCATGCATGCGAGATTACTTTATTATCTCTTATCATGTGCCTACATGTTTTTCCTATTCAAGCAATAAATGGTCTTCAGGATATTCATTATCCCACTTGCAAGCTTCTATCACTCTTCGATAACATGCACCGTCTTCTATAGACATCAAGCCGCCCAACATTAAAATAATGCAGCCTATCACAATCAGAAAATAATCTTTCAGCCAATCGGATATTAAAGATCTTGCCACGTGTTGCTTTCACATTCATTCGCTGCTTTGACCTCTGGTCAAAATCAATCAAGCTTGGTTGGCCAAGCTCTAAGCTCATCTCTATCTTCCACCATGCTACCGCTCTGAGTCCAAACATCCAGCATGGTATGGCAGTGAGCCCATGTCGACCCGTTCTCTGCCTGTAACCGGGCCACTACCGGGCTTGGTTTTTCCCACCGCGGTATGGCGGTGACTACCAAGAAGACCACCATGGTCACACCCGCACTACCACAGAGGCCGTGAGGCCACACCGTGGTAGGGTGGTGAGCACCCTGGTAGACCACCAACGGTCATACTGCATCACCGTGGCTTAACGAACCATGTTCTTTTGTCTTGTGGAACAAGTTGTCATAAGAGAAATTTGGTGAAAAATGAAAGTGTTGAATGGTTTCTTATCAAGTTTTTGGGTTAAGTATAGTCAATTTAATGTTGATAATGGTCTGGAATATGGAGTTGGTGAATTTGGAAAAATGTTGTCTTGAAGCCTTGAAGAAAAGTGGAAACTAGTGAAATTGCTGAAATGAGTAGTGTATATTTGGTGATTTGTGAATTTGATCTTCTCAGTTGAATTTGGGTCTTGGGTACCCTAGATGATTGGTGGTTTTTGGTAGATGCTCTACATCATCACCTCATCACTCTCCTCCTGTAGGCTCTATACCTATGCCTCTATAGTCTCTAGTCTCCCCACAGCCTCATCCCTCTCTGTCTGTAGGCCCAACATCTGTGTCTCTACGATCTCTGCTCTCTCCTGAGCTGACCTCCCATACCTTGCTGCTGCCTCTACCTCCTCCACCCTCCTCAGGGCCACGTCTCTCTACTCCAATTCCTGCTTGGCCACTTCCATTGCCTCATCCCTCTCCCCTCTAGTGGTATCCAATAGTCATTGTAGCTAGGCACTCTCCTCTTGTAATCTTTGTAGCCACTCTCCCAACTCTCCTGCCATCACAAGCACCTCCCTATCTCTATCAATCTATATCGCATCTGATGTAGCCTACAAGTGGTGTACCTCCTACTATAACTTGTCCACCTCATCTTGAAACCGATCCCTTTCTTCCTCACTCTGTCATAATATCTACTGTAGGATACAGAGACGAGCCTGTGTACCTGCCAAGCTAACTGTTGGATCCTCCATTGGTGGCCCCTAATAGGGTACTATAGCCCTCTCATTTATTTTTGGGGCATCCACCTCCATCTCTTGCTCACCCCTTGCCTCCTCCTATACCCCCACATTTGGTACTACCTCCTCATGTGTTTCCTCCTCCCCACCTCTTTGTCTTCCTCATCTCCTCCTCCTCTAGGGTCTCTACTCATCCTCTTCCCCAAATCCCACCACTAGCATAATAGGATCCACTGGCATAATTGTCATGGGTCTAATCTCTTGCCACTATGCAACATATCTCACTATGGTACCTACATTATCAGGGCCCCCTCTCCATGTTCATCTTGTCATCAAAAGCTCCTCCCACATCTTCTAGGCATACTCGGTAGGTATCTGTTGCCCCCCCACTACTCTGGACTCATAGATGAACTATTGGAACATCTACAGACTTGGGGGGATATCCTATTGAATCCTAAATTGCCATATCACCTGATCTAGTCAATGCAACTCAATAATATAGGGATCTCTCCCTATCAAATATCACCTGGAGAACATGTAAGGTTGGTATACCCTGTCCTCTACTCTTCATGATTGAAACTACCTATCCACATATGGTCACCATACAATGTCCTACCCTATCAGCCCATATAGAAATCAACACCAATTCTCTAGGCTCCCTACCTCACTAAAGTTGAGTACCCATCCATACTTCTGACCATACTAGTATTCCACTAGGAGAGAGTCATCTCTCTCCCCAAATACAAGAATATCTAGGTGTGTGACTTGGTTATGCTCCCAATCCCAAACCTATAGCAATGTGACATGAGTCACACAATGCCCTCCTATAGAAAATGACATGCATATCTCAATATAACTATGCCAACACACACAATCCCCAAGAAAACACTCCATCCCTCTCGATAATGTGCCTCACAACCTCAATCATCTTGAGGATGAAAATCTCCCACTCCTGTTGGGGAGGAGTATCTCGCTGATCAATCCACATACATATAGTGGTAGTGGTGGTGCCATTCCCACACAAGAATCTATGTACAAATCCATCCCTCTGTGGGGCACCTTTGTGGTGCTGAAAACTACTTGTAGACTCCTCTCTTGTGGACAACTTGGCATGGCACCAGGTGCCCTTTGATCAAGAGCCTCAAGATGCACCAAACATCATCTAATGGCACTATCATCTCCTCTATGGGGAGGTGGAAGGTTGAAGTCTCTAAGATCCATCACTCCATCAGTCTTGTCAGTAGAGGTTTGTGGGTTCAGATGTTGGAATATTCCAACATATGTAGTAGGCCTTCCTTCTCCAATGTTGCAATGTCATCAGGTGTCATAGCCTCCTGTGTGACCACTAGCATGACTAAGTGTCTTTCCTGAGTCCTCAGGGACTCTATGCTTTGCATCCATATCCACCATCTTTTTAGTTTTTTTTAGCATTTCTTTTCTATATTTTCTTTTCATCCCTACCCCAGTTCGGCAAGTTCACCTTTGTGTAGGGTTGATTTGACTCTTCTCCCTTTTTGTGAATTCACTTGTCTATCTCATGTGTTTTCCCTTGTGTTCCCCTTTTGGTGGATTTTCCTCTTCAACAGACACGGTATCTCCATTTTCTAGGTCCCCATTCACCCTTTCCATCCCAAAGGAAAACTTGTGTACACCCTTTTCCCAGACAAGCGAGGACATACTCGCCTCTGTCACCCTATCTCCCAGAGCGGCAAACTCATGTTCACCTTTCTCTCCCATAGGAAGATTCACCTCTACCTATCCTTCATTTGGGTGATATCATGTTTTCCCTTTCTCCCAAAGGGTGATCTCACAATTTCCTATCTATTGCGCATTCACCTCTACGAGGTGGCATGCTTTCCCTTTTTTGATTTAGGCAATTTTGTATTCACTAGTTCCTTACTCCATACACCCCTATGTAAGCAGTATCACCCATTCTAGAGAGAGGAAATTTAACAATCGCATGTCTATCAACGTATACACCCATGTAGAAGTGAACCCACCCCTTCCCTTGCTAATTCACCGTATAGGTGAATATGTTTGGCTAGATGGATAAATCTACCCTTTTGTGTGATTTCGTCTGATCTAAACTACCCAACCCTAAACTAAAACTTGTGCTAAAATCAAATTAAAATCACAAGGCGGGTTCTTGAGCCTACCTATCAAGGTGGTTCTTAGAGGTGGTATAAGTCTTGAACCTCATCTATGTAATGAATCATCTCTCTATCATCTTTCATCTCACTCATCTAGTCAGCTCTCACTCTCTCTCTTACCCAGTCTCGCAATCACAAATGTGCAAATAAAAATTAGGTGAATAGTGAATTTTCAAATTTACTACTTATAATTTTCATTTTTCCCCTAATTAGCCTTCTTAATTTTGGGGTAATTTTTACCCTTTATTTAACCTTTTTTAATCCTTTTGCCCCCTTTCTTCCACAAGCTGCCATTTGCACCCTGTCTGTATGTTTTCCTTCGGTCAAAATCCATTTTTCATGGCTTTTTTTCCTCTACCGTGTGGTACCCTCTATTTATCCATATTGAGAAGTTGCCTAAAGCCCCTTTTCTTCCCCATCCGCCCTCTCATGGAGGCATACCCTATACATATTTCTACATTCTTCCTTCCTATCCATTTTCCCTACGATACTAAGGCATCTTATGAAGTCCTTTCCTTCTATCAAGTCATCTACACTTGATTTTTCTTTGAAACACTATTATTTTAACAATATTTCAAAGAGGGGAAAAATGTAGACACTTGAATTGACCACTCCCATATGGTCAAATTCACCCTCGTGTTCTTCTATTCTACATCCCTAAGCCATATTAATTAAATAGTTCATTATTTGATTAATATTTTATCCCGGTTCTAATGTCTCCTAAGATTTTTAATTAATTAATTAAATACCTTACCTTATTCTTCCCTAAATAAAATAAATAGTCCAATTTATTTAATTTAGTCACTTTTCCCAAATGAATTAAAATCAAATTTTTAATTCATTCTTTCTCTCTCTTTGTCGTATCCTCCATAATCTTTTCCTAGTCCAAATTATTTTGATTAACCTATGATTATGATGTGCACATTCCTAATCCCAATTAGGGTCTCATCCTCCATAATTTTCCACTTGCTGCTGATCCTCCATTAACCTACCTAATACTTCATTTGCACAACATAAATCACTAATTAATCCTAACCTAATCCTCATGCTATTTATGGCATGTACAATAGTCAATATTCATTAATAACTTCCTCCATTTGGAGAAGTTACCTCCACCTCCCAAGGAATTTAAAATTCCTTTTTATTTCCCCCATGCATCTTATGTGGAATTTTTAATTCCACTTTATTTCTCCAACACCTTTGGAGGAATAAAGGATGAATTTAAAATTCCTCCCCAACCCCAAGGTCAAGTCTCCAAAATCAAGGGAGATTTTAGAATATTTTTTAATTCTTCTATTTTCACATCATCCCATAATGTGGGTAGATGAGACAAGACTCACCTTTTCCACCTCATGTCCATGTCATCTCCACATCACTTCTTCTTGTCCAGTTCACTTGCCAAATATCTACATGTGATGGATTGTGAGTTCTCAAATCACCCTAGCCATTGATCTTCCCCTCCTCGATGAATCATAGCCATCCATTCATTTGGAAGCATTTCACCTAAAAATGATGGATTTGGTCTCATTTGAACAATCACTCAATCAAGAAAACTTATGCACTCACACTTCCAAGATTAGTGACCTCCATTGTTGCAACATTTTAAAGCCATCACCTTGCACCCAATCCATTAGAAAACACCTCCATTGCATCCACCATTACATCCACTTCATTTTGAGCATCATTTAGATCCATTCGGTCAAGCAAAGGAGCACACAAATCTTCAACAAAAGTCCAATCGAAAGCATCATCTAAACAAGGTAAAATTGCATTTTTTTAATTTTGTTTTGTTTAGATTTAACCTAGGACAAATTTGAGTGGATGATTGTATTGTTCTTCTTGCATTTTTTATTTTTTTTTTCATTTTAGAGTAGAAAAACACTTGCACACAACAACATACAAGAATTTAAATTTTATCAGATGGATGTGAAGTCTACTTTCCTGAATGGTGAAATGGAAGAAGAGTTTTACATGGAACAATCAGAAATATTTCAGTTGTCAGATCAACCGGATATGGTCTCCAAATTCAAGAAGGTATTATATGGATTGATGCAAGCTCCAAGAGCTTGGTATGTAATATTGGACAAATATTTGATACAACAAGGATTCAGTAAATGCATCATACATAAGAATCTTTACTTCAAAATTGAGGGAGACAAAATCTTGATAGTTGTTGTATATGTGGATGATATTATATTTGGAGGCAATGAAGCCATGTGTAATAAATTTGCAGAAGAGATGCAAAAATATCTTGAGATGTCAATGTTTGGGGAGATGAATATATCCCTTGGTCTACAATTAAATCAAATAGATAAAGGCATTTTAATTTCATAGTCAAAGTATGCCAAAGAGATGTTGAATAAGTTTGGAATGGAAGACTCCAAACTAGTATGAACTCCTAGGGTGACTGGTTGCAAACTAAGAAAGGATGATGATTCGACTAAGGCTAATAAGAGCAAGTATAGATCTATGTTTGGTGAAATACTATACCTAACTACTACTAGACCAGATATCATGCATGTAGTTTGTCTTGTGGATATATTTTAAGAAGGTCCTAAAGAGACACATGTTGTAGCTATGAAGAGGATATTCAGATATTTAAAAGGAACTCTGGATTATGGCTAATGGTATCCTAACGATAAAAATTTCATATTAAGTGCTTATACAGATGTCGATTGGGTAGGTTTTGTTGATGAAAAGAAAAGTACAAGTGGTGGTGCATTCTTTCTTGGATGTAGATGGGTAGCATGGTTAAGTAAGGATCAAGATTCAGTTTTTTATCAAATACAAAGGCTGATTATATTGCAGCAACATCTTGCTACACATAATTTTTGCAAGAATGAAAATGTTGAATGCATTATCATTGATGTCAACTGGTCAACTGATTATCAACTAGTTGTTGTTGGTTGTATATGTTGAGGATATTGAGAAAATTGTAATGAAGAAATGTTGCAGTGTTCAGTGGTTGCTTGGAGTTTTGTTATGTATTTTGTCATGTGGTAATGTGGTTTAGATATGTTGTTCATGGTTGTTAGTATATGTTATATCTAGATTTTTGGTTATTGATTTGTTGTATGGTGCAAGTTGTTTTCACACTTGTGAACTATGATTTTATGTGGTTCTAGTTGGGGTCTAGGAGAAATGTTGTTGGTCCAAATTTCTCTTTGATGAAGTCTTATGACTTGTGGTTCTACAGTTGTGTTTTCCTGATTTCATTGAAGATAGTTTCAACATTTATAAGGTTTGTGCTTAATGGTTCTATGTGTTTTACACTAGTTTGGCTGACCTTGTGTGAAATACTACTTTTGAGGTTGATGAAGCGTGTTGGATCTATTTGGGTCCTTATGAAGTGTGTGTTTGGGTCACCCTCATTCCAATTCCAATCTAGGATTTTTTGGCGCTAACCTAATTTAAATTTGAATTTGGATGGCCGACATTGGATATGTTTCAAAGTTGAAGATGGTATAAATGAAAGATGAGTTAATGATGAACTATGAGACAAAAGGAAAGAAGAAGAGAAATAAGATAAAAGAGGAAGTGTAGTTTGATGTGAAATTGATTCTATTTAGTGAGTGTGTGTGATGCGAGTGTGGTAGATTAGTGCAAAGCTTAATGCTGAGTTTTTGGATGTAGTGATTAGAAGGTGAAATCTATCTTTCATGCATGTGTGTGAGTAATTGTGGTGGAACCCATTGTCGCATTGGGATCATAGTCTCTTTGTAACAAGTCTTATTTGTCTTATTTGTATCTCTATGGTAGTGATCCCTTCGAGTTGTATCCCTATTGGAAAGTGAGTCCTTGTTTTAGACAACGAGTCATTGTTTTGGTAGTGAGCCTTTTGTTATCAGCTTTGATATTCTCTATAGTGTGAGTTATTCCTCACCATGGTTTTCCCCTTATTGGGTTTTCCACGTAAATCTTGTGTTATTGTGTTTATGTGTTAGATTTAAGTTTCTTCATTGGCATTTGATGACTAATCATTTAAGCAATATTAAGAATTAGATTTTTTGATTGAATTAAAGGTTTAATTTTGTGATAACTGATGCAACCCCCTCTTAGTTGACCTATTCAACAATTTTTTTTAGAGCTTGGCTCCTTAGTGAAGAGCTTAACCACTTGAGGTAGATTTGTGATGGCTGGAAAAATGGTTTATGATTATCCGAGGTTTGATTGAACTAATTATGGTATATGGAAAGTATTCATAGAAGAATATCTAGAGTATCACGGATATTATATCCAGAAAACTTACAAGAATCCTCACTCTCCTCCTACTAATGGTCTGAGTATGCCTAAAGAGATCAAATCACATGAAGCGAACAATAAGGTGTAATACATTTTGAAGAATAGTTTGGTACATTTTGAGTTGATTAAGGCACAAAATTTGAGGATGGCTAAGGAAGTTTGGGATGCTTTGGAAATAGTGCATGATGGTGTTGAAAGCGTTAAAGAGACAAAATTACATAATTTTGAAACAAAGTTTGATCTTCTACATATGTCTAACGATGAGAATTTTAAAGCTTATGCGCAAAGATTGGATGAGATAGAGGCTAGAATGTGAGGACTTGCTGCTACTATAGATGAAACTAGGATTGTAACTTGAAGATTCTCAAAACTCTTCCTAATGCTTACAGTGAGAAGGTGAGTGTTATTGAGTAGACTATCAATTAAAAGACCTATACTAAGGATTTTTTTTTAGGTTTTTTGACATCTTATGAGATGAGGAAGCCAAGTCTAAGGAATGGAAGCAAACCAAAGACTATTTTTAAAGCTACAAAAAGTAGAAGATCCAGATGAAGATTACTTTGATGAAATAAAAGCTAACTTTGTAATAAGGATGAGGAAAGGCTCTAGAAAGTATGAAGTTAAGTTTCCCTTTAAATGATTTAGTTTTTGAGAAATAGGTCATTATGTTTCAAAGTGTTTAGGAAGAGCTAAAAGGAATAAAAAAAGATATGAGAAGGAAAAAAGGAAAGAAGATTAACAGAGCTTACTATGTGACTGAGAATGCTAGTATATTTGATGAAGATTCAAGATATGAAGATCCTGATGACAATGAATGCTTGTTCTTGGCGATTAAGCATGGAACTACTTCTACTAGTTTTGAAAAATAGGTAAAGGAAATCCCTTTTTAGAAGGAGAAAAATGAAGGTATGATTATCTCTACACTACATGCTAAACAAGATAAAAATTATTGGGTAGTTGATAGTGGTTGTTCACATCAAATGACTGGTGATAAAAGTAAGTTTTTAAAGCTTGAGAAATATGATGGAGGCTTGGTTATATTTGGAGATGATACTAGTGCTAAAATTTGTGGGATAGGTTTAGTAAGTTTTGATGGAAAGTATCATACTGTCGATGTTTACTATGTTAACGGTTTAAGGCATAATTTTTTGAGAATTGGTTAGATATGTTGAAAAGGATATGGTCTTGTGTTTAAGGATGAGAAATGTGAAATCCAGAAAGGATTTGGAACATTGATTGCTATAGGAAAGAAATCTGAAGGGAATATCTATCAACTCAAGGGTGCTGATGGATGATGCTTTATGAGTCAAATTAATGACAATTGGTTATGAAATAAGAGAATATGTCACATGAATTTTGATAACTTGGAAAGGATTAGTTTTGTTCAGGCCATGGGAGATTTACCAAGAATTACAAATCTTGTTAATGCTATTTCCAAGAATTGTTAGTTTGGAAAGCAATCTAGAAATCATTACAGATCAAAGGAACAATCTACTACCGGACTACTAGATTTAGTTCATACAAATCTCTATGGTCCTAAAAGAGTGAGAAGCCTACTTGGTGAAAGGTACTTTATGATTTTAATTGATGATCATTCTAGATATACATGGGTTACATTTCTTATAGAGAAATAACATGCATTAGATAAATCCAAGGAATTCAAAGCAATGGTTGAAAATGAAGTAAATTTAAAGATAAAATGCTTAAGATCTGACATAGGTGGAGAATTAACCTATCACTAGTTTAATGTCTTGTGAAGTGCATGCAATAAAGAGACAATTATCTATTCTAAGAAATCCTCAAGATAATGGAGTTGTTGAAAAGAAAAATATAACATTTCAAGAGGATGCTAGGTCAATGATTATTGAGGCTAGTTTACTAGAATTTTACTTGAAACAAGTTATTCATACTGTTGTTTATGTATTCAATCAAGTTCAAGCAAGCGAAAACAATACAAAGACTACCTATGAGCTATGGTATGGAATAATTCCTACTATTAAATATTTCAAGGTATTTAGAAACAAATGTTATATTAGAAGAGACGAAGAAACTTTGGGAAAGTTTGATGCAAGAAGTGATGATGAAATTTTCCTTTGATATTCTACTAAAATCAAGGCATATAAATGTTTCAATAAAATACAAATAATGATTTTAGAAATCTCGAATGTGAAGGTTGATGAGACAATGAAGAATTCTATTGACATTGATGGATATGTTTAAGAGAGGGGCACCAACCATGTTCAAGGCCCTAGGTCACGGAGAGCCAAGCATGGAAGGTTTCCCTAACTTAGCTCACTCTAAAGGAATGTTTCAAATGAGGGACAAGAATGATGAGGAATATAAGGTCCTTTAATCAATCTGTAGACCTGAAATTTAGAATGAGGCTAGCTGAGCCAATTCTTAGGTTCAACACTACATCTTAGGTGGCTTTCTACCCGAGAACAAAAGCGTGGTTTTGGTATGATAGTGCGACACACTAGCATCTCTCAAGTGCACTGGCATCCATACAACTAGAGGACTCAAAACATAGTAAGAACCACCAAAAAATAATCTGACAACCTAGCTAGTGATTTCTAAGGGAATAAAACAAAACTATAAAATAAGAGAGATGCAAATGAATATGATAAAGCAAATATATTAAAGCTAAGGTGACAAAGATAATCTTACAAAAGAGATTGTACACTAGCTAGCTCCAAATGCACGTCCACCTACACACAATAAGAGGGAAAATTATTGGGGGTTGTATAGAGGTTTGCCTTAGTCAAACCCTTGTTTTAGTGTTTCCACCTCCACGAACAGCCAAGATAGCAACAATAATAAATATATGATAAAGGAGAAAATAAAGTAGAGAATACAATAAACACTACAAAACAATGAAGTGCTACTCAACCAAATCATGAAGGAGAGGAGTAAAAATGTTACCACCTCCACCAAGAGCTCACTAGCAAATAATGGAGAAAGAGAGATTGAACAATCATCACAACCTTAATTGTGGTGAAGGGAGGTGTTGCAAAACCTCAAGCCCCTACTACAATGGCTTGTTCCACACTTGCTCTATGGAGTTGATGGAGTGTTGTTGCTCCTGCTATGAAGTGCCAAATTGTTGCTTGAAGTGATGGAAGTGAAGTGAATGCGTAGAGATCACCAAAAGAGATGCCAAAGAGATGATTTGTATGAAGAATGAATATTTTTTGAATGTGAGGTGAGGAGGATAAGGAATTTTGGGTCAGTTGGTTGAAGAGGGACGTTACAATTCATTCCCAATAGGAAGTGTAACACCTCTGCCAACTTCAGATGAAGGAATCCATCAGGGACATAAGAACACTATGCAGAGTTTTGCATGTCATGTGGGAATCTCTAACAATTATTCTTCTACCAACATAAAAGATGAACACCAAGTTGAATGAAGGTAGCTTGCTGATGTAGATTCTTTACTTAGGATTTGGTTTTCTAAGGTGGGGAAGTTTAAAAGGGGAATTTGTGTAAGGGGTGAAAATTCACACCTATACAATATGTATCTAATGAACATCATTGTGTAAGAATAGAAGAAATTATGAAAGAACAAGAAAAAGATGACAAAAAGAAGCAGGATGAATAGAATGAAAGAGAAGAAAATTCTCTAGTGATTTTCCCTAAGACACCTAGATATGTACAAAAGAATCATTCAGAAAGTCAGATTATTAGAGACAAGATAAAAGGTATATTAACTAGAAGAAAAGTTTTTGCTGAAGTGAATTTATGTTTACTTTCTTAGATAGAACTGAAGAATGTTAGTGAAGCTTGTAAAGATGAACATTGGAAGGAAGCAATGAAAGAAGAACTTATGCAGATTGAGAAGAATCGGACTTGGGAATTGGTCCCAAGATTGGAAGATAAAAAATATCATTGGATCAAAGTGGGTATTCAAAAATATGTTGAATGAGAATGGAGAAGTGGTCAGAAATAAAGCAAGGCTTGTGTGTAAAAGTTACTCACAAGTAGAAGGCATAGATTTTTAGGAAAATTTTACTACGGTAGCAAGAATGGAAGCTATAAGGATGCTCAATGGAATTTTTTTCTCATAAAGACTTTAAGGTTTATCAGATGGATGTCAATTCAGTATTTTTGAATGGTGAGATAGAAGAAGTCTATATGGAATAACCAAAAGGATTTCAATTGACAAATCAACCAAATATGGTGTGTAGATTGAAGAAATATTTATATGGGTTGAAGCAAGCTCCTAGAGCTTGGTATGTGAGGTTAGACAGGTATTTGATTCAACAAGTATTTAACAAAGGTACGATAGACAATAATTTTTAGTTTAAGATTGAAAATGACTAAATCTTATTGTAGTTGTGTATATTGATGATATTATCTTTGGAGAAAATGAAAATATGTGCAAGATGTTTGCAAAAGAAATGCAGAAAGAATTTGAAATGTCTATCTTTGGGGAGATGATTTTTTTTCTTGGGCTACAAATTAATCAAATAGAGAAAGGAACTTTCATTTCACAATCTAAGTATGTGAGAGAGATGTTGAATAAGTTTGGGATAGATGGTTCCAAACTGGTAAGTACTCCTATTGTGACTAGTTGCAAATCATGTAAAGATGATAATTCACCTAAGGTTGATTAAAGCAAGTATAGATCTATGATTGGTGGACTGTTATATTTGACTGCTACTAGACTGGATATCATGTATGTTGTCTATCTTATGGCTAGATTTCAAGAAGATCCTAAGGAAACACATGTTGGTGTTGTTAAAAGAATATTCAAATATTTGAATGGCACTCTAGACTATGGATTGTGGGTATCTTAAAGATATTGACTTTTCACTTAGTGCCTATACAGATGTAGATTGGGTTGGATGTGTAGATGACAAAAAGAGTACAAGTGGTGGTGCATTCTTTCTTGGATGTAGGTTGGTGGCATGGTCAAGTAAAAATAAAAATTTATTCTCTTTGTCTATTGTTGAAGCTGAGTATATTGTTGTTGCATCTTGTTGTACACAAGTTCTATGGATGAAATAGACATTGAAAGATATCACAGTGCTATATGATGATCCTATTTCTATTTTCTATGATAACACAAGAGTAATTAAAATTTATAAGAATCTTGTGATGCACTCGAGGATGAAGCATATATCTATTAGGTATCATTTCTTGAGAGATAATTTCATGGACAATGAAGTAACACTTGAGTATATTTTGACAAAGGCTCAAATTGTTGATATTTTCATGAAGGCTCTTCCTAATGACACTTTTGAGTATCTGCATGAGAAGTTAGGAGTTATTTCCCCTCCTTTCTTGAATTAGATGCATATGGAGATGCATATGTCTGATGGATCTATGGATCTATCTTTTTTTTGGACTAATGTTTTGGTGGCTACCTCTCAAGGGGAGCAGGTAGTATCAAGTGTTGTCATTATGAGTATTCTATTTTTCATGTCAAAGGGGAAATAAATGACAAATATTATTTTTCCTTTGCCATTGATGTAAAAGGGGGAGAAGAAGAAGCATGTGAAAAAAAAAAGGGAGAAGAAGCATATAAGAGTATATCTTCTAAGGGGGAGAAACAAAAAAAAATGTATTCAAATCTAGTATGTTGTCTTTGATGTTTTTTCACATCATGTGTTGTCATCAATGACAAAGGGGGAGATTATTGCAAGAATGAAAAGATTGAAGGTGTTGTCATTGATGTAAATTGGTCAACTGGTTATCAAATAGTTGTTGTTCGATGTATATGTCGAGGATATTAAGAAAATTGTAATGAAGAAATGTTGTAGGTGTTCAGTGGTTTCTCTAGGTTTTGGTCTACATATTCTCATGTGGTTGTGCAACTTATATATGTTGTTCCTGGTTGTTATTAGATGCTATATCTAGATTTTTGGTTTTTGATTCGTTGTAAATTGCAATTTGTGTTCACCAGTTGTGAACGATGATTTTTTGTGGTTCTAGTTGAGGTCCGGGATAAATGTTGTTGGTCCATATTTCTATTTGATGAACTCTTATGACTTGTAGTTCTAGATATTTATTTCCCTAATTCCATTAAGGATAGTTTTAGGATTTGGAAGGTATGTGCTTAATGGTTCTATGTGTTTTACACTAGTTTGGTTGACCTTGTGTGAAATACTACTTTTGAGGTTGATGAAGAGGGTTGGATCTATTTGGGTCATTATGAAGCATGTGTTTGGGTCACCCTCTTTCTAATCCCACCCTAAGATTTTTTAGTCCTAACCAAATTAGAATTCAAATTTGGATGGACGACTTTGGATATGTTTCAAAGTTGAAGATGGTATAAATGCAAGATGAGTTAATGATGAACTATGAGACAAGAGATCAAAAGAAGAGCGATAAGAGAAAAGAGGATGTGTAGTTTGATGTGACATTGATTCTATTCAATGAGTGTGTGTGATGCGAGTATGGTAGATCAGTACAAAGCTTAATGTTGAGTTTTTGGATGCAGTGAGAAGAAGGTGAAGTCTATCATTCATGCATGTGTGCGAGTAATTATGGTGGAATACTTTTTTGCATTGGAATTGTAGTCTCTCTATAACAAGTCTTCTTTGTCTTCTTTTTATCTCTATGGTAGTGATTCCTTTGGGTTGTAGCCTTGCTAGGCAGTGAGTCCTTGTTCTAGACAATCAGTCCTTGTTTTGGTAGTGACCCTTATTTTTGGTAGTCAGCCTTTTGTAACCAATTTTGATATTATCTATAGTGTGAGTTAATCCTCACCGTGGTTTTTCCCGTATTGGGTTTTCCACATAAATCTAGTGTTATCATGTTTATATGTTGGATTTAAGTTTCTGCATTGAAATATGATGATTAATCATTTAAGCAGTATTAAGAATCAGTTCCAGTGGTTGAATTAAAGATTTAATTTTGTGACAATTGATTCACCTCCCTCTCAGTTGTCCTATTCAATAATAAGTATTGTAGATGAGACAGACATTGAAGGATATTAGAGTAGTATATGATGAGCCTATATCTATATTTTGTGATAATACAAGTGCAATTAACATTTCAAAGAATCCAATGATGCATTCAAGAACAAACCATATATAAATTAGGTATCACTTTCTGAGATAAAAGGTTATGGATAATGAGGTGAATCTTGAATATGTACCTAAAAAGGATTAGATCGCTGACATATTTACTAAGGCTCTTCCTAAGGATACTTTTGAGTATCTTTAGAAGAAGTTTGGGGTTATTTCCCCTCCTTCTTTGGAGATGCATCAGTCCATTGGATCTATGGATTCATCTCTTTTTGGTCTGATGTTGGTGGCTACCTCTCAGTTGGAGTGGGTAGTGTCATGTGTTGTCATTGTGTAGAGTTTCTGATTTGATTAGCTGTACTCCTAAGGGGGAGTATTTAGAGAAACTATCTTGGTTCAATTTCAAAGGGGGTGAAAAATGCAAAACACTTTATCCTTTACGATTGATCTCAAAGGGCGAGAAAGAATCATGTGAAGATGTTTATCTACTTAGGGTGAGAGAAAAGAAAGAAAATCATGAGAGAGTGTGTTCAAAGCTCTTATGTTGTCTTTGATGGTTTTAACATCATATGTTGCCATCAATGACAAAGGGGGATATTGTTGCAAGTATGAATTTTTTTTCATTGATTTCAACTAGATGGTTTTGTCCTTGATGTCAACTATGTGTTGAGGAAAATTATTGCATGATGAAGATATCAAGGATATTGAGAAAATTGTGAAAAAGAGGGAAACAATTTGTTCCAAGTTGTGAATGTATTTGAGATATTGAGGAAGTGTTGTAAGTACATGGAGCTATCTTTGTATTGAAATGTATTATGATGTGTTGAGATGGTGTCTCTAGTACTTTGTTTCCAAGTGCTTTTGAGAAAAAATGATAAAAAGAGAAAACAATGTTGTGCAAGTGTTCATAATGTGCTCTAGGATGTGCTTCATGTTTCTTCTGTGTTGATGCTATGCCTATGTGGATATGATATGTTCTAGGTTGTCAATATTTTTTACATCTAGAGTTAAGGTTCTTGGATCGATGTGTAGAGTGATATGTGTTCACTAGTTTTTCAATGGTGTTTTCTATGGTTTGGGAGAAATGTATTTTCTCCACATTTTTTTTAGGATGTGTGGATCTTTGAAGTTTCTTATAACGTTTCTATCTTTCAGAATTCAAGGCTTCACTTTATTTTCTATAGTACAGTGTGTGTTTCATGCATCACTGTGTGTATAAGGTTAACTAGATGTTCTAGGTTGAAATATTTCTATGATGTGAGTTTAGATGAATTATTTGTTGGATATAAGGTGGTTCATGGATTGTTCTAGATTTTTTTCAAGTGAATTTTGTTTTCTATAAGTTTCAAATTGATTTAAGCAAGTGTTTACTTAATATTTTATGGTGTTTGCACTGGTATTGGAAAACCTGGTGTTAACACTATATGTCAAACTTGTGGAAGCATATTGAAGTGTGTTACAATTAATTTGGGTCATAATTAAGGATTTATATGGGTCATCACCTTCATTCCTATCCACCACCAGAATGTTTGGGTGTCGACCAAATTTTAAATTTTAAATGTAATAGATAGTTTCTGACCTTGGACAAGGTTTTCAAGGTTGAGGATGATATAAATAAGAGTATTTCTATTGTAATATGCAAGAGAGAGTTAAGATAGATGTGAGTGATGAATGTGATGTGAATTATAGAAGTATAGATGTGAATTTTGAGAAGAGCAGTGCAAACTTCAAAGTGTTGGATTCTTGAATGCAGTGAGTTGAAGGTATCCACCATCTTTCAAACAAGGCTATGGAAGTGTTGGAGAAATTGTGGTGGATTCCTTGTTGCATTGAGAATTTTTTCTTTCTATAACATTTCTCTTGCAGTGAGCCTTGGCTGTGAGCCTTTTTGGATAGTCATCCTATTCTTGCAATGATCCCTTTTACCAATTTTGCAATTACTTATATTGTGAGCTAATCCACTATTTTTTTTCCCTCATTGGGTTTTCCACGTAAATATGGTGTTCTCTTGTGTAGGTGTTGTTATTTTAGTTTTTGTTATCTTCATTTTATGGTTAATCACTTTAACATAATATAGTTTAATGAATGCTTGTGGATATGATTACTATTGAAGGTTTGGATGTTTTAATTTTCTACAACTAATTCACCCCCCCTCTCAGTAATCTTGTTCATTCAACACCTATTTATCATTCTATATTAGAAAAGGCTTTGTGAACATGCTAAAATATAAAGTGCCAACCTTTTAATATTTGGGGTGTGATTTTTAATACTATTCAAAATGGTGGGAGTGTATTGGTGTTCTTTTTTATGTATTTTGTAATCATTTGATAATTGTATCATGGGTTTTTTTATTCACCCTTCGATGATAATCCTACATAAGGCTAATTATGAGTCTTGGAAAAAATAATTCTAACCCATTTTATATGGATCAAAATTTTTTCTTATCTTTATAGGCTCATTCTTAAACCAAACACACCTAGAAGGAAATCAGTACATGGTAGAAAATTGATCATGTATTAGGATTGATTGGTTCTCATGTTGATATTGAAACTATGTGGGATATAGCGGACATTGAATGTGCTCACAAAATTTGGAATAAAATATAGGAGATGTTTGGAGGACCCTCATGTTTCTTTATTCCCAAATGATCGTACTTTAGATTGCCTCATTCCAATTGATGATGCAGATAATATACCCTTTGATGATTCTACTTTAGAGGAGCTTAAGTATTTTGTATGTCTTGAAGCATGTTTAGATGATATTGAGATATCTTCTTACTTATCATTCTCACATTGATACCATATCAACATAACCTATTGCTACTTTATATGCTAGATATGCTTCTTCAAGAGCCTTTAGTGATTCATTTCAACAAGGTCATTTATGTCTTCTCGATTCAATTCATTGTGACCAATATCTACCAAACATCTCTTGTTTGTTTGTAGAGTCTCTCATTTCAGATCTAGATGACACTATTGAGGACATACATCTTTTCTTTGAGGTTAAATCTATGGTCCTTGCATATATATTCTAGTGATTCTTTACAATAGGAAATACAAATATTTTAGATATATATTTGTGGCATGATCTCTTAATAGGTATTTAAAACTTGTTTATGGAGACACATATTGCATATTTGGGATACACTATTTATTACATTCATCTTATCTTTTATAGAGTTGTTACTTCTTCAGTTATTGTGAGGGAACACTCTAAACCTCTAGTTCATTATCTACATGATCATTCATTATAGTTTGGCATGAGTGTGGATACTTTTAATCAGAATTTGGAGAAGACATCTTTAGAGGAGATATTTGGGTCTTTAGCTTGTGTTCTACATCAGTCTCTAGAAGATTGTCATTTTTCATTTCCAGAAATGTGGCCTAGAACACCTAATTTGATTTTGATTGCTTTCAGTGCATCAACATGGGGATACTTAGGCCAATTTTAGAGACTTCATAAGTTTGCGCTTTATTCCTACATATTCCTTTCAGGACTTGGGAGATGGTTTGCATAAATATTTTTTTTTTTTTCTTCCTAAAGGGAGGAACATTGTTTTATGATCGTGGACCATCTTCTCCATCTAATTTAAAGAATCTAACATTGGATATCTTCAGGGGAGGCTACTTAGTCCTTCTCTTCTTCTCTCTCTATTTTGGGGGGTTTTCTCTCTATTTATGGGGGGGGGCTTCTTCTTCTTTAGGGAGGAATTTTATATTTACATGGGTACCTAACATGGACTCATTTTTCGATACCCATCATATTTTGCATCCTCCTAAGTTGTGCTCAAGGGGGGTTTTTGGTGTAGGTTTTTATTTTCCCATGGGTTGATTTATCTCCCCTTAGTTATAGTTTTTCCTACACTTTTATTAAGATTTATTAGGATAATAAAGTGAGTTAATTATTTAATAACTAGGAGGTAAATTGATGAGGTTCCTCCACCCTTTAAGGGTGGATTTTTAACTTTTCCATCACTTTATTTAATATTGGTGGTTATTGGTGATCAATTCCTATTGGTTGGTTTGCCACCTCCACCCTCCCCTTAGTTATATGTAAACTCACTACCTAACTTGTATATTTCATCTTAGAAGCTCTTAATGCAATTTTTCCATCCTGACATTGCATATCTCTTGGATTTGTTGGTTTACATTTTTTATATTTTTCCAATTTATGTAGCTTTGAACTTCTCTTAAAATTTTCCTGAGGTTATTCAATCTATTTTAGATTTATGAAAAGTATTATGTTTCATTCATTGATGATTATAAAAGGATGTGGGTTTATTCGTTAAAGAGTATCTAAAAAAATTATTTGATTTAAAAAATTCAAAGTAATGGCGGATTTGTAGATATGGAAGAAAAATAAATATTTCAAGGAATAATAATAGTGTTGAATTTTTTTTCAATGATTTTAATATATTCTATAAATATTGTGGCACAAAGAGACAAAAGATAGCTCCACATTCTCTATAATAGAATGGAATTATATAAAGAATGAGTAGAACACTAATGAAAAGGCTAAGGGTATTCTTAGTAAAATTGGCTTGCAAAAATTATTTCTGGCTAGGGCTATAGCCACTACTTGTAAACATTATATCTTGTTGATGAAACACCCATCAAGGTGTGGTTGAGTCATAAGACTTCATTGAGAAATATAATCTTTTGTTGTTGTGAGGCATATGTGCATGTGCCAAGGGAGAAACAAATAAAGTTGGAGAAGAAGGATGATAAACGTATCTTCATTTATTATAGCTAAGGTGTGAAAGGATACAAGATTTGGGATATTTTTACAAAATTATAGATAATAGTAGAAATATTAATTTTAGGGAAACTAAACCTTCATATGTTTTCTTACAACTTAAATAAATAGAAAACAAAGTTGAATTCAGACCCCTAGCTAGATATGAATTTAAGGAGAGATCATCAAGCCTTGAATGTTTGGAAGAGGAGGAAGAACGTCCACCTTAATTTTCTTGAAGGTCTACAATGTGTACAAAACTACCAAAACGTATTATCCTAATTATTTTAGTAAAATAGGAAAATAACCTAATTAATTAATTAATTAGGTCTCATTTTTACTTTATTATACTTAAGATAAACTCGATCAAGTGTTTTTTATTCCTAAGTTGTGAGAATTTTTATCTCAAAGCATGTGATGATGACACTCATGATCTAATTTAATCCTCACCTAGGGTTTCATCTAGGGTTGATTTTTTTATTTTTTATTATCATGAAGATTCATTATTGTATATTGTAATAATTCAAAATCCAATTCAATTATTTTTTGGATCAATATAATTCTCAAGGTTCATAGAAAATCATTTTCTTTTTCTTATATTTGTGATAGGTTTCTTGGTTGTACATAAGTTTTAGGAGATGTAGGGTTCAACAATAAACTCAAAAATAGTATCAAAGCATTATATCTATGACTTTCTATCTTCTTTTAAGATATTTAACCTTGATTAAAAAATTGGAGCATCTTGGAGGAAAATGAATTTTATTCTTCTGTCTAGAATATCAAAACCCTACAAAATGCCTATCCAAATGGTCAAATGCAAGAAAGGAAAAATCTTAGAAAATATTTGGGGGAACAAAATAAAAGGAAAAATGTGTTTAATTGTATGGATTCATATAGTCATACACAACCATATATGTCTATAGTGTAGAAAAATGTATCCCTTTACATTTTCTCACTTGTTTGGGCCCTCCTAATTAAAATGAACTTAATAATACCTTAATTTAGTGTTGTAAAATGTATCTCTTTACAATTTCATGCTTATTTGGGCCCTCTTAATTAAAATGGACTTATTTGTGCTATAATTTAGTGTTCTAAAATGCGTCTCTTTACATTTTCACACTTATTTGGGCCCCTTTAACTAAAATGGACTTATTTGTGCCTTAATCTAGTGTTGTAAAGTGTGTCCCTTTACAATTTCACACTTATTTAGGCCCCCCTTAATTGGTTGAGCTTAATTTGGCCTTAATAAGCCCTATAATTCATTTACAAGCCCATTAAATTATTGGGAAATTGTGACTCAACCTTGGAATTATATGACAATTATTGTTGATAGGCGAAATGATTTTTTTACCTAAATTATCACAGGGTTCCAAGTTTTCCTAACCTAATTCGCAGGGTTCTAAAGTTTCATAACCTCCCAACTTAGAGACTTTGAGGTTCTCTTTGTTGTCTGTGGGTCACAGGTTTTCAAAAATTTATAACCTTTGACAAGTGGTTCTAAAGTTTGGGTTTTTAGTGACTTAGTGATCTCTTTGTTGTCGACAAGTTGCGGGTTTTTAGAAATTCATAACCTGTGAAAAGTAGTTCCGAAGTTCAGGTTTTTAGTGACTTAGTAATCTCTTTGTTGTCGGGGAGTCACAAGTTTTCAGAAATTCATAACCTCTGACAAGGGGTTCTGAAGTTCGGGTGTTTACTGACTTAGCGATATGAAGGCATATAGTGGGACTCAATAATTTGATAAGGAAAAATGGTGACATGTATAAGAAGATGGTGATTATCGATTACATGATTGTGCAATTCACATCCTTGTTGTGAATTACCTGGTATAGAGCTAGAATGGTGGGGCCCATGGCTAGTAAAATCTTATGCAAATCTTCATTGATGGGAGTTGATACATAGTAAATCTAGACCGTTAATTACTAGGGTTTAGATCTAATAGTGGATATTTTGTTGGCCTATCTTTGCCTAGAAAGTAATTATCTTTTGTGAGGGTGTTGCATTGTGGCTAAAAGTGAGCGAAAAAAAGAGGTAGAGTGCGTGACGGTGATGTATTCTAAAAGTCTATTAGTAGTTGTGTTGTCTCTTGATCCTTGAGTGGTGATACTCCTATGAGAAGCATTCGGATGATCCCACAATAGTGGTTTATAATTTTTGGACAAACTGGACACTGGAATTATTATTTTTAACTAAATCTTCACATTCGACCACCTATAGCAGCTAAACCATGAGAAATTTGAAGATGATGCAAACTAGAGTCTCATCACATTTTGTTTGTAGATTCTAAAAATATTTTTTTCAAAAAATTTGGAATAAGATTGCACTTCTTTTTCCATTTCCCATGAAAACTTATTTTTTTCAGAAAACAACATTTTTAAAAAGTGACGCTCATCGTATACAACATAACTTTTTTTTAATGAAGGATAAAATTCTAATTATTTCGAATTTAGATTTTTAACTATGATATCTAGCACTTTCATTTGATCTCATAGTTTTTTATTGAATATTTTTTCCTTAATAGAGTTTCAAAGTCAAACCGATTGCAATTCAGACATAAGCGAACTGTATACAACATAACTTTTTGTGTATGTATCGAAATTCAATTTATTTATTTTTTAATGGATCAAGGACATCAATACCCAGCACAAACATATTTTTTAAAATTTTATTTTGATAATTTTCTATTTTTCCACATGTGCAAAACGGAGAGGTTTATTTTTTTGGAAAAACCTATGTTTAATAAAACTAAAAAAACATATACATAATAAAACCAAAACATATTAAAGTTATATTCATGGGATAGCTCATTTCGAGGAAAACTATAATAATTTCAAATAAATTTTAAATGAATTCATTTGATCCCCCAAAAGGTAAATCAAAAGTGATTTTTTATCAGCATTTTGATAGGTGTAAAGGAGACTCATTTATAGGTATGGTTTAAAACTAGCGAGGTTCTATCCAAGGGTGTTTGATCTAAGGTGGTTTGATCAAACCCTCTTCAATTGGAATCCTTAAAATGGAACTTTTAAAGCCTTAAATCATTATATTTTCTAAAAATATGTGATTTCAACAAAAATTAGTTCCTCTCAGAAATTGTAAACCAGCTTTTTGGGATCACCCATTCTCTACAAGTATATTATAATTTATGTGATTCACTAAATATATTGGGTGTCTTTTGGAGTGTGGGATTTTTTCTTCCGAAAGGGTTTTCCCCACATAAATCAATGTGTCATGGTATGCATTATATCTATGCTTATTCTTGTTTAAGTTTATGTAACTGTTAAAGATCTGTAATTTGTTTTCATCATTCTCCTCTCAAGATTAGTGTAGGAAGTTGTTTTACTACCTTAGCTTCCTTACAAGTGGTATCAGAGCTTGATCACCTTTGGTTTTAGTTGTGGGTTGGGTTTTTTTTAAATAATCCAGATTTAAGTGGAAGCATGTGTAGAAAACACTTTGTGATCTTGTTGTAGGAATTTTCAGATGGAAAGTTCATCAGGGAGAATGGAGGTGGATAATTTGTTTGGAAATAGTTATGAAATGTGGAAGTTGAAGATGGGGGATATATTGATAGATAGAGATATATGGGATGTTGTTGATGAGAATGTTTCAAGGCTTATGGATCCTACTCAGGCTACTCAATATGATGTTATAGACTATAAAGCCAAGGGTCTAATAATATTTTGCCTAGCGGACTATTTTAACCAATGTCCATGAAGAGACCTATACACAAAAACTATGGAAGAAACTTGATGAGATGTATCAAGCCAAATATTTAGTGAAAAAGATTCTCTTGAGGAATAAATTGTATTCCTTGAGAATGGAAGAGGTTGGATGGATTAAGGAACACATGGAATCATTCAATATGTTGGTGGCTTAGTTGGAATTAGTTGGTTTCAAAATGGATGAGGAAGAGAAATGTCAGATCTTGCTTTTTTTTTTGCCTAATTCATGGTATTCTCTTGTTATGGCTTTTGGGACAACTTTTGTTATATTGAAGACTGAAGATGTGGTGGGTTCTTTGCTTTCTGAAGAGATGAGAAGGAAGGTATCCATCAGTGCTAAGGAGGCCCTGAATGATCATGGAAGACCTGAGGAAAAAGGCAAGAAGAATGAGAAGCATGAAAAATCCAAGTCTAGGGGAGATCTAAGTCTCCCGGAAAGTCCAAAGTTACTTGTTGGAACTATGGTAAGCCTGGACATGTTCATAAGGACTGCAAAGAAGAAAAGAAGAAGGAAAAGAAGAAATTTAATTCTTATTCTGAGTCTGAGAAGGGAGATGGTGTCACATTCATTGTAGCTTTTGAAACTCATGCAGGTAATGATGCATGGTTAATTAAATCAGGTGCATCTTTCCATATGACCTTTAATAGAGATTAGTTTTTCAATATGAAGAATTTTATGGAGGTAAGGTGTACTTGGGTGATGATTCTCATTTAGACATTTTTGGCTATGGTAAAGTTAAAATTAGGTTTCCTAATGTTTGAATAAAAAGTGATTAATGGTGTGTTGCATATCCTTGGTATAGCACGAAATCTATTATCTATGAGCAAACTAATAGATGTGGGTGTGCAAGTAGTATTTTTTGATGTAGTATGTAAGATGGTTAGATGTGCTATAGTGATTGCTAGAGGTGTTAGATATGGAAAAATGTGTAAGCTTGATGCATGCATTGTTGAGTGTAATATTAATTTTGTGAAAATAAAGTATGTGGAAGAAGTGAGGGTTCCACCTTTAGCAAATGCTCATGGATTTTGGGTACCCAAGGATGATCTTTCTTCTGAAACAAAGTTACCTATAAAGAAAATTGTGTTATGGCACCAGAGACTTGGCCAAATTGGAGAAAAGGGTCTAAGGACCTTGAAAGTAAAAACCTTGTTGAAGGTTTTTTTAATTGTAATCTTGAATTGAATTTATGTTAGCATTGTTATGAAAAACAAAACCACATTCAATTTTACTCGAGTTCTCATAAATATTATGGTGTATTGGATCTTATTCATTATGATGTGTTTGGTCTTTTAGATGTTCCTCTAATTGTTTAATCCATATATTATGTTTCATTTATTGATGGTTATTGTAGAAGGATATGGGTATATTTTCTAAATATTAAATCTAAAGTTTTCAGTCAATTTAAATAATTTAAACCAATGGTTGAGTTGCAGATTGGAAAAAGAAAATAAAGTGTTTGAGGACTAAGATTGGTGGTCAATTTTTCTCTAATGATTTTGATAGATTATGTAAAGATTGTGGTATTCATAGACAAGAGACAACTTTGAATTCTCTACAACATAATGGAGTTGTAGAAAGAATGAACATGACACTGATGGAGAAGGCTAGGAGTATGTTGAGTGGTGCTCACCTACAACAAAGGTTTTGGGCTAAAGTAGTTGCCACTGCCTGTTACCTAATTAATAGGTCTCCAACATCATCTCTTGTTGATAAGACACCTATAGAGGCATGGTCGAGTCACAAGCCTTCATTAAGACATCTTAGAGTTTTTGGTTGTGAGGAATATGCACATGTGCCAAAGGAGAAGCAAACAAAGTTGGAGAACAAGGCTTTGAAATGTATCTTCATTGGATATAGTTATGTTGTGAGAGGATACAAGATTTGGGTCATATTGCATAGAAGGTAATACACAGTAGAAGTGTTATTTTTAGAGAAACTAAGCCTTCTTATGTTACAATGTAGATAAAACAAAGTAAATAGGAAGATGTGATTCAATTTCCTTCTACACCTAAGAAATTTGAATCAAGGCCCAAGAATAGACAAGAAGTTGAGGAGAGCCCACCTAGCTCTAAATATTTAGAAGAGGAGGAAGAACCTCTAACTCAGCTTGTCCATAGGTCTACAAGGCATAAACAACCACCTGAAAGGTATTCACCTGATGATTGGAGATGTATTTTTTCTTTGAATACCAACATGGATGAACCCAAATCTATAGAAGAGGCATTAGGTATGAATGGTGCAAAATCCTAGAAGATTTCTATGGATGAAGAAATGGCATCTTTAAAGAGGAATGATACATGGGATCTTGTACTATTTCCCGAAGGACGAAAACCTATTCATTGCAAATGGGTGTTCAAGAAAAATATTGGTTCATATGGAGGTATTTAGAATTACAAAGCAAGGTTGGTTGCGAAGGGTTGCTCTCAAGTTGAGGGTGTCGATTATGGTGAGATATTTTCTCCTGTTGCAAAAATGACATCTATTAGATTTTTAATTTATATTGCTATTGCTTATGATTTAGAGGTTGAGAAAATGGATGTGAAAACTACTTTCCTTCATGGTGATTTAGAGGATATTTATATGACATGGCCGAAGCACTATGTAGTGAAAGGTAAAAGTAAATTGGTTTGCAAATTGTAAATATTTGTATGGATTAAAACAAAGTCCTAGGATGTGGTACCAGAAATTTGATACATATATGTTGATTTTGGGATTCGAGCATTCTAAATTAGATCGATGTGTATTATAAAATTTATGGTGATCTTTTCCTGTTTATTGCATTATATGTCAATGATATGTTATTTATTGGAAAAGGGAAAGGTATGATTTCAGAACTAAAATCTCAACTTGCTGCTAAATTTGAAATGAAAGATCTTGGTGCAGAGAAACACATTCTTGGGATGGAAATTAAAAGAGATAGAGTGAACAAAAAGCTATAGCTTGGCCAGAGTAAGTATGTGAATTAAATTTTACAGAGATTTAATATGTAAGATTGTAGACCATTGTGTGTTCATATTTATGTTGGAACAAAGTTATCTATTTCATATTGTCCAACATCCCTATCGGAGATGGAAGACATGAGTAGAGTTCCTTACCAGAGTGCAATTGAAATTTTGATGTATGCTATGGTTTGTATTAGACTAGACATTTCCCAATCAATGGGAGTTCTTTCCAGATATATGTCTCATCCTAGTAGAGTTCATTGGGATGTAGTTAAAAGAGTCTTCAGATATTTGCATGGTACCTCAAATTATTCCTTATGTTATCATAGTAATATGACTGAAGGTAAGATTTCCCTTGATATTCATGGTTATGTGGATTCAGATTGGGCAGATATTGTTGATAGTAAACGATCCACTAGTGCTTATGTGTTTACATTATTTTGTGGTTCAATCATTTGGATGAGCAAGCGATAGGTTATGGTTGCTTTATCCACTATTGAAGAAAAGTATATGGTAGATACTCATGCTTGTAAAGAAGCCATTTTTCTTAAGAGATTATGTTCATATATTGGCAAAAATAAGGTGCGGTAATAATTTATTGTAACAGTCAGAGTGTGATATTTCTAGCCAAGAACCCAACATTTCATGCTAGGACCGAGCACATTGATGTATAGTATTATTTTGTTCAAGATATGGTCGAAGATGGCAAGGTGAAGTTGGTTAAGGTAGAGACTTTGATGAATGTTGATGATTCTTTAACTAATCCTATGAGCACAAAGAAGTTTAGCTGGTGTTCAGAGATGCTCGGCCTTTTGGCCCCTAGAAATTAAGAGACAATTTTTACTCTCTCTCGTTTCTCTTGCAAGGTGTTCAAAAAGTGGGAGATTTGTTGGGATATTGTGTCTCAACCATGCAATTATATAATAGTTATTGTTGATAGGAAAAATGGTTTTCTTAACTAATTCGTGGGGTTCCAAGTTTTCCTAACCTAAGTCATGGGGTTCTAAAGTTTCATAACCTCTTGGCTCAGCAACTTTTAGATTCTCTTTGTTGTTGATGGGTTGCGGGTTTTCAGAAATTCATAACCTCTAACAAGTGGTTCTGAAGCTCGGGTTTTTAGTGACTGAGTGATCTCTTTGTTATCGGTGAGTCGCAGGTTTTCAAAAATTAATTACCTTCAATAAGTGGTTTTGAAGTTTTGGTTTTCAGCAACTTAGCAATATCTTTGTTGTTAGTGATTCATGGGTTTCTAGAAATTCATAACCTCCAATAAGTGATTCTGAAGTTTGGGTTTTTAGCGACTTAGCTCGATATGTGATGGAAAGCATATGGTGGGACCCAATAAGTTGATAAGGATAGATGGTGATGTGTATAAGAAAATGGTGATTATTGATTGGATGATCATGAAATTCACATCCTTGTTGTGAATTGCATGGCAGTGAGCTAGAATGGTGGGTCCCATAGATAGTAAAATCTTATGTAAATCTTCATCGGTGGGAGTTGATACATTGTAAATCTAGACCATTAATTATTAGGATTTAGATCTAATGGTGGGTATTTTGTTGGCCTATCTTTCCCTAGAAAGTAACTCTATTTTGTGAGGGTGCTAAATTATGGTTGAAAGTGAGTGACAAATAGAGGTAGAGTGAGTGACGGTGATGTATTATAAGAGTCTATTAGTAGTTGTGTTGCCTCTTGATCCCTGAGTGGTGATACTCCTATGAGAATCTTGCTCTGCAATTATATTCTATTTTTTGTGATTTACTGAATATATATTGGGTGACTTTTGGAGTGTGGAGTTTTTCTCCCAAAAGGGTTTTCCCCACGTAAATCATTATGTCGTGGTATGCATGATGTTTGTGTTTATTCTTGTTTAAGTTTATGTGAATGTTAAAGATCTATAGAAGTTTTTCATTATTATCCTCTCAAGATTAGTGTAGGAAGTTGTTCCTCTTCCTTAGCTTCCTTACATAGATTACATTTTCTGAAGGGGAAACCCAAAATTAATTAATGTTAATAAATATTACCTTACATTGAGCATGTGTGTTCCAATAATAAGGGCATGGGACCCATTTTCCCATGGGTGAATGGGTCCTCCCTAAGACATTGAACCCATTTTTAAATATGTTTTTGGTGATATTTTTGTGATCCTAAATTCAAATTTCAAATTTTGGCTTGTAATATTTTAATTTTGGGAAAATAATGATAAATTTCCATAAATATAAGCATTATTTCACCAATTCAAGTCTAAGGAAAAATCTAGCAAGAGGTGAAATTAACAAGAGTAAGGATTATTTTCAAGATCATTAAAGATAAAATTTCTTCATCATTTGTTGTAGCATTCAAGATCTCAATCATGCATGTTTTTGGAGCTAATATTGTGATGTAGGTTTCAAGGTCAAGTCAAATATTCAAAGCAAGATTCAAGCATCAAGATCCACATCCATTGAAGCCATTTCATGCAAGATCAACATCAAAATTTTAGTCCTTCAAAGGTTTAATCAAGGGTTTGTTTAATTGCAACATTTCTTTGTTCATTCATTCTCTTTTTCATACTATTTCATTTCATTTCAAACTTTAATTACCAAAATGGGGTTTCACCAAGGAAAACTCCCATACACCAAAAACAAACATTTTCCCCCTCTTTATGTGTTGTTGATTTGGAGGTTGAAGGAAAGTTGCATTTGTTGTCATCTCATGAAAACTCAGATCCTGAATTTATTTTTGATTGTGTCGCAATAAAATGTATCCTTGACATTTTTCACTCATTTGGGCATTTATTGTGGTTTTTGGCCTAGTTTTGCTTGTATTTAATGTTTTAATGTGGTCAATACATTCACATTAGGTCTTGGACCCTTGGGAATCAATAAGAATTCTATGGTGTCTTACAAAGGTGTTGTGAAGTGTTGTAACACATTTTCCCACTTTTCCAAGACCTTCCCATCATAATTCACCTAAACAACCTCTTCTTACCCTTTACCAAGACCTATTTCAAAGTTTTGTAAAGAGTTGTAACAAACTCACACACTTTCCTAGGCTTTTCATTAATAAATCAACCCTTTCTTATGTAAAAATGACCCATTAATGAACTTATAGGTCTAACTTAAGTGTGTTTGGAAGGCAATCCTAATAAACAACAATAATCACACTTTAATTCCTGACATCCACTTGAAATTTCCTAAGTGGACTAAGTTGCCACCTGGTGTGACTTAGTCCCATTTGGCATAAAAATCAAATTGAATCCAAAATTCTAGTGGGATATTGTCTCCTAAACCCTAAGGTCGGGCTATGATGTGTTATTTTTGGGAAATTAGGGTACAAGGTGTATAGATAAAGGGTTTTCCCTTTTATTTTCACCTAGAAAAAATATTCTTCCTCCTCCTAACTCTTCTATTCTATTCACTCACTCAAACTTCTCAATCACTCATCTCTCATTCTTCTCAAGCAAGCTAGGGTTTTGGCATACTAAGTCATCAAACAATCATTCAAGGGCTAGATCTTCAACCAATTTTCGCAACAACCCAAGATCTATCTTCATGGAAAGGTACTAGTTCCATTGTTTCATTATCTTATTTCTTCACTTGATTTAATTATCTAAAAGGGGTTTGACCAAGGCAAACCCTCATGCCCTAACATTCAACATTTTCTCCTTCTCTCTTTGTGTGTTTGCATATTTAGGTACTTTGACGGCTTCAAGATCATTGAAGAATGGATTGAAGACTTTATGAAGGAATCTCCTTGTTGATTAGGTCAAGATCTACACAAAAAGACACCTACAGTTTGAAAATCAAGGTTTCTGGTTTGAATACATGGAGGAACAAAAAGTGAAAATCAAGAGCTTATGTTTTTGCCTACAGATTATTGTAAAAGAAAAAAAGGACACTTCCCCCAGTTGTGGTGACTTAGTCCCACTATGCATATTTTTCAGATATTTCTATAGATACAAATACCTTTTGGTTGAACCTTGCCCCAGAGCAGTTTATCGGAATCACCCCAAAAAAGGACTGAGTCACCCAACTTGGCACAAGTGTCTCGACAAACATAAAAATTTCAAAAATTCAGAGTTCCTTCAAGTCTGTAACACACTTCTAGGTGCCCCTCTTTCATTTCTAGGCCATTTTGTATATGTTTGCATATCTCAATGTGTTCCCAAATAAAGTGCATTCCTAGGTTTTACATTACTAGTTAGTATATTTTATGAATTTCCATCATTTAGGGCATTCCCCTTTAGAAATTCCTCAATCCCATTAGCCTTAATCTTGAATGAACTTCCAATTTTTGGTGGGAAATATCTCTCCTTTTAGGTGAGAAACCCTAGATGTGTAAGAGAGTATCCTTTCCCCTAAAATTAATGGTTCATTGACTGTCTCACTATGAAACCTAGAGAATATAGAAGTGTAGACACAAGAGCATAGGACCTAGAAATTAATTTTTGATAGGTTAACATGGACCCATTCGTCACTAGGTGAATGAATCACAGGACAACTTCTGAAAATTCTGTTTTCTGAGAAGTACGCAACATTTTCTATTCTCAGATCTACCATAAGCTTTACTGTTTCTATTACTATTATGTTGAATCTATCAAATCCATATTTTAAATTTTATAAGTGAGTGCATTTGGTATTTTTAATCCTTCTCTTAAAACCCATGTTCAGTCAATTCTGTCAAAAGGTTATATCAGGACACTTTCCAACTATTTTTGAGATAAGTTTTAAGTGTCCACTCATTCGATTTGCATCAAATAAATTGTGTTTGTTAGCTATATGTTTAATCTACTCATATCTGGCCTTACATTTCAGTTTTGAGTTAATTTACTATTTTTAGTGTGTCTCCCAAAAGTGATATTCAACACATCCACACATAAAGGAAATTGCAAGATTCCTCAAAGAATTCACTCACCTAAGGGTTGAAAGTGGATTTCAACTTGAGGTATCTCATTTCATAAATGAATTAGAAGAATAGGTTGGTTCATTCACCCTATTTTCCCCTTTTTATTTATAGTAAGTTTGGTGAAATATCCCAAATTTAATATAAAACCCTATGTGTTTGAAACCCTATGCTATTTTTTTTATGTTTCATTTTGGTGAACCTGTGTTAAATGAAACATTCTAATTTCTTATTTGGAGTGCATTCAAACCCTAGATGTAGAATTTGAATTAATTCATTGCATTTAGGGTTTCTAAATTTAGCATAAAGTTGCATTGCATTTTAGGTGTAAACTTGCACTTTGCATTCATTTTAAATCAGAAAAATCAATAAAAATTGCATAATGTTAGATTGTTTCTACATAGTATTTACATAATAGCATACTTTTAGGCCCTTAAATTAGAAAATTGGATCAAAATTACATTTCAAAAACTGTCATATAGCTCATCAATTGTCATAAATTTCACTTGCATTTAGACATCAAAATCTAGAAAATTTTGTTACAAAAGTACCAGTCTGAGACTTGGAATAGAGAACACATAGAATCTCTTAGAAATTGCAATCTTCATTTTTTTAAAACCTTGTATAGAGACCCATTTTCCCATTAGAAAATGAGTCCTTTATGACCTATAAAAACCAACTTTTCTAAGCTTTTTTGCACTTCCTAGATCTCTTGGTAACCCCCTGTTTTAGTCTGGAAACTTTCAAGAATTTCTAATTTATGCATTAAGGTCTAATCATCCATTTAATTTAGGCATTTCAAATTTGTAGAGAAATTATTACATCATGTTCTCATTACAAATGTCCATTATTATCACACTTCATTTCCTATTTTCAGATTTTCTTCCATACTCTAAGAAATTGTTGTTACAAGCATATGAATGTAAAATCATTTCCCCTCTTTTCTTGTTCATCATTGCTCCCCCTCTTGTGTGGAAAACTAACTTAGTGAAAGAGAACAAAATCTTGGACAATCATGACAATCAAGTTTGTACTTCTCCCAATATCTCTCATATTTGTGAAGAAGATATTTTGGTGTTAGAAGATTCAATCAATGAAATTCATGAGAATCCTATATGTTTCTCTTCTCCTACCCCTCCTACTTAGTAAAATATTATTAAACAAGAGGATTCCATCATTGATAAGTAAGAAAATCCAACCATTAATAACTCCCCTGCTTGTGATGAAGTCATTTTAGAAGAATCAACCTTTGAATGTGATGAACCTCTAGCTTGTCGCTCTCCTAAAAACTCTCCTACAAGGGAAGATATCATGGTTCAATAAAATGACAACATTGACAATAGGAATGTGACTTCATTAAATGAAGATGATGAGAATAAGGATAAGCCTTTTGAGGTTATGAACATTAGATCTCTCTCGAGTCCTCTAATTCTTAAACCTCCTACAAGTACCTTAATTATTCGACCTCCTGAGCCTCAATTTATCCTCTACCCACCCTCACACTGACACCAAGTTTAAAACAAACATGTGCTTATCCTAAGACCACCTCAACACAATATTTCGCAGAAACTAGGTTATAATACCATTGCTCATACATATAACACTAAAAATAATCCACAACCACAAACAACTCAAATGTCCCTTCCATTACCTCAACTATATCTCCCACCTACACCTAATATGTTGCAATGTAGTGGTAAAGAGTATGATCTTTTTGCACAACTTAAAAACACTCCTCCTAAGATATCCTTATGGGACCTTATTCAAGCTTCTCCTAATTACCTTAACATGCTTCAAAGTGTTTTACAACAAGTTCATATCCCTCCTAATGTGAAACCAAATGATATAGCAGCCCTAATTCAAGGAATGAATGTCAACATTTTTTTTCCACCAAAGTGAGCTCCCTCCTTTGGAAATGCAGAAAAAAAATTCAAATATTTCATGATAATAGCTATTATTAATAGGAAGGGGATAAAGAGAACCATTGTTGATGATGTCTCAACCCTTAATGTGTGTATCATAAACCTTTTGGATAGGATTGGAGAGAAAAAATCCAAATTCAACCTGACTCTTTATCTATTCATCAGTTTGATAATGTAGGAAAATGATCACTTGGTGTCATCATATCACCTATTATAGTTCGAAAGGACACATTGTAAAATCATATTCATGTTATGCTTGATAATATTTTATATAATATTCTCTTGGGTGGATCTTGGATTCATGCAATGAATGGGGTGCCATCTACTCTTCATCATAAAATGAAGTATTTCTACAACAATAAAGTTTACATAATAAAAGCTAACCCTAAACTAGGAATTTTTTGCATTGAGAAGGACAAGTAAAATCTTTTGAAAAAATTGACACCAACTACACAAGTGGAAACCATACAAGAGAAAGAAAAATAAAATCATATTGAAGAAACAAATTTATGCAAGATGATTGGGGTTCCTTGGATTTCACACCTACACGCATAGGAGAATACAAGAACATAACAAAAGAGGCTAAAAGGAGAAAAGAAAAACCAGTAATGTCAACACAAAATTTGAAAGCATCTACTTCAACCACTTTAGGACAAGAATTTTATTTTTCTTAAAACTTTGATGAAGTTGATTATGAACAACCACCAAATCTAAAAGAAATGAAAAGACTTTATGGAAGACGTTAGGAACTCATGAAACAACTTGTTTACAATGGAAAAGAATGTGGTGTTAAAGAACAAGGTATATGTATCCCTATAGAGCCTAATACATAGGAAATGACTACTGGTCTTACTTATCATCCATCAAAAGAAATAAAAGCATCAAAAAATCCTTTGCTCAATACCAACACTATTACAAAAGATTCTTCTAAGCCAACTTTAACCTTGGTGCATCCTAAATTGATAGAAAAAAGTAGTGGTCTTAGTTATTGTCCTTTGAAAGAAATGAAAGAATCAAATAAATATTTGCTTAATATCAATGTCATCACATAAAACACTAATAATTGCGGTTCATTAGATTCTACACATTCCTTTCAGGGAGAGTACGAAATATCATAATCTAAAGATTGTTGTGTATGTATGACACCTTCTACTAAGCAAGAGATATCTTTGTCACAAAAGAAAAACATATCCTACCATTCATCAAGAGAGTTCCTTGTTGAAGCTTCTCCAAGATCACTTGATATCTCTCCCTCCAATAACATGAAATAAATTTGACAACAAGAGTTCATGGTCATTCTACTAATGAATGTAAGGCTTTAAGTGATAAAATTCAACATCTTAAGGATTGCAGTGCACTTCCTTGTTTTGATTCCCTCGTTGGAATATTGTTGTCATTGATGCCAAAAGGGGATCAGGTTTGAGATGGATCTGATTTTGCATGAAGGAGTGCCAACATTGATGTCAAAATTTTGTCATTAATGTATGAGGAAGATGGTGTATTGTAGATTTGAAAGGTGAAGTGAAAGCTGCAAATGTTGCTTAGAAATATTTTTTATAGGTCTAGAGGTTGAAGGCTATGTTCAAAATTGTGATACTTGTGTTCTCAGCTTGAATTAGGTTTTTTCAATTAGACCCTAGTGTTATTAGTCATGGTGCCTTAACAATATTCTATTTTACGTTGATTGTTGGTTGAAGGTTGCAAGTCATTTAAGTTATAGCTTATGACCTTTAAGTTTGTTTGGTGACCAACCCCTTCACCTTGTCACTTGTTCATTGTCGCTGATGGATTCCTTTGAAAATAAAATGGTGCAAATTCAAAGTTGTAGATATGATGGATATCAATGGATATCATGCATCATGAAAAGCTTTTGTAAATTAGTTTGTAGTTCAGTGATACATGATAAATGTCTATCACTAGATCTCACACATCACATAAACAAATTTGGAGTTTCCCTTAAGATCAATGATATATGATGTAGACATTCAATACTCACAGTTAGGTTAATTGGATGACAAACAATAATGGAGATTAGATATCAATGGGACCAATGACATATGGCATCATATCATTTGATCGCTTCACATTGCTATTGTGAAGCGGAGTGGTTGAAGAATTTGAGTGTCAAGAAATGAATTGGGCCGAGATGACAACATGGACAAGTATCAAGATGTTGTTAGATCATTGGGTGTTAGTGTATCATTCTTACACTTCCTTGATACATGATGGTGTATTATTGATGGGTAATCGGTTTTTTTCAGTTAGTGAAGTATGACATCAACTGAGGACACATGGCATTTTCCCACCAACTCGTGAAGATTTTGTGGGCCCGTTGTTACAACCAATGGGATAGCAGTGGATGAAGTAGATTGATAGATATATGATCCAACAGTGATCACTGCATTCTAGTGCATCACGAATATGATTGGTGATGCTCATACCATATCAATGATATGTGATGAATGATGGAGATTAAAGGAAAGTGATCAAATGGTGATCACTACATCATGGAAATGGATGCGATTGTTCTAAGTGTTTTGGTGGTACACGATGGTTATGAAGGATATGATCAATGGAGGAGATCTAAATGAACTCTTATCAGATGGTCATGACTTAAAGTTGTGATGGTAAATGAATAATTCAAGATCATGGCACGAAGGCAGGAGATCGATGACCTAGATTTAAATGAGGAGATCACAAATGGCTAACTTTGTGTAAACAAGGTTTCACTTGCAAACCGGCATGGAGATGAACATTAATTGTCCTACATGTTTCAATGATAGGTGTAATTCCATTTGATGCATCGAATGGTGGTATGAATGGCCATAGAGATGAGGATCAAGATCAAATCGAAGGTTCAGAAGAAAGCATTAACTACAAATCTGATCTTAGGGTTTGGCAGGAAGAGAATGAAGGAAAATTCTTTGCATCAAGAATTAAAGTTGTGTGGCTCAATGCAGCTGAAGGATGGTGAAGAAGACATTTTGAACCCTAATAGAGGTTCAGATTATGATGGAAGATTTTGAGGCAATTATCATTGATCAACAATACTCAAAACACAAGAGAAGTGTGTTAGTGGATATAACTAAAAAAAGGAAGAGTAGTGTGGAGAATATATTTTGATCTCTTGAGACAACCAAAGAATACACTAAAATAGAAAAGGAGAGTTGTAGAAGAGTACAGTGGTGCATTGAGGTGGAATGAAAATGCACTAAATAAGAAAGAGAGGAACAAAGCTAAAAAAGTGAGGTGCAGAGCAGTGAAGAGAGTTTCTATGACAACAACAAATAGTTGAGTAGTTACAAAGCAAGTAGTAACATTGATTAGAGTTCCTTAGGAAAAAATGTAATCATCCTACATGTTGTAAATCTGATAGGTTGGTTCCATCAGATAACTGAGTAGGTTCTTAGTTCAGGGGATAGGTGTATCCTTAGGGTTGGTGCCCATAAAATTTTTAACAAAGGATTTCATTATCAATCTGGATTAGGATAGTAGCTCCTAGCAGAATTTTCTCACCATGGTTTTTTCCCATCTTGGGTTTTCCATGTATATTTGTTGTTACATGTTGATATTTCATGTGTATGTGTTTGTCATATCTATTTTATTTTAATCTACAACTATATTTTTGAGTTTTGTCTACACTTAGAATAATAAGGCTAAAATTTATGTATCTATTTATTCACCCCCTCTCTCAGTAGATTGTTGTGTTCCAACAATTGGTATAAGAGCACTATGTTCCCTAGGAGAAACTTAACCAACTCAGGTAGATTCTTGACTTTGTGAACACAAATGGCCAATCAGGAAAGCTCTTCCTCAAACAAGCCACCTAATTTTGATGGAATAGATTATGCCTATTGGAGCTCATTAATGAAAGGATATTTGGGATCCGTAGGGTTTGATGTATGGATGTCAATAGTAACTAGATACACACCACCAGCCACACTTCCTATTGATGTTGCAACTAAAAAGGATTTAGGATTTTGAAAAAAATTAAAAGGCATGGTTTTCTATCATGAATAGTCTATCTAGATTTGTGCACAACAAAGTTATGTATTCTAAAAATGCACAAGATGTCTAGGATACATTGAAAAAAATCTATGAAGGAGATGACAAGTTAAATTTGGAAAAGCTTAAAATACTAAAAGCTAGATCTGAAGGTCTAAAGATGATAGAGGAAGAGAATATTGTAGACTATCTTTTGAGAGTTAATGATATTATGAACTCTATCAAAGGATATGGAGAAGAGTTGAAAGAAGATGTGGTTGTATTGAAAGTTCTTAGATCAATGAAATACAAGTATGATTCCAATATATCAACTATGGAAGAAGGGAGAGAAATGGAAAAACTAACTTTGAATGATCTACACAATATATTCATAACCTATGAGATGAGAACGAGAGATGAAGAACCATCCAAGAAAGAAGATGCTTTTAATACTACTAACAAGGAGATGGATGCACCTCCCAAGAAATACAAGGAAGATATGATTCCATCCGAGGATGATGAAACTGATGAAGAGGAGGCAATCTTCATTAGGAGACTTGGAAGAGGATCTTTAAAATACAAAGGTAAGTTTCCCTTTAACTACTTTGAATGTGGTAAAGTAGGTTATTTCTCTACTAAATATCCCTACAATATGAAAGGTAACTCTAAACAAGAGGTAGATGATAAAAAGAACAAACCCTACTACCCTAAGAGAAGAAATTTTTATAAGAAAAAGAAAATCCTATACATCCAAGAAGATAGTAATGTATCAAAAGACTGTAACAAATCAAATGATGAAAAAAACTATGCTTATGTTGTAAGAGACAATGAATTTCTCTTTATGGAAAAAGATTCTAAGGAGAAGAAGAATGAAAAGATTGAAAATCTTATTGAAGAGGGAAAAGAAGGATTGGTTGACTTGGAAAGAGAGCTCATCTATGCCCTAGATGAGATTGATGATCTCAAAGATGAGATTGAGAAGTTAAAAAGGGAGAACAAGAAGAAAAATAAACTTGCACAAAAAGAGTTTGATAAACTAAGAAAGGAACTAGAAGAATCTACCCAAAATTTGGTATATTTGAAGCTAAAACTAGAGGAATTCAAGAGAGTAGAAGATGTGATTCAATCCAAGCTACAAGCTAAAGCTGATAGGTGCATGAAGCTTGAGGAAGAGATCTGGAAAAGGAAAAATAATAAATAGAGAAAGGACTCAAGTTGAAAAGTGGGTCAAACATTTTAGATGAATTATTAAGCACCCAAAAGCCTGCAAACAAAGCAAAATCATGCTTAGCTTTGGAGAAATGGAAAAATATCCTTTGTTTATGCTTCTATAGAGTTATATGAAAGATTTAGAGAAAAAAGAAAATTCTAAAGGTATTAAAATTCTAAAGCTATTAAGGAGAGCAGTTGCAAAGGAAGAGACTACAATGAGAAATCTACAGAGGCAAAGAAAAATAAAGAAGAAAAGCAGCTTTTTGTAGACAAGAAGGATAACCAATGAGATCTTGATCATCAAAAGAAAAAATATTAAAAGGATTGATGTTGAAAGATTCACTAGGGTGAGAGACATAAGAAGGAAGGTGTACAAAAGACCTCCTCATCCAACACAAAATGCTACGAATAATTATTCCTCATATTTCTATGGATATTTCTACTCATGTAATTTATTTGGTCATAGGGATAGAGAATGTAGAATCATTCCTAAAAGGAGTGCAAATTTTGAAATCAGAAATCCATTTGATCTTTTACTTGATATGAATGTATTTTGTTATAACTGTAATAACTTTGGTCATATAGCTAAAAATTGTAGAAAAAAGTTTACAAGACCAAATGTTAAGAATGAGAAAAATCAAGTTTTACCTCCTAAGTCAAACAAAGAATCTAGAAATAAGGATGAGAAGGTAGAAAAGATAGAAAAGAAAACTAAGAAAGTGTGGAAAGAAAAAGGGGAGAGCTCCACACAATCAATGATTGCACAGACAACCCTGCATACCAAAAAAAATCTATGGGTGATAGATAGTGGATACTCCAAACACATGAATGGAGACAAGAGTAAATTCATCAAACTCAAGAAATTTAATGGAGGATCTATGATTTTGGGTGATAACACTGCAATCAAGATATGTGGCAAAGGCATCTTAAGCCTAGATGGTAAAAATTCCTCAAAATATGTCTTATATGTTGAGGGATTAAAACACAATCTGTTAAGTGTGAGCCAAATGTGTGACAATGGTTATAAAGTCACATTTCATTCAAAAGGTTGAAAAATTAGAAACAATGGAAAAATAGTTGCACAAGGATTGAGAACTAACAACAATCTTTACAACCTTGTTGAATTAAAAAGTCAAAGTTGCTTGATAGGACAAGATGATGAAAGTTGGTTAGGGCATAGAATATTAGGCCATATAAACTTTGACAAGTTGATGAAAATAAGCTTAAGAGGTTTGGTTAGACACATGTGTAAAGTGACTAAGCCTACAAATGCCATATGCAAAGAATGTCAGCAGGTAAAGCAAACAAAGTCCAACTTTCCAACTCAAGAATATTCAACCACTAAGCCTTTATAGCTGGTTAATACTGATCTATGTGGACCCACAAGAACAAGGGGACTAAAAGGAGAAAGGTACATTATGCTGCTAGTTGATGAATACACGAGAATGACATGGGTGACATTCCTAAGGGACACGTTATAGGAATTTAAGAGATTTAAGATATTCAAAAAGATGGTTGAGAAGGAGATAGGTAGAAGGATCAAATTCTTAAGGTTAGATAGAGGAGGAGAATTCACATCAGGTTAATTTGTTGAATATTGTGAGGCACATGGAATAAAGAGACAATACTCAATTCCGAAAACTCCATAGAAAATGGAGTGGTAGAAAGGAAGAATAGAATTGTGTAGGATATGGTTAGAACAATGTTAAAAGAGGCTAGATTAACTAATTTATTTTGGAGAGAGGTAGTACATACTATAGTATACATTCTGAACAGGGTTCAACTCAGAGTATATAGTGATAGTACTCCCTATGAATTGTGGTATGGAAGACCTACATCTATAAAGTATTTTAAGGTGTTTGGAAATAAGTGCTACATCAAAAGAGAAGATGAAAACCTATGAAATTTTGAATCAAGAAGTGATGAAGGAATATTTTTAGGATATTCCACCCAATGTAAAGCATATAAATGCTATAACAAAAGACTAGAAAATATTGTGGAAAGAATAAATGCTAAGATTGATGAAAGTATAACACATGTCAAGTCTGATCAAGATAATTTTTAAGATGACTTAGGTTATGAAGATAATAAATTGTAAATGATGAGGAAGAATATAAGGAAATATATGTTGAGAAGGCCCCTGCAAAATATGTTCAAAAGGATCATCCAATATATCAGATAATTGTGGATAAAAAGGAAGGAGTTGAAACTAGGAAGATATTTGCAAAGAATAAAGAACAAGTAAATTTTGCTCTCCTATCTCAAATTGAACCAAAAAATTTATATCAAGCCAACAAGGATGAGAGCTGGATAAAAGCCATGAAAGAGGAGTTAAACTAGGTTCAAAATAATAAAACATGGGAATTGGTTATTAGTCCCCCAAGAAAAATTGTGATTGGCACCAAGTGACTATTTAGAAAAAATTTGAGTGAAGATGGAGTTATCAAAATGTGGCGAGACTAGAAGCAATCAAAAAATTTCTTTCTTTTTCAAACTACAAAGGATTCAAAGTATATTATATGGTTGTTAAATATGCATTCTTGAATGGAAACTTAGAAGAGGTAAGTTTACATTCAACAACCATAATTTTTTCAGCTATTTGAAAATGATGAAAATGTTTGCAGATTGAGAAAGTTGTTGTATGGTCTAAAACAAGCACCTAGAGCATGGTATTCTAGATTAGACCAGTATTTGCAGCAACAAGGATTCAAAAAGGGATGTGTATACAGTAACTTCTATTTCAAGTCTGAAGGTGAGAACATGTTTGTTGGATCTCAGTTGTGACCATTGTTTGTCCTCGATGACAAATCCACTTATTTTGAGATTCATGGTTTTACTACTTCTGATTAGGTCTCTTATAGGATCTTTATGCTCTTCATATTTAGCTTGATCTTTTGCAAGTTGTCTTGACATGATATATTCTTGATGGTTCATGATGATGACAATTTCTTTACATAGTCTTGTCATGGCATGCAGTTATAGATTTTAGTTGTTGATATACGTACTTTTTGGTACTGATATTTGTCATGGTGTTCATTGTGATAGGGCATGAATTAGCTTCAAATTTATGACATGGTTATCTTAACACATTCAGATCTTTCAGGTTGATCATTTCATATTGATCTTAGTGATCAATTATTTCCATGCATGAATCTTGGTTTCATATTTCTATATGATGATGCTAATGTGGACAGTGTTGTCAGGATGGTTCTTATATTGCATGTCATAGTCTTTATCCAGTTTCATATAATTCATATTTGTAAGGATTGATGGCTATAATAAAAATAAATAAGGTCACATTGAATGTTTGATACCGGGCCTCTTTGCATTTGTTTTGTCAATGGAAGGTGACTTTATAAGCTTTCATGAAATTTGGTTCACAATTTATACATTGCTCTCTAGCCATTACCTTGGCTGAAGCATTTGAATGTGGACAACTAGTATTTCATTATATTACCTTGGTGAACATCTTTGAAGTATCTCATGGTTAATATTACCTATGGTGAGGATATTGATTTATTTATACTTTACACCACATGGTGTCGAGCTCTAAAGTGATATAAGTTCTTAGTTATTCAAAGCAAATCAAGCCCTTATCGGGCATGCCAAACATTGAGGAGTTGGCATTAACATTAAAAAGAACTAAACCCTATTGATTTTCCTTAAGAATATATTTGTGGTTCCTATCGATCACTTTATTTTTGACTTAGTGTAAAGTCACTTAGATATAACTCTTGGTAGCCATCATTTCTCATTATCTATGTTGCCATTTTGAAAATCTTTGACTTGGAATAAAGTTTATTCAGTCACTATTTTGTATCGACAGTTTGAATGTATTATTTGAAGGTGATCATGTGGTTAGAATCCTTGGTAAATGATTAGACAAGTGGAATCATAAGAATTTTTGATAATTTGATAATAATTGTGTCTTTGTGTCTTCAGACATCAAAGTTTTATCAACTCTAGAAAATTTTTCAAATATCTTGAGAAAGAAATGATTAGGGCAAAAGTCATTTCATTGGCTCTTCTTACAAAGAATAGGGTTTGTAACCCTAGCTACTACCATGAGAGTGGTATCTTCTCTACTAAAAATATGCTCTCATCTCTCTCTTGGTTGATTCTAGTGCATTTTTTTGAGTACATTACAGACTTGGATAGTGGTTTTTGAATCAAATCTATCTTGATGGTTGATAAGGAACTGATGATGACTTATTCAGTAGGGCAATTGGTGAATATCCTCTGGTATTTGTTTGATTTTCTTCATTGCTTTAAGAAAGTTTTATATGGTAGTTATTGTTTCATTCTGCTCAAATATGGAAAATTTTTGATGGGTTCTAAAGGGGATATCAAGCATTTCATTTAATTTATGCTTCTTCTCCATTATCAGTATTCTGAAAATGTTCTTGTTTCATTCTAGCCATATAAACATTATGTGGGAAATCTATTATGACTCTTAGTAGTTTTTTGACCAGTTATTGGTTCTTTTGCTTGATTATGGAAAAAGAATAAGTGGGTTATTTGAATACTTCTAATAGGATAGCATGCTTTGCATTCATTTACACTTTATCCATTATCAGGTTTTAGCAATGATATTTTTTGTTTTTATCAGTATGGATAAAATGTTGTGTGAAGGAAAAGATTCTTCTATGATATTTTCCACCTGTCACTACATATGAGGGTTTTTAAAACATATCTTCAATGCATTTTTTTTTTCATCAATAATGTTTGAAAAACATGATAGATTGTCTGCACATTTCTTATTATATACATTCTTGTATATATACAGTGATTAATCACTATTTGGGGTTGATTTTTCTTCAAAGCACAAGTGAAATTTTTTGTAATAGTCAATTTGAAAAGATAATGTAGAGAGATAGCTTTTATATTTAATATGTCTGGTATTTTGAAGATTCATTTAGTGAATCTTTAGGATATTAAGGGTATTAGATAGAGAGGCTTGTGTGAGTTGATAAGAAAACAAAGAAATTTTATGATATATGATTGTTCTGAAATTAAATGAGGGGTTGGTGCTCCTTGAAATGGGTGTTTCTAAAAAAGGGGTTCTTTCTCCTTGAGTGGGTTCTCTGGAATTTTCCTGTAAGGCATTGTAAATAGTGATTTGAAAAGATAAGCCAGTATGGCAACATTTTAGGAGTGGTTTTTCTACCCTAGGATGGTTTTCCATTCAAAAAACCATTTGTCTCATGGTCTCATTTTTGGTCTATTTGCTTCATTGTGATAATGTTGTTATACTCATTTTTTTGTATTGATACTTCTCATTTTAGTTACTTAATGGTTGCATTCAACTCATGAATGTATTAATCATTGAAACTTTGAGAGCATAAATTATCTATGTTTTTATTTTCTGGAAAATCTTTAAAATGCTTTAAGACATTGATTCACCCCCCCTCTCATTGTCATCTTCACTCCAACAATTGGTATCAAAGTGTGGGGTCCTCTTATAGGTCTAAACCTAGGATTGATTATGGTCTTGGAGTCTGTTAAAGATGTCACAAGCTCATGAAGGAAATTTTGTGACTAGAGCTCCTTTGTTTGATGGCACAAACTATGTGTTCTAGAAAATAAGAATAGAAAGATATCTAATTTCAATATATCTTGATGTTTGGAGCATAGTTTTAAATGGGTATACTATTCCACCCACAATACCCACTGATGATGTTGAGAAAAAGAAGTATGAAAATAATGCTAGAGCTAAGCATGTCATCTTGTGTGGATTAACTAAAGATGTTTTTGTTAAAGTCAAGCATTGCAAATCTACTCAGGAAATTTGGGAAAAACTTGAAACCATTTATCAAGGAAATGACAAAGTCAAACTATCAAAAATCCTTACTCTCAAACATTAGTTTGAGGAAATGAGAGTGAAAGATGGTGAAATAGTGGTCGAATATTTCCTAAGAATAGATGAATTTGTTAATGCTATGAGAGGATTAGGAGAAGATTTAAAAGAGTTTGATGTGGTTACAAAGCTTGTTAGAACCTTACAGCCTAAATTTGAATATAAGATTTCATCCCTTGAAGAAAAGAAACATTTTGATCAGCTTACCTTAGATAGTTTGCAAGGAACTCTTACTACTTATGAAATGAGGACAAGCAAAACCAATTCTACAGGAAAAGAAACTTCTTTTACAACTGAAAAGAAAGAAAAAATAGATGACAATGAATCAAAATATTCTGATTCCAAAGAAACCCACTTTGTTAGAAAACTTAAAAAGGGTTTTGGAAAATACAAGGGAAAACTTTCCTTTAAGTGTTTTAATTGTGGCAAGATTGGACACTTTGTAGATAAGTGCCCCTATGATGATCAAATCAGTGACAATGAGAAATTTGATAAACTCCCTAAGAAGAAGGCCTATAAACCTAAAAGAAAATTCAATTTCAAAAGAAGAATATTTTATTTAGTAAAGATGAAATTGACACTGAAACAAAAGACTCTTTAGTTGAGGAAGATGCGACTTTATTTATGGTTGAAATCAAACTGCAAGAAGAGACAAACAACAATGGTCTAGAAGATGTTGAAATAGATCTAGAAGGTGAATTAAAATGTGCCTTAAAGGAAATTAAAAAACTAAAAAACTAAATTCTTGCTCAAGAAAAAAAATCAAACCAAGTTCTTGCTCAAGAACATAAACCTGATCAAGAAATAGTCTCTTTGAAAACTCAACTTCAAGAAGCTAAGAGAGTTGAGGACTGTCTTCAAGTAACTATAAGTTTCAAAGATCAAGAAATTCAAAAATTGGAACAAGAAGTTATTTGTCTTAGAAAGGAAATTGAAGGTTATGAAAGTACCTTAAAACTTAATGAGATGCTCAGCAAGCAAAAATCGAATAAAGATAAAATTGGTGTTGGGTTTGAAAAGGGTGAATGCTCAATTGATAATGCAAAGAAAAAAGCTTCTTCTGAAAACAAGATTTATGATCCAAATCATCTTGAATCTAGTAAGAATCATGTTTATTCCTTTAAAGAAAATAGAACATCATACAAATTCAATCCTTTCTTTTTATGGTTACTATTTTTTCTGTAACAAATTTGGCCATAAAATAAGTACTTGTGGGCTTATGACTTCTAGAATAAAAAAATTTAGACATAAGCAATACTTTGGCTTTGGTAATTAGGTTAGATGCTTTAAATGCAACACTTTAGGACACACAGTCAAATAATGCAAAACTGATCTGCATAATAAACAGTAGAAAACTAAAACAATTTGGAGACCTAAAAGTGTTAAAATCATAAAACAAACAATTCTAGTTCAAACTACTTTTCATTCTAAAAAGAAGGACTTATGGGTCCTAGATAGTGGTTTTTCTAACCACAAGATAGGAGACAAGGATAAATTCATCAAAATTGAAGATTATGCTGGTGGGTATGTGAAGTTTGGTGATAACATTGGTATACAGATTAGAGGTAAAGACTCACTTCTATTAAATGAGGACACACCTATCTACAATGTGTATTATGTGGAAGGCCTAAATCACAACTTTCTTAGTGTTAGCCAAATCTATGATAGTGGTTATCATGTTATGCTTACTTCATAGGGATGTGATACCAAGAACAAGTTTGGAAAAGTTGTTGGAGCTGGGAGAAGGACTAAAGGTAATGTATATAATCTTCTTGACACCTCTGGTAATGATAGCAATGAAGGTATGTGTCTAATGGGTGAAGTTGAATAAAGTTGGTTATGGCATAAAATATTAGGAAATATAAACTTTGAAAATCTAGTTAGAATCAGTAAAAATTAGAATATTAGAGGTTTACCAATCCTTAACAAACCAGAAAACTCTGTGTGCAAAGGATGTTTAAGTGGTAAACAAAGTAGAATCAGTTTCAAGACAAAAGAACATTTTTCAACAAAGCCCTTACAGCTAGTGCATATAGATTTTTGTGGCCCAACTAGAACAAGGTCAATTAATAGTGAAAACTACTTTATGTTGTTTGTAGATGATTACACCATAATGGTTTGGGTTACTTTTCTTAGACATAAATCAGAGGCATTTGAAATGTTCAAAATCTTTCATAAAATGGTTGAAAAAGAATCCGATTTAAAGCTTAAATGCTTGAGATCTGATAAAGGAGGTGAGTTCACCTCTTAGGAATTTGTTGATTATTGTGAAAAACATGGAATTAAAAGGAAATATGCATCAACTAGAACACCTCAACAAAATGGGGTTGTTGAACGTAAAAAGAAAACTATAAAGGAAATGGGAAGAACAATGTTAGATGAAGCTAAGTTGCTTGACATGTATTGGAAAGAATTTGTTCATACAACTATGTACATTTTAAACAAAGTACAACTTAGGGTGAAAAACAATACACTCCTTATGAATTGTTGCATGGAAAAACTGCTTCTATAAAACAAATTAGAATCTTTGGTAGTAACTACTTTATCAGGAAAGATGATGAACATCTAGGCAGCTTTCAATCAAAATGTGATGAGGGTATCCTTTTGGGATACTCAACTCATAGTAAATCCTATAAATTTTATAACAAAAGGCTTAATAATATTGTTGAGGAATTCAATGTGAAAGTCAATGAAAGACCACATTTAGGAACTCATCTTGTGCAAATTGATGAAGAAGAAACATAAACAAAACTTGAGATAAAATCTGAAAATGTTGAAACAGCAAGTCCTAAACATGATGAAATAACAAGTTCTAAAAATTGTGTGCCCAAAAATCCTTCAAAATCTCTATCTAGATATCATCCTAAAGATCAGATTATTGGGGATAGATATGTTGGAGTTTAAACTCGAAGAAACACTGCTAAAACTGAAGAACAAGCTCAAATAGAAGAGCACACAACCTTTTGTTTAGTCACTAAATTTGAACCTAAAAATTATGATGAAGCACTCATAGATGAATGTTGGGTTAAATCTATGCAAGAAGAAATAAATCATATTGAGAAAAATCAAAATTGGGAGTTAGTCCCAAGACCTGGTTACAAGAATGTCATTGGTGGCAAATAGATTTACAGAAATAAGCTTGATGAAAATGGCAATGTTGTTTGCAACAAGGCAAGGTTTGTCTGCAAAGGCTATGCTCAACAAGAACGTATTGATTTTGGGTGAAACCTTTGCACCAGTTGATAGATTAGAATCTATTAGAATATTCTTGGCTTATTCTATTTATAAAAACTTCACTGTTTATCAAATGGATGTCAAAACTGCTTTTTTGAATGGCTATTTAGATGAAGAGGTCTATATGAAACAACCTAAAGGGATTGTTTGCAAAAATAATCCTAATCATGTTTACAGGTTGAAAAAGGCCCTATATGGCTTAAAACAAGCACCTAGGGCATGGTACTCTAGGTTGGATAATCATTTGACATCAAATGGCTTTGTTAGAGGAGGTGTTGAGAGCAATCTTTATGTTAAGATTGAAGGTACTAACATTTTGGTTGTTGAAATTTATGTTGATGATACCATTTTTGGCTGCAATAATGTTGCTTTAAGAAAAATAATTTCTCATATTATGGAATCTGAATTTGAAATGTCAATGTTGGGAGAAGTGACTTTCTTTCTGGGTCTTCAAGTTTCTCAACTTGAAAATGGTATATTTCTCTATCAAACCAAGTATGATAGAGAGATGCTTAAGAAATATCAAATGGATGGATGTCATCTAGTTAACACTCCAATGGTTACAGGTTACAAACTCACTAAGGTTGATTATTCTCCTAATGTAAATCAATCTAGATATAGATCAATGATCGGTAGACTATTATATTTAACTACTTCTAGACCTGACATAATGCAGGCAATTTGCATGGTTGCAAGGTTTCAAGCATCACCCAAGGAATCTCATGTTACTATTGTTAAAATAATATTTAAATATGTTCAAGGCACTCTTGATTATGGTCTTTGGTATCCTAGAAGCAATGATTTTTCTTTAATTGATTATACTGATGTTGATTGTGCTGGTTGTTTGGATGATAGGAAGAGCACCAATGGTGTTGCATTTTTTCTTGGGGATTGTTTAGTGGCATGGCACAACAAGAAACAAGAATTTGTTTCCCTTTCCACTGCTGACATAGAATGCATAGCTACCACTTCTTGATGTACTCAATTATTGTGGATGACACTAACATTATCTGGCATGGGTATTACTATTTCTAAGCCTATTTCTATTCTCTATGATAATACTAGTGCAATTAACATTTCTAAAAATCTTGTTATGCACTCTCACACTAAACATATTTCTATCAAGTTTCACTTTCTTTGAGAAAAATTGTTGGCTAATGAAGTGTGTATATAGTTTGTTGCTTCACAAGAATAGGTTGTTGATATTTTTACTAATCCTTTATCTAAAGAAGATTTTGAAAGGCTAAGACTTCGAACTGGGAGTTATCTCTCAATCTTTACTTCATTGATTTAGCCATTTTTGGCTTAGGGGGAGCTTGTTATAGAATTTGTTCATTCACAACTCTCTTTCATATTTTGTTTGTTGCTATTCTTGTTCTACTTGCAACTGGTTCTTCTGGTTATTGGTTGGCTTCTAAATTGTTTTTCATGGCATTTCATAGTCTTCTCCTTTATTCTTTTTCATTGAGGAAAAAAGGGGGAGAGTCATTTGTGTTTTACCATCAAGGACAAAGGGGGAGTTTGTTGGATCTTAATTGTGATCATTGTTTGTCCTTGATGACAAATCCACTTGTTTTGAGGTTCATGGTTTTACTGCTTCTGATTGGGTCTCTTACAAAATATTTATGCACTTCATATTTAGCTTGATCTTTTGCAGTTGTCTTGACATGATATATTCTTGATGGTTCATGATGATGATAGTTACTTTACATAGTCTTGTCATGGCATGCAGTTACAAATTTCAGTTGTTGATATACGTACTTATTGGTATTGATATTTGTCATGGTGTTCATTGTGACAGGGCATGCATTAGCTTCAGATTTATGACATGGTTATCTTGACACGTTCAGGTTTTTCAGGGTGGTCATTTCATATTGATCTTAGTGATAAATTGTTTCCATGCATGAATCTTGATTTCATATTTCTATATGATGATGCTAATGTGGATAGTGTTGTCAGGATGGTTCTTATATTGCATGTCATAGTCTTTATCTGGTTTCATATAATTCATATATGTAAGGATTGATGGCTATACTAAAAATAATTAAGGTCACATTGAATGTTTGATACCGGGCCTCTTTGCATTTTTTTTGTCAATGGAAGGTGACTTTATAAGTTTTCATGAAATCTGGTTCACAGTTTTAACATTGCTCTCTAGCAATTACCTTGATTGAAGCATTTGAATGTGGACAACTAGCATTTCGTTATATTACCTTGGTGAGCATCTTTGAAGTATCTCATGGTTAATATTACCTATGGTGAGGATATTGATTTATTTATACTTTACACCACATGGTGTCGGGCTCTAAAGTGATATAAGTTCTTAGTTATTCAAAGCAAATCAAGCCCTTATCGAGCATGCCAAACATTGAGGAGTCGACATTAACATTAAAAAGAAGTAAACCCTATTGGGTTTCCTTAACCATATATTTGTGGTTCCTATGAATCACTTTGTTTTTGACTTAGTGTAAAGTCACTTGGATATAACTCTTGGTAGCCATCATTTCTCATTATCTATGTCAGCATTTTGAAAATATTTAACTTGGAATAAAGTTTATTCGGTGATTATTTTGTATCAACAGTTTGTATGTATTATTTGAAGGTGATCATGTGGCTGGCATCCTTGGTAAATGATTAGACAAGTAGACTCAAACATTTTTGATAAGTTCATAATAATTGTGTCTTTGTGTCTTCGAACTTCAAAGTTTTATCAACTCTGGCAAAGTCTTTGAATATCTTGAGAAAGAAGTGATTAGGGAAGAAGTAACCCTATCCGCCACCATGAGAGTGGTCTCTTCTCTACTACAAATCTGCTCTCATCTCTCTTGGCTGATTCTAGTGCATTTTTTTGAGTACGTTATAGACTTGGACAATGGTTTTTGAATCAAATCTCTATAGCTCAATAGTTGATAAGGAAGTGATGATGAAATCTTCAGTAGGGTAGTTGGTGAATCTCCTCTGGTATTTGTTTGATTTTCTTGCTGCATAATCAAGTATTACCTTCATTGCTTGAAGAAAGTTTTATATGTTAGTTATTGTTTCATTCTACTCAAATATCAAAAAGATTTGATGGGTTCTGACAGGATATCAAGCATTTCATTTGTTTTTTATTTCTTCTCCATTATCAGTATTCTAAAAAAAATCATGTTTCATTCAAGCCATATAAACATTATGTGGGAAATCGGTTATGACTCTTGGCAGTTTTTTGATTAGGTATTGGTTCTTTTGGTCAATTCTGGAAAAAGAATAAGTGGGTTATTTGAATACTTCTGATAGGATAGCTTGCTTTGCATTCTGTTACACTTTCTCCATTATCAGATTTTAACAGTGATTTTTTTTTTATCAGTATGGATAAAATGTTAAGTGAAGGAAAAGATGCTTCTATGATATTCTCCACTTGTCATTGCATATGAGGGTTTTTGAAACATATCTTCAGTGCATTTTTTTTCCATCAATAATGTTTGAAAAATATGATAGATTGTGTTCACATTTCTTATTGTATACATTCTTTTATATGTATAATGATTAATCATTGTTTGGGGTTGATTGTTCTTCGAAGCACAAGTGAAATTCTTTGTAATTGTCAATTTGAAAAGATAATGCAAAGAGATAGATTTTGTATTTAATATGTCTGGTATTTTGAAGATTCATTTAGTGAATCTTTAGGATATTAGGGGTATTAGATAAAGAGGCTTGTGTGATTTGATAAGAAAATAGAGAAATCCTTTGATATATGATTGTTCTGAAATTAAATGAGGGGTTGGTACTCCTTGAAATGGGTGTTTCTAAATAAGGGGTTGTTTCTCCTTGAGTGGGTGCTCTGAAATTTACTTGTAAGGCATTGTAAATAGTGATTTGAAATGATAAAATAGTATGGAAGCATTTTAGGAGTGGTTTTTCTACCCCAGGAGGGTTTTCCATTTGACAAATCATTTGTCTCATGGTCTCATTTGTGGTCTATTTGCTCCATTGTGATAATTTTTTTATGTTCATTATTTTGTATTGATACATCTCATTTCAATTACTTAATGGTTGTATTCAACTCATGAATGTATTAATCATTGAAATTTTCAGAGCATAAATTATCTATGTTTTTAGTTTTTGGCAAATCTTAAAAATGGTTTAAGACACTGATTCAACCCCCCTCTCAGTGTCATCTTCACTCCAACAATGATTATGGTTGTTGTGTATGTAGATGATATCATTTTTGGTGGTAGTAATGATAAAATGTGTAAAATATTTTCTACACACATGCAAGATGAATTTGAGATGTCAATGTTAGGAGAGTTGTCATTTTTTCTTGGCTTACAAATTTTACAAATTGATAATGGTATATTCATATCTCAAACTAAGTATTCTGAGGATATGCTCAAGAAATTTGGCATGGAAGATAGTAGACTACTCGGTACCCCTATGATAATTGGTTGCCAGTTGAATAAATCAGATGAATCGCCTAAGGAAAATCAGAGAGTGTATAGGTCAATGATTGGAAGCTTGTTGTATTTAATTGCATCAAGGCCAGATATTATGTAAGCAGTATGTTTAGTAGCAATATTTTAGGCTGCACCTAGAGAGTCGCATGTCAATAGAGTGAAAATAATTTTCAAATACATCAAGAGTACTGTTCACTATGGGCTATGGTACCCTAAGAGCAAGGATTTCATTTTAACTACATATATAGATGTTAATTGGGCATGAAGTGTGGATGAAAGGAAAAGAACCAGTGGTGGAGAATTCTTCTTGGGAAACAAGTTAGTTTCCTGGATGAGCAAGAAGTAATAATCAATCACTCTATCCACTACTGGAGAAAATTGTGTGGCAAAAGTAACCTTTTGTGCTCAATTCCTATGGTTGAACCAAAATCTTAAGGACATCAAGGTGGAGTACAAAGAACCTATCTCAATTATTTGTGACAATTCAAGTGCCATAAAAATATCAAAGAATCTAGTGATGCACTCTAGAACAAAGCACATATCCATTAAGTATCACTTCATAAGAGAGAAGGTTGGAGATAAGGAGGTTAGCATGGAGTATGTTCCCACAAAAGAACAGGTAGTTGACATTTTCATCGAGCCTTTTCCCAAGGAACAATTTGAATATCTAAGGAAAAAATTGGGAGTCATTGCTCCCACATCATATCACTAGTCATTAGTGATAGGGCATGAGTCCAAGGGGATTTTCATTTATATTTCATTCATCCCTGGAAGCAAACAGGACATATCAAGTCAGGTACCAATGGTTTTACAAATTTCTAATGATTTGATTGTATTATCAAAGATTTCCACTTTCTCTTTGAATTTCTTGTGAAAGGGGGAGTAATGGAGTCTACCCTTTTCCATTGATGTCAAAGGGGGAGAAAATTATGAACAAATTCTCAATTGAGTAGGATGAGCATAGTAGAGGTGCATATCAAAGGGGGAGAAACATGTGAAAATTATCAAAAGGGAGCATTACTTAGAGTGTCCAATTGGTATAGAGCTTAAAATGTTACAATTCTCAATTGATTTCAATTGGTATCAAACCATTTCTACCAATTGGATTGAGAATTTTATTTTTCCATCAATGAAAAAGGTGGGAGATTGTTGGCATATTGTTGTCATTTATGTCAAAATGGGATCATGTGTTAGATGGAACTGATCTTTGATGAAGGATTTCCAATATTGATGTAAAAATGTTGTCATTAGTGTTTGAGGAAGATGGTGTATTATGGATCTGAAAGGTGAAGTGAAAGCTGCAAATGTTGCTCAAAAATGTGTTTTGCAGGTCCAAAGGTTGAAGGCTATGCTAAAAATTGTTATACTTATTCTCTCGGCCCGAATTAGGGTTTTGTAGTTAAACCCTAGTGTTAGCAGTCATGGCACCTTAACAGTCTTCTATTTTTTTGTTGACTACTAGTTGAAGGTTGCAGATCATTTAAGTTATAACTTATGGCCTTGAAGTTCATTTGGTGATTGGCCCCTTCACCTTGTCACCCGTTTGTTGTCACTGATGAGTTAATTTGAAAGTAAAATGGTGTGCATTTAAATTTGAAGAACAAACGGTTATCACTAGATATCGTGCATTGCATAAATCTTTAATAAATTGGTTTGTAGTTTAGGGATACATGATGAATGGTTATCACTAGATATCGCACATTGTGGAAAGCAAGTTGGAGTTTTCCTTAAGATCAATGATACATGATGAAGACATTCAATGGTAAAAATTAAGTCGATCAGAAGACACACTATAAAGGAGAGTAGATCTCAATAAGACTAGTGACATGTAGTGTCATATCACTCAATCACTTCACATCGCTATTGTGAAGTGAAGCAGTTGAAAAATTTGAGCAATGAAGTGGATTGAGATGTCAGCATGGAAAGGTGTGAGAATGCTATTTTATCACTGGGTGTTAGTGTATCACGCTTACACTTCCTTGATACGTGATGGTTTCAGTGATGAGTGATGGTTTTTTTGTAGTTAGTGAAGTATGAAATCAATCGATGATACATGGCATTTTCCTACCAACCCATGAAGATTTTGTGGGCCCATTATCAAATCCAACAAGATAGTGGTGGATGAAGCAGATTGATAGATATTTTATCCAACAATGATCATTGCATTCTGGTGCATCATAGATAGGATTGGTGATGCTCACATCATATCAGTGATATGCACTAAACAATGAAGATTAAAGGAAAGTAATCAAATGATGATCGCTACATCATGGAAATGGATGCGATTGTTCTAAGTGTTTTGGTGATATGTGATGGTTATGAAGGATATGATCAAAAAACGAGATCTAAATAATCTCTTATCAAACGGTCATGATTTAAAGTTGTAACAGTAAATGAAAAATGTAGGATCACCACATGAAGGCAGGAGATCGATGAACCACATTTAAATGAGGAGGTCGTGAATGACTAACTTTGTGTAAACATTTTTTTTCTTGCAAACTAACATGGAGATGAAAATCAATTAACCTACCTATTTCAATGATAGGTGTAATGTTATTTGATGCACACAATGGTAGTACATATGGCCACAAAGATGAGGATCAAGATCATATTAGAGGTTCAGAAGAAAGCATTAACTACAAATTTGATCTTAGGGTTTGGCAAGAAGAGAATGAAGGAAAATTGTTTGCACCAGGAATTAATGTTGTGTGTCTCAATGCAACTAAAGGATGGTGAAGAAGACATCTTGAACCCTAACAGAGGTTTAGATTATGATGGAAGATCCCGAGGTGATTATCATTTATTAGCACTACTCAAAACACATGGGAAATATGTCAGCGGATATAACTGAAAATAAAGGAAGAGCAGTGTGGAGAAGAGATTCTAAGCTCCTAAGACAACCAAATAATACACTAAAATAGAAAAGGAGAGTTGTAGAATAGTACAGTGCTGCATTGAGGCAGATTGAGAATGCACTAAAGAAGAAAGAGAGGAACAAAGCTAAACAAAGTGAGGTGCAAAGTAGTGAAGAGAGTTGTTGTGGCAGCAATAAATAGTTGAGCAGCTACAGACCAAGCTATAACATTGATTAGAGTTCCTTAGGAACAAATTGTAATCATCCTACATGTTGTAAATCTGATAGGTTGGTTCCATTAGATAATTGAGTAGGTGCTTAGTTTAGGGGATAGGTGTCTCCTTATGGTTGTTTCTCATAAAAATTTTAACAAAGGATTTAATTGTGAAGCTAGATCAGGATAGTAGCTCCCAGTAGCATTTTCTCACTGTGGTTTTTTCCCATCTTGGGTTTTCCACATATATCTATTGTCACATGTTGATATTTTATGTGCATCTGTTTGTCATATCTATTTTATTTGAATCTACACATCTAGTTTTAAGAGGTTTCTACACTTAGAATAAGAAGGCTAAAATTTACGTATCTACTAATTCACCCCCTCTCAGTAGATTGTTGTGTTCAAAAACACCTAGTTCCTCTAATTGATACTAATTTTCACCCTATCATGTCGCTCATGACTATGTGGAATTAGTATCTTTATGTCTTGATCATTTTTATTCATGATGGTACAATTTCAGGTGCAACCATATCTCTCTTGGTGGTTGTATTTATCTCTACGATTGGGGGGTAAGGATAGCTGGTTTTTTGAGGTGTGCATTCTTTTCAAGGATCACCTCTTCATCTCTCTCTACATAAAATACCAACATAGTAATTATGTTGACATTTTAAGTGTGGGAAATATTTTCCCCCATTCATTGTTTGCATGTTCCCTTCTTAGTGATGATAGTATACACCTCCTAGAAGATGCCAACTTTTTATTCAAATTCAGGTCTTCTCAATTCATGTGATGTGTCTTCTTCTTGGTGACATTGGGTTTTTTTCTTTCAAGAGTGTGACCTTCCTAAGCATATGATATTCCTCTTAATGGTAATGTTATGGATTGCATTCCCTAGGTTGTGAATCTTCTATCCTCAACTAGTCCTCTCTTGGAGATGTTAGGCATGGTGTTTCCTAAAAGGAGACCTTTCATGAACTAAGCAAAATCCATTTGAACATATCTTATCCTATTTGCATTTTGTTCATGAGTGCTTAACATAGCGAAGCTTGTTAACCTTGTGAAGCTCGAAGTTCATCTTTTGTGGTGCCTTATCAAAGTCGCTAGAGTTATAACTTTAGTATGGTTAGTTTGATGAGAAGCATGTAGACATGGCATGAATTTATCATTGTACAGTGAGAGCCTATAGACCTGGAATGACTTTCTCACTTAGCCACTCTTTGGAAGCTCACTTAGTGGACAACTTGAGGTTTCAATAGTCCGTGTAAGTGTGTATTTTGGTTTCACTTGTATACATTTTTGGACAAAAAACTTAGGCTTGATCAATATCATGTTGGACAAATAATTAAGGCTTGATATGCCCCTTTTTTTTACTTTTCTTTTTAGTCTTTGACATTGTCTATTTGTGTATCTTATCTTGTTGTTCCATATTATACATTGTGTGTGTGTCCCTTTGTACTTATGTTGGTTTGACATAGGATCTTGGATCTTGGGGGATTAGCCACCTCCTTGGTATTTTTCATCCTATCCCATCAATATTGGTGAACTTGGACCCCTCTTGACACATATTTGCTTACGTCAGTGTGATTTTGACACAAAGTCCTCCTCTAACTAAAGTGGGGGCTAATTGTAGTGTAGAAAAATGTATCCCTTTACATTTTATCACTTTTTTGGGCCCTCCTAATTAAAATGAACTTAATAATTCCTTAATTTAGTGTTGTTGAATGTATCTCTTTAAATTTTCACTCTTATTTGTGCCCTCTTAAGTAAAATGGACTTATTTGTACCTCAATTTAGTGTTGTAAAAAGTATTTGTTTACATTTTCACAATTATTTGGGCCCTCTTGATTAAAATGGACTTATTTGTGCCTTAATTTAGTGTTGTAAAGTGCATCCCTTTACACTTTCACACTTATTTAGGGACCACTTAATTAATTGAGCTTAATTTGGCCTTAACAAGCCCTATAATTTATTTACAAGCCCATTAACTTGCATTTTTTGAAGGGGAAACCCGATATTAATTAATGCCAATAAATAATGCATTATGTTGAGCAATGTGTGTTATCCTCCCTAAGACTTTGAACCCATTTTTAAATATGATTTTGGTGGTATTTTTATGATCCGAAATTAAAATTCCAAATGTTGGCTTGTAATATTTTAATTTTAGTAAATTAAGGATAAATGTCTATAAATATAAGGTTATTTCATCAATTCAATTCTAAGGAAAAATCTAGCAAGAGGTGAACTTAACAAGAGTCAATATTATTGTCAAGAGCATTCAAGAGAATATTTCTTCATCATTTTTTGCAGCATTCAAGATCTCAAGCATCATGTAAAAGCTATGTTCAATCATGCATATTTTTGGAGCTAACATTGTGATGTAGATTTCAAGATCAAGTCAAAGATTCAAAGAAAGATATAAAAATAAAGATCCACGTTCATTTAATCTATTTCATGCAAGACCAACATCAACATTTTAGTCCTTTAGAGGTTTAATCAAATATTTATTGAATTGCAACATTTCTTTTTGTTACAAGTATGAATGAGTTTGGTGGTGTTGTCATTTGTCATTGATGTCAACATAGCTTTGGTTGTTGCAGAGAAAGGAATCAAGGGATTGTAGGTGGTAAATGTATGGTTGAGATACCATAGAGATGTTGTGATTACATGGAGCTATCTTTATGGTGTTGCAGGTGTGCTGATATGATGAGTTATCAAGTGCTTTTGAGAAAATTTATAAATAGTGAAGACAAAGTTGGGTATGTGTTCTAAATGTGCTCTCCATTTCTTGTGTTGATCCTATGCTTGTGTGGATTTTTAGTGTTGTTTATGGGAATCTTTGGGTAATATATCCTGAGTTATAGTTTCTGGGTTGATGAAGAGTGAAAGTTGTCTTCACTGGTTTGGCATAGTTGTTTATATGTGGACTAGGAGAAATGTTTCTGCTCTACAATCCTCTAATGGTTTGTCTCAAATCTTGTGGATCTAGAAGATGGTTAATAATTATGTTATCTATGTTTTGGAAAAAGTGTTCATGGTTTGGTGCTCCATAAGACTTGCTCTAGAGCTACTATGTGTGTCTGTATAGTTCGGTTGGACTGATGGAAAGAGTTTTCTATATGAAAGTTGTTGCGGACAAATCTGAAGGGTTATAAGAGGTGTTCCAGTGTATGGTGAAGCATGTTATGTGGTCCACATGTGATCATCTTGTTGTGAGCATGTGTACTTCAATATTCATTAGTGTTTTTATTAGGTTTGGTTGACCTGGTGTTTACACATTACATGAAGGATAAGTATCAATTAAGGAAGCGTGTGATTGATCCAAGATATTTTTTTGGGTCTTGGTTAAGTATTTATTTGGTACAATCTCATTCTTATCAACCGTAGGAAGGTTGATTCACTGATCTAATTAGAGTTTGTAAAACAGAGAATGTGTAGCCGATCTTGGAGAAAGTTTCTAAGGTTGAAGATAGTATAAATACAAGTCAAGATGTTGTGAATTAAAATACATAAGTGTGAGAAGTGTGAAACAAGTGCAAGAAGCAAAGTGTGCAAAATTGAATCAAGGCAGTAGTAATTTAATGTGTATGACTCTTGAAAGCAGTCAGTTGATGTTGTCTGCAATTCTTTGATTAAGGTTATGAATGTGTGGAACCTATTGTGGTGTATTATATGTTATCTATCTTTATATGTACGCATTGAGCCTCCCTTCTGGATAGTGAGTCCTATCTATAGGTAGTGAGCCTTGTATCTAGATAGTGAGTTCCATATTGGGTAGTGAGCCCCTTGGTAGTGAGCCTTTGTATCTAGTTTTCCATTACTATTATCTTGTGATTTAATCCTCACCATGGATTTTTCCTTATTGAGATTTCCACGTAAATCGAGTGTGTCTTGTGTTGATATTTATTTATTTTATTTGCATTTCATGCTCATACTTAATAACAGATTAGAGTGGATGTGGAGTTAATAATTGTTTGAAAGTTGTGAATGAGAATTTTGACAACTGATTCACCCCCATCTCAATTGTCTTATACATTTCAACAATTGGTATCAAAACCTTGGTTCCTCAAAGAAGATCTTAACCACTTGAGGTAGATATGATGATGCACAAATTGTCAATCCTTGTGTCTGATGGAGCTGACTACAGTGACTGGAAAGTGCAGATGAGAGGTTACCCAATCTCTCTTGGCTTCAAGACTTGGAAAGTTTTTGAGACTAAATATGTTGAGTTGGAAAGTGGTCCTTCTACAAATGAGATTTCTACGTATGAGGAAAATGAAAAATCAAGGTATGCAATCTATAGTGCTTTATCTAAGACTGAGAAAAAAAATGTTATTTCATTAGGCACTTCTTATGAAGTGTGGGAAAAATTGAAAGATATCTATGAAGGAAATGATAGATTCAAATTATCAAAGAAGCTAACAAAAAATCCCAGATATGAGAATTTAAAAATGGATGAATGTGAAGACATTGCAAGTTACTTTCAAAGGGTTGGTATTGCAGCAAATGAAGTCAAAAATCAAGGTGGTACTCTGACAGATGAAGATGTAATAGAGAAGATTTTGATGACCCTACTAGAGAGCTATAGTGACAAGGTCTTAGCTATTGAGGAAGTATATGATCCAAATAAATTCACAAAAGAACAACTATTTGGCACCTTGGCCACATTTGAAATGGGAAATTTCGGAAAAGAAAAGGAGAAAACAAAAACAACCTTCAAAGTAACTAAGACAAAAGATGATCCAGATAGTGGAAGTTTAGAGGAGTTGGAAGTGAACTTTACAAGGAAATTGAAGAACTTAAGTACTAGTAAGTACAAAGGTATGTTACCCTTAAATGTTTCAGTTGTGGAAATACTAGTCACTATGCTTCAAGATGTCCAAATAGAGCCATACACAAAAACAACAAAGATAATAAAGAAAAAAAGGATAGAAAGTTCAAGAAATTGTATTATGTTATAGAAGATGTTGGAATTTCTTATGATGAATCTAATTTTGAGGATGATGAAGATGAATGCTTGTTTCTAGCCTTGGAGAATAATTCTATGTCTACTAACCATGGAAGATGTGCAAGGGAATGTGGTCTGGAAAACAAGAAGGATGATATGGAAGGTACTCTGGTTATTGCCTTTCATGCTAGACAAGACGAATATTATTGGGTAATTGATAGTAGTTGTTCAAATCACATGACTAGAGATAAAATTAAGTTCACTAAAATTGAAAATTATGATGGAGGATTAGTCATATTTGGAGATGATTCTAGTGCAAAAATTGTTGGAAAAGGAAAAATTAGTTTTGATGGAAAACATAGTACTAATGATGTCTATTACATTAAGGGCTTAAGGCATAATCTCTTGTGATGGAGCTTCAAATTTTATTCTTTGAGTTCCATTATTATCTTGCCTTTGTACTGATCTGTCATACTATTCGAAAGAAACCTAAGGTTGGGGGTTTGATTTTTTGTTTTCATACAACTCCTAATGTTCTATCTAAGACCTTGGGTAGGTTCTATTCGGTCGTTACCTTTTTGAGGGAGGTTTTAAAATGACTTATGTCCCATTGACTCATCTAGGTCAGGCCCCTTTTAATAAACAATGTTAAATATTTTGCCTAGCTTTATTATCTCCTAAGTTTAGGTTGGCGTGTGCCTCGTGTTTTAAGAACAACATTAAGCCATCATTTGTCATTGAACTAGGCGATGTTCCCTTGTCCCTTTAATAATTGTTTTATATTTTGCAGGGAAGGTTTTTTAGTGACTGTCGATCATCTAACAATTGATCTTGACCATTCCCCGTGATCCTGTTATGGCCTCACCATTGAGTTTCAATTGATCACGATACCAAGGGTGAGCACCACATGTCTCAGCTGCTGACGCCGAAAAGGTTAACGAGGTGCTTTAATTTTTTTGTCGGGTTTTAATATGCTGTATAGTGGGTTACTAAAATAGCTGTGAGATGCACATGCTTGAGATCGATGGTGGTGTTATAATCTTGATGCATTGCTCGATGGATATGTTCACTGTTGGTGTCTACTATGAATGAACATGATTGTCGATGGTGGGGATCAACGGTTTCCTAGCATCGCGTGATCCAAAGATGCAAGGTGTTTATTGATTGCGGCATCATAGGCAGGCGCCACATGTACTCCTTTGGCATTGCAATATGTGGTGGGCCATTGGTTCTTAGATGGAGGTTGCATCAACTTTTTTGAAGTCATTCGTTCAATGATCTAACAAAAACAAAAGATTGAGTTGGAATTTGAATTTGCATCAAGTGTGATTGGAGTCGTTGGCGTGGTATGTGAGTGAGCTCTAATAGTGGATGAGACATTTACTGGATCAATTCAATCAACATAAAGTATTTTCCTGCATTCTTTTTTACCACAAAGCATTCAAGAACCTTGGCAAAGTAGTTTTAGAGCTAGAGACAAAGTTTCGAATAATCAAAGTAGGAGTTTTGTCTTCTACAAGGCATAAAATCAGTGAGTTGTTTTCTATATTGCTTGGTTAATTTGACTGTGATTTCTTGAAGAAAATTTTGGTATGCTTGTCGGAGGGCTTGTTAATTATTGTTGTAGGGTTATTGTTTTGTTTAATTGAGGGAAATTGCAAGGTTTTTCTATAATTTCATTTTCTGGGTAGCCCTAGTTTGTTCAAGTTTTTGAATTATTTAAAGAAGCCCTAGTTCATTTGAGATGGCACTACCAAAGCAGCATTCTAACCATATTGATTATTTACAAAGGAATTTGTATGATGATTTTCTAAATCAACTCCAATTATCAACAAATGATAGGAAGAGGGGTTTAGTTTTGATGAGTGGAAGAACCCTAGGCGAAGGACTAGTGTGCAAGAGTTATAGTATTGCAAATGCTAGGGTTCCTATAAATGGTTTGGAAATGTTTAGGCTATGGTATGGATAGTGAAAATTACCTCACCCCTTTTCTAATGGCTAGAGATACAGGAGATACAACATAGGGAAGCTATAAGTGCCAAATGTGTTCCCTGATGTGGACCTACTCAGAGTGGTGGCAGCACGATATGACCCTGTTACAAGAGTAATAAGGGATAATGATGGTGGAATTTTGTTGAGTATAAGCATGGATGAAATTCAACAGGTGTTTGATTTAAGTGAATCTAGCTTGTTTTTGGTTCTAGTTAATCTTGAGGAGATGAAGTAGGAGTATGAAAGATCGAAGCCTCTTTTCAGATTGAAGTTAATTCCTCCTCATTTGGCTAGGGTAGGCAGTTCAACAATTCATATCAGCCCAAGTGACTAGGAGCCTTTCAAGCTGAGTTATTTTTCCCATCACTTTTTGGCTACATTTTATTCACTGTGCTAGATTTTTGGATTCAACCCTAATATTGTAATTCCAATTGCATACATGTTCATGGGGGGCCAAATTCAACATCCCAATTTCTTTGGGGTGTATGATTTTGCATCTTTTCTGGCAGAAAAGATACATGAGGGATTGTTGAAGTTGCAGGTGGGGGATATTGGGACTCCTTTCTTTTGTTATTACCTGTTAATGCACATGTTCTTGTATAAGAATGTCGACTTCTTCTCAAAAAAGATGGAGTTGAGGAAAGATGCAAATGGAGAAAGATTACCAGTACAGGTTTGGTGTGCTGACTTATCATACAACAAGGGAGGTGCTAGTTTTGTACAATTTTAAAATTGCTTTGCCTCTAGACTCAGGGCTCGGTTGGTTGTGAATGTGCCTAGAGTCCCTAAAGATCTACATGACTTCCTCAGACCAAGGGTGAGGAAGCCAAATTTGAAAATTTGTCACAATTAGGGTGACATCATCTTGTACCCTGTAAGTATTGTTCTAAGAGTATATGGTTTCCAGGGAGCCCCACATATCCTCCCATTTAATGTACCATCAAGAATTGGGTTTGTTGAGGTCATGTGGCAAATAGGTTGTATTCACAAAGACAACCTGACAGGGAGGGGAAAAGAAACTTTGCTCCCTAACTACACTGTTGTATTTGATTTTATTTTTTCCAAGGGAGGATAGGTCCACTTTGGAAGATATTTTGATGAATTTCATTTGAGGAGTGGTCCTAGGAGGCAGAATGACCCTAAGGGTTTCTTTTCCTTGTTTAGGCAATGAATTAAAGGTGGTGGGTTTGTACATGAGTTCAATTTTCCTGAGGACCTAATCAGGAATGAATTTGACTTGAATAGGCAAGAATTGAATAAGGAAAAGTGGATTGCATATGAGAATTTTTTGGCTATGGTGCATAAAATGGATCCAAAGTATGATCCATTAATGGATTTCACTCCATTCCACAAGATAATTGACTTCTTGATGGATAAATTCAAAGAGATCATGGGCACCTTGATGACCAAGAAGGTCAATTTGGAATTATATTTTGGTATACAAAGACTAGAGGTGAGGCTTGAAGAAACAAGGCCAACTTATCAACCCTCAGTGAATCGACCTCTTTACAAGAGAAAGAGGAATGGTAATAGTGATGAGGAGGAGGGGGATAAGAAAGGAAAATAGATAATGAAGACATCATCACAGCCAGGTCCAAAGATCAAAACACCTGGAGGGATAAAAATTATTGATTTTGATTCACCACCAGAGAGTGATCCTACATTACTACCATCAGATCCAAGCCCTAAGAGGTAGAGAGTTGAGGAAGCACAAGAGACTCTGATGGATGAGATAATTGTTACATATCAAGACATGCAGGTTGGTATTCTTTCTCCTCCTAGATCAACACAATTGGTGCTATCTAATATGGATGTGAAAGGACAATGTGTACAAGATTCCATAATGGAGGCCTGCAAGGCATTCTTGGATGATGATACATTTGTGAAGACTCCAGTATTCTTGCAACTAGTGTGGAGGATGAAGTTAGAAGAATACCAAGACAAATGCAAAAAAAGGAGAGAATTAAGGCCTGATAGGTCTGATTAGGAGAATGATGATGAGGTGAAGGCTGAACTGATGGAAGAGTTCAAAAGCATCACTCCTAAGAAAATAGTGACTCAGATTGGTGTGCTAATTTTTCCTGAATGGGACATAGTTGATGCAGTAGCATTCAATGTTATTTTACAGTCCAAGCATCCCATACAAAATAGTGAGGAAGAGGTTAAGGGAGCTCTGCAAGACTCTTCCTTTAGTGAGGAATATGAAACTCTAGCAATTTGGGCATTGGCACCCAGGGCAGAAAGCCAAATGTGACTAATATTATCCCAAACCTAAGGGGATGGTTAATAATCAAGAGAGATTTTGAAACTTCAACTACAGAAGCTACAAGCCTGACTATAAATGTTGCCAAATTGGCCCTGAAGACAGCTAAAAGATAAGTTGAAAAGAAGAGTTTGATGGAGAAATACAACATCATAATTGGAGAGTATAGTAGGATGTAGCAAAGGAATGTTGAGCTACAATATGAGGTAGATAGGTTGAAATATAGGTAGGTGGGAGAATCCTCTAGTGCTCCCGGTATCATGGAATTTTCGTCTACATCAGGATTAGTACCCCTTACTTCTCCAATTATTTCTACTCCAGGATCCCCCATCCAGACTCCTGCTCTCAATCCTACATTAGGGCCAGTTGAAAAAGAGGTTGAATACTCTGTGGATCCCACTAAGAAGAAGATGTTAAATAGCATCACAAAGTTGCAGGTTGGTTTAAAAGAAAGTGAGGAGGGAGCAGTTGCCAAACATAATGAGTTTGTTGATATAGTTTTGAGGCACCTGACTAAGAAGTTTGATGGTAGATGACCATCAGTTTATTATTTATATTCTTTATTCTTGGATGAAATAAGAAATATTAATAGGGATCGGGAAATAGTTTTTCCTTTGGCTGAGAAGTGGATCCCTAGGGCCAATGATCTGGATATTATGTATAAGGCCTCTATATTTGATGCAAATAATAGGCCCCAATTGGTGAGGCCAACTCAATTTTTTGTGAAATCACTAAAGGGTTTTCAGGCCTTGCCAGATGATTTGAGAAGGAGGCTTAAGGAACTGGTAAAGAGTTTTAATGATTGGAGTGATACATTTTTGCCAGATATAATTGATGCACAAGGAAATGTCAAATCATTGCAACAGTGGCAAGATAGAGCGGATGAAGTCATCAACGCACAAATCAAGTTGATTTTTGATGGTTCGGACTATGATTTGTTGGTGAGTAGCATGGATAAGATAATTAACACTAGTACATTTTTAAAGTCTTTTGAAAGAGAGGCCAATCAGGTAGTAGTGAAATACACACCTTACAATACCAAGGTGAATGAGGTGGTAAATTTTTATTGGCCAATAGATGAAGAATATCAGAGATGGGTGGACAAATATTTAACCGAGGAGGAGTAGAACAGTGTTGATTGTTGATGGTTAATAGTTTTAGCTATTATAGTTATAACAAATTTTGGTTTTGTCTTGATGGAAATTTTGGCACAAGTTTCTTGAGGTGTGGCTGATGCAACAACTATTTTCCAATGGATGGGATAAACAAGAAGATTCTTCAAGGACTCAACTATTGTAACAATTTTTTTAAATATCACAAGGCGGTCCAAGTGATCAGTGACAGGTGTATTTCTGGCCCGATGCTTGTTTTCTCCTTCATTCTCTATAAGAAGGATTTCAAGGCCAGAAATACAAGTTAGCAAGTTAGATATTTTTAGGTCGAGTTTAAGCATAGTTGTAGAGAAAGTTGTAAAGCATGTTGGTTTAGTGTAAATGCAATTTAGGTTTTGTGTCATTCATAGTAGGGTTTTGAATTTATGAGGGTTTGATTTTTCATGACAGTACTAGCATCTGAATTAGAATGATTCATTTTGAGCTCATGTCTCTCCCTTGTATAAGCATATCATAATCTTGAATAATATAATCAAGGTTTATTGTGTTCATCTCACTGTTGTGGTGTGTATGATTCTCATTTTGGCTTTAATTCAAAGAATTAATTAAAATGCTTGAATGGAGTTATAGCTGGATATTTTTATGAAGGGATTTGATAAGAAGTATTGGGTTAGGATATAAATGGATGGTACTGTAAGGAAATATTTTTGGAGATCTTATATGCTATGTGTTTGAATTTTTCATGGATCCTTAAATGCTTATGAATTCGACTCCCCAATGGTATATGGCATTGGTCTAAATCATATTTGTTTGTGAGGTTCTGTATTTTATTATCTTTTCTTAGAGCTTGCTACAAATTGCAAATCAATGACTATCTTAAGTTGTGAAGTATTGTTGTAATCATTTCATGCTCCAAGTAGTTGATACTATTGATGAAAAGCCAATTCTATTCAATATTATCCTATTTTGTTGAGCTATTAAATGAGATTATCTGTTATTGTTAATGATTGTTTATAAGTTTGGTGCAGAGATTATAAACACATTAAGGGAAACACTCTTCCGAGTCTTGCAAAGCCCGAAGTGCAGGAGGTTTTTGTTAAAATCCTCGTCAGTTGGTCCAGGTCCTTTGAGCTGCCCTTGATTAGAATTGGCAATTCTATAGGTAGAATAGAAAATCAACCTAGTTATAGTAAAAACAACCAACATCTTGAGTGGTGGAAAAATTTGTAGCAAAGTATTTAATTTTGTGTTCTAGGATAATAACTGTGAGATCATAAAAGGGTGGGTCTGAAACTATGGTAGTTGTAGGAAGAAGAACATATAGAAACATCTATCAACTTAAGAGTGGTTATGGTCAGTGTTTTGTGTCCCAAGTTAAAGAAATTTTGTTGTGGCATTGAATGATGGGACATGTAAACTTTGAAAATATAATCAAGATCAATTCAAGAGAAGTTGTTTGGGATCTACCTAAAATTACAAAGCCTACCAATACTATTTGTAGAAGTTGTCAATTGGGAAAACAAACAAGGTGCATATTTAAAGGGAAAGAACAATCAACTACCAGAATGCTAGAATTGATTCACACAGACCTCTATGGTCCCATAAGAATAGGAATTCTTAATGATGATAGGTATTTTATGCTTTTGATTGATGATTATTCTAGAATGACATGGGTTACTTTTATTAGGGAGAAAGCTAGAGCTCTAGATAGATTCAAAGTGTTTAAGGCAAGGGTAGAGAATGAAGTGAACTTGAGAATCAAATGTTTAAGGTCTAATAGAGGTGGAGAATTCACTTCTAGTGAGTTTAATACATTTTTTGAAGAGCATGGTATAAAGAGACATTTTTTCTACTACTAGAACTCCTCAGTAGAATGGATTTGTAGAAAGGAAGAACTGAATTGTTCAAGAGGCCGCAATAACTATGATGAATGATGCAAATATACGTGACATATTATGGAGAGAAGCAATCCACATGTTTGTTCCCAAATCACCAGGTTCAATGAATCTTATAGAATAGACACTTTATAATATTCATACTTAAAGATGGATTTGGCCAATGAACAAGATTTAGTCAAATACTGAAATCTCCTATACTTATGGCTTTGTTAAACCAAGGTGGGTGTCCCCAATAGTATATTTACAGATACTTGTGTGCCAAAGCATCAAATACACTGTAAATAGATGTTTCTCCTCGAATTTTTTTAATGAAACAGTACCATAAAGGTTTGGTTGACCTTCATGGTAGTGTTTAATTCGAAGATGAGAGATGTAGAGCATTAAATTACACACACAAACAAACTAAGATTGATAAGTAATTTTATTTATGTTTATATTTTTTTGCTGAATTAATCAATAGAATGAAACAAGAATAACACATTTAGATCAGTGCCTCATCCTTGAAATGGATTCAATTCCACTATCTACATAACATAATAAAAACTTAACACACAACATCAATTAAACTTTCACATTACTACATTACAATACATCAACATTTTATTCTCAACCACAACTTCTTATTTGAATCCTACCACTTAATTCACATGAATCTACAGCTTCATTCAAGCACTTATATTAATTCCTTGAATTAATGGGTAAGAAAAAAACCACACACCCATAGGAGACAAATGGAGATGAACAAAACGATCATTGATTATATTTATTCATAACTCATAAAACAAGCACATAGGAGAGAAAATGGTTCTGAATTTTCACCATTTTGTATTATTATGCTAGTAGTGCTATCAAAATTACATACATATTGAAAAACTCAAACCTAAGACTTAACCCTAAAATGCCTTGTATTACAATGTTCTCCATGAATAACTCTAGAACAACTCTCCCACAATGAATTAGAAATTTTCACTTAAGGATTTAAAGAAACCCTAAATGCACATCAGAATAAGACACTTGGCAAACCCAGGTTCGTTGATGAATAATTGCCCAACGCTTGAAGAGAAACCCTAATATGTACTTTGATTCATGCCTCTTGCATTTTTTGCTCTTAAACAAAATAATATTCTCCACCTTGAAGAGTCATCACTCTTTATTCTATAGTTAAAAAATATCTTTGTTTGCAAAAATATTTCACCTCTTTATCCATTTTTCACCCGCTGCATGAAAACTGGTTCTCTGTGAAAAAACTTCTCCTAGCAAAGAAAACATCTCATACAATGAATATATTATTCACTTTACAAAAATATCACCTGTGCCTTTTTTACTGTTGCACATTACATTTTAAAATATTTGCCCAGCATAAAAGTTTTTTAACTTTGTTTTATTGGGCTTCAAAAATATTTAACCCATGGGCCTTCACTTTTCACTTCAGATTAAAATTTATATTTTAAAATGGAGAGCTCTAAAACTATATACTCGGGCAAACATTTTAAAAGTTTAAAGACTTTGAAAAAAAATTACTCGGCCCACCAAGTCTTCCCTGCCAATGCATATTCTCCCACAATCCTCTTCTCACGTCCTCACCAGCTTGCACGGGCTAGCAGGCAAACAAATTTTAAAGCTTTAAAATTAAGCTTTACAATAGTTAAAAATGGAATTATTTAAATCCGCATATCTCTCCTCCCCGCTTCCCCATGCCTCTATGCTGGCATCAACCTTGTTCCTTGCGAGCTAGTGGGGAAGCTTGGTTCCTACTCTACATTTCTCCCTCTAAGCTAGTTATTGATCAAGCTCCTCTGCCATGGCTTTCAACACTTTGCAGCTCCTCATAGTTGTGTTAAAATTTTATTTACAATATGAAATTGACCTTTATCAGCTAGCTCGATGGTTTCCCTTGTTCGTTGTGAAAACATCTCTTTATCTTTGTGCCTCCACTCTTTAATGCCATTCTCCAACTTTCTGCAGATGTATTCACTCATTCTCTATTCCATGTTGATTGAGCTTGAACTTAGGCTTTATTGTAGCATCGAATTGACCCCTATCGGCCTATTCCTTGGCTGCCCCTCCTTGTGCATACTTAAGTTTCTCCTGCCTTATCAAATTTATACTATCGACCTGCTTTTTCTTTGGATTAAATCTACTTACTAAAAAAATATTTTCATCATGAGCACATACTACTCTTTTCAAAGCAAACTCGAACCCTTACTAGTTGGCTCAATGGCTGCCACACTTAACAAACAATTAAAATGTTCTTTGTTGGACACCTTGCACTCATGGCGCAAGCTATTCCCAATTGAAATATACATAAAAAAAAATTTTGCATCCAATTCTCATTGAAGGAAATATTCTTAATAGCTCCATCTTTAGCATCACTTACAACACTATGCCCACAAACTAAATTATTATTTTCTATTTACAACACTTGTCTTATATCTAGAGAATTAATACAACCATGATTTTCTGGTTTGACTTGTTTCTTAAGATCCTAGTGTGCCTTGTGCCATGATGTGGAAGCACAATTTTCATCTCAAATTAATCCACATAGATCATTCTATACTAAAAATTGATTAACCCCAAAAGTAATCATGTACCTCATTAGTCAGTTTGTGTACCAACCAATCAGCTTGTTGATAAATGCTCGCATCTAGCACACTTAACATCTTAGATTTGATATAGAATGATATGCTTCAATAGCTATAAAAGTCTCTTGATTTGCAACTAGTAGAATTCTCATTGGAGTCACCCACATTTCTATTCTCAAGCTGTGGAAAACGGAGCAATGATACCTGTACAAAATGTACAACTATTTTTTTCCAAATTCCCTCACCCTCAAATGAAAATATTGGAATATGAAGAAGATATAGTGCAACCATATAAGCGTGCCATGTTGTTATAGTTTATACCATCTCCACTACTGAGCTAATGGATGTGGCAATGTATTCAACAATATAACATGGTGCAATAGGTGGAGCAAGTGATGGAAGAACATATGACTTTATGAAGATTTGGGTGGAAATTTTCATTAAAAACAACCTCTTTAATTGCTTCAAATATATCTAGATCCACTGTTTTACCCCATGCATTCCCTTCAGCTATCAAGCTTGCTCGAAGTTGTAAGAGAAACTCCATAATTCATATGTGCGTCTATCAAAATAATTGTGACTACAATCACAAAGAAAATGTCGTGTTCTCCCAACTGATCCCAATGAAGAAAATTGGTTGTTTGCAACCCCAACAATGCTACAATTGTGTAAAGCATGCCAGGTCCCCATGTGGGCCTGGCTAAAAAAAAATCATTTGAAAAACAATTCTTCTTCAATTAACCTTGAGGCTACTTATGAATTTTCTTGACGAGGAAAAATGAAGTGGGTTGTCATCAAAATTTTCTTTTTAGGCACTTTGTATTGTAGTCAAAACTGGCCAAGTGGGCTCTAGAATCGCCCTGGGAAACTAGCCAAACGACCTCCTGGAGCCATAAAAATTCATAGGCATGTAGCCATTTGACCCAAAAATGCAGTGCAATAAACATCTCAACAAAAAATTCATGATGTGCAAGATATTCAACGTCAAATTTTCTCAGTCATAATTTTCTACAATTGCAACTATTCAAAACCAATTATGGCTCAGCAAGTCACCATTTTGAAAAAATACCAAATCATCTCCTTAGAAGCATCCACTAGACACACTAGGTCATTTAGGTCTATTGAACACATGTGCAAGAGTTATTTTCTTCAATCATCATCCATCACGAGGTATTAGGGGTCAAATTTGACCACCTTGAAAAGTTTAGAAATGCAAATGTAAAAGTAGAGCAAACTGCATCTACTTTTGATCTGGGAAAAATATTGAATCCAATCATGTGGCTCTGAAGACAAACCAATGAGCACATGAATGTGGGCATAATTTAGGGCAACAATCCATTTTTCTTGAAAATCATCCAACTATGAAATATCAGCTCGAACCGGAGGCCGCTTCGTAGGACTGAGAGTTCACAAACAACTAAATAGTCCTAGAACCCTACAACCTTGCATTTCAAAACCTTGTCAAAACTTATCACAAAAAGCTAAAAACTGATAGGAATGTTCACATATTTCAACTAAACATGTTCACCAAGGGGTTTGGCCTAAAATTCAACTGGATCCGAATTATGACCCGAATTATGACCCTCCAAGGTAGATCACTTAGGCAGATTTTTCAAGGGCAATTTTGAGTGTGCAGATCAAATTTTTCAACATGGACACTTCAAATTTTGTAAATTTGAAGATGTCATCACCTCAGTATTGTTAATATTCTTAACAAAGTTTGGATCAAAGGTAACAACACAAAGACCCCTTATGAACTATGGACTGGAAAGATTCATATTGTTAATTACTTTAAGGTGTTTGGAAGTATATGCTATATCAAAAGAGATGACGAGAACCTTGGAAATTTTGATGCAAGGTTTGATGAAGGTATTTTCCTTGGATATTCAACTAATAGTAAAGCATATATATGCTACAATAAAATATTGAGGAAGATAGTTGAAAGTGCAAATGTAAAAGTTGATGAAGATATGCACAAACCAGTTGAAATAAGTGAAGTTGAACCAGATGAACCTATTTGTGGACAAGTACAAGAAGAGAATGAGGAAGAAAAAGAACAATTTGAAGAAGAAGAAGAAGCTTTGAAACCTGCTCCTAAGACTCCTTAGTATGTACGGAAAAATCATCTAGAAGAACAGATGATTGGAGACAAAGGCAAAGGTGTAACAACAACAAGTAAAGTGGTAGCAGCTGAGACAAACTTGTGTTTACTTTCTAAGATAGAACCTAAAATAGTATGTGAAGCATGAAAAGATTAGAATTGGGTTAGGCCAATGAAAGAAGAGTTGTAGCAGATAGAGAAGAATTAGACATGGGAACTAATTCCTAGACCTGTAAAAACGAATATAATTGGTACAAAATGGGGATTTAGAAATAAGATGAGTGAAAATGGTGAAGTAGTAAGAAACAAAGAAAGGATTGTGTGAAAATGTTATTCATAGATTCAAAGAATATACTTTAAGTAGATATTTTCTCTGATGGAAAGAATGGAGGCCATTTGGATGTTCTTGGAATTTTCTACTCACAAAGATTTCAAGGTAGACCAGATGGATGTTAAGTCTACATTCCTGAATGGAGAATTGGAAGAAGAGGTCTACATGGAACAATTGGAAGGATTTTAGTCATTAGATAAACTGGACATGGTCTGCAAGTTAAAAAAGGAACTATATGGACTTAAACAGGCTCCTAGAGCATGGTATGCAAGGTTGGATAGATATTTGACACAACAAAGGTTCAGCAAAGGCTCTGTAGATAGTAATCTCTATTTCAAAGTTGAAGGAAATAGAATGTTGATAGTGGTTTTTTATTTTGATGATATTATCTTTGGAGGAAATGAAGGTATTTGAAAGAAATTTGTAGAGGAGATGCAAAAATAGTTTGAGATGTCTATGATTGGTGAGTTGAATTTCTTCCTTGGACTTCAAGTGAATCAAACTGATAAGGGCATATTAATTTCATAGTCAAAGTATGTTAAAGAATTGTTGAAGAAGTTTGGAATGGATGATTCTAAACCAATTTGTACCCCTATGGTGACTGGATGCAAACTGATTAAGGATGATGATTCTCCTAAAATTGATCAGGGCATGTACAGATATATGATTGGTGGACTATTATCTTACTACTACTAGACCGTGTTGGAAAAATAGGGATAGACAACTAAGAGGGGGGTTGAATCAGTTGTTACCAAAATCAAACTTATTCAACATTAATCAACCTTTAATATCATATATGATGATTAACAGTGCAAGCATAAATCAATAACACATTAGAGACACATGAACACCAAGATTTATATGTGGAAACCCTGTTAGGGGAAAAACTAAAGTGGATGTTAGTCCACAAGATTATACCCTATTAGAAGTATAATGAAGAGTGAATAAGGAATGCACTTTCATTTAGGAACACTACCTAGATCTCACTACTCAAAGGAAGGTTCACTTCCTTACATACAATGATCAGATTAAATCCATCTGATGAGGTTGAACTAAGAAATTAGCTTCTACAAAATCCTGATGACAGTTTCGGTTAGGCATAGAAAAACTTCTACGCACTCTTCCACACTCTACTCAATCTCTTTCACACTCTGCTTTACTCTTGAATGATTTGATCTTTATTCGTACATGTACTTCACACACACACACACACCAAGCATACCCCAAAATAAGGAAAACAACCGCTCTTATATATCAACTATAGGGATTTACATCAACTACTCTGTCGGCCAAAAATAAAGAATAAATTACAATTTTTGGCCTCAATACATAAATAAATCTTAATGCACACTAACATAGGTTGGTCACAACATTGTGAGGATCCAAATAAACACCTTCAAACATTCCAAACAATAAAATATTAATCCTCATGGATCTGTAACACACTACCACCATCATGTCAGCAAAGAACATGAAAAGCTCGAGCACACATCTGAAAAATCTCCGACCATGATCACACAAAATAATGTGGACGTACAAAAAGGATAGAGTTCGATCTAAACTCATCCATGAACATCACAGGAACATGCACAACAACTAAAATTTCTAGAATTTCATCCTCTTCTTCCAAGAACACCTGATATAGTAACAGAATGACTATAGGAACATAGAAATTCATAAGTTTCTCAAATCTTGATGCGTACCATTGAAGCTTTCAGAAAGAATGCTAGATAGACTCAGCAACAAACCCTTTAATGTGCACCTTTCGATTATCAACTTACAACACTTTCCACCACTCTAACCTTCTCAGCTTCACTAACTTCCTGCAATATATTTATTAGAATTTTCTCAATCCCCTCAACATATACAGCATTCAGAATCACCAATGCTAATAGTGTTGACATCAATGACAACCACATATCATCAATGCAACTACAACATCCAACAATCTCCACCTTTGGCATTGATGGCAACACATGATGTGAAAAATACCATCAACCCAACTAGCCCTTCTCCAAAAATCTCCACCTTAGATTATGCACTCTTTTCCTATTTTCTCCTTCCACTTTATTCTTCTCCCATGTTTTTCACATTTATCCTCTCCCCCTTTGACATCAATGGCAAAGGTACACATGCTCTGATCACATATCTGAATCATCTGACTACTCCACCTGAGTAGTAGCCACCACAACATAAATCAAGAATAGGATATGGCTATGAATTCACAAACTGACGCAAAGACCTACATCACTTAGTTCAAATTAGGAGGGGAAATCACCTTTAACTTGCCTCTGAGGTACTCAAAAGTATCCTTATGAAATGGCTTAGTAAAGATGTCTACATTTTTCTCCTTAGTAGGTATATTCTCCAGTCTAACTTCTTTGTCACTTACTTTATCTCTCAAGAAGTGATATTTGATGGATATATGCTTTATCTTTGAATGCAACACTGGATTCTTAGAAATGTCTATGGCACTTGAATTATCACAGAATATGGCAATGTGTTCATCATACTCAATTCTGACATCTCTCAACATTTGCTTCATCCACAATACTTGAGTACAACTATTTACAACAGCAATATATTTTGCCTCAACAGTAGATAATGAAACGAAATTCTATTTTTTGCTTAGCCAAGATACCAACTTCTTTCATAAGAATAATGTATCACCACCGGTACTCTTCCTATCATCCATATCTCCTGCCCAATTAGCATCAATGAAAGTGCTTAGGATAAGATAATCATCCCTAGGATACCAAAGACCAAGATAAATTATCCCTTTCAGGTATCTGAAGATTATTTTCACAACAGCCACATGAGACTCTTTAGGATCAACTTGATATCCAGAAACCATGCATTCAACATTCATTATATCTGGCCTGGTTTGAGTCAAATAGAGTAATCCACCAATCATTTACGTATATCTTGTTTGATTTTATTTAGGATAATCATCATTCTGTGTAATTTTTCATCTGGTTAACATAGGTGTACCAACTGCCTTTGAGTCTTTCATGCCAAAAAATTTCAGTAACTCTTTTACATATTTAGACTAAGATATAAGAATTCCATCATCTAACTGAGTAATTTGTAGTCCTAAAAATAATTTCATCTCTCCTATCATTGACATTTCAAACTCACTTTTCATTTCCTCAGCAAACTTCATACACAAGTTATCACCACCTTCAAAAATAATGTCATCAACAAAGACTTCAATGATCAACTCTTTATTCTGATCCAACTTGAAATATAGATTGTTGTCAACAATACCTTTATTGAATCCAAGTTTCAACAAGTATTTATCCAATCTATCATACCAAGCTCTAGGAGCTTGCTTAAGTCCATATAGAGCTTTCTTCAATTGGCATACCATGTTTTCTTTGTCAGACAGTTGAAATCCATCTAGTTGTTCAACATAGACTTCTTCTTCTAGCTCACCATTTAGAAATGTTGACTTTACATCCATCTGATAGACTTTGTAATTCTTGAAACTAGCATAAGCAAGAAATAATCTTACAGCTTTAATTCTAGCAACAGGGGAAATTTTTTCCACAAAATCAATACCTTCCATCTATGACTACCCTTTGCAAACTAGTCTTGCCTTGTTTCTGACCACTTCACCTTGTTCATTCAACTTATTCTGAAACACCCATTGGGTTCCAATCATATTTTTGTTCTGAGGTCTAGGAACAAGATCCCATGTATCATTTTTCTCTACCTTCATTAGTTCTTATTTCATGGCTTCCATCCAGTATTCATCTTTGCATGCTTCATTGATATTGTTAGGCTCAGTTTTGGAAATTAGACAATACTCTTTTAAAATTCTTCTTCTAGTTTGCACACCTTTTCTCTTATCTCCTATGATCTGACTATCAGAATTATTTTTCCTTACATACTTGGGAGTTTTAGGATTTTCTCTGACTCCTTGTTCTTGTATTCTTTCTTCTACACTTCTTCTAGTTTCTGCTTCTTGATTCCCTTGGTTCACCGAAAAAATTTGAAGTTGATTATGTGTCTGAACATTATTTCCATTGTTAGTACTATCATGTTGATCATTTGAATCATATCCACTACATATGGATGGTCTATCAATATCTTCATCAACTTTGACATTTGCACTTTTAACCATTTTTCTTCAACCTTTTATTAAAGCACTGGTAAGCTTTGCTCTTAGTAGAGTAACCTAAAAATATTTCGTCATCACTTCTAGCATCAAATTTGTCTATATCATCATCTCTCTTGATGTAGCATTTGCTTCCAAAAGTTTTGAAATATTTGATAGTAGGCTTATAACCAAACTATAGCTCAAAAGGGGTCTTACCAGAATTACTATTGGCATTCACCCAGTTAATGGTATACACAGCAGTACTTACAACTTCTCTTCAGTAGAAATAAGGAACATTTGCTTCCAGCATCATGGTTCTAGCAGTGTCTAGAATGGTTTTGTTCTTTCTTTCAACAACTCAATTTTGTTGAGGGGTCCCGGGAGCAAATAGTTGTCTTTGGATTCCATGATCTTCACTGAAATAATTTAATTCCTAGGAAGTGAATTCACCACCTCTATCTGACCTTAGGCATTTGATCTTTTGTCATGTCTCATTCTCTGCCATAGATTTGAAGCTTTTGAAATTTTCTAATGCTTCATGTTTTTCTCTTAAGAAAGCAACCCGTATCATTCTAGAGTAATCATCAATAAGAAACATAAAGTACCTTTCACCTTGAAGACTTTTGATTCTGGATAGACCACATAAGTCAGTATGTATCAAGTCTAGTACTCCAATAGAGCTATACTGATTTCTCCAGAAATAATTTCTAGTATGTTTTTCCATGTGGCATTCCTTGCACATAGTGTTAGTAGGCTTCACTAACTTAGGAAGATCTTTGACTGCTTGAGTAGAGCTTATCTTGACAATGTTATCAAAGTTCAGATGACACAATATCCTATGCCATAGCCAGCTTACATCAAGTGAAAGATATTACCTTTTGTCTTTGTACCTAAATCAATCATATTTCTAGAACTTTCCCTTATTTGGCACTTACCATCCTTGAATTGAAGATTGTAACCCTTGTCTACCATCTTTCCAACACTCAACAAGTTATGCTTTAAACCTTCTACATAAAGAATATCATCAGTATTGTGCTTACCACCAAAATAAATAGTGCCTCTGCCATGAATCACACCAGAAGTGTTGTCTCCAAATCTAAAAACACCACCATCATAGTTTTCCAAGCTTACAAACTTTCTTTTATCACCAGTCATATGATGTGAACATTCGTTGTCAATTACCCATTCATCCTTTTCTTCAATTTTTTCTGCAAGAGCTTTCTCAACATTCACATTAATAGTAGATTCAGTGGACACTAGACTATTTTCCTTGATAGCAATGAATAACCATCCATCATTATTCCCAGTTTCTTTATCAAATTCATCATCAGTAACACCTTCTTTAGCATAGTAGCATTTCTTTTGAAATCTAGTCTTCTCAGGTTTGTACTTAGAAACTCTTTCAGGACATCTTGATGAAAAATGACCTATCTTACCACAAGAAAAACATTTGATAGGTAACTTTCCTTTGTACTTACCATGACCTTTGGCTTCTCTTTTCACAATAAATGCTTCTATTTCTTCTAATTCTTTTTATTCATGTTCAATCTGTTTCATCTCATCTTCATACTTGAATGTCCTTTTGGAACTCTCTCTCGGATCATATCTCTACTTTCTTTTCCCAGATATAGTAGCCTTGAATGTAGATTCGTTCTTAGGAGTAGAATCACCAAATTCACTTAACTCAAAGGCAACAATTTTTCCAATCAGCATGTCTCTTGTCACATTTGTCACTGTCTCGAGTTCATCAATAGCATGAGCTCTTGTTTTGTAGGAAGGGGGCACAGATCTATGTATTTTAGCCATAATCTCTTCTTCATCCAAGACTCGACTACCACATCTAATGCTCATCACCAGTTCAATTATCTTTTGAGAGAAAGAGAGGATTTTCTCATCTTCACTCATCTTCATGTCCTCCCACTTTCCTTTTAACCTTTGTAGCTTAGCAACTTTCACTACTGCATCTCCTTCATACAATGTTTCCAACTTTTTCCAGATCTCATGTGCAGTCTTCAAACCTATCACATTTGTCATTTTTGAATCTATAAGAGCATTCAATAATGCTTCAATAGCCCTAGTATTAACTTTTTCTTGCTTGATCTCATCTTTAGAGGAGGGACCATTCTGAGGAATAGTATATGCACTTTTTGTGATCTTCCAAAAACGTTCACCAATGCACTTCAAATGACACTCCATTTTGAATTTCCATAAAGAATAGTTTGTACCATCGAATCTAGGACTATCCTTCTTGTATGATTCCATCTCGAATCACCTCAATCTATTAGGCTTCTTCAAAGGAACTAGCTCTAATACCAATTTTTGGCAAAACAAGGATAGACAACTTAGAGGGGGGGTGAATCAGTTGTTACCAAAATCAAACTTATTCAAAATGAATCAACCTTTAATCTCAAATCTAATAATTAACATTCAAAGCATAAATCAGTAACACATCAGAGACACATGAACACCAAGATTTTATATGTGGAAACCCTATTAGGGGAAAAACCATGATGGATGTTAGTCCACAAGATTATACCTTGTTACAAGTATAATGAAGAGTGAATAAGGAATGCACTTGCATTCAGGCACACTACCTAGAGCTCACTACTCAGAGGAAGGATCACTGCCTTACATACAATGATCAAATTAAATCCATCTGATGAGGTTGAACTGAGAAATTAGCTTCTACAAAAGCCTGATGAAAGTTTTGGTTAGGCACAAAACAACTTCTACACGCTCTTTTTGAATCTCTTTCACACTCTACTCTGCTCTTGAATGATTTGATATTTATTTGCACATGTACTTCACACACACACATCGAGCATACCCCAAAATGAGGAAAACAACCACTCTTATATATCCACTACATGAATTTACATCAACTACTCTATCAACCAGAAATAAAGAATAAATTACAACTGTCAACCTCAATACATAAATAAATATTAATGTGCACTAACATAGGTCAGTCACAACATAATGAGGACCCAAATAAACACCTTCAAACACACAAAACAATAAATGATTAATCCTCATGGATCTTCAACACGCTACCACCATCATGTCAGCCAAGAACATAAAAAATGCGAGCACACATCAGAAAAATCTCTGATCACGATCACACAAAATAATGCAGATGTACAACAAGGATAGAATATGATCTAGACTCATCCATGAACATCACAGAAACAAGTGCAACAACTGAAATTGCCAGAATTTCATCCTCTTCTTCCAAGAACACCTACTACAGTAATAGAATGACTGTAGGAACATAGAACTTCATAACTTTCTCAAATATTGATGTGTACCACTCAAGCTTTCAAACAACATACTAGATAGACTCAGCAAAAAACCTTTTAATGCACACCTTTTGATTATCAACTTACAACACTTTCCACCACTTTGACCCTCTCAACTTCACTAGCTGCCTATAATATATTTATTACAATTTTCTCGATCTCCTCAACATATACAGCCTTCAGAATCACCAATGCTAATAGTGTTGACATCAATGACAACCACATATCATTAATTTAACCACAACATCCAACAGACGGGATCTCATGTATGTAGTATTTTTGGTTGCCAAATCTCAAGCAAAACCTAAAGAAACAGATGCTACAACTATGAAGAGGATATTTAGATATCTAAAAGGCACTCCAGATTATGGCTTGTGGTATCCTAAGGATAGTGATTTCACCCTAAATGGCTACACTGATGCAGATTGGGTTGGTTGTGTAGATGACCAGAAGAGTACAATTGGTGGTGCATTCTTTCTTGGAGGAAGGTTGATTTCCTAGGTAAGCAATAAACAGGATTTAGTTTCCTTATCCACTAAAAAGGCTTAGTATATTATAGTAGCATCTTGTTGTATACAGGTATTAAGGATGAAGCAAACATTGAAGGATATAGGTGTGATGTGTGATGAGCATATCCCTATCTTCTGTGATAATCCAAGTGCAATAAATATTTCAAAGGTTCTGGTAATGCATTCAAGGACAAAGCATATATCTATCAAATATCATTTCTTAAGGGAGAAGGTGTTGGAGAATGAAGTCAAGCTTGAATATGTGTCTACAAAGGATCAAATTGCAGATACATTTACTAAGGCTCTTCCTAAGGATAATTTTTAGTATCTCAAGGAGAAGTTGGGAATTACTACCCCTCCTTCTTTTAACTAGGTGCACATGGAGGTGCATCAGTCCAGTGGATCTATAGATCTTCATCTGTTTGTACTGATGATTAAGGTCTGCTCTTCAGGGGGATTAGAAAGTATCATTGTTGCAATATGGGATGTGGGTACACTTCTAAGGGGGAGTGATCATAATTTTATATGGATAAAGAATCATGCAAAAGCTTTTCTTTTCCATTGATGTCAAAGGGGGAGAGAGAATCATGTGAAAAATCCTACCTATGTCTGAAAACTTGAAAGAGAGAAATAGAATCTTGCAAGGAGAAGAGAGTGCAGAAACATTGTGTAGATTGTCTAATTTGAAAAAAAAAAAAAAAGAAGCAAGAGAGTGTGTATGTTGCCTTTGATAGATTTTCACATCATGTGTTGCCATCAATGACAAATGGGGAGATTGTTGCATGTATGAATGAGTTTGGTGGTGTTGTTATTTGTCATTGATGTCAACATAGCTCAATTTGTTGCAAAGAAAGGAATCAAGTGATTGAAATTGGTACATGTATGGTTGAAATACTATAGATATGTTGTGAGTACATGGAGATATCTTTATGGTGTTGTAGGTGTACTGATATGATGAGTTACCAAGTGCTTTTGAGAAAATTAATAAACAGTGTAGATAGAGTTGTGTGTGCGTTCTGAATGTGCTCTAGTATCGTTCTTTTCATTTCTTCCATGTTGATCCTATGCTTGTGTAGATTTATAGTGTTGTTTATGGGCATCTTTGGGTAATAAATCCTAAGTTATAGATTTTGGGTTGATGAAGAGTGAAAGTTTTGTTCATTGGTTTGTGAACTAGTTTGGCAGAGTTGTTTATCTGTGGAATAGGAGAATTTTTTTTGCTCTACCGTCCTCTGATGGTTTGTCTTAGATCTTGTAGATTTTTAAGAAGGTTAATAATAATGTTATCTATGTTCTAAAAAAAGTGTTCATGGTTTGGTGCTCTGAAAGACTTGTTCCAGAGCTACTATGTGTGTACACAGTCTAGTTGGATTGATGGAAATATTTTTGTATATGAAAGTTGTAGTTGGTGCAGATGAATCTAAAGGTTTCTAAGAGGTTTTCTAGTGTATGGTGAAGTATTTTATGTGGTCCACATGTGATCATCTTGTTGCAAACGTGCATACTTCAATATTCATTAGTTTTTTCATTAGGTTTGGCTGGTCTCGTGTTTACACGCTACACAAAGGATGAGTATCAATTAAGGAAGTGTGTGATTGATCCAAGATATTGTTTTGGGTCTTGATTAAGTATTTATTTGTTCCACTCTCATTATTATCCACCATGGTAATTTTTAGTCACTGACCTAATTTGAATTTATAAAACAAAGAATGTGTAGCCGACCTTGGACAAATTTTCTAAGGTTGAAGATGGTATAAATACAAGTCAATATGTGGTGAATTAAAAGACATAAGTGTGAGAAGTGTGAGAAGTAGAGTGTGTGAAAGTGAATCAAGGTAGAAGTACCTTAATGTGTTTGACTCTTGAAAGCAGTGAGTTGATGGTGTCTTCAATTCTTTGATTAAGGTTGTGAATGTGTGGTACCTATTGTGGTGGATTTTTTCTTATGTATAGGTAGTGAGCCTCCCTTCTAGATAGTGAGTCCTATTTGTAGGTAGTGAGCCTTGTATCTGGATAGTGAGTCCCATCTTAGGTAGTGATCCCCTTGGAAGTGAGCCTTTGTATCCGATTTTGTATTACTATTATATTGTTAGTTAATCCTCACCATGGTTTTTCCCTTATTGGGTTTTCCACATAAATCTGGTGTCTCTTGTATTGATATTGTTGAATACCCAAGATACTAAGAGGGGGATGAATCAATATCTTTTTAAACTCATTGAACAAATAGCATCCAATTTCTCCAATACATATAACAATAAAGAAGAGAAGAATCATTAATAGAACATAAAAGCACAAAACACATGAACACTAGAATTTTTACGTGGAAAACCCAAAATGGGAAAAACCACGATGAGGATTAACTCACAATATAATGTAGCTCCAAAATCAGATACAAAAAGGCTCACTGTCGGATACAAAATCTCACGACTTACAAAGAGGACTCACTTCCAAGCAAGGAGGCTCACTACCTAAAAAAAGGTTAACAATACAAAAGTGGCTTCACAATTAGAATGAACTGGTAAGAGTGTACCTAACAAGTGTTGATTTAGTTCCTTTGAAGCTAAATAAACTAACTTAACACACTTCATCATTTTCGCATACTTTGCTTCACATTCCTTCACTTTAACAATCTCAAAACAATCCAATATATATAGTTAATACATCCTCAAGCATCAATTAGGTCAGCCTAATTCGATGCAATCTTTATTCATCAAAAAGAATAACTGGCAGCTCCAAGTTAGTACAAAATTTCTCCAAAAATAATCCAAGCATGTAGGTTGCTATAATATGTTGACATGGACCAAAGATAGGTCATACATATATCTGCAACACAAATTAATCTATTACAGTACCAGTTATTCATTAGCTCGGCCAGGGATAGACCTAATAACAAAATGCAATCAACAGAATAGTTCCAACTCGCCATATCAACACATGAGCACACAATATTTTGAACTTACAAGCTTCCAACATCCAAAAACCATTTCCAAAAACAAAGAGCAATGATGATCACCCGTAGAGGATTGCAGACCAAAATACTGAACCAAAATACTAGAGGATGTAAACTGGTTCTTCATATCGGTTCAAAGTACCAAATCAAACTAGCGACTCAATCAACATGGTGACATCAATGACAACACAAATTTTGTCCACAAATAGACAATCTTCTTCATTCTTCCAACAATCTCCTCTTTTTCATTGATGAAAACATGTGCCAAAAGAATGTATAAGCCTTCACACTATTCTTCATTCTTTACACTTCACACTCCCCTTTCTACATGAAAATCTCTCCCTCTTTGACATCAAGGACAAAGGTCGACCAAAAATAGGATGTAAAAATATGTACATGGTCATGGTGATAATATAAATATAAATTTTGCACAACTAGACAATATTCTTCATTCTTCCAATAGATATTGCTTTATGTTATTTCCATTTCATGCTCATACTTAATAATAGATTAAAGTGGATGTGGGGTTAATAGTTGTTTGAGAATTTTGAATGAGATTGGTGACAACTGATCCACACCCCCCCCCTCTCGGTTGTCTTGTACATCTCAACACTTTTTTCATTCATCATTTCCTCTTTCATTCTATTTCATTTCATTGCAAGCTTTAATTACCAAAACAAGGTTTGACCAAGGAAAACCCTATTGGACTAACCACCAGCATCTCCCTTTAGGTTCACGACATGGTTTAACTGCCTCCTGTGGATCTTAATTGAAGCTTTTATTGGGAATTAACATGTCGATCTTTCGGTGTAACGACAAGGCCAACAATTGGTATCAGAGTCAGCCATGGGTTCAAACCCCTCAAGTGACATTGAGAGGGGGATTGTTGGACTAACCGCCAGCATCTCCCTTAAGGTTCATGACATGGTTTAGCTGCCTCCCGTGGATCTTAACTGAAGCTTGTATAGGGCATTAACAGTTCAATCTTTTGGTGCAATGGATAGGCCAACAAACCCCCATTCAACAAAAACAAACATTTTTCCCCTCTTTGTGTGTTGCATATTTGTAGGTTGAAGTAAAGTTGAAGATCTCAAAAGTACAAAAGTGCAAAGTTTCATTTATTGTCACCTTTGTTGGCATCTCATGGAAAATTGAATCCTAAATTTATTTTTGACTATCCAATTTTGGAACCTAGAGAATCTAGAAGTGTAGACATAGGAGCAAAGGACCCATAAATTAATTTTGGAAAGGTGAACAAGGACCCATTCACCACTGGGCTAATGAGTCCAAGGACAACTTCTAAAAATAGTGTTTATTGAGAGGTACACAACATTTTCCATTTTGAGATCTACCATAAGCTTTACTATTTCTGCTAATGTTGTGCTTAATCTATCAAATCCAAACTTTACATGTCATAAGTGAGTGCATTTGGTCATTTTAATCCTTCTCCAAAAACCCTTGTTCAGTCATTTTTGTCAAAAGCTTGTATTAGGACACATTGCAACCAATAGGGACACTTCGCAATTGTTTTTGACATAATTTTTAATTGTCCTCCACTCATATTTTTTGTGTGAAATAAACTGTGTTTGTTACATCTATGTTTAATCTACACAGATCTAGCCTTACATTTCAATTTTGAGTTGATTTACTATTTTTAGTGTGTCTCCCAAAAGTGTTGTTCAGCCCATATGCACACATAAAGGAAATTCCAAATTTCCTCAAAGAATCCACTCACCTAAGGGTTGAAAGTGGATTTCAACTTGAGGGGTCTCATTTTCTAAATGAAATAGTATGTAGGTTCATTCACCACATTTTCCCATTTTTATTTATAGTAATTTTGGTGAAATGTCCCAAATTTAGTATAAAACCTTATGTGTTTTAACCTTACCCCATTTCTCTATGTTTCAACATTGTACCCTTGTGATTGCCATTGTTGTGTAGGAAATTGGTAACATATAAATCTAGTGATAAAATATCAAATAATGGTGAAACTTCAAAAAACAAAATATAGTTAATATTTTTGTGTCATACACTTAGTCACAATTATGCAATCTACTATGTAGGCTTACCAAAGGATAATGTCATTATTATTTAGGTAGTGGTTTCTCTTTTTAGCCACCATTAGTTTTTATATTGGGTTCTAGGTGTTGTGTGGTCTCACAACACACCCCAAGATTGTAAGGCTTGGGGACCCCAAATTATTATTTTTAACTCTTATGGTATGAGCTAGCTAGTTGGAAGATCGTTGAGAAGAGAAAAGAGGTCAAATAAATCTTTGATGTAAAGAATGCTTCGTAGTAAAGAATTCTGGGTATTATATACCGAGAACTAGGAATGTTGGAAAGGCAAAAAAGGTAAGGAAAGATATAAGCCAAGAATTTTGGTCTAATATTTGAAGCTCGAGATAGACGGAAGTCCAGTAAAACCAAAGTCTGGGAAAGTTTATGGGTGAAGCTGAATACCGGGTACCGGGTACCGGGTTGTGATAAAGTTAAGTATTAAATTTTTTTGATTATCTAATGAGTTTGATGGTTCAATAATCTAGTATATACATATATATAGAGGATAATCATACAAGAATTTGTGATGTGCTTCAGAAAAGCATGTTATTTATGGAAATTTGTAGTATAATATTTGAATAATGGTTTTTTTTACATGAGATGTTTATAAATGTTTTTTTTCAAAGGGGATTTAATTTGTGGAATTTGTGATTGTAGGAAATACAGATTGTGATGCAAAGTTTGGGTATGGACAATCAGGAAAATAAATTTTGCAAACGGATCCAATGATGTTTTTCCATGATACACTTTAGAGGCTCATGCTCAAATAAAGTTTGTTCCAAAGAAGTGCTAGATACCGAAAACCCAGAACTCTAGAGTTTAAGCATGTAGCAGAGAAGTGTACTCATTCTGGGAATTACTTATTCCTAGAATGTTTGAATAGAGAAAGAACCTGGAGTGTAGGAATTGAATTTCTACTAGATCATTCTAAATATATGGGAATTTCTTACACTCAATTGAACGGATTGGTTTGGTTCCATGAAGGAACCCTGATAAAAGATTAAAACCTGAAGAGCTTCAATGAACAATTGAAGTCAATCTTCAAGGACTTCAATTGTGATTTTTTGGTTAATTAATATCTTTCGCATGCCTTCATATGATTTGTCCCTTAGATTTTCTCTCATTTATTTTTCTTATCCTTTATGTGCCTTGTGTTCTATAAAAGGCCAAAGGATTTCTTTTTTTAAGTTAAGTTCAAAATTTGTGCATGTTGGAAGAGCCAAAGCTTCTTCAAGTTTTTTTCCTTTTTCCTATTTTCTAAATCATTCCAGTTTAAAAACTTGTATGCATGTAGACATTGATTAATAGCAAAGCCAATTTGATAGCTACCTATCTCATGAATCTTTTGTAGATGGTTCTCTTAGTTCGACTAAACAAGCCTGTATGTTGTGCCATTTAAGGGTGTATATAAAAACTACTTAGTGTGCAAACCAAACCCCTCTCTTTAGAAGCTCGCACTGTTTTGTATGTAGCTATGAAGCAATCTGGTGAAGTATAAATTGGTTTTCTTTGATTTAATTAATTATTTGTTGCCCTATTCAAGGTTCACTGAATGACTAGCCTTCTATGAGAGGCAACCAACCCCTACTTCCTAATATGAATATCATAGTAGATTCAAAGCTACCACCTTCATATCAGTTCATGTGTAGAGGTGGAGAGGAAGCAAGTTGCTCAATTCACAAAATCTAAGGAATGAAAAGAAACTATGTACGTTAGAATATGTAAATCAAATTGAATCTAAACTAATACACCAATGAAACATTAGATTGAAGAAATTAAATTAAAGAAAGTAAATGCAAACTCTAAACCACAGTTTCTTCAAATTTGTCCCATTGTCCTATATCTCCAAGGATTCGTTTCAAGATGCTTGCTCTCAGTTGTTTAAAATAACAACTTGTAGAATGGTAGCTTGAGAGAATGAGATTAATAAAAATGCATTGCTACAAGATTAAGCTATGAAAATTGAAATGTTAAGATGTGACTATAGTAACTACACATGAAAATTTGAGATTCGAGGTCCTTTTAAGAGGGTTGTATTTACAGATTTTTGAAGGTAGGAATTCAATTGGCCAAGATCGACGGTCAAGTTCAAACCTGTTAAAATGAACGGTGAGAAATCGAGAATTTGAAAAGAAGATGGAATTCTAAGAGACGGATGGAGAATGAAGAGACAAATTGAAAGGTGTCTCTCATAATTAAATAAATAAATATTCAATTATGTGTGAGAAATGAAAAAGATTTAATTAAATATTGAAAATATTTAATTATGTGAGAAGAGGAAAAATCTTTTTAATTAAATACTGAAAATATTTAATTATGTGAGAAGAGTGGGAAATTTAGAAAATGCTTTAATTAAATATCGAAAATATTTAATTAAATGTGGACTGAAGAATATCATTTAAATTTAGAATTTAAACTTGTGATAATTAATGTAAATAAATTGTAAAATCTATTTAATTAATTAAGAGGAAGGTAGCATTAATTAAATTAGAAGAATTGGAAAATGAACAATATAAATAAATAATTAAATTTATTTATATGTAGATGACTTAAGAACATTAATTAAATACTTCATATTTAATTAATTAACAGGTTCGATTAACCGTGACCAATTTTAGATGTGTACATTTTGCCCCTCTTTGAAGTGATGTGTTTTACGCATTGCTTCAAAGAATTTGCCCCTGAATTTGAAAAATTTATTAATGATGCTATATGCCCCCTCGAGAGATATATCACGTGATGAGAATGATTATGAGACTGATTTGGAAGATTTTCAGATGATTTCGGAGAAAATTCGATGATTTAACTCTCGAAATAGCACTTTGCACAGTAATTAATGCTATTTTTACCCCTTTAAAAGGTTAAAAAAAAGGTGAGAATTCACTTTCATTTGAACAATAACCTTTGAGGATTTTGGAGCTCTAAGAGAGATATTAACGATGTTGATCCCTTATGAGTGCCACAGATTCGAGCGAGGTCGTCGTCATCAGAGACCACCTGCGTATGGACCTCTGGTAAGTTGATCCAAACCTCTCCATCAAATTTTTAATGATTTTGGATGCTTTTTTGAATTTTTTTTAAAATTTTAAAATTATATTTTAGCACATATGAGTTGTAGTTTAGCGCATACAGTAGATAAATCAATGCATCCAAAGTAGCGCATAGGAGCAAAATAGTCGCGCATAGATGCTAAATAGTCGCGCATAGGTGATTTAGCGCATAGGATAGATCAAATGGTGCATCCATGATATTTGCCTATGGAGGATGATAGAGTAGCGCATAGGCTAGATTAGCACATAGATGGACTATTTTAGCGCATTTGCTTGATTAAATAGCTCATTCATGAAATCACACATCCATAGATTGTTTTAACGCATCCATGGAATAAAGTTGTGCATCCATTATTTTAGCACATTGATTGACTATTTTGGCGCATCCATGGATTTTTTCTGAATTTCAATTTTAGAAGAAAAATTGATACATGCTTGACAATTGTTGCTAGATTAGACAACAAATTTTATGCTTTTGAATATCATCAATGATTAGATTTGATAAATTTGTCTTCGTGCTTGAAGAACAAATAGGTCCAATAAATTTGCTTCCATGCGATATAAAAACAATAGAAATGATAGATTTTTTTTTCTAATTGAAAGTCAAATAGATATATATTGAGTCATGATGACTGTTATATTTGTTTCCATGCGATATGAAAAACAAATAGTATTGATAGATTTGCTTTCCTATTTGAAAGTCAAATTGAGTCATGATGACTATTAAATTTGTTTCCATGCGATATGAAAAACAAATTGATGTGAACTTTTTTGATGTACTGATTGATTGATGATATTCATTGCTGATTGATTTGCATGCTTGCTTGATGATATTGTAAAGGAGGAATTTAACCTCCTCTAGATCAGAGAGAGATTTCTGCAGACATGGGAGATGATTCCCCAACTGTCCCATGAGGATTTGGGAGTGATAGACCAGTGTCGGTTGAGAGCTCTGTTGAGTATCCCATAGTATCGGATCAACAGGGCACTATTGACTGCCTTAGCAAAGCGGTGACACAGCGAGCATAACACCTTCCACTTGCCGACAAGAGAGATCATAGTGACTCTAGAGGATGTTCACAGGATTCTGGGTATTCCTGTGGTTGGAGAGCTTGTGATTTATGATCACAAGGAGATTGGGGGGACAGATGCTTTGAGACGGGTCTTCCAAGATCCTCATGTCTGCGGATATGAGCTTCCCTAGAAGGAGATGACGGAGAGATATGCCCCACTGCCTTCGGTTTTAGCAGGGATGATCGGTGGTTTCCTTTGTCCTAATCGTAGGGCAAAGGGACTATCAATTGGATGGGCTAGGATCTTGGAGGACATGCTTCTCCACCGCACCAGATATGCATGGGGGTCATGCATGCTTGCACATCTGTACCATGACCTTCATCAGGTCATGTATAGAGATGGGAAGAGTCTTTCCTACGGGGTGACTCTTTTACAGATATTCGCATGGGAGCACTTTTCTATTACACGCCCCATCGTCTGGAGAGATCACCCCATTAGATTTCCATATGCTTATGCATATACAGGGCCCCTTTTCCAACCAAGGCTGGGCAAATTGGAGTACTGGCGGCGAGTACTTGATGACTTGGATACGGTCCTTTGGCGACTGTATGTGGACTGTGACCCATGGCATGCATATGACATAGAGCTACCATATGTGACAAGGTCCAGGTACTTGATTGGATGCACCCCATTTATCATTGAGTGATTTTTGGGCCGGAGGGTTCTGAGGCAATTTGGATGGATACAGATGATGCCACAGGGGGCGACACACTATGCCAGGTGTTAAGGGGATATATCAGAGTGGGGGCCAGTTTTGACCATTGAGCCAACCAGAGAGGAGTACTTTGAGTTACAACTGGAGGATTGGACTATACGGCTAGAGGTCACAGATGCAGGGATGACAGATGACTATGCTGCATACTTCTACACACATCCTTTTCCTTAGTTTACCAGTCTAAAGGAGCCTGCCCCATTGATGGGAGGTCCAGTTATTTAAGTAGGGCGACAGCAGCCACAGGGACATCTAGCAGTAGGGCAGCCATAGGGTCAGGTGTAGGTACCGGTAGAGCAGGCCGCAGATATTGGTGGGGTGGCCATGCATGTGGATGATGAGAGCTCCAAGGATGAGGAGATGGATGAGGAGTCAAATGACTTGGATAGTGGGGATGATGGGGATGGTGGGGGTGGTGAGAGGTAGAGATTATTCTTTGATATTCCCCTCAGCACAAGGCCACGAACATCTAGAGTGGTGGGTCAGGCCAGCACTTCAGCGCCGCGGATTACCATCAAGGCTTCATCACAGGTACAGGTGGATACTTTACAGGCTGAGGTTCAGACTCTTCGGAGTTAGTTAGCACAGGCACAGGTGACCATCAGTCAGCTGCAAGGATAGATAGTGCAGCCACCACCTCTTGACCCATAGATACCTCAGCTCACAGCTGAGAGAGATAGCTTCTAAGAGTGATGCATACATGTTGAGCGGGTAGCTGAGAGACTACTGAGATCAGTGGAGAGCACCTCTATTGGAGAGGTTGTAGCAGAGGAGCTAGAGACTGTTCAAGAGACTAAGTACTATAGGATGTGATATTTTGAGGCAGTGCCACCTGAGCGGCGGATAGCTTTTACCCAGTTAGGTACCCAGACTCAGACTCATTCACACAGTCACTCTAGGAGTGTGACCAAGAGTGTGGGTTAGTCGGTCAGACAAGAGATCAAAGCCTCTGGGAGCAAAGATCTGTTAGTGTAGGTTTTTTTAATATTATTTTTCCTACACATTATTAAGCATACCTTAGGTTATAGGAGATGTGGTTCATGTGAGGACACGTGGCATAATCCATCGATTACATGTGTTGCTCCCACTCACACTTGGGTGGTTGAGTTTCACACCCTCTTTTGGCCTTATATGCCACCTCACAAAACCACTCATCTGTCTCTTTTTGAGTAGGTTATGCCACCTATTTGGCATTTTCCAAGTAGGCATAACTCCCACCTAATTTGGTTATTTGGGAGTTATTACCCCTCTTGGAATTATTTGCCCATATTCTACTATATATTCTGCACTCACCTCTCCCTCCTAACTAGTTCAGGTCTAGCTCCTATCTAGTCTAGATGAGTTCATATTAACTCAATCAATTCAAGGGAGAGTTGAGGCATATTGTATCATTTAGTGTGTGATATAACATCATTTTGTTATTGCACTATATTCCTGCATTCTATCTCTTGCTGCTCTCGTGTGGAAGGTTTATCTTGGTTTTGTAGGTGATCCTGGGTGCTCGAGTTCATCAATAACTCTTACATGGTATCAGAGCGTCAGATCTGCAAGCCCCTTCTCAAATTTGAGAGATTTATGAGTTTTTTAATCAGTATTGCAGGTTGCAGCATGCCTTTTCTTGTCTTAAGTAGTTGATTCTACCTTTTCATGTCATTTTTTTGGTTGTTGGGGTCGTTTTATGTTTCTAAAGGTGTTTTTTTTACACTAGATCCACATTTTTTGTATACTTTGAAGAAAATCCGTCATCTGGGTTTTGTTCGTAGAAGAAAAAAACCATCTGGGTCGTTGCTATTTTCTACATACAGGTTACATATTTGCATCTTTGCATTCTTTCATCCTTTCACCCACCTAAGCTATGCTTAAGGGGGGGTGTTAGTGTAGGTTTTTTTAATATTATTTTTCCTACACATTATTAAGCATACCTTAGGTTATAGGAGATGTGGTTCATGTGAGGACACGTGGCATAATCCATCGATTACATGTGTTGCTCCCACTCACACTTGGGTGGTTGAGTTTCACACCCTCTTTTGGCCTTATATGCCACCTCACAAAACCACTCATCTGTCTCTTTTTGAGTAGGTTATGCCACCTATTTGGCATTTTCCAAGTAGGCATAACTCCCACCTAATTTGGTTATTTGGGAGTTATAACCCCTCTTGGAATTATTTGCCCATATTCTACTATATATTCTGCACTCACCTCTCCCTCCTAAAAAGTTCAGGTCTAGCTCCTATCTAGTCTAGATGAGTTCATATTAACTCAATCAATTCAAGGGAGAGTTGAGGCATATTGTATCATTTAGTGTGTGATATAACATCATTTTGTTATTGCACTATATTCCTGCATTCTATCTCTTGTTGCTCTCGTGTGGAAGGTTTATCTTGGTTTTGTAGGTGATCCTGGGTGCTCGAGTTCATCAATAACTCTTACAAGATCCATCAAGGCCCACTACCTCTGGAGGTAGCAACAGTCATGATCCACAGCCAGATGCCCCTCAGTGATGAGCATTTTGTTATACACATCTATGCCATTGTATGCGATATATCTTTTTGAAACATTTGATATCCTTGTATTCCTAGACATTTGTTTTGATGAGATCTATGATATGCAGTGGTGATTTGATTATGCACATGTTATGGATGATTTATGCACATGTTATGGATGTATGCTTTTACTTTTATATGCTATGTCGTGTATGATGATGCAATAATTATCTAAATGATTTTTTCTTTTCCTTTATGATGTATGTAATGAATGTATCATGCAGGATGTAAATGCTTTATGATGAAATGAGAGAATATGATCTATGATGATGTTAGATGGATGATAATAATGATGTAATGGAATGCACTTATGTAATGAACTTATGATATATGATGCAATGGAAATGAGTATGATAACCTAAGTGATGATGTGAAATGAAATGAATGCAATTTTATTTATGAATGAATGTATATGTTAATGAATGATTTAAGATAATGACCATGCATATAATTTGTAATGATGGATAATGATCATGATGAATAAATGATATGATAATGAATATGATAATGAAATGAAATGATGATGTAAGTATGCAAGTGTGATGATAATGAAAATGAGATGTATTAAATGTCCAGCCATACTCAACCATTGTCTGAAAAAGATTTTCAAGAATGTGATCCACCCTCAAAAATCTATTTTAAAAAGGTCCTCGAAATGCAAATTTATTATGTAGTTCTAATAATGAATTATGCAATCCTAAATGAAATAATGAACCATTCTCCTTGTTGCCATTTCCTGTTGTGTTTAGTTGTCATCATTGAGCCTTTTGATATGTTGAAAGTTAGTCTAAGCATCAAAGGGTATGTTAGCACCAATGATAACCTGAGTACTTCTTTCATAATGTTTGATGTAGCAAGTTAATACAAGCATTGAGGTATAATTGAACCAAGATGACCTGAGTATTGCTTGCATAAACAGATAAAAGTTAACCATTTTCCTATGCAAATTCCAAAATGTCATCAATGATACATTGTAGAGCATGTCCCATGACCAATTTGCATCATACTAATGATTAACTTATAGACAGCAAGCAAAGAAAAATCATACTTCTTCCTTGTGATTCTAGTTCAGTACATCATTGAACCACTTTAAAGATATGATATCATCAAATATCAAAACAACATTTTGCAACTTTTTATTTTAAGTTTGTCATTCATTTTATTTAGATTAAGATCATCCAATTTGTTTTAAATTATCTATCAAAAGAGTCATGTAAGCTCGGTTTAATTGGACAAGACTGTTGTTTCCGATATCCTGATGCTAGACACATGCTGCCAACTACCTCCTAGAAAAGTGAGCTGCCCCCTAGTGACCTTGTACTCTAACTCTTGCTAGACACAACTATTGTGATGGATAATCCTCAAATCATCAAGCCATGATGAGATCCTTGTCATTTCAAGGAGATGATGCAAATGCGATGGTGAGGTGTATGCGCGATGCTGACGAAAAGGATGCATATGCAGAATGAATCCTAATAGATGAGAGAGCCAAATAAAATCACAAACAATGCCTATTTTCCAGGTTATCACCGTTTGTTTTTATTGCACTTTTTCTTGATTTTATGATTTTTTTGTTATTACCAAGATGCCTGTTTGCCAGGTTTTCATCAAGGCAATGTTTTTTTTTAAAGGACTTTTTATATTGTTTTTGATATTTTCTTAGGTGTAGAACCTCTTCAGATGAATGTTGTTGATGGGATCTTCAAATAGGTCCCCTTCTATTGTTGAAAACTAATATGCCCCCGATCCGTATGCTGCAACGATAACGAACAGGCCCAGCCAATTTGGTTCAAACTTGCCTTTCTTTTCTCGATCTTGTTGATTTCGAGCGTTTTCTCTAAGAACCAAATCACCCACTTGGAAATTTTTTGGTTTGACTCTGTGATTATAGCTGCGAGACATAATTTTTTGATACCCCTTCAAGTGATTAACCACAGTTTGATGTCGTTCATCAAGCAGTTCTAGCTCTTGCAACCTTGATACTTTGTAGTCTTCATCATTGATTAGCCCTTTGAGTGATACTCGAAGTGAAGGAATCTCAACTTCCAGTGGTAGAATAGCCTCTGCTCCATAGACCAAAGCATAAGGAGTGGCTCCTGTCAGTGTGTGAATGCTTGTTCTGTAGGCCCATAATGTTGGATTCAGTTGGACATGCCAATCACAGCCCACTTCATTCATTATTTTCTTCAAAATTAGTGAATGAACGACATCAGTTGGATTCAGTTGGACATGCCAATCACGGCCCACTTCATTCACTATTTTCTTCAAAACAAGCTTTTTCAATGAAGGTATAATTTATCTCGTGACTTGTTAAGGTTCGGCTGATGTAATAAATGGCTCATTCTTTTCCTAAGTAATCTTCCTATGCTAGTAATGCTCCTAAAGATACTTCCATGGAAGCAATATATAATATGAGAGGTGCACCTAGTATTGGTGGATTCAACACTAGTGGGTTCATGAGGTACTGCTTTATTTGATCAAATTTTGCTTCACATTTGTGCTCCCACTTGAATGGAACATTCTTATGCAAGAGATGTGTAAATGGTAAAATTTTATTTTCCATTTGAGCAATGAATCTTTGAATGGATTGTAACCGTCCCTGTAAAGAGTGCAATCGACTAATGTTCCTTGGTGGTGGCATATTGGTGCAGGAGCACCTATTTGATTTCTTGCCTCCATGAGGTCATTTGTAAATAGTTGCTCTATTTCGTGTATTGGGTCTTATAATAAGGTTTATAAAACCATTTTATAGGTGTTTGAGTCTTAGAAAGTAATATTTGAATTCATTTGTCAAATAATGTTTAAAGTTGTTCCATATTGTAAAAATTGTAAAAGTTGCTCAAGAAAGTTGTCAAGCAACTTGTCAAAAGTGTCATTAAGGTGTTTTGTCAACAAACTAACTAAAAGGTGGTTGAAAATAGTTGGTTTTGGTTGTAAATATATAAGTACACCCTCCAAAACTCGAATTGGCGAGGTTGGAGACATTATTTGTGAAGTTTGATGAATGGCAACCTCAAGTTTGGTGTGCATTTTATGATTTCTACATTGTTTTCAGGTTGAAGTTGTGATTTGTACGGACTAGTATGGATTGAAATAATAGAGTATTATATATGGATGGAAAGGTCTCTATTTCTAGTTTTCAATTTTTTTTGTCTCATTGAATTTTATTGAGTTTTGTGGAAGATATGATTATTTTGGTGAAGGAAGGTTTGAACACTGCCTAGGGTTTGCAGTTTTGGGAAAAATACAATAACTTTACTTTCAACCATTGGATCTTTATAAAATTTGGAAGGGAGGTCTGTAATTATTTCATCTTAAATCTCACTGAAGGGATTGGATTCATTATTTGTTTTATGGAAGTTATTAATGACTGTTTGTTGCATTGAATTGTGGGTTGTTGAGAGAATGATTACACTATGATCTAGAATGCACTTAATCATTATTTGAGATGAATAATTTCATGAAATTTTTCAATTGAATGGAATGATGAGTTTTGAATCCTTTTGCTCTGCATCACATATCAAGAATTGCTTGTACCTTAGCTGGATCTACTTCAATTCCCTTTTCTGACATAATGTATCCTAATAACTTTCTAGATTTCACTCCAAAGACACATTTCTTTGGATTAAGTCTTACTTTGAATTGTTCCATTCTTTTGAAAATTTTGGATAAGATGTCGATGTGTCCTTCTCTAGTGTTAGACTTGGCAAGAAGATCATCAACATAATCCTCCATGAATGTATGCATCATATCATGAAAAATTGTTGTCATTGCTCGTTGGTATGTAGCTCCTGCATTTTTCAGTCCAAATGGCATTACGTTCCAGCAATAGGTACCCCAAGGACATGTAAATGTTGTTTTATCCTGATATTCTGGTGCAATCTTTATCTAGTTGTATCCTGAGAATCCATCCATCAATGAGGACATTGCATGTCCAGTCGTTAAATCCACAATCATATCAATGTTTGGTAAGGGAAAGTCATCTTTAGGAAATGCTTTGTTCAAATCCCTGAAATCTGTGCAAATTCTGATCCTTCCATCTAGCTTTGAAATAGGCACAGTATTGGAAATCCATTCCGCATAATCTATGGACCGGATGAATCCAACGTCTAAAAGTTTCTTTAATTCCTCTTTAACCAACAACGCAACATGTGGATGAATTTTTCTAAGTTTTTCTTTTACAAGCTTTGCCCCCGGTGTAATAGATAGATGATGCATGATGAGATCTAGATCCAATCCAGGCATATCTGTGTAGGACCATGCAAAACTGATTTGATTATCCTTGAGAAATTCTATGAATTTAGGTACTTCTTTATCTGTCAAAGATGCAGCCAATTGTAAAATTTTAGGCTTTTCTGTAGTACCTATATTGAGTGCCTCTATTGGTTCAATTAGAATAGAAGATCTTTCCTGATAATACTCTAGAAGAGTGTCAATTTTCTCATCCTCTAGCCCCTTTGAAAGGTTTTCACCATTGGATATGCTTTTTATTTTCCTCTTTTCTTGATCTAATACTGCCTTTGTTAGGTTTTCACCATTAGATCTTTCTTTTATTTTTCTTTTTTCTTCACCTAATACCGCCTTTGTTAGGTTTTCACCATTAGGTCTTTCTTTTACATTATTTATTTTGTAGCTGAGAAACTTGGCACTTTCTTGTTGAAAACTCTGATCTTGTGATTCCTCGATGGAACTTGTTTCAGGATGGGATGAACAAAGAAAGTTTATTATGGTTTCATCATTTGGAAAAGTTGGAACATCAATGGGTGCAATTTGTTCCCAATCAATGAGTTCGGGATGAACCAAAGGTAATGGATCATTAGGATGAGTAAGGTCATTGGCTATGAGGGTCATGATATTATTGTCAACATTATCATGGGAGAAGTCTAAGATGGTATCTTTCTCAAAATGATCCATCTCACTTTGAATCGAATTGGTCTCACTAGAGTCCTGATCGCTTTGTATGACATATTAAAACGGAGGTCTTGAGCTTTCTCCTTTTAAGACTGTAGGTGAGAACTTGTGTATGACATCTACCCTTTTTTCTGAGATGAAAGTATCGTCTGAGAAGTCATCCCATTCATATTCATTTGAGTCTATTTCAGAATTATCTGCTTGAATTCTCAGAATTGATTCAGCTATTTCCTCATTTGATGGCCTTTGTTTAGTATCCTCACCATATCCTAACACAGTCTTATCTTTTGGGTGCATTGTTTTTAATTGGACAGGCTCAACAATACCTTCTTTTCTTTTACCTAGAGGGCCATTTCCTTCATAACCCATTTGTTGCATGATAGCATAACCCTTTCCATATTGTTGTGTGGGTATCTTGATATTCTTTACGGATTCTTCTTCATCTTTATAGAGCCAATCAAGAATAGCTCTATCTTCTCCTTCATTTTATTTGATAAACATCCCATTAAACTTGGTGATGGGGGTTGAATTTGAGGCTAAAACTACTGCAACTTGTTGTGTACATGTTGACGGCTGACCATGAGATCTTGGTGATAGGGGTAGATTAGAGAGAGATAAAGAATATTCTCCCACCCCATTGTCTTTTAATTTTAACTTGGTGCCAAAATTGCTTATCATTTCTTGCACTTGCTCTTTGTTTTTGGAGGTAGAGATGGACAAAGCCTCTCTATTATGTGGGACAAATGTGTCCTGAGTTGCTCTTAGGTTAGAACAATTTTGACTGCTATTGTGATCAGTGAGTATTGTTACTTCCCGCTCATCATATGGAAACTTCAAACATTGATGATAAGTAGATGGAACAGCTTGCATGTAATGGATCCATGGAATACCCAAAAGTATGTTATAGGTTAGATCCCAATCGAGAACCTGACAAAAAGTATTCTTCACAACAGGTCCCACTCTGATTGGTAGCATGATGAGACCTTTGGAAGTCCATTCCTCATCATCATAGGCCTTGATTGTAATTTTCCTCTGTGGATCTATAGAGTCTATTGAATACCCCAAAGCTAGGACCAATTTTAAAGTACAAATGTTTAATCTGGATCCCCCATCTATAAGAACACATCTAATGCGGGCTTTGTGAACCATGACTTCTAAATAGAGTGATGAATTATGTGGATGGGTTATGGATGAATCATCTCTTTCAGAAAAATATAAACATGTGTTGGAGGACAAGTGTCCCACCATGGCTTGGAATTTATCAGTATCTAGATTAGGAGATACAGTTGTATCAACAAGAGCCTTTTCCAGAATGTCCTTATGTGCAGGTGACAACTTTAAAAGTTCCAAGACATAAATTTGGGCTGATGTTTTTCATAGTTGATCAACCAAATTGTATTGACTTGGAGGGGGAATTGTTGCTTTAGATGAGCTGCCTTTGACAATGATCTTGGCTTGTCCCCTTGTCGTAATATTGACCTCTCGATATTCTGGCTTACCTTTGATTCGGATAGTGTTGACTTGAGGATCATCAGTATAGATATGATTGATAATAATGTCATGGATGTTATTAACATTCTTGCCCTTTTCACTCAAGGATTACCCTTTGTGATAATTAGGGAGTGGATTCTTGAATGCTTGATCATCATTATTGACATTGTGTCCCTCAACTGTGATGGTACGGTTATCAATCAAATCTTGAACAATATTCTTTAACCCTTGGCAACTGTTTGTCTTATGACCTTTTCACCTATGGTAATCATAGAAGTGTGAGTCATTCCATGATGGTGGTCTAACTCAAGGCTCATAATCTCTTTGTGGTGGTAATGTAATAGCATTTTGATTCAATAATTCTTTGAGAATGGATTCCAAAGATTGGCCCAAGGGAGTGAAACTCCATTGACTTGAAAAATATGATGGTCTGGGCACATTTGAATTTGTATTATTGCCAAAATTATTCCCACGATTGTTAGTTGTGTTTCCTTGATTAGAAACATTGCCTTAGGTGCTAGAATTTCTGGTATTATTGTTACGTTGAACACCTAACACATTAAGGACGGCGAGCTTCGTATTCATGTTGTTAGCACCTACTACCCCATCATTTACAACATTTTTATTTTGAGTCCAAAATCATGACTTGTCGTTGTTGTTATTATGGTTGTTGTTGTTGTTGTATGAATTTGAACCTTCTTTATCAATTTTTAGAACTCCACGCTTGATCAATGCACTTTCAATAGTAATTACGTTTTCAATCAATTTTTCAAATGATTGGGGATAGTGAAGGTTTAGTTTGTAACTCATCTCTTGATTAAGACTATCGATGAATATCTCCATCTTTTCCTTTTCATGAATAGGGTGTGAGTATCTAGCAAACACTCTTCTCCACCTTTACAAAAATTTAGTGAAAGATTCCCCTACTTTTTGTTTTATTGTACAAAGATCAAGCATGGTTATCTGGTGTTGAATGTTGTAAGAGTATTGCGATATAAACTTATTTATCAACTCTTCAAAGGTTTTGATGGGGGGAGTGATCTTTGAAAGCCACTCCATGGATTGTCCACCCAGACTTTGTGGAAACAATCACATTAGATAGGTATCTTCATGCGCAAATTCTAAGCTCATATTTCAGAAATCCCTTACATGCTCAATGGGGTTAGTTTTCCCATTATATCTATCAAATTTAGGGATTTCGCAATGTTTCAGAAAAGGAATCATTCGAAGATTTCTATAGAATGGATAAGGACATATTTCCTCCAAAACATACTTCGTTGTTGCTCCCCCTTGCATTTCTTTTATTTGCCCTTGTAATTCCTTAATTTGTTGAGTAAAGGCACTAAAATCGTTAAGAGGAGTTTCAAGATTTTCTTGAATCCCTTCTATGTCAAAATCGGCAGGTAACTTGGCTCCTTGAATAGCTAAAGAAAGAAAGTATCTTTCCTTGTTTCTTTCTAAAATCTTTTCCGTAAGAGTATGGAATTGAGGATCCTGCTTTGCGTCTTGAAGCTTCTCTTCCATTAATTCCTCAGTATTTGAAGTGTTAAAGGGGTTTTCCTCCCTCTCGCTATTATCACCCATTCTACTCATTGTACTTTCATCTTTTTCTATGTGCTTTCGATATCTCATGGTAACAGGCATAAGCTTTACTCAAATCCTACTAACTTTGATCCAAGGAATGAAATAGTGCTATGGTGATGAAAGTCAGGATAGAATGAAGATTCTATGACTTAAGAGATTTTTAATCTTTAGCTCGTGATTCCCTGAGTGAAAGGATGAAAATCCTATTTGCGGGAATTAAACCAAAGATCGAAAATAAGGATAATTTTTCACTTTGTGAAGTTTGATCTTAGCTTTGTAGATAGATGAATTTAATGGATGCCTAATGTGTTTGAGTTCTCTATTGCAGAATTTGATTTGGACGAGTAGCGTATGTGATTGCAGGTTGGGGAATATAAGAAGGATGAATATGCTAACTATGGTTATGCCTTTGAGAAAGGGTTATATAGCATAATCATCAGTGAAACCTCTAATATAGTCATGATATCGATGAATAAAGGTTTTGTGTTCAAGCAGGATCTTTCGACTTTGATATAGAAATTTCCTCTTCTTTAACACTTTCTTATAACTGAGAAACTTCTTGGGCTTTCTGATCTTTCTTTCTAAGGACTTCTTAGCAAATGTTTTAGACTTCCAAACTCTAAGCATGGGAAAGACTAGACCAATAAGACTTGGTTTCTGAAAGTCAAAAAATTACCTAGGCTCGAAAAAACAGATGCGCCAAAACTGAGACCGAATGTGCCAAAACAAAACACAGATGCGCTGAAACAGAGCACAGATGCGCTAAAACATAGCACACATGCACCGAAATAGAGCACACATGCACCAAAATAGAGCACACATGCGCTGAAACAAAGCACAGATGCGCTAAAATAGAGCACACATGCACTGAAATAGAGCACATATGCACTAAAACAGAGCACAGATGCACTAAAATAGACCCGGGATGCCCTAAATTACCTCTAAGACTGACATGTTTTGAAAATTTGATAAAATTTTCTTGTTTTGGATGATCTTAATCAGATTTAAATGTGAAAAACACAGCATAGAAGCAGGCAGTTATTTTGTTAATCCTAAAATCTAAACAAAGAGTGTATGTTCTTTGAGATTTCCACAGGTTTTAAACAAGATAAGCACTTCAGTCAGACTCACTCTTAATTTGTCAAATAGGTCATCATAGTAATCACAACCCACAACTTAAAATCATGTTGACTCACACAGCCTTGTCACCTCCTAGAGGGTGCCCGTGTTTTTGTCTTTTCCAGATGCGTACTCAAAGTGACGAAAGTGAATACTGAATCCCTTGAGCAAACAATTCATGGTGACTATATGGTGAGTGTCTTGGGGGCAGATTCTTCCCTCCCCTTGCACCGTGATTAAGATGATGTTTGGATACTGACACGGCTGGCTTTCTACACTATGGTTCGTAGTAAGGGTATCCGTTCAGTGTGGCAAATAGATATACTCCCTCGAGAGACCTCCCAACCTTTAGAACAAAGGTTTTGGGGATGGTTATCCTGCGCACTACTATCAAGTTGGATTTTCATCAACTTGCTTTTGATTAAAGTGGGTTGGAAACCTTGGCTTTAGGTGTTCCCACTTAGGTCATTCCTCTTGGGTGAGTATTTTTTCCCACAAGAGCAGGCCTTCTAAAGGATGTAATAAAGCATTAAATTGCCGAAAATAAAAGGTAAGTTTGGTGTTCTGATCACCCAATTAAGGGGAGAGCATAAACCTATTACCCACAATCACAACAAACAATAATGGTTCAATTTTAAATCTCCAAATTGACAAATTCTCTATTCTAAGTGAAGATGTTGCTTCACTAAAAACATGGAGTTTATTTTAACCAATAGAAAATTTATGTTTGGTGACTATCCTAGGATTGGTTCATTTTGTTAAAAATAACATTTCAAAAATCTTGTCCGCGGATTGCGTCGGAATCAAAATTTTAAATTTTTTCAACTATATGCGCCGAAACAGGTTATGTATGCGCCGAAATAGGTCATGTATGCGCCGAAAGAACTCCCAAGGATGCGTCGCAATAGAGTGTCTATGCACCGAAACAGGTCATGTATGCGTCGAAAGATCTCACGTATGCACCGAAACAGTCCTCGTATGCGCCGAAACAGTCCTTGTATGCGCCGAACCGAGACTCGTATACGCTAAAACATGATTTTTGTCCGTCACCTGTCAAAAAAATTTGCAAAAAGAAAAATTAAATGCGAGGCTAATCCCCACGGTGGGTGCCAGAAATGTGTACATTAGAATATGTAAATCAAATTGAATCTAACCTAATACACCAATGAAACATTAGATTGAAGAAATTAAATTAAAGAAAGTAAATGCAAACTCTAAACCATAGTTTCTTCAAATTCATCCCATTGTCCTCTATCTCCAAGGATTCGTTTCAAGATGCTTACTCTCAATTGTTTAAAACAACAGCTTGTAGAATGGCAGCTTGAGAGAATGAGATTAATAAAAATGCATTGCTACAAGATTAAGCTATGAAAATTGAAATGCTATGAATGCTAAGATGCGACTATAGTAACTATGCATGAAAATCTGAGATTCGAGGTCCTTTTCCACTCATAAGAGGATTGTATTTATAGATTTTTGAATGTAGGAATTCAATTGGCCAAGATCGATGGTCGAGTTCAAACCTGTTAAAATGAATCGTGAGAGATCAAGAATTCGAAAAGAAGATGGAATTCTAAGAGACGGATGGAGAATGAAGAGACAAATTGAAAGGTGTCTCTCATAATTAAATAAATAAATATTCAATTGTGTGTGAGAAATGAAAAGGCTTTAATTAAATATTGAAAATATTTAATTATGTGAGAAGAGGAAAAAAGCTTTTTAATTAAATACTGAAAATATTTAATTATGTGAGAAGAGTGGGAAATTTAGAAAATGCTTTAATTAAATATCGAAAATATTTAATTAAATGTGGACTGAAGAATATCATTTAAATTTAGAATTTAAACTTGTGATAATTAATGTAAATAAAGTGTAAAATCTATTTAATTAATTAAGAGGAAGATAGCATTAATTAAATAAACTTTATTTATTTAATTAAATTAGAAGAATTGGAAAATGAACAATATAAATAAATAATTAAATTTATTTATATGTAGATGACTTAAGAACATTAATTAAATACTTCATATTTAATTAATTAACAGATTTGATTAACCGTGACCAATTTTAGATGTGTATAGAAACTATAAAATTTTGGTACAACATGAATATAGCCTTTTTCTTTATGTAATAGAAATATGGACACTCATAGACTAAGAATGGTCCAAGTATGTATGTTAATATACTACCCTAGTTTGTGCCTATCAACCTATTATAGAGTTGTTGACATTTTGTATATGCTGGAAATTTTTTATCATAGCATAATATCTACCATGAATTATGTAACTCCTATTTTATTATAATATATAGTCGGCTAACACGCCTTTTACTTTTAAAAAAATATTAATTCTTTGTGGTATACGTGGAGAATAATCGAGAGAAATTTGAATTTCAATATTTTTATTCTTTATTTTAGAATAGATATTTAAATTCTTTGAAAATGTTCCAAAAAATAGATCATTGGATGGAAATTTATTGAAATTCTTTTGATTATATAGAATTTTTGAATTCTTAAAGCTAAATCTACTTAAGTGATAGCAAATGAAATTGTTGATGTTCATGAAATATTATTTCAAATCTTTTGGTTTCATGATAATTGTTCTTGAGATCCAAATTGAAAACTTAGTGTCTAGTATAAATATGATTTATAATGAACATATTCCCTTTGATATTAACAACAAATTCACATCATACCCTAAATAAAACATAGTATGATCATGACCTGATTATCAAAGACTTGGGATTGAATTGAATCAATCTTTGTGTTCTATTTAGGTAGATTTCCCCTTTCAAATTGTTTCGTTCCATATCTTTCAAGAAGAATAGGCTTCTTCGTGATTTTTCTATGGAATTTTTTATTCAACGCTACTAATGCGAGTGAAATCATTGTCAACAGGAACTGGCACTAGAACGAGGGGCAATCTTGCTCTTTTCCTTTTTATCCAATCCTGAGTTTTAAAGCTTGTAAAGTGAAGTTAAGTACAAGCTAGTATTTCAATATGGAAATTGAGAAACTTATGAAAAAATTTAACCAGAGATTATATCCTTTGAGTTTTCTCACTTTTGGTAGTGTCACCGAATGTAGAATTCATGATACAACCAATCACGGTGAACTCGATTATGAAATTTTCTTAACTAGGGTGAGCTTAGCCATGTGTAAAGTGATTCCATTAACAGAAGAAGTTCTAACTACTAGAAGGAAAGAGCCATTAGCGAAAATTGTGTGCAACCCTAGTAAAACCAAAAATGCTAAAAAATCAACCAATACATCAAAACAGTTGGATAACTGTAATTATTACAATGAAAATCATAACACGTTGTAGGAAAATCAACAAGAATACATTAGGATTTTGGAATATTCCACTAGAAACAAGGAAATGGCATTGATGAGTCATCATTCTCCTTATACGTGGAAAATGGAAATGAATAAAAGGAATGGGAAAATCGAGCAAGAGACCCATATATTTTATCCCAAATAGAAAATTTACAAGATAAAAAGGGAAATTTCACTAATTTTATGTAAGATACAGAATATCATTCTTTTACTTTTTCTCTCTCTGATAATAATATAAATTGTGATACATCTTGGTCTAAGAAAGTGAAAAATGAGGACAGGACAGAAGACATGAAAATTCTCAAAGGAGAAAGTCAAAAAATGGACACAACCATTCATGGAAATAAACAAAATACGAAAATCAACCATGAACCAGGGCTAAAAGAAGGTAGAGTATGGTTGCATCAAACAAAGTGTGTGAAATCGTCCTTTGATGAGGTTGTTTTCATACATTTGAGCCAATTCATTGGTAAGTACTCCTTTGATTTTATGATGATCAAACGTGGAAAGATTAAACCAATTCATTGTTGCAATAGGATCGTTGAAATTTTTCAAAATGAATTTAAAGATAAGCCTGTTGTAACTCGTACTAAAATGACAATGGAAATAATCATAAAAATTAGAATTAGTTTTTTTGTTAAGGTTAATCGTTTGCTAGATTAGATGCTTGGTTAGTTAGGGTTAGTTAGTTTTTTTATAGGGTTTTTTTTGTTTTTTTGTTCTTTTACCTAGCCTCTGAATTTGTAGATTCTGCTTAAATTACCTTGCAATACATGAGAGTTAATCCAAACATTTGTAAAGAAATACAGTAAAAACTAAAAAATGATAAAACCATACATAGTAAATGCATGCTTTGAAATTACTAAAAGTTATATATATATGTTTGTGTGTGTATCGCATATATACATCAGTATAAAAATTCTTGTTCCAAAAGAGCAAAAAGTCAAAAGAGGGAGCCTAGCTATAGGTGGTAGTTTTCATTCAATCAATATGGGAAGCCTCGTCCATTAGAGCTAAATATCCAATATAGGCGAGTTCCTGGTGAGTTTCGAAGTCCTGAATATGGAGGTCTGAGAGAAAAGGCCAAAGAGGAACTATTTCCCCATGTTCCAAGAATCAAGGGATATCATCCATCGAGGGGATTCTAATGGTCGAGTTCACCATAGATAAAATAGTGTCTAGGTGCTCCATGTACTTAGGTATCACTATCATGTTGGTAGTTGAGCAAACATCTTCCACAGAAAGCCCTATATCTAGAAGAGACGCTACAAAATGAGAAGCCACGTCAGAGTAAAAGCGAAAGTAGCGATTGGATTCTACATACTTTTCCCCGAGGACTAAGCACAAATTTGGTATAGTAAAACTAGAAGTCCTAATAAAGAAAACCTTTTCAAGCCTTTAAGATGTAATACTTCCTAAGAAAACATTTTTGCAGTGAGAGAACCTTAAACAAATTGGAGTATTCATGGCCTAGAAGCAAATGAGAATGTAGACACGTAAAATATACATGCACCTGATTCTGATCCTACTAACATCGTTTCATCTTGAATCATACTCTCAGCTTATCAACACCTTTCATCTCTTAATTAAATAAATCATTATTTATTTAATTAGGTATTTCTCCTCTGGTGATTAAATTAATCAATTTAATTTAATTAATCATCTTTCTCTGTTCATTTAAATAATTCATTTTATTTAAATTAAATCTCTAAAGTCCTCTTATTAAATTGAATATATTAAAACATTATTTAATTTAATCTAACATATTCCTCCTTCGTTAAATAAATCAAAATCATTTATTTAATTAATCATTTCCTCTCAATTTGATTTAAATCAATTCATAAATTTAAGTCTAAATTGTCACATCTCCTAATTCCTCATTAAATTAATCAAATCCTTGATTAAGTTAAATCCTATCACTAAAATCCTCTAGAGAATGCAACTTTCACAATAAATCAATTACTTTGATTTATTAAATTGCCTATTTTCTCTCAACATGGCATCAAAAGGGAATATTCCCTCAATTTGAATTCAAAATTCAAATGGACTTGGTCCTTCCAACAAGGCATTCAATGCCTCTTACATGTCCTTGTGCATTGAGCCAAGTGACATTAACTCCATTCTTCTCTCCCCCCAACATGTCACATTCAAAATTTGAATTTTGAATCCAATGGCATTTATCATGCACATTGACCAAAATGTGCTCATTCCTCAACCATTCACATCTTGACAAGTGGCACTTGGCCATTGGATGTTGAATGATCCCACATTGCCTATTTTCACTCTCTCTTCCATTTTGGAAATCTATAAATGAGATTCTCTTCCTCTCATTCTATCATCCACAATTTGAGTAAACTTACTATACTCAACTTCATCCTCATCCACAATCTTCATGTAAAGTTACTCTCTTTACATTGAGAGCTAATTTTTCCCATCCCACTCAATCATTCACCATTTTCATAAATTGTAACAAGGTTATGCTCAAATCTCTTTGGAGATTTGACCATTGCTCAATCAATCTACATTGCAACTTCGGAATTGGGAAAGGGCCAATTGCAACACTTCATTGGCACCAATTCCCCCATGGGATCACTAATCTATTGGCTTAATTAGGATTTAGTTTAATTTATTGTTTTGTGTTCTTCATTTTCCTAATTTTAGTTTAAATAGATGGATTTCATGGGGAATCTCTCATACTTGTTTGCATGCATTTGATCTAACAACCTAATGTGTTTTGTTGCTCTTATGCATTTGCAGGTTTAGGGGTTCACAGAGAATAAACAAAGCAAGAAAATACAAAATCAAAGGAGAAAGATAAGAAAGCGTGTGAAGAATTTAGAAGGAAGCAATGCAGAATTTATAGAAAGTTGTGAAAGAAGTGCAGTACATAGTTGCCTCGAGAGAAGTCTTGGAAATCGTACACAAGGTGGAAACCAGATAATTGTTTTTAGAATGGAAGGTTAAATCAAATAATTCTTTGCACATTGTTGGTGATAAATTGCTTCAAAGTTAAGTAGTACAAAGATTAAAAATCAAACAAGTTGAAGATTTTGAAGTTAATAGTGGTCTTTTCAATTTATTTTTTGGGCATATTAATTATGGAGGTGTTGGTTGTGCAGAACGAAAAAGAAAACTAAGTTGGTAAGGCAGTACACATCATCACCTAGATAACTGGAGTGAAAGTATATGTGCAAAGTCAAGTGTGTGAATTAAATGAATAATAATGTGATCGTGTTTTTATATAATCATGATAATTTTGATGCATTAATGAGGTGCAGCACCATGAAATCAGGAGTGCTAGCTAAAATTTTAGCGGTTGCCATAAGAATTTATCGGAAGGGTGATAACTAATGTTTCTAAATTTAGATTTAATTTGGTGATTAGATTGTTTGTTGTTGAATTTTAATTTATACATATCTTTTAACACATAGTGGTTTGTAGTTAGCTAGGATTTGGCATAAGGTGGTAAAATTTAGCCAAAAATACACACCAATAGGGAATATTTTACATGAATTTTTGGGAAATGGTGAATTGATGAAGGGATTTGCATTTGAATGAAAAATCAAAATGTAACCTTCGCTACCACTGTAATTCCCAACCTAATAGCAAGCTTCATTGTCTGCAAGTTGAAAATGAGTTATCATTAGTATATCTAAAGAATATCAACTCTTTAGGCTATCCAAATAACTCTATCGGGGCTATAGACGTCTGGTTGGCAGTAGAGCTATGTTTGGGGAATTACAAAGATAACCTTGTCGAGGCTATGGACACTTGAAAAGAATTAGTTCATTAACATTGAACTACCAAAAATTGGAATTAATCAAAGCACACATGAATGTTTCTAGGGGAGTCTTAATTTTTATACCAAAATCTAGGTAAGGGTAAAGGTTATTGTTTTAAAATATGTACAAGTTCTAATTTACAATTGGTGATTTAATTTCAAACTTTATTTAAATCTAGTTTTATTGGTTGCAAGTTATTGTGTGGTCTCAAAACACGCCCCAAGATTGTAAGGCTTGGGGACCCCAAATTATTATTTTTTAACTCTTATGGTATGAGCTAGCTAGTTGGAAGATCATCAAGATGAGAAAAGAGGTAAAATACATATGTGATGTAAAGAATGCTTCATAGTAAAGCATTCCGGGTATTATATACCGGGAACCAGGAATGTTGAAAAGGCAGAAAAGGTAAGGAAAGATATAAGCCAAGAGTTTCGGTCCGATATTTGAAGCCTAGGATAAAGGGAAGTCCGGTAAAACTGAAGTCTGAGGAAATTTTATGGGTGAAGTTGAATATCAAGTATCAGGTACTGGGTTGTGATAAAGTGAAATTTTGAAATTTTTTGATTATCTAATGAGTTTGATGGTCTGGTAATCCGGTATATACATATCTATAGAGGATAATCATACAATAGTTTGTGATGTGCTTTAGGAAAGCATGTTATTTGTGGAAATTTGTAGTATAACATTTCAATAATGGTTTTATTTACATTAAAGAAGATTTAATGTGTGGATTTATGATTGCAGGAAATACAAATTGTGATGTAAAGTTCAGGTATGGACGGTCAGGAAAGTCAAGTTTGCAAAAGGATCTAATGATGTTACCAGGTTCAGTGATACACTTTAGAGGCTCATGCTCAAATAAAGTTTGTTGCAAATAAGTGCTAGATACTAGAAACCCGGAACTTTGGATTTTAAGCATGTAGCGGAGAAGTGTACTCATTCTAGGAATTACTTATTCCTAGAATGTTCGAATAGAGAAAGAACCTCGAGTGTAGGAATTGAATTTCCACTAGATCATTTTGAATATATGGGAATTTCTTACACTCAATTGAGTGGATTGGTTTGGTTCCATAAAGGAACCCTAATAATAAAAGATTAAGACCCAAAGAGCTTCAATGAAAAATTGAAGTCAATCTTCAAGGACTTCAATTGTAATTTTTTGGTCAATTACTATCTTCCACGTGCCTTGATATGATTCATCCCTTATATTTTCTCTCATTTATTTTTCTTATCATGCATGTGCCTTGTGTACTATAAAAGGCTAGAGGATTTCTTTTTTTAAGTTAAGTGCAGAATTTATGCACGTTAGAAGAGCCAAAGCTTCTTTCAGTTTTGTTATTTTTTCCTAATTTTTGGATCATTCCATTCTAAAAAATTGTATGCATGTAGGCATTGATTAATATCATAGGCAATTCGATAGCTACCTATCTCATGAATTTTTTGTAGCTGGTTTTGTTAGTTCGGCTGAACAAACCTGTATGTTGTGTCGTTTAAGGGTGTATACAGAAACTACTCGGTGTCCAAACCAAACCCCTCTCTTTAAAATATCACATTAGTTTTTATGTAGTTGTGAAGCAATCTGGTGAAGTATAAAGTGGTTTTCTTTTATTTAATTAATTCTTTGGGGTATACATGGAGAATAACTAAGAGAAATTTTAATTTTAGTATTTTTATGCTTTATTTTAGAATAGATGTTTAAATTCTTGAAAATGTTCCAAACAATAGATAAATGGATGGAAATTTATTGAAAATATTTTGATTATATAGAATTGTTGAATTCATAAATCTAAATCTACTTAAGTGATAGCAAATGAAATTGTTGATGTTCATGAAATATTATTTCAAATCTTTCGATTTCATGATAATTGTTCTTGAGATCCAAATTGAAAACTCAACGTCTAGTATAAATATGATTTATAATGAACATATTCCCTTTGAGATTAATAAAAAATTCACATTATACCCTAAAGAGAACCTAGTATGATCATGACCTAGTTACCAGAGACTTAGGATTGAACTAAATCAATATTTTTATTCTGTTTACGAAGATTTCCCTTTGAGATTGTCTTGTTCCATATCTTTCAAGAAGAATAGGCTTCTTCGCAATTTCTCTATGGAGTTTTTTTATTCAACACTGTTGATGCGAGTGAAATCATTGCCAACACTAGGGAGTGTCAAGAGTTGTGCATCTCCTCTCTCTACCCAAAGCTAGTGGAATTGGTCACTAGTAGAATAACCAATGACAATAAAAATGGTTCTTTCCAACTGATAGTTTCACCACTCCACCATTGAAGTTATTTCACCTATCCAATTCACCTTCTCTCATTGCTTTATTATCACCCACTAATCCATCATTTCTTAGATATGGCCTAGCAACTATCATTTAATGGCTTGGTCCCCACTACCATGAGCAACACTACCCTTTATTAAACCACCACCAAAAGGCTCCCTAGCCCTAGTTTACATGCAAAAAGAGGATCTTTTGATATTTTTCCATAACGTGGACAAAAGGAATTTGATTTTTGAAAATAATATATTTCCATAAATTTGGTTTCATGTACTTTCTTGGGGTGTAGGTTTCATCATCATATTTGTATACTAGTATATTTTATCATTGATTTAAGCCATATCATCATTTTTGGATTTTGACCTAATAATTTTTCTCTTTATCTCTAATTATTTTTATTGTTGTGGAATTGGAAAGATATTTTATGTAGGATTTTATAGTGATCTCCTATAAAACACAAATATATACTTCCATTAGATAGTATGGTAAGAGAATAACTTTCTTGATATTGATGCAATTTGTATAATGATCAATAATGAATCAATGATAGTAAATCCCTTATGATACATAGTGTACAATGAGGCCTTGCTTATATAGGTAAGGTGAGAGATGGAATTATACAAGATAATTACAAGTGTTTTAATCTTATGGAATGAGATGAATAATATTAAATAACCTAAGACACGGGAAGTAAATAACATAAGATAAGATAAGATCTTATGACAATTGCAGCATTGTAAATTGTCACCATTGATAATTTCACACTATGTTTTTCTCCCCTTGATTTATTGGGTTGGATTAAGAACCTAATTCCCTAAATTATGCATTCTATGACCTATTTTTAACAATTTTTGAGAAATTTCAAGCATTAAACAAATAATTTTTATTTTTTTCCCTGACACCTAAATTACTGGAAAATATAGTCAAGACTGGAATGCCCTTGGGTGTCTAAGTCCCCCAATTTTGTTGGGGTCCAAATTTGAATATTTTGGTGTTGGAATTTTAAAATTTGAAAATGGTAGCTATTGGGATTTAATTTATGAGAAATTGAATAAATATAGGGTCTATAAATACCTAGTTATTACATCATTTGAAATCTAACAAGAAGAAAGAGGTGAAAATTATTGTCAAGAGCACTATTAGGTAATTCAAGAGAATCATTTCAAAGATTTATTACAATGATTCAAGATCCAAGCATCATGCCAGATCCAAATATCATGTGTGAGTATATGCATGTTTATGATATCATTGTCTATGAAGGCTAACCCTTGTTGTAGGTCTCCAAGCAATTCAAGAAATCAAGCAAACAAGATCCAAGACCTTGAAGTGATGTACATGAATTTAGTCCTTCAAGGAAGCCATTAAAGGGTGGTGAGTAGTAGCAATTTTTTGATTCATCATTCCTTCCTATCATTTATCTATCCTATCATTGAAATTTCCATTATGGAAGCAAAAAAACTAATATAGGGTTTGACTAAGGCAAGCCCCTAAATGGAATGGAATTTCCTCTCTCTTTGAATGCGGGTTTTCAAGTCTGAAGAAGATTGAAGGAAAATTGAAGATCAATTATTTTTTATTGCATTCAAAACCCCACACCTTGTCAAATCATGGAAACTCACCTACAAATTTATCTAACAATGATCCAAAAAAATTCTAGGCAAGAATCGAGAACTCAGGTCCAACATCAAAGGATTATGAAAATGGATTTAGGACACCCCTACAAGGATAGAGATTCCATTGGGCATCTATTTCCTCCTATTCTGATTGATACCAATTTTTTAGGATAGGTACACAACACTCTACCCTTCTCAGATCTACCTCAAACCTCTATTACATTATGTTAGTTGACAATATCTTGCACTTTTCATATTAGAGCACATAGTCTAATTAAGTTATGAAACACAAAAAAATAGTGTGTTGGTGGGGATGTAGATGGATGGTTAAAAAATGGGATAAAATGAATGGTGATGTGTGATATACCTATCCTTCTCTATTTCATTAGGAAAAGAGATCTCCCAAAGGTAGGATTGAATTTCAACCTTTAGGTGAGTCAACCCTATTAGGGGATCTGTTGTTTCCTTTATGATAGAAAATGATGATGTTGAATGAAGAAGACAACTAAGAGGGGGGTGAATTAGTTGTAGAAAATTAAAACATAAAAACCCTCAATAGTAATTAGATCCACAAGAATTCATTAAACCCTTATTTTGTTAAAGTGATTCATCATGAAATACAAATAACAAAAATTGAAATAGCAGCACCATACACAAGAGAACAAAATATTTACATGGAAAACCCAATGAGGGAAAAACCGTGATAAGGATTAGCTCACAATATAAGTAATTGAAAAACTTGTATAAGGGCTCACTACCAGAATAAGACACACTATCCAAAAAGGCTCACAACCAAGGCTCACTACCATAGAAAGAAACAAAGAAGATAGAAGAGAAATGTTACATAGAGAACAACTTCTCAATGCAACAAGGAATCCACCAAAAATTCTCCAACACTTTCATAATGTTGTTTGAATGATTGTGCACACCTTCAGTACACTGCATTCATGAATCCAACACTTTAAATTTTGCATTGCTTTGCTCAAACTCGCACACTACTCTTTGAAAATTTGCATCACTTGCATCACACACATCTATTCTTTCTTTCTTAACAACCTTCAACATCTCAACTCATACTTATACAGTCCTCAACCTTGAAAATTTTCCCAAGGTATGTAATACATGCTTAACACTTTGCAATTTCAAATTAGGTTATCACTAAACATTCTCATGGTGGATGGGAATGAAAGTGGACCAAAATTGCACTTAAATAGGACCCAAATAAAATCTCACATTCCACTCTATTCCTTCATTAACACTTGAACATCTTCAAATGTAGTGTAAACACCAAGTCATTCGTTACCCATGAAAATACTGTTGGAAATGTGGGAGTCTAGTAACATGAGCATGAAGTGTATATAGGTTGATTTGGTCGATCTAGTGTTTTCATTGATGTCAACATTATGGGAAGCATATTTTTTGTATAGTACCATCTATATTGGAAGTATTCTTTGTTGATAATGTTATGGTCCAATGTGTTGGTTTTTAGGTCCAGAATTCACCACAAGAAGAGATGTGACTCTGCTCTCTTAATCATATTATTATGGCATTCATATAGCTATATTCAATATCTTGAGAAGTTTTGTGTTGTGGACATGAAGTTATCAATGATAGAGTTCAACTTTGTATACAAGAGTCATTTTTTTGTTTAGTATACCAGTGTAGGAGACTTCACATTTTCTTGAGAAGGATGTTCTGAAGTTGTGGTTCTAATAGTAGTCTCTCTAATGTTAATGTGATGAGAAACTAAAGTAATATTTTATATAGAAGGTGTTTATGTTTGAGAAGCATGTGTTGGTTTGGAGTTTTTGTGATTAGGTTCTATTCTTGGCCAGCCTAATATATGACATGTATTAAGAAGATTAATTATACCTTCCAGATGTTAGTTGGATCCCTTACATATCTACACCAACTTGAAATTAAGCATTACATGGATAAAAAGATGTTTTTAATATGGTGCCAAAAAGAGCTATTTTGATTTTTTTTCATCTAACTAGGCCGACCTAATTGATGAGTGAAATATACTTATATATATATGAGACATTTTGGAGTTAAAAGGGTGTGTGAAGTGATTTGAAGAAGATTGAGAGATAACTGAATGTGTGAGCTTAAATTATTTATCAAATGTGAGTAATGTATGGTGGGAGAAGTCAAGGATCAAAGCATAATTCTTGTGCAGCTACTAAGCAGGGAAGTACTTCATATTCAAAGCCTCATTGGAACTGAACTCAAAACACAGAAGGTGTATTTTATTAGTTCATACTTTTGGTAGTGAGCCATATCTTTTTGTATCTTGGCAATGAGTTGTATCTGTTTGTATTCTAGATGTGAGCCTTTTAAGGGAATTGAATCCTGGCAGTGAGCCCTGTAATATACTATATCTAGATATAATATATTGTGAGCTAATCCTCACTGTTGTTTTTCCCATCTTGGATTTTCCATGTAAAAATCTGGTGTTGATGTGTTTTGTGGTGTCATGTTCATTTAATTTTTTTCATTTTTATTTGTAGTTATATTTGCTTTAATAATTGGATGGTCTATAATTTAATGGTATTATGGAATATTGATTCACCCCCTCTCAGTATTCTGAATAATCAACAATTGGTATCAAAGTTTGGTTCCTCTGAAGACGTCTAACAGCTTGAGGAAGATCCCATAATTTGAATACATGGATGATAAAACATTTCTTATTCCTCCAGAAGAGATATCTACTGAGAATACAAAATAAAATGAAGATTTGAAGGTTAAGATAAAGGAATCAAATGAGTGCATTAAGAAGCTAAAATAAAATCATTATGAATTCAGTAATCAATTAAAGAAGGCATATGAAGACATCACCATAATAAAAGAAAAATTGAAGACTATTAGAAAGTTGAAATTCAAAGGAAGATGGATGAATGTACAAAGCTTGAGAAAGAAGTGGTAATTCTAAAATATGGTTTGGAAAAAGAAAAAAATACATGAGGATAAATTCAAGGCAAGCACTGCAATACTTGATGAGTTGATTACTTTTCAGAGACCCTCTATGGATAAGAGTGGTTTGGGATTTGAAGAAGGATAAATTTCAAAGGTGAATCAAAACCCTGACATGAAGACTCAGTGCAATGGTGGAAAATTCAAGGATCTAAGAAGCAATACTAGAAGGAATCCTATCATAAAACCTAATGCTCAAAGGTACTTATCTTTCAATGGTGTATGTTATTTCTGCAATACACTTGGACATAGAGAAAAATATTGCAAAAGTAGAATGAATGATACTTTATCATTCTCTAGTCAATGTTTTGAATGCAATAGGATTGGACATAAATTTATGGAATATAGAAGTCAGAAGTTGAATAAGGCATTTTATTCATTTAATGGCTATTGTTATCACCACAACTTATTTGGACACAAGGGTAACTAGTGCCAATATAGACTGAGTAAAAGGTAATTCAAATGGAAGAATATTATTTATGATTGCAACAAATAAAGACACTTTATTAGAGATTGTGGAAAGAGAATTTTGAAAAATGACTATCTAGTAAAGAGATATGAATCGATCATTGGTGTGGAAAAATTTCGAAAGGAAATGAAAATAATTTGGAGAAGGGAAGGAGAATCTAAGCAAGGAAAATTAGAATCATCAGTTTTATCTATGCCACTCTCTAGTTTAGATACTCTTATCAAAAATTAATTCAGACAGTGGCTAAGGGGGAGTAATAATCAAAAAAATAAAAATAAACCCCTCTTTGATATATGATGTCATGTCATGATAGAAGTGCATTTAATAAGGTTGTGAATTCAAGGTCTCATGTCAAAGAAATTTTCAGACACACATGCATGAAGAATGAAGTTCACAAAATTTGAAAGGATGGAAGTGTACACCAATTTTGAGGCGATCTACTTGTGATTTGAACCATTTATTGAAGAAGAATTTGGGATGAAAGAAATAAATTCAGAAATTTTAAGGAAAACACATTCAATGAAAATCATTTGTGAAAGGAGTGGACTCAAAGCGTGCTTTCGAAGCCGAATATCAAAACCCTATTCTTCATTGGAGAAAATTATAGAGGTATTTTGCTTAAACAATTTTCTATAATTTTTCATTTTAATGTAATGGATGATTCAAAGGTAGTGAATATTTTAGACAAATTGCAAATTAAATTAAGGAAGTATTCTGTAAAAAATTTGTTGGAAGATTCGGCGAGTGCATTTTCTAGATTTCCTCTTAGAGTATTACCTATTGAATAAATTTATGCACACATTTATGGAAAATTTGAGGAAATGTCACCAATTCGATTAAGTATTTTGTGGAAGAATGAATTGGAAGAAAATTATTATCCATATAAAATATTAGTTGAAAAGAAAAAGGATGTATGGTGAAAATTCTTGTTGTTTGAATTCGACAAGAAGGACATATGAATGGCATTAAGCAAGATTCATGGTGAATATATTTGGATTGATAGTGAACACTTCATAACCAAAGAATCTATAAGAGATGTGACCAGTTTGTGTTTCTCCAGACAAGTTTCAAGACGGAAGACTATCAATGACAAAGAGATAATAGAAATAAATGGTGTGACCCTTGAAGGAAAAGAACTCGTCTTGAGTATAATTGAAGATCTGGTCATTTGGTATGCTACAATGATTATTGGACATAAAAATTTCTTACCAAGTAATGACTACACAATTTCTACTACCATTGCATACATTTCATTTGATATGGTTAAGAATGGTACAAATTATGATCTTTGTGAGTTGCTTCGACTACATCTATTGAAGAATTTGAAAGAAATCAAAAAGAATAAGAAAAGTACATTCTAATATGGTACTTTAATAGTTTTCTTTCTCTTTAACTTTATAAAGGAGTTACCAATAATTGGAAGAATAGAATGGAAAAACATAGAACCGATAGCACACCAGATAAGGAATCTCATGACAAATCTTGGTGGTTTGGATGCTCAAGAAACTGCTCTTGCAACATTATTTGGAACATTTCAGATGAGAATGAATAAGAGGACAAGAATTCTAGAAAATATGGTGGAAAATACTTTTAAAACATAAATTCCCTTGTCTCTACTGATTTTTGTTATATGGAAGCAGTTGAATTCAGACTTGTGTGGATTTTTGAATTGGATTATGAATTAATTGAGGAAGAAATTGAACATTATGCACAAGTACTTCTGGAGAGCCCCAAAAACCCTAATAGGATAGATGTGGAAAAATATTCTATGGATGAAGCCTCCATAATGCAAAAGGAACCAGAAAGAAGAGAAAAGGTGTTATTATCAAGCAAGAAATCACAAAACTAGAAAGAAGTGAATTTGAGAAAGCTCAACATGAGCATGAAAGTACAAACATTCAAGTAGCATTAAAAGAATTAAAGGAAGTGATTCTCGGTACCATCTTTGATTCATATAGGTCCATTGTGGAAAATCTTAGGAGTATGATTAACTCACTAAAAGAATACATCTCAGTATTGGAAGTACAAACAAGAAATAGGTCTGCAGAAGAAAATATAGAATACATCAAGAAGAAATGTGTAGATGTACATCACATATTTTTGAAGGAATTAAAAGATGTTCAGTATTGTGAAAAAGAAGCCCAGGAGTGAATATATTTGTGTCTGAGTTGGTCTAATAGGACATTAAATTCAAGAGATGAAATAAGACAGAATGAATTCAATTGAGTACTCGAGTAGATGTGTATAGATTGGCATATGATAGGGACAGTCAGAGATGGTCCCACATTGTGCAACTATAGGAAAAATTATTTTTCTATAGAATCAAAGAACATAAGTGATCAAGTAGTATGTGGCACTTAGTGATTTGGTAAAAATCGGGAATATTCCTATATTCAATTCCCTTGATAGTGTTGGTAGTCTCTCAAAAATAAATGTCAGTCCCAACACTACGAAAGAACGTATAGATTCTTTCATTGAGCTTGAATTACTATACAATACTCTTGCAAGTGCAAAAGGATCATGGGAAGAAGGAAAAGCTGCATGGAAGGATACCCTGAAGAACCTCAAAGGATCTTCTTCTTTAGGTTAATATTTTCATATCTTTTTGGGTCAATTTTTGATGCATACACTTATTCAAGGAAATATATCAGACCCTTCCATGACCTTTTCCATTGATATCAAAGGGGGAGAGATAGATAGTAAATGGGAAAAAAAAATCAAGAATAATTTTGTAAGGGGGAGCATTAACCTTGAAAGTGGGAGTATTCGGTTGTTTTATATTGGGATAAAAAAAAATTGATATGCATGTTGTCATCAATTCCAAAGGGGATTTTTTGGAAATGTGGGAGTCTAGCAACGTGAGCATGAAGTCTATATAGGTTGATTTGGCCGATCTAGTGTTTTCATTAATTTCAACATTGTGGCAACATTATGGGAAGCATATTTCATGTATAGTACCATCTATATCAGAAGTTGATCTATATTGGAAGTGTTCTTTTTTTATAATGTTATGGTCCAATGTGTTGGTTTTTAGGTCCAAAATTCACCACAAGAAGAGATGTGACTTTGCTCTCTTAATCATATTGTTGTGACTCATTCATACAACTATATTCAAGATCTTGAGAAGTTTTGTGTTGTGTATAGAAAGTTATCAATGGCAGAGTTCAACTCTATATACAATAGTCATTTTTCTATTTAGTATACCAGTCTGGGAGACTTCACATTTTCTTAACAAAGGTGTTCTGAAGGTTTTGTTCTAATGGTAGTTTCTCTGATGTAATGTGATGAGAAACTAAAGTAATATCAAATTTACAAGGTGTTTATGTCTGAGAAGCGTGTGTTGGGTTGGATTATTGTGATTAGGTTTTATTCTTGGCCAACCTAATTTATGACATGTATTAAGAAGATTAATTATACCTTGTAGATGTTATTTGGATCCCTTATAGATCTGCATCAAATTAAAATTAAGCACTACATGGATAAAAATATGTTTTTAATATGGTGCTGACAAGAGCTATTTTTGATTGGTTTATTTTCATCTAATTAGGTCAACCCAATTGATGAATGAAATATACTTGTATATATATATGAGACATTTTGGAGTTAAAAGGGTGTGTGAAGTGATGTTAAGAATATTGAGAGATGAGTGGATGTGTGAGCTTAAATGATTTATTAGATGTGAGTAATGTATGGTGGGAGAAGTCAAGGATTAGAGTAGAATTCTTATGTGGCTGCTAAGCATGGAAGTACTTCATATTCAGAGCCTCATTGGAACTGAACTCAACACATAAAAGGTGTATTTTATTAGTTCATACTTTTGGCAATGAGCCATATCTTTTTGTATGTTGGCAGTGAGTCGTATCTTTTTGTATTCTAGTTGTGAGCCTTTTAAGAATGGTGAGTCCTAGCAGTGAGCCCTGTAATATATTGTATTTGAATATAATATATTGTGAGTTAATCCTCACCATGGTTATTCCCATTTTGGGTTTTCCACGTAAAAATATGGTGTTGATGTATTTTTCAGTGTCATGTTCACTTCAATGTCTTCATTCTTGTTTGCAGTTATATTTGATTTAATAATTGGATGGTATACAACTGATTGGTTTTATGGAATACTAATTCACCCCCCTCTTAGTATTTTATATAATTAACAAACATATTAAAATTTGAATTACACGCTTCATTTGATCAATCTGAAACTTTCAAGCAACAAACATCACTTGAAAGTAATGCAAGAACATCTTGAACACCAACAACCTCATTTGCAAAAAATCTCACCTAAAGATTATAAATATACTATTTATCCAAACAACACTACCAGAAATAGCAATACTTTGTAACTCAAAATACCTTCTTTTGATATGCCTAATCATGAATCCTCTTGACACAGACAAGAGAACAATATAGTCAACTCCCCTTCAAAACCACAAGTCTTGAAAAGAAAGTACGAGGAAATGTGGAGCACATACATTTCTCCCAAACAAATATGTAAACAATACTGCAAAACCAGTTCACACACTAGTGAACACAAGTTCCTATGACTCAAGCGATCCAAAAGCCAAAATTTTGGATGTAGAAACTTTGAACATCTCTAACCAACATATCTAAACCACAAAAGTAGATGTTCACCCTGGGATAAATGTGAAGCAAAAACCAGAACACCTTTGCAAACCAAAACACCTTTGTAACACCCTGTTTCCTTATTTTATCAATTTTATAAGTATCCTCGACATCTTCATCATGCAACCATCTTCCTCAACACATAGTTGACATCAATGAAGACACTAGATTTTTGACATTTACGACAACATCTTCATACTTGCAACAATCTCTCCCTTTGTCATTGATGACAACACATGATGTGAAAAACCATCAAAGACAACACAACTTTGGACACACTTTCTGATAATTTCTTTCTTTTCTCTCCCTCTATGTAGATAAACTTTTCACATGAATATTTCTCCCCCTTTGACATCAATGGAAAAGGATAAAGTGTATTGCATTATTCTCACCCTTTGACACTGAATTAAGATACTTGCTTTGAATACTCCCCCTTAGGAGTACACTCAACCAAATCAGCAACTCTACACAATGATAACCCATGACACTACCTACTCCCCTAAGAGGTAGCCACCAACATTAATCTAGAAAAGAAATGAATCCATAAATTCACTAGACCAATGCATCTCCATATGCATCTAGTTCAAAGAAGGAGGGGAAATAACCCCCAACTTCTCCCGAAGATACTCAAAATTATCCTTAGGAAGAGCCTTATTAAATATGTCAAAAATTTAATCCTTTATCAATACATATTCAAGCATCACCTCATTCTCCATAACCTTCTCTCTTAGAAAGTGATACCTAATTGATATATTCTTTATCCTTGAATGTATCATTGGATTCTTTGAAATTTTAATTGCACATGTGTTATCACAAAAGATAGATATAGGCTCATCATACATTACTCTGATATCCTTCAATATCTATCTCATCCACAATACTTGTGTGTAGCAAGATGTTGTTGCAATATACTTAGCCTCTACAGTGGATAAGGAAACTAAATCTTGCTTCTTACTTAACCATGACACCAATCTACATCCAAGAAAGAATGCGCCACCACTTGTACTTTTCTTGTCATCAATACAATCAACCCAATCTACATCTATATAAGCAATTAATGTGAAATCGGTATCCTTATGAGATCATAAGCCATAATCTGGAATGCCTTTTAAATATTTGAATATCCTCTTCACTACTACAACATCTGTCTCTTTAGGATCTTCTTGAAATCTAGCCACAAGACAAATTGTATGCATGATATTCGTTCTAGTAATAGTTAGATATAATAGTCTACCAATCACAAATCTATACTTTCTTTGATCAGCCTTAGTTGATTCATCATCCTTTCTCAATTTACAACTAGACGCCATGGGAGTGTATACCAGTTTGGAGTCATCCATTACAAACTTCTTCAGCATCTCTTTAAAATTCTTTGACTGTGAAATGCAAATTCCTTTATCCGTTTGATTGATTTGTAGCCCAAGGAAGAAATTCATCTCCCCAAACATTGAAATCTCAAACACTTTTTGCATCTCTTCTAAAAAATTCTTACACATAGCTTCATTTCCTCCAAGGATAATATCATCCATATATACAACCACTATCAATATTTTTTCTTCCTAAATTTTGAAGCAAAGATTACTCTCTGTGATGCCTTTATTGAATCCTTGATGTATCAAATATTGATCCAATCTTACATACCAAGCTCTAGGAGCTTGCTTCAATCCATATAGTTCCTTTTTCAATATTCACACCATGTTTGGTTGATCTAATAACTAAAATCCCCCCAATTGTTCAATGTAAACTTCTTCTTCCAATTCACCATTTAGAAAAGTAGACTTCACGTCCATTTGACAAATGTTAAATTTCTTGTATCCTGAAAATGATAAAAACATTCTAATAGCTTCCATTCTAGCCATAAGGGAAAATATTTCCTCAAAGTCTATTCCTTCCACTTGTGAGTAACCTTTGCACACAGTCCTTGCTTTATTTCTTACTTCTCCATTCTCAAATCAAGTTGTTTTTGAATACCCACTTAGTTCTAGTCATGTTTTTGTTTACCAATCTAGGAACCAATTCCCAAGTTTGATTTTTCCCAATTTGTTCTAACTCTTCTTCCATTGCCTTAATCCAATATTCATCAATGCATGCCTCGTTCACTATTTTACATTCAATTTTAGAAAGTAAACACAAGTTTACCTCAGCTTCAATAGCTCTACTTCTTGTCAACACTTCTCTCCTCTTCTCTCCAATGATTTTTTCTTCGACATGATTCTTTTGCACATACTTAGGGGTCTTAGGGGTATTTTTTGGAGCTTCTTCCTCTTCATTCTACATTTCTTTTTCCTTGGATTTTTATTCTTCTTTTTCTCCACAAGTAGGTTCATTTGAGCAATATCCATCTATAGCAATTGAATTCTACAAATTTTCATCAACCTTAACATTTTTACTTTCAACAATCTTTCTCGTCCTTTTATTGTAGTAGTTGTAAGCTTTTCTTTTATTAGAATATCCAAGGAAGATACCTTCATCATAACTTGCATCAAACTTTCCCAAGTTTTCTTTATCTCTTTTTATATAACATTTGCTTCCAAATAATCTAAGGTACTTGATAGTAGGAGTCCTTCAATACCATAACTCATAGGGAGTCTTTGTGCTATTAGCTTTTGATTGAACTCTATTAAGTATGTAAACAACGGTATGAATTTTTTCTCTCTAGTAGACTTCCCATAGCTTTTCTTCTTTCATCATAGTCCAAGCAGCTTTTTGAACAATTTTATTTTTCCTTTCAACCACTCCATTTTCTTGAGAAGTTCTAGGGGCAGACAAGTGCCTCTTTATTCCAAGAACTTCACAAAACATGTTAAACTCATTGGACGTAAATTATCCACCTCTGTCAAACCTCAAACATTTGATTTTCAAATCTATTTCTGTTGAAAATTGAGGAGTTTTCTTAGCTTAATACTTTGTAAAAATTTAATATTGTTGATCTAAATATGCTTTTCCTTTGTTATAGATTCTTTGTGGGTGATTATCTGATTAATCCATTTTACTATTTGTAGAATGTAGATAGAATTTGATAGAAGAAGTAAACAGGATATTAGAAAGATTACACAAGCATATAACATGGAGAAAACCCTTTTGGGTAAAAAACTCCACCAAGAATTAATCTATTATTCAATCTCTGAAGTAGATTACAATAGCTCCAATTCTTGCTTGAGAATGCCTATTTTGCCTTCACCAAAACTTCTTCACAACCTGCAATAAAACTAATAATAATTGTCTTCAACTTGCTTGAGATAAAGAGGCTTTGATCAGCTTTGTAAACTCCAATTGAGTTACAATTACAATTGTCAAGCCCTATCCCTAAAATATATGCCTATCTCTTGCATGTAAATTTATACCACGAAGAACAATGTCAAATCCTCATCTTCATGCATTTGGGCATCCCAGACTGAAGTGCCAACTCAACCTTTATTTTGTAAATATCTTCAAGGCTTCATCCTAAAAGTAGGCGCCCAAAAGAGGGCCCACTTAACTCATCCTTCTGGAATATCTCAACATGAAAAGGATTTAATTCCAAGAAGCCAACTTGGGCGCCCAAGTTCGGTCCAAGTCATTTCTTGTTAACTAAAATATTTCTCAACACCATTCATGCAAAATAATGTGCATGCATGATCCTCCATCTATTAACTAAATGTATCAACCCGTTATTTGTCCATGCAACTCAAGTCAACTAAGATTAACTAACATGCAACTAAAGATAATTGAAACTAAACTGAACTGAATTTAACTAAACTAAACTGAACTGAACTAAATTGAATTGAACTAAACTGAACTGAATTGAACTAAATTGAACTCAACTTCAACTAAACTTCAACTAAACTGGACTAAACTTCAATCCCTATTTTATAGGTACTCAGCATGCATAAATCAAAATCCCTCTATACTCCTATTTTGTAGGAGCTCACTCTAAGGCATCCCCACATGCTCTTGTTATTTAGGAATAAATACAAATGTCATATTAAATGTTTATTTCATTCCAAATTAATCTCTTCCTAATCCTAGAGTTGTGAAACCCATTCCAAGGACTTAGGAGACACATGAAATAAGTTAAGAATGCAATTAAATGGCATTTTATTCCCAACATTCTCTCACTTGATATTATCATTGCAATTATTCTAAATTAGGAATCATTTAATATATAAATCAATTACATGACTCAAGGCCAATGGCCTTCCTACACTATGAGAACCCTTTTGCAGCATTGATTAAAGTGTTAACTTTCTCAATCAATACCCTTCCCAAGTCTTTGTAGTATCCATGAGCACCTGCCAATCAATCCATGCCAACTTGAAATGCAACCTGCATAATCATGAAGGTCCAAGCAAATGATTAATACTCAAAACCCAAAAACTACATCCTCTTCAAATTTCATGAAGATAACCATATCCTACCAAAGCTCCCGTTGAATCATGATAATGAGCTATACATGGCAACAAGATAAATATCAAACCATCAATATCGAAAAAAATCCCACTAAAACATGTAACTAAGCTATCCATGACATCGTGATAACCATCTCCTAAATTAAGATCATCCATGGCCTCAACACAATCAAAGAATTTGTTGTTAACTATACAACTCCCAAAATGTCAAGTAAAACCATAATTTTTAAACCAAGAAGATAAAAATCAAGGTAACTATACCCATAACTGGAAATCAGCCCATAAACCATGTCATAACATCCTTCAAAATGAATCCTCCAAAAATAACTATCCATAGCTCAAGATCCATATCTATGAAAAGATAAAACATATAAACTCATGCTAAACCATCCTTAAATGAGTCTCCATAATCAACCATGAATCAACTCAACCCCATGAGAAATAAAATCAAGAAACATAACACATTTGAAAGATATAATGGGAAAATACCTCTCAAATAAAGAACTACCTAGTGCATTGAACTCACGTTCAACCAAGGTGTAGGCTTCTCGGTCTTTACTGTTGAGAAATTTTTTCTTACAAGTAACCATTCCAACATATATCTCTTACCATAAGATAACTCAGGCCTCACCTAATTCTCCAAGTATCCATGAGGACCTGTAACAAACCAATCCATGCCAAACTCCAAATGGAATACAACACCATCATGAAGTAATCAAGCAAATGATTAATGTACCCAAGACAAAGAGAACTACTATGATCAATGTCAAAGCTCCAATCATGAATTAGAAACATAAACATGACATCCATGATCTAACCATCTCCTCCAAGGAGACCACATGTATCATAACATACATAAAAATCCTAGTCTCAAGAGAACAAGTATCATGTCAAACTCTAAATATATATCAAGAGTAAACCATGACATAATAGCAACCACTCTAAACCAAGAAACCATATCTTCAATCACATGAAGATATCCATACCAGTGATGCATCTGCATCACTACCAACAACTCTAAAAATATTGTGATACTGAGTCACATACTGATAGTGTGACAACTATCCTCTTCCACAATTTATATGTGGTGGTTTCATCTGAAACATTCAAGAGAACAACATCAGCAAGACAGAGTCTTATGGTTCCTCTTTCCTTCTTATCAATCTTAGCTCAATCCTCATCTAACCTTGATGAAGATGTCTCTATCTCATTACAAACAGCTAACCACTTATCTCTCTCTTCAAGGAGATCTTCCATTTTTAATTTCCACATCTCATACCCAAATCCATTGAACCTTTCAATAGCTAAATGAGAATTCATTGTAACAAAAGTTATTTCCAAAATCAGCAAATAACCAAAATAATAAAAGCTCCCACTAATCCAATAAATCCTTCAATATTTAAGAGAAAGGTGTCTCAATACTCTACCCAACCTCATCATTGATACCAAATGTTGAAAATTGAAGATTTTTCTTAGCTTAATACTTTGTAAAACTTTAATATTGCTGATCTAAATATGATTTTACTTTGTTATAGATTATTTGTGGGTGATTATCTGATTAATCCATTTTACTGTTTGTATAATGTAGACAAAAGTTGATAGAATAAGTAGACAGGATATTAGAAAGATTACGAAAGCATATAACATGGAGAAAACCTTTTTGGGTGAAAAACTCCACCAAGAATTAATCTATTATTCAATCTCTGAAGTAGATTACAATAGCTCCAATTCTTTCTTGAGAATGCATCTTTTTCCTTCACCAAAACTTCTTCACAACCTGCAATAAAACTGATAATAACTCTCTTCAACTTGCTTGAGATAAATAGGCTTTGATCAACTTTGTAAACTCCAATTAAGTTACAATGACAATTCTCAAGCCTTATCCCTAAAAGGTATGCCTATCTCTTGCAAGTAAAGTTATGTCGCGAAGAACAATGTCAAATCCTCATCTTCATTCATTTGGGCATACCAAACTGAAGTGCCAACTCAACCTTTATTTTGTAAATATCTTCAAGGCTTCATTCTCAAAGTAGGAGCCCAAAAGAGGGCCCACTTAACTTAGCCTTTTGAAATATCTCAACATGCAAAGGAGTTAATTCCAAGAAGCCAACTTGGGCGCCCAAGTTGGGTGCAAGTCATTTCTTGTTAACTGAAAAATTTCTCAACACCATTCATGCAAAATAATGTGCAAGCATGATCCTCCATCTGTAAACTAATTGTATCAACCTGTTATCTATCCATGCAACTCAAGTCAACTAATATTAACTAACATGCAATTGAAGATAACTGAAACATAACTAAACTGAACTGAACTGAATTGAACTGAATTAAACTGAATTGAACTGAACTGAATTGAACTGAATTGAACTGAACTGAACTGAACTGAACTGAACTGAACTTCAACTGAACTTCAACTAAACTAAACTGAAATGAAATGAACTAAAATAAACTTCAACTAAACTTCAACTAAACTGAACTAAACTTCAATCCCTATTTTATAGGTACTCAACATCATAAATCAAAATCCCTATTTTGTAGGAACCTAGGATGCATTTCTAAAGTGTACTCAATTCACCAACTAGTTAACATAACTAAGGTGGATCCCACCTCCTATGTGTGAACCCATGTGCTCCTATTTTGTAGGAGCTCACTCTAAGGCATCCCCACATGCTCCTATTATTTAGGAATAACTACAAATGTCATATTAAATATTTATTTCATTCCAAATTAATCTCTTCCTAATCCTAGAGTTCTGAAACCCATTCCAAGGACTTAGAAGATACATTAAATAAGTTAAGAATGCAATTAAATGGCATCCTATTCCCAACAATTTCATTCTCAACCATAGATTTAAATGCTTTGAATCTATCTAGTGCATCAATTTTTTCTCTAAGAAAAGTAACCCATGTCATTCTAGAGTAATCATCAATCAAAAGAGTGAAAACCTATCACCTTGAAGACTTCTCACCCTTGTAGGACCACAAATATCTATATGTATTAATTCCATTAGTCTGGTAGCAAATTGTTACTTTCCCTTGAAACTACTCCTCATTTGTTTTTTCAATTGATAATATTTACAAACAACATTGATAGGCTTTGTTATTCTTGGTAGGTGATGTGGTACAAAGGGAAAAAATCAACACCTTCGATTCAATATTCAGAAAACATCTCTAGCTCACCTTTCTTGACACACTTATTCAACTATATTTCCCTTAAACATCCATAAATATTAGATTCTCTCACTATTGTCCTTAAATACATAGCATGGCACTTTTGCTACAAACACAAAATTCGACTTATGAAGCACAATCCACTAAATCATCACTTGATACATCCTAGTTAGACCTAACTCAACTTGAATAAACCCCTTCCAAGCCCTAGAACTCAGGTCCTTTGTTCTAATAGACAAACCCTTAAAGATTGTTTGTATTCTTTGTATGTCTGCTTCAACATAATATCAGATTTATCTATCCATTTCCACCTGACCCTTTGACTGTTACCAAAAATTAGGACGCTCTTTCCCATGCCTTAAAAAATATCAAAATTTTATTATGGGTTGTTTGGAGAAATGTGGTCAGATTGGACTATCTACGATTAAGAATAGGACTAATTAGATAGACAACCACAATAGGTCTTATTGCATTTAGTAACTCTTCCATCCATTCCTCTTAAAAAGTGATCTTAACTTATCAATATTGACCTACTAAAGCTTATAATATCCTTAGAAGTTCATTTCCACAAATTCTTTACTAAACCCTAGGTTTATTCCACTTGACTGCCCTGTTCAGACTGTTTTCTCAAAAATTACAATTAGAATTTTAATCTATAATACCTTAATCCTTGTGTCTTTGACTCAAATCTGTTTGAATATGAAATAACATTCTATTAAGATTAATCTCACAAAAAATTAGGAGGTTTCACTAGATAAATGAAGAGAAATCCAATTTAGTTACCTTGTTGTTTACCCTAATAGGGTTTGGGACTGTCTTCACAAAAAACTCAATATCTTGCTCAGAGAATAACCAAAATGAATGAAACTTGTGCCAAATGGAAGGTGATTGAAGGCCATATAATTTACAAGCAATTTTTCATGTTTTACAGTCTGTACAATCCATACATATGTCTAGAAACATATTTTTTGTAGAAATTGCTTAAAACCATAGATTTCATTTATTTTATCTTCTCATTCCAATCACCCACACTCAACTAAATGTACATTGGCCTTTTTAGAGGCATTTCAAATTGACTCCTGACCTTCTAACTAGTTCCTATCGACCCAAAGGCATAAATGACCTTTCAACTTCCAAGTTGCATCTATTTTTTGCATTTTTGTAATTTTTCAAATTTTGACACTCATACCCAAATGAATATAAGAAAATGACTTCCACCTAATCTAGTGACCTCATCATGGCCTCATTACATCACCTTTCCCCTTACAATGCAATTTTACATACATTTTCACATTTTAACATGACATTACAACTTCAAATCCTACCAACCTAGATTGACTCAAAACACTTCATAATGGTCCTTGAGACCTTATTATAACATTCTCCATGGATTCCAAATCAAAATTTATCACTTGACCACCCAGTGGTCCTAATTGTCCTTGGTGCTTCTGCACCATACACCTAACCATGAAAGCTTTCCAAGTCTCTTGGAAGTCTGCAACACCTTAACCTGCAACTATTTCTTGATCTCCCACACTCTTATGAACCTCTTTATGCTTTAAACTTCTCCCTCTTGCCTTCATCTTCACCTTAGGCTTGGCTTTTTCATGCAAAACAGTCCTTCTCTTGACTGGTTACTTTGAATCTGCACCTTCATGCTATGTCCTATCATCCATGGTTGCATCCAACTGTTCCTAACTTGTTCCTTGGTTTCATTTTCTTCCAAACAGTCCACACTCTATCCTTATTTTCTTATTTTCACCCTTGGCCTTTGTTCTACAATACCATGGTGTTGTATTTTGACCCTTGGTTCTACCTCTTACTTATCACACTCATTCTTATCAATACTTGATGTTGATCTTACAAATATCATTACACCTGCTCCTTCATAGCTTATCTCACTAAGGACAATCAGGACCACTAGGTGGTCAAGTGATAAATTTTGATTTGGAATCCATGAAGAATTTTTTAATAAGGTCTCAAGGACCATTCGGAAGTTTTTTGAGTCAATCTAGGTTGGTAGGATTTGAAGTTGCAATGTCATGTTAAAATGTTGTCAATTTGGTGTAATGAAGCCTTGAGTGGACTAAATGTGAAAATGTTTTTAAAATTGCATTGTAAGGGTCAAGTTGATGTAATGAGGCCATCATGAGGTCACTATATTAGGTGGAAGTCATTTTTTTATATTCATTTGGGTATGAGTGTCAAAAGTTGAAAAACTGCAAAAATTCAAAAATAGATGCAACTTGGAAGTTGAAAGGTCATTTATGCCTTTGGGTCGATAGGAAGTAGTTAGAATTTCAGGAGTCAATTTTAAATGCCTCTAAAAATACCAGTGTACATTTTGTTGAGTGTGGGTGATTGGAATGAGAAGATAGAATAAAGGAAATCTCTAGTTTTAAGCAATTTCTACAAAAAAAATTGTGTTTCTAGACATATGGATGGATTGTAATGATTTTAAAAAGTGATAAATTGCTTGTAAATGTTGTGGCCTTCAATCCCCTTCCATTTGGCACAAGTTTCATGCATTTTGGTTATTCTTTGAGCAAGATATTGGGTTTTTTGTGAAGATAGTCCCAAATCTTTTTAGGGTAAACAACAAGGTAACTAAATTGGATTTCTCTTCATTTATTTGGTGAAACCTCTTGATTATTTGTGAGATTAATCTTAATAGAATGTTATTTCATATTCAAATGGATTTAAGTCAAAGACACAAGGATTAAGGCATTATAGATTACAATTTTGACTATAATTTCTAAGAAAATAGTCTGAACAGGGTAGTCAAGTGGAATAAACCTAGGGTTTAGTAAAGAATTTGTGGAAATGAACTTCTAAGGATATTATAAGCTCTAGTAGGTCAATATTGATATGTTACAATCACTATTTAAGAGGAATGGATGGCAGAGTTACTAAATGCAATAATCCCTACTATGGTTGTCTATCTAATTAGTCATATTCTTAATCGTAGATAGTCTGATATGACCACATTTCTCAAAACAACCCATAATAAAATTTTGATATGTTTTAAAGCATGGGAAGAGCGTCCTAATTTCTAGTTACAGTCAAAGGGTTAGGTGTAAATGAATAGATAACTTTGATAGTATGTTGAAGCAGACATACAAGGAATACAAATAGTCTTAAGGGTTTGTCTATCAAAATAAAGGCCCTGAGTTCCAGGGCTTGGAAGGGCTTTATTCAAGTTGAGTTAGCTATAACCAGGATGTATCAAGTGATGATTTAGTGGATTGTGCTTCATAAGTCAAATTTTTTATTTGTAGCAAAAGTGCAATGCTATGTATTTAAGGATAGTAGTGAGAGAATCTGATCTTTATTGATGTTTGAGGGAAATATAGTTGAATAAGTGTGTCAAGAAAGCTGAGTTAGAGATTTTTTCTAGACATTGAATCGAAGGTGTTGATTTTTTTTGCTTTTTACTACATTAGTAGGTTTCTCAATGCATGAACTAAACTAATTCTAACCAAAATATCATAATTCATGTGACACATCCTCTGGTGCCATAACCAACTAAAATTAATTTGATAAATAAAGCAATGAACAACACCCTTGAGTTGATATATGTTTCCATCTATCCTTTTACCAGTAGTAATCATAGTTCTGGACCCTTTTCTCATCTCACAACTTTAATCCTTAAACACAGTATTGTATCCTTTGCTACACATTTGTCAAACACTCAAAATATTATGCTCAAACCTTTAACATAGTAAGAATCTTTAGTATTATGCTTGCCATCAAAACTAATCAAACCTATTCCATAAATATTAGCTCTTGAATCATCTCCAAATTTAACTAATGCTCCATCTTATTTTCCAAGTTTAACAAACTTAATTTTATCTCTAGTCATGTGATTAGAGCATCCACTATCAACAACCTAGTAGTTTCTATCCTATTTAACATGAAAAGTAGAAACCAAAGTACCTTCAACCTTATCCTTCATCTCTTGAACACTTTCTTTCACACAACTTTCAGAGTTAGTAGAAGTAGAATCATCTTTTATAGCTAAGAACAATCATTCATCATCATCTTCATAGTTAGATTCTTCACCAAAAATACAAACAACTTCTCTAGCATAGTAACTTATTTCAATCATCTTTCCTTTGTTCTTCTTACTTTTTTTGTTCACAACTCCATTTGGACATCTGAAGGATAATTACCTATACTTCCATAGCTAAAAAATTTGAAAGGTAGTTTACATTTGTACTTACCGGTGCCCTTTTTCATCCTTCTTACAAAGTTATCTTCCACATCATCAAGATCTTCTCCATCTAAATCTTCAACCTTTTCTAATTTTCCAACCTTGAAAGAAGTCTCTAATTTTATACCATTTTTCAAACCAAGTTTTCTCATTTCAAATAAATTTGGTGTACTAAGCAAACTTATCTCTAGTATAACTATTAAAATTTCTAACTTCCTCAATAGAGGATACCTTTTCATTGTAAGAATCAAGAATAGATCTAAGAACTTTCTTTACTACCCTAGTTTCTTTGACTTGCACACCAAGGCCTCTCATCGCACTCACCAGATCATCAACTCTCTACATGTAGACTATAATTGTTTGATCTTCATACATTCGTAGTGTCTCAAATTGTGCCTTCAAATTCTACAACTTTTATTATTTAACCTTGTCATCTCCTTCATAAATGCTCTCTAGCTTGTCCCAAACTTCTTTAGCAGTCTTTTTTGCAAGTATGAAGGATTTTTCATTGATTTCAACAACATTTCTATAGACTATTGTTGCCATTCATGTCAACTATGTGTTGAGGAAGTTTTTTGTATAATGAAGATGTCGAGGATATTAATAAAATTGATAAAATAAGGAAACAAGATGTTGCAAATGTGTTTTGGTTTCGATTCACATTTCTTCTAGGTTGAAGATCTACTTTTTTGGTTTGGATCATTGGTCTGAGTAATTTTTGTTCACCAATATGTGAACTAGTTTTGTAGTGTTGTATAGAGGTGTCTAGGAGAAATGTATTCGCTCCACATTTCTTTGTAGTTTCTTTTCAGGACTTGTGGTTTTGAAGGAGATTTAATGGTGTTGTTCTCTTTCTTGTGTCAAGAGGACTCATGGTTAGGTGTATCAAAGGAAAGTCTTTTGAGTTATAGATTATTGTTGTATTTGTTTGTGTTGTTTGGATAAATAGTATGATTATAATATTCAGGTGGAATTTGTTACAAAGGAAGTTGTTAGTTTTCAGGATGATCTTAGATCATGTTCAACTGAATTTTTATGTCTTATAGTTTTGAATTGATTTAAGGAAGTGTGTACTTGATGCTTAATGTGTTTTCATGGGTAACAATCAATCATGTGATTATACTACATTGAAAGATATTTAAGTATTAATGAAGGCATATTGTGACATATGAGATTCAATTTGGGTCCTAATTAAGTGTTGTTTAGGTCCACTTTCATTCCTATCCACCACAAGAATGTTTAGTTCCAACCTAATTTGAAATTGCATAGTGTGAAGCATGTATTATCGACCTTGGAGAAATTTTTCAAGGTTGAGGATGATATAATTATGAGTTAAGATGTTGAAGGTTTCCAATATAGAAAGGATAGAAATAAATGAGGTGTGTGATACAAGTGATGTGAATTTATGAAGAGTAGACTGTGAATTTGAGTAGAGCAGTGAAAACTTCAAAGTGATGGAATTTTGAATGCAATGAGTTGAAGGTGTTTACAATCTTTCAAAAAAGTCTACGAAAGTGTTGGAGCATTTGTGGTGGATTCCTTGTTGCATTGAGAATTTTTTCTCTGTGTAACATTTACCTTCTAATTTCTTTTTCTTTTTTTTGTGGTTGTGAGCCCTTTCGGATAGTGTGTCCTATTTTGGCAGTGAGCCCTTGTATCAGTTTTCAAATTACTTTTACTATGAACTAATCCTCACTGTGGTTTTTCCCTTGTTGGGTTTTCCATGTATATCTAGTGTTCTCTTGTGTATGGTTTTGTTATTTCAATTTTTATTATTTGCATTTGATGATTAGTCGCTTTACTAGAATAAGGGTTTAATGAATACATGTGGATCTGATTAGTATTGAGGGTTTTGATGTTTTAATTTTATACAACTGATTCACCCTCCTCTTAGTTCTCTTGTTTAGTCAACAATTAGTATTAGAGTGAGGTTCCTTGGATATGAGCTTAGCCGCTTGAGGTAGATCTGTGATGGTGAAACAAGTTGATTGCCCTAGATTTAATGGAACAAACTATGCATTTTAGAAGAAAAATATGGAAGGATATTTGGAATCTCATGGATTTGAGATCAAAAAGGAAATAAAGAATCAATATGGTGAACCTCATAATGGTTCGAGCACAAGTAACAAAATCAAGGCACATGAGGTAAATTCCAACACAAGATTTATTTTGATAGAGTCTTTCAAATTTTGAATTGGTTAAAATTATGAATCTTAAGATTGCTAAAGATGTTTGGGATAAGCTTGAATTTATTTATGAAGGAGATGATAAATTCAAACAAAAAAATTTGTAGAATCTCAAGGAATATTTTGAGACCATGCAAATATTTGAAGATGAAACAATTTCAACCTACATGTAGAGAGTCGATGAACTGGTAAGTGCTATGAGAGGTCTTGGTGTGCAAGTCAAAAAAAGAGGGTGGTAAAGAAATTTCTCAGAACTCTTCACGATTCATACAATAAAAGGGTATCTAATATTTAGGAAGTTGCAAATTTTAATTCTTATTCTAGAGATCAGTTGATTGATATGCTAACTTCATTTCAAATGAGAAAACTAGTTTGAAAAATGGTACAAAAGTGGAAAATACTTTTAAGGCTGGAAAATCAAAAAAGATTGAAGATTTAGATGGAGAAGATCTTGATGATGTGGAAGCTAAATTTGTACGAAGGATGAAGAAGGGAATTGGTAAGTACAAAGGTAAACTACCTTTCAAATGTTTTAGCTATGGAAATATAGGTCATTATGCTTCAAGATTTATGAACAGAGCTGCGAACAATAAGAATAAGGAGAATAAAGGAAAGATGATTAAAAGAAGTTACTTTTTGAAAGAAGATGTTTGTATTTCTAATGATGAATATGATTATGGAGATGTTGATGAAAATGAATGCTTGTTCTTGGCTATAGAAGATGAATCTACTTTTGTGAACTTTAAAATTTGTGTGAAGGAATGTGTTCCAGAGGAGAAGGATAGGGTTGAAGGTACTTTGGTTTCTTATTTTCATGTTAAAGAGGATAAAAATCACTAGGTTGTTGATAGTGGTTTCTTTAATCACATGAGTAGATACAAAATTAAGTTTGTTAAACTTGAAAAGTATGATGGAGGTTTAGTTAAATTTGGATATGATTTAGGACCTAAGATTTGTGGAATAGGTTCAATCAGTTTTGATGGCAAGTATAATACTTAAGATGTTCACTCTATTAAGGGTTCAAGGAAAACTATTGAGTGTTTGAAAAAAATTTAGCAAAGAATATAATATTTTGTTTAAGAATGAAAAATGAGAGATCAGAAAAGGGACTAGAACTGCGATTGCTGCTAGTAAAAAAACAAATGGAAACATTTATCAGCTTAAGGGTGTTGATGGACATTGCTTTATGTCTCAGATTAATGATAGTTGGTTATGGCACCTAAGGATGTGTCACATGAATTTTGATAATTTGGTGAGAACCAGTTTAGTTCATGCAGTGAGATTCCTACCAAGAATCACAAATCCTATTATTTTTTCTTGCAAGAATTGTCAATTTGGAAAGCAAGGAGTAGTTTCAAAGGAAAGGAACAATATGCTACCAGACTACTGAAATTAATAAATACAAATCTTTATGGTCCTAAAAGGGTGATAATTCTTCAAGGTGATAAGTATTTTATGCTTTTGATTGATGATTATTCTAGAATGACATGGGTTACTTTTCTTAGAGAAAAACCTGATGCATTAGATAGATTCAAAGCATTTAAAGCTATGGTTCAGAATGAAATGAATGTGAAAATAAAATGTTTTAGGTCTGAAAGAGGTGGAGAATTCAACTTTAATTATTTTAACATGTTTTCTAAACTTCATGGAATAAAGAGGCACTTGTATGCCCCTAGAACTCGGTAGAATGGAGTAGTTGAAAGGAAAAACAAGACTACTCAAGAAGCTGCTAGAACTATGATGAAAGAAGAAAATATATTGGAATTCTACTGGAGAGAAGCAATTCATATTATTGTTTACATACTTAACATAGTTCAAGCCAAAGCTAACAACAAAAAGACTCCCTATGAGTTATGGTATGGAAGGATTCCTACTATCAAGTTCTTTAGAGTATTTGGAAGCAAGTGTTATATCAAGATAGATGAAGAAAACTTAGGAAAGTTTTTATGCAAGGTCTGATGAAGGTATCTTCCTTGGATATTCTACTAAGAGAAAAGCTTATAGATGTTACAAAAAAGGTTTGAGAAATATTGTTGAAAGTGTGAATGTTAAGGTTGATGAAAATTTATAGAATTCAACTGCAGTAGATGGATATGTATTAGATGAACTTGATTGCAAAGAAAAGAAGAAGAAGGTGAAGAAATAGAATTTTAGAATGAGGAGGAAGAATCCCTCGTGAAGACCCCCAAGACCCCTAAGTATGTGCAAAAGAATCATTCTAAAGAACAGATCATTGGAGACAAGAAGAAAGGATTACTAACAAGAAGCAAAACTATTAAATTTGAGGTTAATCTATGTTTACTATCTAAATTTGAACCTAAAATAGTGAGTGAGGAGAATGAAAAGATGAACATTGGATGAAGGAAATGGAAGAACTTATGCAGATTGAGAAAAATCAGACTTGAGAATTGGTTCCTAGATCGGAAAACAAGAACATAATTGGAACTAAGTGGTTATTTAGAAACAATTTGAATGAGAATGGAGAAGTGGTAAGAAATAAGGCAAGACTTGTGTGTAAGGGTTACTCAAAAGTGGAAGGAATAGACTTTGAGGAGACATTTTCCCCTATGGCTAGGATGGAAGCTACCAAGATGTTTTTGGCATTTGCACCATACAAGGACTTTAAAGTTTATTGATGTGAATTTTTATTTTCTTAATGGTGAATCTGAAGAAGAGGTTTACATGGAACAACCAAAGGGATTTCAGTTGTCAGATCAATCAAATATGGTGTGTAAATTGAAGAAGAAATTATATGGATTGAAGCAAGCTCCCAAAGTTTGGTATGCAAGATTGGATAGATATTTGTTACAGCAAGGATTTATTAAAGGCATTGTAGATAGTAATCTTTACTTCAAACTTGAGGAAGACAAAATCTTGATAGTGGTTGTGTATGTGGATGATATTATCTTTGGAGGCAATGAAGCTATGTGTAAGAAATTTTCTGAAAAATGCAAAAAGATTTTGAGATGTCAATGTTTGGGGAGATGAATTTCTTCCTTGGGTTACAAATAAAGGCATTTTCATGTCATAGTCAAAGTATGTCAAAGAAATGTTGAAGAAGTTTGCAATGGAAGACTCCAAACTGGTATGCACTCCTATGGTGATGCATTGTAAATTGAGCAAAAATGATGATTCATCTAAGGTTGATTAAAGAAAATATGGATCTATGATTGGTGGACTACTTTATCCAAATACTAGATCGGATATCATGCATGTAGTTTGTCTTGTAGCTAGATTTCAAGAAGATCCTAAAGAAAAAAATGTTGCAGAAGTGAAGAGGATATTCAGATATTTAAGAGGCACTTCATATTATGGCTTGTGGTATCCTAAGGATATTGATTTCATATTAAGTGCTTATACATACACGAATTGGGTTGGTTGTGTTGATTATAGGAAAAGTACAAGTAGTGGAGCATTCTTTCTTAGATGTAGATTGGTGTCATGGTTAAGTAAGAAGAAAGATTTGGTTTCTTTATCCACTACAGGGGCTAAGTATATTGTAGTAGCACCATGTTGTACACAAGTTTCTGGATGATACAAACATTGAAGGATATCAGAGTAGTGTATGATGAGCCTATATCTATCTTTTGTGATAATACAAGTGCAATTAAAATTTCAAAGAATCTAGTGATGCATTCAAGGACAGATCATATATCAATTAGGTATCACTTTTTGAGAGAGAAGGTTATAGAGAATGAGGCAAAGCTTGAATATATACCTACAAAGTATCAAACTGATGATATATTTACTAAGGCTCTTCCTAAGGATACTTTTGAGTATCTTTGGGAGAAGTTAGGGCTTATTTCCCCTCCTCTGAACTAGATGCATATGGAGATGCATCAATCTAGTGGATCTATGGATTCATTTTTTTCTAGGTTGATGTCGATGGATACCTCTCAAGGGGAGTAGGTAGTGTTATGTGTTGTCATTGGGTTGTTGATTTGATTGGGTATACTCATAAGGAGGAGTATTCAGAGAATTATCTTGGTTTAGTGTCAAATGGGGAGAACAATGCAAAAAAAATTATCCTTTTCCATTGATTTCAAAGGGGGGGAGAGAATCATGTGAAAAAAAAATTATCTATTCAAGGGGAGAAAAGAAAGAAAATCATAATAAAGTGTGTTTAGAGTTGTTGTGTTCTCTTTTATGGTTTTTCACATCATGTTTTTCCATCAATGACAAGAAGGGAGATTGTTGAAAGTATGAAGGTGTTATCAAGTATGTTTATAGGATGGTGTTATCATTGATGTCAACTATGTGTTGAGTAAGTTTGTTTTATGATGAAGATGATGAGTATATTGAGAAATTTGATAAAATAAGGAAACAAGATGTTACAGATGTGTTCTAGTTTTTATTCACATTTCTTCTAGGTTGAAGATCTAGGTTTTTGGTTTGGATATGTTGGTTAGAGTTGTTCAAAGTTTCTATATCCAAAATTTGGGCTTCTAGATTGTTGGTCAGGGGAAGTTGTGTTCACCAATATGTGAACTAGTTTTGCATTGTTGTACAAAGGTGTCTGGAAGAAATGTATTTGCTCCACATTTCTTCAAAGCTGCTTTTCAAGACTTGTGGTTTTGAAGGAGACTTAATGCTATTGTTCTCACACTTATTTCAAGAGGATTCATGGTTAGGCATATCAAAAGAAGGTCTTTTGAGTTACAAATTATTGCAGTATTTGGTAGTGTTTTCTAGATAAACAGTATGATTATAATCTTCCGGTGGAATTTTTTATGAAGGAATTTGTTGGGTTTTTCAGATGATCTTGGATCATGTTCAAGTGAATTTTGTTGTATGTAAGTTTCAGATTGATTTAAGGAAGCATATACTTAATGCTTTTTTTTTTCATGGGTAATGCCCGACCTGGTGATTGCACTACATTCGAAGATGTTCAAGGATTAATGAAGGTGTAGCATGGCATGTGATATTTAACTTGGGTCCTATTTCAATGTTTTATTGGTCTACTTTCATTCCTATCCACTGTGGAAATGTTTAGTGTAAACCTAATTTGAAATTACATAGTGTGAAGTGTGTATTGCTAACCTTATAGAAATTTTTCAAGGTTGAGGATGGTATAAGTATGAGTTGAGATGTTGAAGTTTTTCAAGATAGAAAGGGTAGAAAGAAAAGAGGCGTGTGATGCAAATTTTGAAGAGTAGAGTGTCAGTTTGAGTAGATCAGTGTGAAATTCAAAGTGTTGGACTTCTAAATGCAATGAGTTGAAGGTGTCTACAATCTTTGAAACAAGGATGTAAAAGTGTTGGAGTGTTTGTGGTGGATTCCTTGCTACATTGAGAATTTGTTCTCTATGTAATATTTCTCTTCTATCTTCTTGTATTCTTTTTGTGGCACTGAGCCTTGGCTATGAGTCTTTTTGGATAGTGTGTCATATTCAGGTAATGATCGCTTGTATCAGTTTTGAAATTATTTATATTGTGAGCTAACCATCATTGTGGTTTTTCCCTCATTTTTTTTTCCGTGTAAATTTGGTTTTCTCTTGTGTATGGTGTTGTTATTTCAATTTTTGTTATTTGCATTTCATGGTTAATCACTTTAAGAGAATAAGGGTTTAATGAATGCATGTGGATCTAATTAATATTGAGGGTTTTGATGTTTTAATTTTATATAGCTGATTCACACCCTCTCAGTCATATTTTTCATTCAATAGTCTTAAGTTTCATAATGTTTACCTTTGAAAGACTATTCACAAGAATAAATCTTGCCTTAGCATTTACCTCATGTTCCTTGATCTCGTTACTTGTGCTTGACCATTAAAAGGTTCAACATATTGATATTTTATTGTCTTTTCAATTTCAAATCCATGAGATACCATATATCATTCCATCTTTGTCTTCTAGAATGCATATTCTATGTCATCAAATCTAGGGAAATCTATATTGCTTGACATTTCAGATCTACCTCAAGTGGTTAAGCTCTTCTCCAAGGAACCTTTCTCTAATACCAATTGTTGAATGAACAATAAAATTGAGAGGGGGTTGAATCATTTGTAGCAAATTAAAATGTCAAAACCCTCAATATTAATCAGATCCACAAGCATTCATTAAACCCTTATTATGTTAAATTGATTAATCGTGAAATGCAGATAATAGAAAATAAAATAACAACACCATACACAAGAGAACACTAGATTTACATGGAAAACCCAATAAGGGAAAAACCATGGTGAGGATTAGCTCACAATATAAGTACTTGAAAATATGGTACAAGGGCTCACTACTAGAATATGACACACTAGGTAATAAACACTAGGTCATTCGTTACCCATGAAAACGCATTAAACTTTGAATTGCATGCTTCCTTTGATCAATCTAAAACTTTTGGACAATAAAATTCACGTGAACATGATCCAAGAACATCCTGAACACCAACAACCTCCTTTCCAACAAATCTCACCTGAAGATTATAAACATATTGTTTATCTAGATGACACTTTTAGACACAACAATACTTTGTAACTCAAAAGACCTTCTAGTATGCCTAACCATGAATCCTCGTTACATAGACAAGAGAACAACATTATCAACTCTCCTTCAAAACCACAAGTCCTAAAAAGAAATTGTGATGAAATGTAGAGAAAATACATTTCTCCTAGATACCTTTGTACACAACACTACAAAACCAGTTCACACAACTTCCTCTGACTAGCGATCCAAAAGCCAAAATTCTAGATATAGAAACTCTAAACATATCTAACCAACATATTTAAACTATTAAATTATATGTTTACCCTAGAAGAAATGTGAAGCAAAAACCAGAACACCTCTGCAACACCCTATTTCCTTATTTTATCAATTTTCTCAATATCCTTGGCATCTTCATCATGCAACCATATTCTTCAACACATAGTTGGCATCAATGACAACACCAACTTGTTGATATCAATGAAAACACCTTCATACTTGCAACATATAAATATGACTAAAATGCACTTTTAGAAGATTCAAAAATAAAATGCCTAATTAACTCAATTATGCAATGTAAAACTTGAAATGCAGATTTAAAGGATAACACAAAAAAAAAACTATAAATTTTAGGTAGATCTGAGAAGGGTAAGATTATATGTACCAAGCACCAAAAGTGGTTGTTGAGTGTCTTTCTAGGATAGATTTTCCTTAGCGTGAATGGGTCTATGTACATCTTAACTTTCTCATCCATTTCAGCACACATCTCTGGCCCAAGAGTCACTCTATCCTCAAGTCTATCCCAACTTATAGGAGTTCGACACTTTTGACCATACAATGCTTCGAAAGGAGCGATATTTATCACAGAATGGTAAGAATTGTTATAAGAAAATTCGACCAAAGGTAACTAGTCTTCCCACTTGTACTGTTGATCCATGCAATACATTCGCAATAGGTCTTCCAATACTTGATTCACCCTTTCAGTTTGTCCATATTTTTTTAGATGATATGTTGAGATAATATTCAACTGAGTTCCTAGTACATAAAACAAGGTTTTCAAAAACCTAGAAGTAGCTCGTGCATCCCCTTCTGATTAATTTTCTCTGGAATTCCATGCAATCTAAACACTTCCTGTACAAACTTCCTAGCTATGATAGGTGCTCCATTGGTTAGATTCTTGGGTATAAAATGTGTGGCTTTGGTAAACTTATCTACTACCACAAGAATGGCATTGTTCTTATTTCTTGACATAGGAAATCCTTGCACAAAATCCATACTTATGAATTGCCACTTCCTCTCTAATATGTCATGTGGATATAACAAGCCTATAGGATTATGATGGTCTACTTTCACCCTTTTAAATTCCAGATACCTAGCCATAAAATTAGCAACATCTCCTTTCATCTATTTCCAAAAATATAATGGCTTCATATATTCCATCATTTTGGTCACTCTAGGGTGTCTAGGGTATGGTGCTTCATGTACTTTTTTCCATACCAAATTCCTTAACTCCACTATGTCAAGTACATATATCCTACCCTTATATCTAAGTATTCCATTAGGTTCAAAATGAAAACCCTCATACCTAGAATCTTGTGGATTATTAGTGAGTTCTATCTTAACTTGCAAGTAGTACTCATCTTATTTGTACTTTTACAATGCTTGAACCTTAAAGTTGGTTTGAATTGTTACTATTGAAGCAATATGACATCTTCAACTCAAGGCATTAGCAACCCGATTTTCCTTCCCTTTTACATAATTGATATTGAAATCATATTCAACTATTAACTCCAACCATCTTCTCTTCCTAGCATTTTGATTAGGTTGAGTGAAAAGCTACTTGAACCCATTATGGTCAATTTTCAATTCAAAGGGTTTTCCTAACAAGTAGTGCCTCCACATTTGTAATGTGTGAACCACAACTGCTAACTCTAGATCATGCAATGCATAGTTTTTTTTGTAAGGTTTCATCTTTCTAGATTCATACACAATCACTTGCCCATATTGCATTAACACACCTCCTAAACCTTCCCTGCATGCATCTATGATAACTGTAAAGTTACCCTTTGAATCAAGTACTTTCAAGATCAGCACAGTGGTCAACTTCTCTTTAAGTAGATCAAAGGATTTCTTGAACTTCTCAGTCCACTCAAATTTCTTCCCTTTTCTCTACAAAGAAGTAACTGGAAAATAATTTCTAGAGAAGTTTGCAAAAAACTTTCTATAGTACCCAGCTAGACCCCATAAAATTTCTAAATTTAGACACATTCTTGGGTACAAGCCACTCAAGTACTGCCTTAATCTTAGTTCCAAGATCTATGGAGATTCCATCCACGGAGATTACATGCCCTAGATAATACCCTCTCCTTTGGAAGAAAGTACACTTAGATATTTTACCATACAATTGGTGCTCTCTTAAACATTGCAGAACTATCTCTAAATGTCTACAGTGATCTTCCTCATCCTTAGAATAAATCAGGATGTCATCTAGAAAAACTAAGACAAATTTATCTAGATAGTCTCTAAACACACTTTTCATCAGATTCATAAATGTGGCAGGTCTATTTGTTAATCCAAAAGGTAAAAATATGAACTCATAGTGTCCATATCTAGTTCTAAATGCAGTCTTAAACATATCTTCATCTCTAATTCTTAAGTGGTGATATCCAAATCTCAAATCTATCTTTGAGAATATGGAAGCTTCTCTTATTTGATTGAAAATATCATCAATGTGTGGCAATGGATACTTATTTTTTACTGTGGCTTTGTTAAGCATACAATAATCAATGCACAAATGCAAAGTTTCATCCTTCTTCTTCACAAAAATGATTGATGCTCCCCAAGGTGAAACACTTGGTTTTAACAACCCTTTTGACAACAGTTTATCCAACTGTTCCTTAAGCTACATTAACTTGGTTGTCATCATCCTTTAGGGAACCTTGGAAATAGGTTCAGATCTTGGGATTATATCTATAGAGAAATCAAATATCCTCTTCGGTGGTAATCTAGGAAACTCTTCTAGAAACACATCCAAATTTTTTCTCAATATAGGATATATTTCCATGTCTGACATTCCAATGTCATCTATCTCATCATCTTCCATCTCTTGGAAACTCTAGGAATCCAAATTATCAAAACTTTCTTCAAGTTCTTCAATCTTAACAACAAATATTTTGCACCCTTTATTCTCAGCCCTCACTAGTTACATTGTTGAGATTTGACAAATATTCACCTCTCTAACTATCCCTTGAAATTTCACTCAATTACCAAGATCATCAAGGCATTCCATGGTTTTCACATGGAAATCTACCTTAGCCATCTCCACAACCAATTCATACCTAAGATAATATCATAGGATCCTAAAGGTGCAACATAAAGGTTTACTTCAGTAGAGAAACAAGGTAGCTCTATCTTAGCCTCGAAAAAACATTGTTCCACCTTTTCTCTTGTCTGGTTTGCATACTCAACATCCCAAGATGTTGCCATGAGTCCAACCTTTCTAGATAATTGTTTAGCTACTCTAGGTGAAATGAAATTCTTAGTTGCACCTTTATCAATAAGAACTAAAATGGGTAAACCAAACAAAATACCTGTAGTTTCAATGGGAGTTGCTTGATACTCTACTTGGAAACCATCCATCACTACATGTATCCTCTGTTGGACCATAGCCTGATGATTAGGTAGTGAACTATGAAAAGGCTTACTAGGAAAATCTCTAGCGAAATGATCTTCCCCACAAGTATAGCATCCCATAAATTGTACCTTCTTCTTTGTGGGTTCTCTAGATCCACTAGCGTTTCCACTAGTGTTGTTGGTATTTCCTCGGTTGGAACCATTCTTCCTTCACTCCCTTATCGTCTCTTTTCCAATATTGTGGTTGCATTTTTCTCCTTGCTTAGATATATTTTGAGAAACCTCCACCTTCTTTGGAGTTGTCTTGTCAGGAATTTCCACATCCTTCCTACGATCTTTATTTTCTTTCCTACTAGAGGTAGCTCTAAGATTTTTCTCCTACTTAATTGGCTTCTCATATACAAGATCCATAGTTATTGGACCATGCATATCCACTTCTCCTCTGATCTGGTTGTTAAGTCTCATTATAAATTTTCTAATGTGAAAGTTCTCATCCTTATGATATATAGGAATATAACGCAGACATTGAGTAAGCATCTCCCAATACTCATTGACCGACATATTTCCTTGCTTCAAACTCTAGAAATCTATGATTTTTCGGTCATATTATAGTTGGGGAAACAATTTATTGCAAAAAATATCAATAAATTCCCCCGATGTCAACTTCCATGAGTTGATATTGAGTTCCAACTTCTTGTTCATCCACCAATTCGAAGCTTCTTTAGCCAACTAGTATGCACCCCAAGCGGTTTTAGTGGTCTCAATGTAATTTTGTATTTCAAAATACTTTTCCATTTGAACAAGCCATGCATCAGCTTCATCCCCATCGGTGCTTCCCTCAAACTTGGGTGGAACAAACATCTTGATATCCTTAGAAATTTTGGAAGCCATGTGCTTCTTATTTCTTTCCTCAGACGGTGTTGGTGATCTTTCTTTTTCATGATCATGTTTTTCATTATTTCCATGAGAAAAAAATTTACCTTCATTCTCATTAACAAGAACCTCTTCCTCAACCCTAGCTTTTACCCTTTCTTGCTCAAGATTATCTAACCTTGCCAAATTTTGGTCGAGTCTAGCTTCAATTCCTGTTGGTCCTTGGACAGCTTCTTGGCTACCACTAGAATTGGTCTGTGTCCTCACCATCTTCACTAGATTGAGATTTACCTGAATGTTTTTATCCATGTTAGACTAAATTACACTATCAACTATCTTATGGAAAATATTAGAAATGGAATTCATAAGCACATAAATAATTCCACATAAGATTAAGCATATGCTTTTGGTAAATAAATAATTTTATTCATTTTACAAGGATTTCAATATCCTTTGATTACATGGAATGACTATTCAGATAGTTGAGAGGAGAGTATCCCTTAGATTTGGTCTCTAACACAACTTAAAGGAGTATATCCTACATACCGAGATTGTTGCTCATCTCTATCTTTTTGTTCATTCCTTAATTGTTCGTACCTATCCAAAAATGGATAATAGCCTTCAGATTTATTATCTGATACATAGTTATGAGTTCAGTTCCAATGGTGTTCATCAACAATATAGTCTACCTTTTTCATAGACATTTGTTCATGAGACCATTTCACATCTAGATGATCTAGAGGTACATATCCCTCAAACTCGTTACTTGAGGAAATTACTATTACTTATGTTAATAGAAGAACTCTAGGGTCCCTAAAGATGAATGTCGAACTAACACTTCCTTTCGAAGGAATATCCCTGGAGTGATAGTGACTCATACTTTTCTGGTGAAATGGAAGGTGATGAGAGCCAATTATGCCCCATTTTATGTCATATTTCAGCCTATTTCATGCACCTTCATACCCATTCCCACATTCTATTTTCATTCCATATCATACCATTTTACCATTCTATGTTGCATTTGATTAAATATGTATAAGTGGTATTTAATATAGTTTCTGGATAAAATATGGAAATTAATTATTGATTGTCTTTACTAATTTAAAAATTGTGATTTCAAGCCTTTGGGAAATCAAGCTTGCAGCATACAAATTACAGGAACTTCCTGATCTCCCTATCGCCTTCTTCATAGAAATATGGTTGATGTTTATTACTATAGTTTCCTCTTCAACAGTTGAATTTAGTTTCATTTCTCCTAGCACGTGCCACAAGTTGAGGAAAATGAACTACAACTGCCAACTACATGTTCTCTCCAAATTATTAAATATGATGTATCAATAAATTTCTTTGGTTCATTTTATGTTATATTGTTTTGATAGCAAGGCGTGGTTATATTAGCAAATTGGGTTAGTAACAATGTGACTTGTCTATTGTTAATAAATCAGTCCAACCTCTTAAGGAAAGATTGGCCACAAGGAAATCAAATTCTTTCTTTAGCTAGTTGATTTACCTCATTCGTTGAATTGTAAACATCAAGGCATATTTCTGTTGATGCGTCAAACTATATAAACACACATCTGTAATATCATCTTAGCAGAAAGAAAGGAATAAAATCTATTTAATATAATTATCAAGAAAAATGTCTTGAAGTCTCTTTCAAAAATAACATAAGCTTCATCTCCATCATCTGATTGGGAGGAAGGGTACCCACTCTGCAACCACTAATGAACTATAAATACTATATTTTCTATAGTCCGCATTTGTGTGTTTCAATTCCAAATGTTTTGCATTACTACGTTTCTATGTATTAATAATCTCTATTATTTATTGCATTATTATGTTTCTATGTATTAATAATTTGCATTTTATTTACATGCTATAGAATTAATTTGTATGGATTTTGTTTCTAATATTTATTAATTTTTTGTTTTAGAATTTATTATTTATGCATAGTTCATGTCGCCAGAATTAGTTTAATTTGCAGTAAGTTCATTTTCATAGTTGCATTTCATCCCCACTCAGCTCATGACTCTCATCCCTTTGATTTTCATATAGACACAACATCTCTCGCAATTTTACGCCCCCAAATTGACATGTATAAACCAAACTGAAGTTCATTATAAAGCATTAAATCTTTCATATTCTTTATCCCACTCTTGGCCTATCAAAAGGTAGATTGTTGTACATGACCTCCATCTTCATCTTCCTCTTCACATCACTAATCTGATAAAGTGACTAAATGTCTCAGTGTCACTCAACTAGAAAGTATTTTCGTAGTTGGTTCCCTCTATGGTTCTAACGATGGCTTCTATTTCCTTCTTAGCCTTGAGGTAGCACTCATTTATGATTACTAACTTTCAAGCTGCTAATCTGAGATGCACCATCCTAGCACAAGAATTCACAACATTACATAATGTTGGATAGAAAGAATGACAAGCTCATAGGTTCTAGAGCTAAACTTGGTAGATCTCATACAACATGTAACATGCCAAATCCTCATTTAAGTAGATTCCCTAAGTTTTTACTGTGCAAGCAAAATAAAACTATGTACAAGCCACTTCAATTAAAAAAATCCTTTCTTTATTGAAAATATATGAACAAATATGTTAAACAACTTACAATAAGGATTTCCATTCCATTACAATACTTCACATAGTACAACATTCCAAGAAACTACAAAACTACATAAATAGCTCTCTGAGCTTCATGACATAAGATATAGATGGTCCAAGAATCTTCCTTTCAAAACCTTGGTCCTTTGTCGCCTGTTGAGGAGGAGAAGCATCACTTGAGTGATTTTCCATCAACCACAGACTCATATGCAGTCCTTCGCACATCTATCAATGATAGATGGCCCTTCCCTTTGAAGAAGGTATTTGTTGGGTAACCTAGTATGACATACCATTCTGAGCTTAGTGGCGTGACCTACATGACTAGGATTTATAACCTATGCTAGGTAGCCCTCCTACATTTAAAAGGACATGGTGAACTAACATTGGAGTCTCAGAATTCACACTTCTTCAGTGGATTCTTCATACATCCTAACTAATCTGGCCAAAATTTTCTCACTTAGTATAATCAAGCAATGGTCTACCATTCACCTACACTATGGAAAGCTCGTTTTGACTTGAGGCCATTATATCTATGCCTAGGAAATCCCTCTCCATGGGAAAGTTACTCCCCAGGATAGCCTATCTCTTTAACACAACCTAGGGAAACACAACTCAATATGCAAAGTAAAAATTCCCTCCCTTCACTAGACAACATTCCCGAGTAACCTACTAGCCCTCTAGCATAATAAATTATCTAATTATGAGTGTTTCCAAAGTTTGTCTATGTTTCGATCATATCTAGTATAATAACAATGCCTATGATAAACATACTCTTTTACCAATATCTACTCATGTCTAGTATAATAATAATAACCTTGAGAAGTAGTCTCTCCTATCATAGATTACTTACAAACATTACACAACAAAGTAAATAGTTTCCATTTTACTTTCAAAGAAAATAATACTTTTCTCTATGTGCAAGCACCAACAATACTAGCTAATTCATCAAGACATAGCTCATTTAAAAATAGAATAATCAAAAGTAGAATATCCTCATGTCTATGTTATAGCTTCCCAATTCGACTGGTTGTAGTCATAACACCTTTAGAACAACAACTTTCTCCAACAAAGTCTCGTGACTTCTTAACTCTTAAGTTGGCGATTGTTTCTTCCCAAAAGATTATAAACTCTTTCTCTTAATTCTCAAGGATAACCCTTACTATTTGATAGAATATTGTGGATAGAATAAAACACTAAAATGTAGAGTCTTTTAGCACAAGAAATAATGTATAGAAGAGAATAATGATGTGTCCCAAATAAATGAAGTCTGATTTAGAAACACCACTAACACAACTCGAAAGGTGGCAAGTATTTAATCAAAGACTAAGATTGAATATCAACGTATTGACCCACTTATTGACAAAAAATTGAGAACAAATCAACTCTCCATGTGATAGAATTTTACTGTCAACATAAAGTAGACTTTTGTGGTTAAAAGGATAGAAAGGTGGAATAGTTTCATCCTCAAGAGAAATAGTCAATAACAAAAATATGCCACCTAACAAAAGCATCGACTAAGTCTATCTTGAGTATCAACTCACACATTAAATCAATTAAATAAAGTCACTGATTGTTTCAATATTTTAACATCTATATTTATTTGTTACAACAAATCATGGTAATGTTGTTGACTAAGTCCATGATACATAATGGCGTCAACTTCCTTCTCACTATCGACTTAAAGGTTTGCAGAGTTTGAAAATTCCAACTCTCTTTAGAGTTGATGGCAAGAGCATAAAACGTGGCTAATGAAACACAATCATAACCAACTCAAAGTTTGGTTACTAAGTAGTCCAAGATAATCAACTTTAAAGCCAATATATAGAAAGCACTATAAGTGGTTGATTATCATTGCTTGAGATAGTCGATCTCCAAGCAAATAACATTTAAATATAAATACAACATATACATATATATACTTATATATATATATATGTGTCTGTGTGTGTGTGTGTGTACATATATATGTATATGTTAGTATATATATTTATATTTATCATAAGATAATAAAGCATGTATATATAATCAATACATTTGTATGGGCATGTCCATTTTCTACCATATGCGTGTATGGATACACATATACATATGGATATATGTATATACATTATATATATATACACATTTGATTCACTCACCAAAATCATAAACAGTTACCATGCTATTGATAAGAGAATATGAGCGATATGTCTATACGTATATATATGCATATCGTGGGTTCCATTGGATAGTTCCATGAACATAAGCAACTTGTGCATGAGTGTGCATACGTACGTCTACCTATGTACCCTCATGTGCACTCTCCTTGGTGAATTTAGTCTATCATCACCATGCATGTGTGTATGAATACACATACCTCATATACTCACTTATCAATTAAAACATGGTAGAAAAAAGGAAATCATAATCTCATCAGATAATCATCTCTCAATAATGCACTCAATAGTAAACCATACTTTTACTAAAGTAGACATAACAACTAAGGATGACTTACCAACTTCTCACTTAATAACCCGACTCAATTATTCTAATGTGTTTTGTGTAAGCTCAAGATAGGTTATGTTATTGGTTACTTGACCAATGCCTTCTCCTGGGTGATACTTCCTCTTCACCTGGAGGAATTGAACATGTACCTGCAAACACTAACACATGTACATGGAAGACAATAGTTCACAAAATATATTGTATACACATTACATCTCCAAAGTCTATCAACACAATATTCATCCAATCACATAAATACATTTCATCATATAACATTAAATGAGATGGCATCCATTCATGAGACAATGATAACAAAGTGCACACAAACATTTATTCATTCACTGAATTTACATTACATTCACATTTTACCCTACATAACATAATAGTAAATAGTAATAACACATTTGGGGTGTAACAAAGGACTCCCACTGCTTGGGAAATTTTTGGTCTCATACACACCATAGCATGCATCAAAATACCAACAACACTCGCATATGGTACTCTAGTCATGTCCTCCATCTTAGTAGGATATTTTGGATAATCATTCATAGAAAGCTTTGTCCCCTACATCACAAGAACAACTAACTATCTATAATCTTCCATGCTCAATCTCTCCAACACTAAGTTCACATACTTGTTCTAGCTTAACCAAAGCTTTCTATTAGCTCTATCTCCCATGATCTCCATTCCCAAAATGTACCTAGTTGGACCTAGGTCTTTCATCTCAAACTGTGCTGACAAATAAAACTTTAATTTTAAAATTATACTTTTACCATTCCCAATAAACAACATATCATCAACGTATAAAAAAATAATGAGAATGTGACCATTATCATATTTATAATACATATAATGGTCAAATTTAGATCCCAAAAATCCCAATTACAATATATAGGTATCAAACTTCTGGTACCACATTATAGGAGACTATTTCAAACCATAAAGAGACTTATTCATTTTGCAAACAAAATTTTGTTACCTTTTTCAATGAACTGCTCTAGTTGTGACATATAAATCTCTTCCTCCAAGTCACCATGAAGGAATGTTGTCTTCACATCCATTTTGTTCCACTTCTAAGTCATACACTACTCCAAGTGATAATAAGAACTAGATAGATGTTGGCTTTGCAACAAGAGAGAATATCTCACCATAATCAATTCCCTCCACCTATGAAACCTCTTAGAAACCAATCATGCCTTATGCTTAACACTACCATCAGGACCATAATTTTTCTTGAACACCCATTTACAACCAACATTTTGACATCTAGTAGGCAAAGTTACCAGATCCCAAGTCTTTTTTTCTTTAATGTAGCCATCTCCTCATCCATGGCTTTCATCTAGGAATTTGCATCACTCATGCCCATAGCCTCTCTAACAGTCCTAGGCTCATCAAAGTTAGCAGTCAAGAAAAAATGAAATGAGAATCCAATATTGAATAACCAAACCATTTTGGTTGTCGCCTAACTCATGTAGATTGAGATTGAGATTCTTCTTCTTCTTCAAAACTTTCAAAGCTGCTTGAGCTCTCCTCATCATCAGGTCCAATAGGATTGTGTAGTTCATCTTTCTTTGATGTAGGTGGAATCTAAACTACCTTATTTTGCTTCTCCTCTTTCTCTAGTTGTATCTCAATAGTAGAAGGTTTCATCTCTCTAAAATGCACACTTTTCTATAAAGAACCTTATGAGATTTTGGATCCCAAAGCTTGTACCCTTTCACACCAACACCATAGCCAATAAAGATACACTTAATTTCCTTCTTCTCCAACTTTGAACTCTTCTCGGTTAGACATGGCCATAAGATTCGCAACCAAATACTTTGAGATGTCTCATCAAAGGATTTTTACCAAACCATGCCTTTGTGGGTGTCTTTCCAACAAGCACTGATTTTGGAGATCTATTGATCAAATAACATGCAATAGCTACTGCTTCAACCTAGAACTTCTGCTCAAGGCTAGCACCACTCAACATACTCCTAGCCCTCTCCATCAACATCATGTTCATCCTCTCTATAACTCCATTTTTTTGTGGAGTGTATGGAGTTATCTTATGTCTCCCTATATCAGGCTCTTTATAGAACTTCTCAAACTCTACAGAAAAAAACTCATCACCATTATTAGTCCTCAAACACTTAATATTTCTACTAGTTTTATTTTCAACCAAGGCCTCAAACTCCTTAAATTGACTAAAGACTTCAACTTTTCTTCTAAGAAAATAAACGAATGTCTTTCTACTATAATCATCTATAAAAGAAACAAAATAAATAGATTTTGATAACGAAGGGATATTCATAGGACCAAAAAAATTTGAATGAACACAGTCCAAAACCTTGGAAGACTTGTCAGAACTAGAGTAAAAATAAACACTGTGTTGTTTTCCATAAACAAAATATTTGCAAAAGTCAAACTCGAGATTACAATCATCAAGGCCTTCAAAAAGGATCTTATTCTTTAGGGTTCTAAGACCCTTCTCACCAATGTGACCAAGTCGTTGGTGCCATAACATTGTCTTCTCTACAAGAAGCTTTGTTTCCATGGAATGAGCACCCTTAGGTACTCAAAATGCAATACCATCAAATGTAGCTGCAATAGACTTCTTCTCTACATGATTTGACTATAAGGATGAAGAATCCAAAGGTCTCTTCTTTGGTATGTCAGAAGAACTATTGCACTATAATGTGCATGCATCCAGCTTGTACAAAGCACCAACTCGAACACCTTTAGCCAACACCATAGCTCCTCTTGTCATCTTGCATCCTCCACTAGAGAAAACAACTTGCACTCCTGAATATTCAATTTACTCATATAAATCAAGTTTCATGCCAAACCGAGGATATGCAAGACACCATCAATCCCCTTCACTCTTCCATCAAGAAATCTAATTTTGACTCTTCCATAGCCAATAATCTTCAGGTGAGAATCATCACCCAATCACACCTTCTCACCATCGTACTCCTCATACTTAGAAAACCAACAGTATGAGATTTCATGTGAAAGGATGCACCTGAATCTATCAACCACACATATTCCTATGCATGGGTTGCCAAGGCTACAAAAACTACTTCTTCATCTTGAAATAATTTTTCAGATTCATAATCGAAGAGAGACTTGATTTTAATCTTCTTCTCCTTCTTACAGTCTTTCTGAAAATGATCAATTTCACCACAATTCTAACATTTTTTTGTGGACTTCTTACCAAGAGACTTAGATCTTCTTGGAGACTTTGACTTAGATTTATTCCCTTCTTTTTTCCTTTCTCCTTCAATAATCCAAAAATAGCAAGGGCCTCCTTGGCCATCTCAAAATACTTTCTTTGCATCTCTTCAAATAAAAATGAAGCAACCATCTCATCCATTTTGAAAGTGGTTGTCATGCTTCCAATAGCCATCACCAGGTGATCCCATGAGTTTGGAAATGAACACAACAGGAGCATGCAATAGTCTTGTTCATCAATCTTGTCTCCAATGGAATCTTGTTAAGAAATCAACATGTTAAAGGAATTTAGGTGATCTATCATGGATCCTCCATCTTCCATATTTAAATAATACATCTTATTTCTTAGGAATAGCTTGTTTACCAGGGATTTAGCCTGATAAATGTCTCCAAGTTTCTTCCACAATGAAATAGTAGTCTTCTCTTCATGAATATTTAGGAGAATAAAATCAGCAAAATAGAGTATAATCAAACCCTTGGCTTTCTAATCCATGAGATCCCAATCTTCTTATTTCATGTCCAGTGGTTTCGTTCCATAAATACCAACCCATATCTCATGATCTATGAGCATTTCTTCCATTTTAAGCTTCCACAAATCAAAATTACCACCTTTAAAATTCTCCATTTTAATCCTTGTAGATGTGCTTGCCATCATTTTCTTGCAACAAGGTCACATAATACACTTATACAAAACTCCCACTGAAATAAAGATCAACTCAAAAACCCCTTCTAACCCAACAAAGGAACCAAGGATTGCTAGGATCTAATACCAAGTGAAAGTAATTTGGGTGAGTGGAAACAACTTCCTACACTAATATAAGTAGGGGAGAGTTACAAAGAAAATCTAATAACACCTTATACAGTTACAATAATAGAAACACATAGAGAGAACGACGGTAGAACAACAAGAACACACAAAATAATGACACTAGATATACGTGGGGAAAACCCTTTCGAGTAAAACACCCCACCCTCAAAAACCACAATACTACTATATTATCTTAAATAAGGATTATAATGCAACTCCAAGTACAAATCTTTTTCAAGTGTTTCAAACAAACGCATGTTCAAGAGTGAATTCGGTAGCAATTTGTTACCTAAAAAAAAACTATGCATTCTACAATGCAAGGCATACAATATATATAGAGAGAGAGATATATATACAAGCTAGAAGAAGCATCTAGAAGAGGATGGGCATCCAAATCTAGATTGGAAAATATCCCATGCCATAGACATACATTTGGAAAATTGTACAATATTCCCTTACACCCCTTATTGTTGTCATAACATCCAAATATGCTAATAATGACCTATGATAGATTCCTTACAACTGTCATAATATTTTCCATAAATCTGCCATAAAATCTACCATAAGATTTGTCATAGAATCCATCATAACTGACCAAAATATTCGATTATATTATAGCCTATCATAAGTCAAAGATTCCAAAGTGGGATTCCTATCTTCATTTGGGATGATGACGTGTCATCCAATCACCTCCAATAGGGATGCCACCTAGCTACTAGGTCCCAATTTATGACATGACAATATAAGCAATTAAATAATACAAATAAATGCATTAATACATTAAATTAATCATTTTAGGACTCTAAGGTTAAGACACCTCAATCCCAACAATCTCAAGGATTGTAAATTTTCCAAGGGGTTTAGAAATTTCTCAAATCTTTCGTCAATGATAATCCAAATATTAGATAAGTTAGTTTCAAGGTGTGGTGTTCTATTTAATAGGAAGTGTTGGAGCTTCCATGCTTCTACAACCTTCTTCCCATATTCTTTTAAATGTGTCATATTCTTTGGTGCTTCCTACTAGATTAGTGAGGATATTTATTGCTTTATCAAGGTGTGAGTTAAGTTTTATTTTAGTGCCACATATTTCTATTGTTTTATCATTAGTTGTCACCCTTGTATCACACTCAATTATACCACTTTATTTGATTTTTTAGATTTGTATCTTTTTATTTGGTTGCATCCCCTCTAGCACATTCTAAATTTTCATCTTGATATTTTTCAATTGTATCCCTCCTAACGCACTTTAGGTTAATCTATCCATCTTTCTCCATTCTTTTACAATATCTTTATTATCATTCTTGTGTTTGTTTATGTCATTTTTTTCCATGTTCAACCTTATTGTGAATTAAATATTTTCTTAAATATCTCTTAATATCTTTTTATGTCCTTTTCTTCCATGGGTGTTTAGATATTTGGAATTTTATTGATTGTGTTATGCATCCCATGGTGTCCATGCTTGTCCTACTTTGATTTGTTATAGAATTTTTAGTGACCTCTTTAATATATCATCCCATTCCATTCATCATCCCCTAAGTGACCAACCCCCTTTCACAAGGTTAATACCTAAGGGAGTCTACCAAAAATCATTAAAAAAAAAAATTAATAATATCCTTCTCAATAACTTCTTTTATTTCATTATTTATTATTTGGTTCTTTGATCTATTCGTTTACTATTTTATCAAGGTCTCAATAATAAAACCAAATATTGGCAAGAAATAGGGAAGTCAATAATCAGACTTATGAGTCCCAAAGTCTTGTAAGTGATATATACCCTAATTATTACAATAAGAGCACAATCAAAGGGTTACTATGAATGGCCCTTTCTCAATTCCTTGCAAGCTTGATGATCAATGGTGAAGATTTGATGCTCCTTGGTGAAATTTATCCATAACCTAGCTATGTCAATATGAAAAATGGATGAAAATGGACAAAGATGGATGGAGATTTCTCAAAACTTGAAGATAATAATGTTGCATGAAGTTGTGGATCAAAATGCCTAAGATTGTGGATCCAAAACCAATAGAGAAGACTTCTATTTATAATGAATAATTTTGGAAGAATGAAGAATAGGATGAGGGTGATCCCACAATAGTGATTTACAATTTTTGGCCAAACTGGACACTGAAATTATTATTTTTAACTAAATCTTCACATTCAGGCAAATATAGCGGCTAAACCATGAGAAATTTTAAGATGATGCAAACAAGAGTCTCATCAATTTTTGTCTATAGATTCTAAAAATATTTTTTTCAAAATTTTGGAATAAGATTGTACTTCTTTTTCCATCTCCCATGAAAACTGGTTTTTTTCAAAAAACAACATTTTTAAAAAGTGACGCTCACTGTATACAACATAACTCTTTTTGTATGAAGGATAAAATTATAATTTTTTTGAATTTAGATTTGTAACTATGATATCTAGCACTTTCATTTGTTCTCATAGTTTTTTATTCAATATTTTTTTCCTTAATAGAGTTTCGAAGTCAAACCATTTGCATTTCAGACATAGGCGGACTGTATACAACATAACTTTTTCTGTATGTATCGAAATTCAAATTTTTTTTTTTTAATGAATCAAGGACATCAATACCTAGTACAAAATTATTATTTTTTTAAAATATTTTGATAATTTGCTATTTTTTCACATGTGCAAAACAAAGAGCTTCATTTTCAGTGAAAAACCTATGTTTAATAAAACTAAAAAAACACATACATAATAAAACCAAAACATATTAAAATTATATTCATGGGATAACTCATTTCGAGAACTACCATAATCATTTCAAATAAATTTTAAATGAATTCATTTGATCCCCCAAAAGGTAAATCAAAAGTGATTTTTTATCAACATTTTGATAGGTGTAAAGGAGACTCATTTATAGGTATGATTTAAAACTAGTTCTATCCAAGGGGGTTTGATATAAGGTGGTTTGATCAAACCCTCTTCAATTGGAATCCTTAAAATGGAACTTTTAAAGGCTTAAATCATTATATTTTCTAAAAATATGTGATTTCAACAAAAATCAGTTCCTCTCAGAAATTGTAAACCAGCTTTGTGGGATCACCCATGAATGTGGGATAAAAGAAAGGACCAATGGCAATGTGCCACTTGTCAACATACTATTGAAGGGAGGTTGTGCACATTTTGGTCAATGTGCAAATAAATGCAATTAGGTGGAAATTTGAATTTTGAAAGTTTGATTGTGGAAGAAGATGTGTAAGAGGAATTAATGCCACTTGGCTCAAGAAAAAAGACTTGTAAGAGGCTTAAATGCCATGTTTGGAGGACAAGTCCTTTTGGGAGGGAGATTTCAAATTGGAGGAATATTTCAATGAGATTCCCTTTTGAATGAAAATAGAAGAATTTATAAATCAATTAAATTGGTTTACATGTGCAAGTTGCAATTAATCTAGAGGATTTGATGGATTAGAGTTAGAGTTAATTAAGATTTAATTAACTTAGATGGAGATTAGTTGATTTGACATTTTGACTTATATTTTTGGATTTATTTAAATAAAAAATGAGAGGAATAATGAATATTAGATTTAATTAAATAAATTTTGGTTTATTTAATTAAAAGGGGTGATGTTAGGTTTAATCAAATAAGGGTCAATTTATTCAATTAAAATGAGGATAGTGATTTAATCAAATAAAATGAATTATTTAATTAAAAGAGGAACCTTAGGATTAAATAAGATTTGATTTATTTAAACAAAAAGGAATACTAGGTTTAATTAAATAAAATAATTTATTCAATTAAAAGAGGATAATGATTTAATCAAATAAGATGATTTATTTAATTAAAAAGAGGAATTGTGATGATTTAATTAAATAAAGATTATTTAATTAACTAGTTAGTAAAGGAGTGATCAAGGAAGAACTGGTGTTGGTAAATCAAGATCAGGTGCGTGATATCAATCAGGATATTTTCGATGTCTATAGTTAGGATAGTAAGTATCATCATGTGGTAATATAATAGAGCTAAAAATGAATAATACTTAGGAATTAAACATTCATTAAAATCATCAAAAACATTTAATATTCTTTATATATATAGCTATTGTTGGACTAACCGCCAGCATCTCCCTTCGGGTTCATGACATGGTTTAACCACCTCCCGTGGATCTTAACTGACGCTTGTATTAGGCATTGACAAGTCGATCTTGTGGTGCAATGAAAAGGCCAACAATTGGTATCAGAGTCGGTCACGAGTTCGAACCCCTTGGGTGACGCTGAGGGGGGGATTGTTGGACTAACCGCTAGCATCTCCCTTTGGGTTCGCGAAATGGTTTAACCGCCTCCTGTGGATCTCAACTGACGCTTGTATTGGGCATTGACAGGTCAATCTTTTGGTGCAACGGCAAGGCCAACAACTATGTCAAGTATTACAATATCAAATGTATTGTGTCTTCTTTGATTTTCTCCTTATCCTATAGCTCTCTACATTCTTACTTTTATTTGTAGTCTATTCTATATATCTTCAATGGGGATGTGTCCCTTACAATGAATGTCTTTTCATAGTAATTCTAGTCAGCCTTATGCACCTCATCCCTTTTGTGATGTTGTTGTTCATTTCGCTTTCCTCTACCAATAATGACCCACCAAGGGAAACTACAATCACAAATGCAATAAATGTCCCCATGAATAGGATAAAAAACATATTAAGGAATAAAAAGTATCTGAAACATGAAGAAGTTGCAAATAATTACCAAAAAATTATTACTATAGTGTTGAAATTGAAGAAGATCCTCTAAAATAAGGATGAATATTTGGATCAAAAAGAAAAAAATCTATATACGAATCTAATGGCACTACTTAAATAATGATCAGATAGCTAAAAATGTCAATAATACGACAATAAAATATATAGATGACACAGCATTCTACATGAGTGATCCAACACCACTACTCAAGTAATATAAAGTATACTACAAGTCAAAAATATAGGTGCCAATAGTCTCAAGAATAATAATCAACTGAGGATGGAAGGTTGCCTCCACAAATAAGAATATAAAATTTTCTATATGGTATGGTTTTTTGTATGAAGAATAAGGATTTTTTCATTAATGCATTTTTTGGCAACATGAGCATGTGGGATAAGCACAAGTTGTACAGTTATGCATTGCACTATTGTCAAAATTTTGATTTGTTATGAAAACCATTGTACATATCAGTTTGTATAGCTTGAGCATGTTTCGAGATAGTAATCTAGTAGCCATTCTCAAGAAGGATTGATCCAGTGAAGATAGATGAAGGGAAAATTGATTGTGTCAATACAGGTAATTTGTGAATAGGACATCTATTTTTTGGGTTCACATTAGTTCATTATAGAAGATCTTGCTCTACAATTTTGGGATAATTTTGATGGTTTTTAGAAGAGTATAAATATAAAATTTCATATTGTGTTGGACCCTGGTGTTGAAGTTATGAGTGATGGTGTTTCATCCTGGTAGTAATATGTGTTTTCCAATTCAATACATATGTTTTAGTGAATCTACATTTCTCCACGAATTGGAATTTGATTTTGCAATTTTTTAGAAATGATGACAAGTGTTAGTAGAGTGTGTATTCCAGATGGCATAGTGTTTGGAGGTCCGTGTGTCTGAATATCATTGTACAGTTGGAAAATTTTGTTGTTAGTCATTACCGATGTCGACCTAATGAGTTTTGTGTATTGTGGAGTTTGAGTATGTATTAATCTATTATGTGGGTGTTGTTTTGGGTCCATGCTAACCTATTTTTAATTATTATGAGTTTGAAATCTTGGCACAAAGAATTTATGTATATATTGAGCCGACAAGTTACATTTTGTATATTACATCCAATTAGGCTAACCTAATTGAGATTGTAGGTGTTTGTGGATAAAACAAATATATGTAAGATATTTTTGATGTTTTGGAGTGTGTGTGAATAATGAAAATAGTTTGACATGAGTTGTGTGAATATAAGGTTAATGCAAAGTAGAGAAAAGTACTAATTCATATTGGTATGAAGTGTGTGAAGTTGGTATATTGAGCTTCAATGGAACTATACTCCAACATATTATAGATGTGTTTTGTAATAGTTCAAATTTGGTTGTGTCACCACTCTCTTCTATATTTTCTTTTCTCAGTGGGTAGTGAGTCCACCTACAGTGAGCACTTTTGCAATATACTATAAACGGTTATAATATATTGTGAGCTAATTCTCATCGTGGTTTTTCTCATTTTGGGTTTTCCATGAAAAAATCTGGTATTCATGTGTTATGTGATGTTGTTGGTTATTTTTATGTTCTCATTCATTACTTTAAATTAAATATTTTATGTGAATTGAATGTGTATATGCTTAAGTGGTTTAAAAGAATATTGATTCACCACCCTTTCTTAGCATTCTGGGTATTCAACAATTGGTATCAGAGTTTGGTTCCTTGGAAGGAGCTTAATCGCTTGAGGAAGATCTTGGAGGTTGAACACATGGTTGTTAGAAGACTACCTATTCCTTTGGAAGATTTCCTACAATTGGAATTATAGAAGAAGATTTTATATTTGACATAGATAGAGAACTCGAAATTGCTCTTGAAGATTTGGAAAGAACTGAAGGTAAAAATAGAGATCTGAAATAAAATTCCAAAGAAGTACGTAAATGCATTAGAAAATTGAGAGAGAAAATCAAGAAATTTAGAGAAATACATAAGGAATTCAGTGAGTAGTTCAAACAAGAAAATGAGATAATCATTGATCTAAAAGTACAAGTTGAAAGTAAAAGAGTTGAGTAATGTCTAAATACAATGGTGAAAAGAAAAACTGAAGAATGCACAAAGCTTGAACAAGAAGTTGTGAATCTAAGATCAAATCTTGAAAAAGAAAGGAGTCATGAAGATAAATTCAAGATGAGTTCTACAAAGCTTGATGAAATGATTGCAAACCATAAAGAATCTAAAGATAAAGGTGGATTAGTCTTTGAGATAAGAGAAAGCTCAAAATAAGATCAAATTACAAACCAACCCAAAAAGAAGACTGAAGACAAGAAGAACAATGGTAAGAAGATCCAAAATCAAAGGAATGAAGCTAGAATAACACCAGTTAGAAAACTAAATACACAAAGGTACCCATCTTTTAATGGTTTCTATTATTCTTGTAATATATTTGTACATGAGGCTATGGAATGTATCTAAGTAGAATGAATTAGAATGGTCGATCCTATCTCGGTCAATGTTTTATATGCATGAGATTTGGTCATAGAGCTAGTGAATGCAAAAATCAAATGATGAATGGCTATAAAAATGGTAGAATGGTTCAATGTTTTAATGGCTATTGTTATACATGCAATGGATTTGGGCATAAAGCTAATCAATGAAGATCTAGAATTAATGGAAGTAAGATTGGTCAAAAGAATGTTATATGCTACAATTTTTATTTAGGCTTGGACACATTTCTATTTTGTAGGAGTAGAAACATGAAGAAGGATAATCTGGTAAAGAAGAATGATCCAATACAAAAGATTAATCCAAATATGACTAAGAAGGAGATGGACAAGATTTGGAAAAAGAAGGATGAGTCAAAGATTAAGAATGAGTTTGTACCAACATTGGGTGTAGATGTTTCCTTTGGAAACTAAAATGAGAGCTTTGGCTCAGGGGGAGATTTAAAGGAAATGTGTCATCCCCTACTAGACAAATCATGTTGATTCTTCAGCACATGGGTATGAGGTGTGAATCAATAGGCTTGATCTATTGGAGAAGATCCTAGCAGAAAAAATCATGATGCAGAATTTTGTAGAGCATTTGAAGTTGGATGTGCATATAATTAGGGTTTGCCAGCTTTATTGACTAAAGAATTCAATGTGAAATTAGGTTAAGTGGAAAAGGTTTATAAGTGATATCACTTAAGAAAAAATTAGCTGCAACAAGAATTTAAGAAGATTAAAGCAGTGAAGAATTGAATCGGACTGATCGATGTAGTTGAATTTTGGCCACATAATACCCTAGTTGGAAAGTGAAGTAGAAGGTATAAATACAATTTTTCACTTACACTAGTTTTTAAGAAAGTAGTTTGGAAACATTTGCAATGGATACATTGTACAAAAAGGAATTCAAAACAAAGAAAAGGGTGACAACTCTCATGGGTAGAGATAAAAATGATCTTGAGGGGCTCTGAAAATAGTTTATAGAGAAGGTTGTAGACTTAGCTCAAAGACTGGGAATGACTCCAGAAAGAAAAGAAGAAATGGATATTGAGATGCCTAATCTGGATGTGAATACTAAAAAAGAAGCATAAAATTATAAGGCTCAACATGAGCATGGAGCTGAAGAAGAAAATGCAGAGAATAATGTTCTTCTAGATGTGGAAGAAATTACAAAAGAAAATGTAGTAGTAGAAGAAAATGTTGAAGGAGATGAAGCTATCAGAGAAGACATTGAAAAGGAGGATACTTCAACACCTCCTCTGGTACCTAAAATACATGTCAAGAATGTTCAAGAACAACTAAAGATAGTCACTCCTCTAGATAACACAGATTAGTCTACTAGTGAAGATAATGTAAAGAAGTATGATGAAAATAAGAGTGATGATGTAGAGGAGAAGAGGGAAATAGAGAGACTAGTTGATACTGGTGAAAAAGAAAAGGATTTGATGAGGAATTTTTTTGAGGAGATGTGAAGGCTACTGGTGAATCCTCTAGTTCCTCTGGAGATTCTTTAAAGAAATTGATAGCATGCAACTTAAGTTCCATCTTGTAGTGTCCACTCATCTACTACCCATGCAACATGGGCATGTGGACATGGAGAATATTTCTCCTCTTCACAAGCTTTAGTTGGGAGATAGTTTCCACACATTTTCCTAGAAGGAAATAATAGAGACACATCAAAAGAGTAGGGAAATAATTGTTGAAGTTGTGAAATTTTTACACAAGGCCATACCTGATGTTGTAATTGACAACTCCCTTTCATATATGGAAAATTTAATTTTTTTACTTGATTCTTTTAAGGAGTATGCCACCAAGTTGAAGGGAAAGTTAGAAAAAGAGTTGGAGAATAAAGTGAATGAGAAAAGGTTGCTAGATGTCACACAGAAGTGTGCCTATGCACACAATAAATTTCAAGAAAATCTCAAGGGTTCATAGGCTTGTGTGGCAGAGGCCAAAGCCTTGTTTTAATTTTGTATAAAATGGCCCAAATCAACCAAAATTATAAAGGATATGATGGACTTAATTGAGTCCCATATTGACAAAGCTTCAAGTGCCTATGATCTGTCACATGATCTGGATGGAAGCACAAGGTCCGCTATTGAAAACTTGCATGAGCAATATATCCAACTGCAAGCTCAAAAGGAAAAGATCATAATTTAGTTTGGTAATCTCAGGGATCTGGTGAAATCTAAGTTCATATATGTATCCAATGCCCTGGTGAGTGTTGATAAAACCTCAAAGATGAATCTGGTACCCAACACTCTGAATGAACATGAAGAAATCCTCATGGAGTTGGAAACTCAATATAGAATGCTAAGGATCACCAAGAGGATCTGGGAAGAAGGGAAATAAGATTGGAAAGCTCACCTTGGAAAGCTGCAAGGGTCAACCTCTTCTTCTAGTTGATAGTTTTTTTTTTCTTTTATGCAATTAGTTTATTATTCAGACATTTGTGTACATATGTGTGTTAGAAATTTTTAATAGATTGAATAACCCAAGGAACTTTTAAAAGAAAATCAATGTTACATAAATTGGAAAAACATAGGAATGAAAACTAGGACTCCAAGAGATTATGCAATGCCAATGTGACAATATTGCATTAAAATCTTCCAAGATGAAAAGATCAATACAAAATATATATGCCAAAAATTGAAAATACAAGTTAGGTAGTGCGTTTATATAGAACTAAGAACGGGATATAGGTGGAAAATCCAACCAATAGGAATCAACCACAAAAAGTGGAAATGGACCACCAAAAGTGGAAAGTGTTCCACCCTTTAAGAAAGGGGACATCACATCACTTATCTCCTAGTGATAAACTCACTTTACTATCCTAAGAAAGCTCAATAAAGTGTAGGAAAAACCTAGGACTAAGGAAAAATAAATTAACCCACTAGAAAAATAAAAACCTACACCAACACCCCCCCTTAAGCATAGCTTACGAGGATGTAAAATATGATGGGTCCCAGCAAATGAGGTCATTTTAGGTACTCATGTACATATCAAATTCCCCCCAAGGAAGAATAATCTTTTGGACTCAAGGGAACACTGAGAGGGGGGGTGAATCAGTGTTCAGAAAATCTTAAACTTCATTAATCTGATATTAGAACCATTTCAACATTCAACCAAAATAAAAATACAAACACATAAAGAAATTATCCACAACACCATAACACAGGGATTTTTGCGTGGAAACCCTGTTAGGGGAAAAACCACGGTGGAGGTTAATCCATAATTTGAGTACTCAAATAAAATTTTTACAAAAGAGAATGCACTTGCATTCAGGCACACTACCTAGAGCTCACTACTCAAAGGGAAGGCTCACTGCCTTAAAAAAATTTAGATTAAAACTATCTTAAGGTAGAACTAGGATAGTAGCATCTATTCATGCTAGGTTACAGTTCCGATGAAGCTCATAGATTGGATTCTGAGTCTATTAACTGATTTTTCTCTTTGCTCTGCTCTGCTCTGCACTTTTCTACTCTTCACATCACACATAGATAAATTTGCAATATTACTCTATTGAATTTCACACTACACACCAATATACTTCACATTCCACACATTATTTATATCAAAAGGATAACCGATCTCATATATATATCCGCTATCAAGGATTCGATCATACATATGTCAGCTTCATAAAATATTAAGTTATTTTCAATTGTCGGCTAGATCCACCACTAATTCTTTATGTGTATCCTCCAAAGTCAGTTAAGACATAGAGAGGACCCAAATAAACACGTTTCAAATACAAAAAATAATAATTAATTACTCCTTATACATCCACAATTACTATATTTGACAAGTCAGCCTTCTAACACATATAACCAACAGATTAGTGTACCGGATCTCCTAGATCATTCACCAGTTAATGTGCATCAAGATACTTCATGAATAAGGTATTACAAACAACAACAAACCTTTCTCTGAGATCCACAACACAAAATAACAGTCCGGTGAGGTATTCAAATCGACATTTATGCCTTTAACCGAATGCTTTGTTCTGCTAGTGTAAACCAAAATTGGACTGTAGACCAGATGCATGACTTCGGTTACCATCAATGACAACACTAGAATCCATATGCCAACAATCTCCCCCTTTGGCATTGATGGAAACACTTAGTAAAAAATGACTAAGTGTTAGAATCATTATGAGTATGCTTCCAAACTTTACTACACTCTCTCCCCTATGCTTCAAAAGTTTCAAAACATAGCTCCCCCTAATATTGATAAGACATTTTCACTGCACTCTCTCCCCCTTTGACATCAATGACAAAGCATGGAAACCATATGCCAAAAATACAAAACATGTGTTCAAAATCTCCAAAACTTCAAAACTAATTCAAAACTTTTGAAAAAGAGTTAGAAAATTATCTTATGCTTTTCCTTCATTTCCAGAAGGAACTTCTTCCAAGCATCTATTCTGATCCCAATGATTATGATCATGTTGTTGTTCTTGGATGTCTTTTTGACAATTTTAGTGAGAGATTTTGGAATTGTAATCTCTTCCTCTAGATTCACACCTTTCCTTAGTATCTCAACCATCTATTCCAAACTGCATTCAGTTAGATCCTTCACCTTCCAAAAAGTATCCAAAAGTGTGTTCTTGGTGAATTGAACTTTGGTGTATTTAGACTGTAGCTCCGAAATCCTTTTCCTGATTGTACCATCCTGATTTTGAAACATATCAAAGATTTTTCCAGCCCCATTCAACTCTATTTCAATATGTTCCAATTTCTCTTTGTATTTACCAACTGCATGAGGCCAACAGATGCAATAGTTGTAGATGTTATTATCTACATTGATGCATTGTCTCAAATCATTCATTTTCTTCTTCAATTTGGTGAGAGATAGCTTGAACTGCCCCTTCAAATGAGAGATAACTTCACCTTCTTCTTTGTCTTGAAATTCAGAGTTCATTGTTTCTTTGTTGCATTCAATCATTTTTTTAGGTAGAATGTTCTACAAACTTTCCAATTTGATCTTGCGGTGCTCAACATGAGCATTTAGTACACTCAGAATCATGTACTGATCATATGATGGTCTGACAGACCATAACTTAGCAATTTTTTGCATTCCACCTTCTTCCTGAATAAGTTGTTGTAACTTCTCCTTTGTCAGGTCATCTTCGTCCTCACTAGCTTGTGACATTTCCTTTTCTAGTTCTTGTTCATTTCCCTGCGGATCCTTAGATTCTTCATCTGGAATATCCACAATTTCCTTTTCTTTTCCTTTTCCTTCAACTCTAGGAATCTTGCATTTCGAAGGGTTGTATTCAACAGTTTCTTTTTCTCTTTTGTGCTTTTTCTCCATGCCACCAGAAGAGGAACCAACTTCAATTGTTCTTATCAGAGGAGAAATATTGACTGAGTCACACTTTCCAAGTAGATTCTTAAAGTAAATTTCAAATTATTGATCCCAATTAGCCAAGCTTTAAGAATATGAGTATATTTGTTTGCATATCGGTTCATTTTCTTTCCACACCACATTGTTGATCTTTGGAAAACACTTCAAAAAATACATTACTAAACATATAATCAAAGTATCGAACCTGAAAGGGTAGCCTATCTCTTTTGTTAATTGCACATTCTCTATTAGTTGATCATTTATCCATCCACACAGGTCAAAGTCTTGACCTTCCATTATCATCTTGTGAGAGAAGTAGACTGCGCCAACTAAGGTTGATCCTTCTCTGTTTCTAAAAAGGACTTTGTATGATATTTCGTGCATAATGTACTTTGTAATAGGATTCTTGATCACCAAGATTATCAGTGCCCTCTGATCTCCAATTACTCTAGTTAGGTTTCAACTTCTTTTTTTTGGATGGATTTCTTCCTCAATATGTCTTCAACTTTGCATAATCCAGACAAATTTTTGATTGCCTCCTTCGAAATGATGTAGGGTTTTTCCATAATCAAAGTATCTTATGCAATCTATTCAAAATGAATTTAACGAATTTTGCGTTCTCGAAGTGGAGAAACTCATTCCAAATATCCAAATTCTTGTGTTTGGCTTCATTCAGCCTCTTCAATTCATCGGGAAACACCAAATTTCTCATGAACCTAATCTTTCCACTATTGCATTAATCCAAATTGATCAACCCTTTGATTTTTTCCATTTATCTTTTGCACTTAGATTTAACAACCGCACACCAAATTATATGAAAATTTTGAAAACAATTGAAATACCTTATAGATTTTGAGTTTTAACGGCAAATCAACTTCTCTGCTTCAAAATTCTACTACCGAGTGCTCTGCTTATTTTCTTTTTCGATGCAAAGTGACAAATGAGGGTTCCAAGTTGACTTTTATAGCTCACACACTTGTAATAAATGATTTTTCCAAAGTTTTTTGAATGCTTTGTTTTCTCAAACAGTGACAAAAAAATTCTTCTGCGGACCTATGAACTCTTTGAATTTTTTTGTGAAAGTTATCCAAAACCTCTTCATATCATTGATACACCTTTTTTATCATCCTTCGCATTCTGGTACCATCTATGAACAGGGGAGTAAAGATTTTCTTGAAAAACTCCCCCTAGGCCAATGGCCTTAAATCAATTACCGGAGGAATTACTGAAACCAAGTTCCAGTGTAGGACCATTTCGAGCAAAAAACTCATTCTTTCTTACCCATGTGTTCTTCATTTGATCTCTGATTTCATCTGCAATCACTATTCCTTTCCCTTTATCATCTTTCTGTATATTTTTTCCTCTGTATACCAGACCTCTTCTATCCACATTTTTGTTTCTGCAGAATCTTGCAATGTGACCATATTTATTGCAATTATAGCACACAATATTTCCTTGTCCATACCAATCATTCCATTGATTTCTTCTTGATCTACATTGATTAGAAATATTCCCAAATCTTTCGCATGTATAACATTCAACATTCCTTCTATTGACAAAGTAGTTTGACATATTTCTGCATTCAATTGATTTATGACCCAACTTTTTGCAACTGAAACACTAACCAGAAAATGATGAATCTCTTGATTTCCTATTACTTCTACACTGAGTAGCCATATGGCTGAATTTATTGCAAGAAAAACAATAACCATTAAACTTTTGAGAATTAGGTTGTCTTACCAGATACTTTCCACTTTTGTTCATCTGATTTCCTTGTCTGAAATTATTTTGTCTAGATTTGTAACTTTCTCCTTTTTCATATCCAAGACCTCTCTTATCATTTCCACTCTTTTTTCCTTGAGTTAGCTCATCAAGCTTAACTAAAATGATCTTAAACTTCTCCTTGTATTCATTTGCAGTGGTAAGTTCATTCCTAATAATAACAATCTATTTATCAAGGTCTTCTTCATTGTTTCTAGATCGTTGCAGTTCACTTTCCAACACGGTGAATTCTTCATTCACTCTTCTATGCTCATTAGATTTCTCCTTTAAGGATTGAGAAATATTCTCCTCATTCTTCTTCCTTTCTTCTATATCGTTACTTGGCTTCATCACCATAGATTCCATTTCATGTTTTGGGGTAGCATTTTCTTTTGCTATCTTTTCACATTCTTCAATTATTTATTTCAAGGTTTGATTCTGGTGAGTATCATCCATATTTTTGTTCTCTTCTTTTTATATCTGATCATAGAGATCCATTCTCTTCTGCCTAGATTTAACAATCTGATCCTTCAATGTCTAAATGAATTTCTCAGCATCTTTAAGATTCACTCTCAATTCTGTGACTTCTTCTTTAGACTAATCAAGATCATCAAGTGCCACTAGAAGTTGTTTTTTAAGACCATTAGATTCCATTGCATTCCAAGATCCACCTCAAGCTACTAAACTTCTCCAGAGGAACTAAGCTCTGATACCAATTGTTGGACTCAAGGGAACACTGAGAGGGGGGATTGAATCAGTGTTCAACAAATCTTAAATTTCATTAATCTGATATTAGAACCATTTAAAAATTCAACCAAAAGAAAGATGCAAACACATAAACAAATTATCCATAACACCATAACAAAATGATTTTTGCGTGGAAACCCTATTAGGGTAAAAACCACGGTGGAGGTTAATCCACAATTTGAGTACTCAAATAATTTTTTTACAAAAGAGAATGCACTTGCATTCAGGCACACTTCCTAGAGTTCACTACTCAAAACGAAGGCTCGTTGCCTTACAAAATTTTAGATAAAAACTATCTGAAGGTAGAACTGAGATAGTAGCATCTATTCGGTAGAACTGAGATAGTAGCATCTATTCATATCAGGTTATAGTTCTGGTGAAGCTCATAGATTAGATTATGAGTTTGTTGATTGATTCTACTCTACACTTTTCTGCTCTTTGCATCACACATAGATAAATTCACACTATTACTCTGTTGAATTTTGCACTACACACCGATATAGTTCGCATTCCACACATTCGCTATATCAAAATGATAAAACCGATCTCATATATATCCGCTATCAAGGATTTGATCATACATATGTCATCTTCATAAAATATTAAGTTCTTTTCAATTGTCGGCTAGATCCGCCACTAATTCTTTATGTGTATCCTCCAAAGTCGGTTAAGACATAGAGAGGACCCAAATAAACAATTTTTGAACACAAAAAAAATTAATTAATTACTCCTTATACATCCACAATTACTATATTTGACAAGTTGACCTTCTAGCATAGATAACCAACAGATTAGTGTATCGGATCTCCTAGATCATTCACCAGCTAATGCGCATCGAGATACTTCATGAATAAGGTATTAAAAACACCAAAAAATCTTTCTCTGAGATCCACAACCCAAAATAACAGTCTAGTGAGAGTATTCATATCAACATTTATGCCTTTAACTGGATGCTTTGTTCTTCACTTTGTTCTGCTGGTGTAAACCAAAACTGGATTGTAGACTAGATGCATGACTTAGGTTTCCATCAATGAAAACACTAGAAGCCATATGCCAAAAGAAACCCCACACAAATAGAGAGAACACCCCCCAGAATAGGGAGAGAAGAAAAGGAGGACTAAGTAGCCCCACAAGGAGGACACTAACCGCACCCTAAGCAAATCTCATAAATGAAGGAACTTTCTCTCAATGAAGGGTTTGGTGAAGATGTTTTTCTTTGATCTAATGTTAGAAAATACTTGAGATCAATGATCTCTGAATGAATCATCTCCCGAATTTAGTGCATATGGATCTTGATGTGCTTGGTCCACTGATGATAGATTGGATTGTGAGAGATTTGAATCACACTCTAGTTGACACAATAGATGACTATGGGCTTTCAGAAGAGAATGTCACAATAGAAAACCATAGGTGGTCAAGAGTGAATATTGTGAAGCCAAATGGCCTCAGTAGAAGCATTAACTACTCCTCGATATTCAACATCTGTAGATGAAAGAGTAATAGTATACTCCTTCTTGCTTGACTAGCAAAATGTAGTGGAACTAAGGGAGAAGCAATACCATGAAGTAGACTTGAGATTTTGAGAATCACCTTCCCAATCTGAATTTGTGTGTCCCACCAAGTCAAATACCACGCCTATTGCATAATGAATCCCATAATTGTGAGTACCCTTGATGTAGTGAAGAATCCACTTAGTTGCTTTCCAGTACATCTCATGTGGCTTCTGCATGAATCAAGAGACCATGCCTACTAAATATAAAATATTAGGCCTCATATTAGTCAAATAGATGAGACTACCAACAATCTATTGATACAAAGTACCATCAACCAAGGGTGAAGAATGCTTAGCCTCAAGTTTGACACTTAACAAGAATGGAGTTGGCACATGCCTACAATCAATCATGTGAAACCTTTGGATCATTTCAAGTGTGTACTTAGAATATGCAAGAGTGATACCTGAAGAATACTTAGTGATCTCAATCTCCAAGAAGTAGTGCAACAAGCCTAATTTTGACATCAAAAACTCATCATGAAGGGTTGTTTTCACTGCCTGAATGGTGGATGAGTGACTTCATGTGATCAAAAAGTCATCAACGTAGAGAACCAGGAAGGTGTGAATATCATATTGCTATAATATGTAGACATTAGGATCATAATGGCATCGAGTGAACCCCACTTTCAGAAGGAATGAATCCATCTTGGTGTACCAATCCATAGGGGCCTTTGAGGCCATAGAGACTTCCAAAGAAACACAAGTGAAGGATCCTGAATGAACCCCTACAAATACTCCACGTATATCTCCTCCTAAATATCATCATGAAGAAAAGAACTCTTCACATTCATCTAATGAAAATCCCATCTATGTGTTGTAGCTATGGCAAGAACAATTTGGATGGAATTCATTTTGGCGACTAGTATAAAAGTCTTTGAGTAGTCAATCCCTAGAACTTGGGAGAATCCATTGGAAACCAAGTGAGCCTTATACTTGTCAATCGACCCATCTGCTGCATATTTTGTTTGATAGGCCCACTTTCATCAAACAATTTTCCTTCCCTTAAGAAGTGGGACAAGATCCCAAGTGTGGTTCCTCTCCAAGGAATTGAACTCTTCTTGCATGGATGCATCCCACTTGAAGACACTAGAAGCTTCCCAAAAAAAATTTGGATCAAAAGCTGAAGTAAGGAAGACATATGGAGCATCCTAAAACTATGATCTTGTTCTCCTACAATCTAAAGGATCACCTACATCATGATACAAGGACTCCAAACAGATGGTGGTAGGAGTGTCGAAAGAAGGACGAGAGACAAACACTCGAAAGTGCTTAAGTGATGATTTTTTATCGATCCAAGCTTGAAAAGGAGTTACGCCCTTTACATCTTTGTGGGGAAAATTATTTTGGATATAACATACACAATTAATGGTTTATGCCCAGAAAGGTGGTGCCAAAGACTTGGAGTGAATCATACAATTAGCCATATCTTTTAAGGACTATTTTTTTCATTCTACTAAGGACTGTACAGGACTGTATTCTACAAATAAATGCCCTCTAAAGAATAATATGATGTAGATAAGGGTGGAGGTTATCAACTTAACTAAAATGAACCAAATTTTCAACTCTGAAACCCTAACTTGGTGCTCTTCTCCCAAAACCTTCAATTTTTCTTGTAGTACTTGGAATAAGGTTTTTCCCACAAAACTTTCAGAGTAGACCCAAAACCCAAATTTTTAACATCATTCCTAATACCCTTTAAGCCACTTAGAAACATATAAAATTTATGGATATTATTATTTTGTAATAACATCCTCCAATTTGGGCTGCTATGCTATAACTAGGCCTAATTAGGCTTCTTTAACAAGGAAACAATGTGGTATTCTTTCTCCAAACTTTAAATCTTCACTTCAAGACATCCAATATGTCACATGGGGTCTATAAAAACTATTCCCATCAACTAGAATCATCACCAATTCATTTATCTACAATACCCTAAGTCTACCTATCCTCTTAAGCCTAATACATGGTGATATTTGGCTAGGGCAGCATCAATCTTGCCCCAAACTCCATCCCTGCCCCTACAAACATTTTAAACATTAAAATAATCCTACCTACATCCATTCCACCGATTCTTAGGCCTTTTCACTAGTGGAATGGGTCAACAAGTCATTTCCTTCACTCAAACCCTCACTAATTGGGGTTTCCTGGCAGTTTACAGAAAATTGGCTCTAACTCACTTTGATTTCAATGAAAATAGATGAAACCACTTGAAAAAGAGACTTAATTTATTCTATCATCAACTCCAATGAAAATTAGCACACCTATAGGTCATACGGAGCTGTAGCACCCTATGTAGTAGCAAGAAAACAATGATAATTACAAAAAA